>JALIRH010000006.1:5228944-5848224 GCA_023055505.1 Callipepla californica brunnescens
AAATGAAAACACAAGTACCATACAATGTGAGTCACTGCAAGAAAACAAACCAAAAATAAACCAACCCTGTGTTTTTTACATCTCGTTTCCATTGTAAAAACAACTTTCTCTTGACCATCAGCACAGTGCCTTCAGCATCAGTGCCTTTTCCTCCCCACAAACAACAGCACTCTCATTTAGACGGTAACTGTGACATTACTCATTTTCCAAATGAGAAATACTGATCTGCTAGGAGCAATCCATTGCTCTCATATATTTTTCTGGAGGCAAAACAATCATGTCCAATAACACACTTCATTGGCACTAAGCCCAGAAAGCGAGACACGAGGCTTGGTGACAGTATCATTTGTCTTGTGATCACACTGTGGCAATGAACTGGATAATCAGGAACAAGGCGTGGAATTTTCCTTGTGAGGAACGTTTGTTTATTTCAAAGAAAGAATAAAGATATCCACACA
The DNA here is from genome assembly GCA_023055505.1 of Callipepla californica brunnescens. Lineage (NCBI taxonomy): Eukaryota > Metazoa > Chordata > Aves > Galliformes > Odontophoridae > Callipepla > Callipepla californica. Next base: position 5,229,403 of record JALIRH010000006.1, read on the forward strand.
GAAGTATGATTTCAATACAACCACCTTTTCCTTGTGCTCTAATCCCCACCACATTCCTCCCTCACAGTCGTTGCAGTAAAAGCAGTCATTGAACCTAACAGCTCAACGGAATCGATTCGCAGAGCTATCTGCAGCCTCAAGGGGCACTAATTCTTTCAGTGATATATTCTGTGAAACTAATCATGTAACCCAAAGGGACAACTGAGTGGAAATGATGGAGAGTAACTGCAGATGGAAAGTACTGAAATATTAACAAGGTCCAGGTAAGAATAACTACTGCTGAAATGAAGAACAGATTTTCTCAGCTGCTCAGAACCACCACCCCCACCTGAGCCAGGCTACTGCCAAGCACCGTTCAGAATCTCACCAGAAATTAGCACAGAAAGTATTACTGAAGCTTCTCACTGCACATTTAATATTGCAGCTTGTTTCTGGGAAAGGTGAAGGTGCTTGCTTCTGTTTCTTATTCATAAATATCAAGTAAAGTTTTTGCAGCAATGCTTCTCGGTATGTGGTCTTCCTCTCCCAACATGCACTCAGTTTTAATTCTTGCTAATGATACTCCTCATCACAGAGACTAGGACTTACAACTGATCTACAGCAAGAAGTAAGGAAAGCAACATACTAGAGCTATATATTTCTACTTTTGGCAACTATGGTTCCAGCCAATACTGCTTAATTAATGCTTGGAAAGCTTTTATTGGCATTTTTAAAATGACAACGATGCTGCAAAAAACTGGCTTTTTGAATAACACGTATCAAAACAGACTCTTGTTCTCGCTGAGCTCTGAATACTAAAACTCAATAGAAGACCAGCTGCTCAGGGAGATGCTGGATGCCCCGTACTTGGAGACATTTAAGATCAGGCTGGATGGAGCTCTGAGCACCTGATGGAGCTGTGGGTGCCCCTGTTCAGTGCTGGGAGTTGGATCAGATGGCCTTTGAGGGTCCTTCACAACTCCAAAGAGTCTATGACCCTATGATCTGATTTCTGAGGTAGCTAAACACAGTTACTACTCTCACAAACACAAATAATGCTAATTAACCATTCCTCTTGGTTCCCCTTTTCATAATGGTGCTTCTTTAAGGACAGTTACCTGCAATCTATCATGCATTCTTTCATGAACTGGTACTGCAATGATGAAATGATGCAATTTTAAAAGGATTCATTTTTTAACAGAAATCAGTTTATGGACATTTGATTTAGAATGATGTGATAAACAATGAATTGGTCGATGTGTACTTACTGACAAAACCAGGCCCAAAATTAGGAGGATTAGGTCTAGAGATCTGAGGTGTCAAACTTCCATCCTAGAAATTTGAGAAAAATATACGGATAAGGAAATTAAATAATGACTCAATTAAAACAAAATCTAGTCATCATTACAGAAGAATTGTGTTGTAAACTCTGTATCAAGTCGTACTACCTGTGTAATTGCCTGCTGCATATGATTTTGGCCTTCGTTGGCTTGAGCCCCAGGCACCGGCTGACCCATGAAAGGAAACCTATTGATACACAGACACAAAATGAAACTGTAACTTTTAGAACTGGTATCATAAGGAAGAGAGCATTCTGTATTACACTGAACTTAAACACAGCATGGAAATATTTATAGGCTTCCACTTCTGTAACTTTCTCAAAATCTGTGGCATTTTCTTTCCATTTTGAACCCGTAATACTTTGCCCTTGGTTTATACTTACTGCAGTTTACACTTTTCAGAGAGCTGAACTACGTGACACACTGTGCTGACATAGTGAAGACACACAGGAAAAAAAAGTCTGAATTTTAAATATCGTAATGTAAAGGAGAAAAGGAACACTGTCTTCAGATTCCTCGGTGCAAAGCAGACAATACAGTAGGGGCAGATCAATCTGACTCAGAAGTTTTAAACAAATGCCTGCAGCATTCTAAGAATCTCTCTTTAGAGAACAAAATCAAATGCAGTTCTGAAGACCCCAGCCGATGATGGCAGTTGAGAAGGAAACATTTCATATGTAAAGGTGGTAGAGCATGGATTTAAAACCAAAAAAAAAGAAACAAAAAAACTCATTTTTTATTACATCAAGAAAGAGCAAGATAAACCAGTGAACATAAAGTACTTCATTAGTATCTGTGCAGGTGGTAAATTCTTGCAGTCACTCAGATTAGGTTACAATAATATCAAATTATGAAAACTCTAAAAAACAACTTGGGGTAGAGAATTATCTTACTGCATTCAAATAGACCTCACAAAAACTTCTACTAAGCCATGTTGTCCACACCTCGTTATTTCACTTTATATTTAACAGCCCCAAAGATGGTACTGAAGCATTGCCTACCTGTTCATAACCATTGGTGGCATCCCCATGTTACTCTGAGCCATGACTTTATTGATCCCCTTGAGAGCTACCATTTTGGCTTTCATTATAGGGTCAGTAATTGCATCAAAGTCTAGAAAAGAAAGATGGTACGACTGAATTACATAACTAAACGTTGCAAGTCATTAATTGGAACTGACTTATTTATATCTCGTTCATACATAAATCATCAGCAAAACAACTCAGATGCATTACTGTTTCAAATTACTTGTCCTCTTCATTTTGAATTTCATGGCTAATATGTTGCTTCATATACCCCCTAAGGAAAGCTAATCTGGCTGTAACTGTTCTTGTTTTCAGCCGTAACACACAAACAAAAGCAGATTGGGTTGAGAAGGGCTCTAGAATGAATTCAGCTTTATGAGCCAACTGATTAATAAATTCTATCTGTAGTTTAAAAGAATCATGAAGAGAGGCTGTTTCTCAGTTCAACTGGCAAAACTGACACACCATCACAAACACACTAAGAAGACCTCTTCAGTCACTCTGTTATTACTGGCAGAACTAGAGGCAGAAAAGCATGTGGTGCACACCACAGTCAGCATCTGAGAAGACCCATAAGCATGTAAACCATGCTCTCTCCTGCCATCTCTGTCGTTGGTTGCCCCAGCAGAGCTGGACAAACCAGGCAGTCCCTACAAGAGTACAGAACTCTTGAGGTTGGAAGGGACCTTTGGAAGCCAGCTCAGCCATCTAGGGTGGTATGACTACATTCAATGATGTTTTTGAGACACGCTTAACACTGCCAAAAAAAAAACTGTAGTAAAAACACCACAAACAGAAAATTGGGATACTGGATATCAAAAGGTCAGCTACTGCACTTCATCACTTAATTTTCCTTACAAAGGGCACACTTAATCCATACAGCATATGAAGTCACAAGAGCTGGTGATGGATAAATTAGAACTAACACGGTGTTACCCCGACCCTGGTCAACTCAATATGAGCTCTGCAAGGGCTCAGCACTTCACCTACATTTTCAGTTTCCAGATTTCCACAACACCTCCTACTCAGGTTGCTTTTTTATTATGCCATCTTCATACTCCAAAATATCTACCAGCTTCAGTCAGTGCCAGAGAATGTTGACTATTCAGTTGTGACTTGTTACACAACTAACCAGAACACAGACAGACAGATCACTACATACCAATATTGGGGAAAAATGGCTCTGAACGTTGGCGAATCATGGCTTGCATCTGCCGCTGCTGCTGCTGCTCCTGCCTTTCCTGATCCAGAAGATCCTGCAGAAGAAGTGGCTGTTCCTCTAGCAGTAATGGTCTCTCTCGATTCTGTTGCTGAGCTAATGGCTGAGGGAGCATTATCTGTTGTGGAGCAGATATGCCAGTAGGGCCAGGACGGCTCGTTACAGCCACAGTTTGATTAGATGCCTGTCCTGTCCCAAAGTTATGGTTAGCCGACTGACCCTGAATAAATCCTGGGTTTGGTGACCCTTGAGAAAAATTATGGTTTATCCGTGGAACCATGGTCAAATTGGAATTTAAAGTGTTTTCCAAGATCTGCCCACCAGGTGTCAGTAGTGTTTGTGGAATACCGGACGCATGGTTCAGTTGTGCTGTCGGCAAAGACTGTGAGGGAGATGCTAGCGTCCTTGCCTCCGCGTTATCTGAGCTTTCATTAGCTAGCAAACTTGAGAGGACTGGTGTGGACCCAGAAATACCGCAGGAACTTACTGCTCCTTGCACAGGCGCTGGAGCAGATCCCTGAGTATCTGGACTAGGCACAGTTGTTTCTTGACTGGAAACAGCAGTAGTTTTGTCAGGGAATTCTAGGTTAGCAGGCCGCGCAGGAGCCTTTTCTCCATCTTTCAGCTCTGTTTCAGTAGCCGCCTGTTGAGTACTTGCTGATTCAGTACTTCCATCACTCTTTTCATTTTCATTCTTCTTTTCCTCATGAGCATTTGGGGAAAGTATTTCCGTTTTGATTTCATTTGCTGTAGCGGATTTCTTAGGGGAAGACTGGGTCTCAGGACGAGCAACAGTTCTATCCCCTTGCTCCTCTTTTGTTTCTTCTGTCTTGCCCTGAATATCTAACTTGACATCAATGGGGACACTAAGATCTAGTTCTTCATTAAACATTCCTTTCTTATCCCCCACATCAAGGTCTGGGTCTGTATATGCAATTATATCAAACTCCCCAGACCTCAGAAGGTCGTCAAGGTGAGGATCATTGGTTTCCAAGTTATCTAAGGTGTCCAGTTCATCCCCTTTTCCATCCTCTGTGTCCAGATTCAAATTTTCCAGATCTTCATCATCCAAATCTTTGACCTCAACCCCATCAAGGTCTTTCACATCCAAATCCTTCACAGCAGGATCATCAGGATCAAGCTTTTCTTCAAGACCATCACTTGACTGGTTGGGAATCTGTATACTTGCTGATTCATCACTTGGAGCAGATGTAGGCAAAGACGGTCCTGGGAAAGCATCAGCTACTGGTGGATTGCTTAGAGAACGTATTACAAGTGCAGGTGGGTTGTCAGGGTTAATTTGATCCTGCTGGGACTGTGACATATGCTCCAATCCTGCAGGCATCTGCAACTGGTTAGGCATACCTTGAGAACTATGTCTCAGTGGTTCTGCCTGTCTCGGGCCTGGAAATTCCTGCCTGGGCATAAACCCTGCGTGTCGCTGATGTTGCACTGCTGGATCCATAATGTTTGGTGCAGAAGGATTGAAAGGCAGCCTTGGCCTCCCATCGGGAGCCCTGTGACGTAACTCGATAAACGCCTGACCCAATATATTGTGCTGCTGAACCTGAATTCCCTGTGGAGGAAAATGCTGAGAGATCCCAGACGCGCTGTTCATTTGTGGATTGCTCACAGGCCGAGGCATATCGATAGACAGAGATCTTCTCAACTGTGGTGGAACTCCAGCACGCTGCATCGCCTGCTGAGGGCTGAGGAAACGTTCCTGGCCTGAAGGTGGACCATGGCCCCCTCCTGGAAACCCAAATCTAAAATAAAGTACAAAAGATAAATTATCTTTTTATTCAGGGCTGCGTAGCGCATTCATCAAAACGCTTTCCATGACACATTCATTAAAATATTTAAATAAATATTTTGCTGATTATGCTTATATTTAAATGAGCTTTATGACTACAATAAAATAATTGCCTTAATTATGTTTAATAAACAACCTGTTCTAAATGCCAGTAATATTGGATAGGAAACTCTGCAATAGGAAGATCTGAGTAAATATACTATGTATTAATTCAACGCAGTATGATTAAAAAATAATGTTGTGCAGATTGACTGAAATAAATTCAGAATATTGAAAACATTTATTCCCAAGACTACAATATATGTCAATATTAGTATTCATTGAAAAATGGCATGGGAGAAAGTCAATATTGAATTATATATCCATTATAAATCCAAGCAGAAATATTACACTTATTTATTATTAAGACAGCAAAGCTCAAATCAGACCTCTCTATTTTAAGAAGTTGCCCTAAAACAATGTGTGTCTAGTATCATTCAGCTCACTGTAATTTCCACAATCATTGCAGATTCTCCATTTTTTATTTATGATCATTTCCCTATAAAATACAGTGCAAAGCAGTGTTACTAACTGTAAAATACACGTTTTAATGTTAGAGATATTTACAGTAAATCTTACTATACATAACAACCTCAGTAAAATCACCAGCTACTGTGGATCATTCAGGCCATTTTCCATCTCCAAAAAAAAGCCAAGCCGTGTATCTAACAGTTTCTGCAAACTGAAAACTAGCACTTTAACAACCTGGTTATAAGGGACTGAAGAGCTTACCTAAGACCATGAGGTCTCATTCCCATGGCGCTCATATCTCCTGGAAACTGGGGTCTACTGAACTGCCCATCACCAGGAAATGGCCCACGCTGATCTTTTGAGTACACAGTGAACCTTGGCCCACCTGGAGGGACAACAGAGGATCTGATATTCCCAGGATATGGAGGAGGAGGGCGGTTAAAGATCTGATTTAAGTTGTCTTGCTGCCAGTGCTGGAGAGGAGTTGCATGGGGAGGAGCTGCTGGATCCTGTAGGGCTTTTTCCTGACGAACTGCATTCTTCTTCTGCTGCTGCTGTTGTAGAATAATTTCACGCAATTTCTGTCGCTGTTTAAAAAAAAAAAATAAAAATCATTGTGCTTGACTTTGCAGCTGATGTATTTTGAAGTGTTATGTTTTGCTATGTTAAGCTTTTTGGAAGAAATGAATTCTTCAGTCACTACAGAAAAAAACACTACACTGCCATAACCACCGCAGAATCTAGGAGAGCTATCTGATGATAAGACAATTTTTAGATCCAGATCTCTTGTTGAAGTGTATAGTGTGAACCCGTTTTGCCAAATAACAGAGAAGCAACAAACTCTTTCCCCTGTATTATTCTATTTACTATAGAGTTTACTTTGTGAGAGAAATATTGACAGTTTTTCTTCTAAATCCATTTCCCATTGCTTCTTCCAAACAGTGCTTCTTCCAAACAGAAGACCGAGCAGCCTTCCACAAGTTGAACGCAATTCTATGTCCCAGGAAGAGCTGCAGGCCAAACATTCACTGGTAAAAGCCCGGAGCAAATGTCCCAGCAGAAGAGCAGTGACCAATGGCAGAAATAACCTCAACATGTTTGCTAGCCATCTGAAAAGCCTGATGTCTACACACTCCTTCTCAATCCGTGAACAAGTCACTGACAGTCAGTTCTACAACTCATCTATCATAGCATTAATTCTCTATATAGAATTAATTGTCCTTTCAAGGTGTTTCTTTCCCACATTGTAGACAAAATCTTCAATGGCTTCGGCAACGGCCTCGCTTCTTCTTTGGACCTTGTCCAAACTCCTTAAAAATTAATGGTGCTTTTATATTCACACACATCCAGAGAACCAAACTAACACAGAAAGTGAACAGAGAATTCTACATTACGCACCTATGTAAACAAAGAAACAAAAAAAACACCAACTTCCAATATTTATCAAAAATAGGGGAAATACTACTTCTGAAATTTGGATGGTTAAGTATTACTCTTACCTGTCGCAATTTCTCAGTATCTGCTTGAGACATGTTCATGGTGTTCTGTGTGTCTGTTACCCCTGTGGTGGGTGCTGGGCCAGGACCTTGTGAAACTTTGGGGAACTGCTGTCCTTGAGAACTCATCGGAGAACTTGCAGATGCACTGAAGTTGCCCTCAGCTCCAGGCCGTGACTGTTCAGCAGCATCATGGGCTAGCTGACCAGTTCCAAAAGATTCTGGCTGAGGTCTTGGAGTCATCGGTGGTTGATCATAAAGATCACGTGCTGGAGCAGAAGGACCATGGTTAAATGAATCGGTTATTGCAGGTCCTGCTGGTCTGGGAGTTTGAGAACATGGGTCTGATGGCCTGACAAAAGTGCCCTGCAACCTGCTCTGCGATGTCTGCAGGAAAGGATCTCTATTTGGTATCAGTCCTGGCCTTGTCATTGCAGGTCTGTTAAAACTCTCTGGTATTCCTGGTCTTGGAGTTGCTGGCTGCTGAGAATAAGGATCATTCAGAACTGGCCTTGGTGTTCCAGGAGGTTGAGCGTACGGATCAGAATGTCTCTGGTTTGTTGGGGACTGAGCAAACAAATCTGCTGGCTGTGCAGGCCTCGGTGTGGGTGGTTGCTGCATATACGGATCAACTGTGGTGGGCCGAGGAGTTCCTGGAGGTTGGGCATAAGGATCAGCAACTGGCCGAGGAGTACCTGGAGGCTGGGAATACGGGTCCTGAGAAGCTGGCCTTGAAATGGGTCCAGACTGAGGGAAAGAATCACTCTGTTGCCGCACGATCCGGGGTGGATGGGCAAAAGAATCCTTTATTGCTGGATGGGGAGTAAGGGGAGGCTGGCTGTACGGATCATTAGACTGATTATGGGAAAAGTTATCCACTGGCCTTGGTGTCAGTGCAGGCCTTTCATATGGATCAACAGCAACGCGCCTCGGTGTAGCTGGCATTGATGCATAGGGATCTTGTGGGGATTGAGGTGGGCGCATGGGAGTTTTAAAGTGTCCAGGGCTCCCATCCACAGGAGTAGGAGTAGGAGTCAACGGTGGCCGGGCATACGCATCAGCAGAACTTACTCTCTGTCTCTGAAATGTATCAGTTCTAGGAGCTGGCTTAGTGAACGGATCGCTGCTTCCAGCGGTTAGAGGAACTTTCCCTGACTGATCCATCACCATGGGTGATCTTGGGACCCCCAACGGTTTGGAGAACTGATCTGAGGTCATAACTGGCCTGGGTGTATCTGGTGGCTTTGCATAGGGATCACTGCTACTTGGAGATGAAGAACATGAATCCCTGACTGGCGAAGGCCTGCTTCCTGATGGTTCGGTTCCCTGAACAGGCCTGGGTATAGATGACTGTGGTGCACAGGTGTCTAACGGTGCAATGCTACCTCTTCTAACAAAGTTCTGATTACTAGGTGCTGGTCTAGGTGTTCCTACCATTTTAGCATACGGATCCATTGGAGAAGGTGGTCTTGTGTTTGTGGAACCTGGAGAAAACATCTGCTGTGATGATGTTTGAGGAGTCTGAGACTGAGACAGCGAATCGTGTACTGGGATTCGGGATGGAGTAGGGGGTGGGGCTTGTGGTTTGAGGAACACATCGTCTGAGGATGCTGAAGTAGGCGTGGCAGGTAGCTGCTGCTTTGCAAATAGATCCTTATGGAATGTTTGCTGTGCAGGAGACATGCTGCCACTGCCAGCCTGAGGAGTCAGGGGGCTCTGGATCCCACTGCTGGGTGTGTCTGAGCCAGACTGGTTCAGAAGCTGTTGCGAACCAAACTGCTGTTGTTGCTGTTGCTGCTGCTGTTGCTGCTGCTCATTTTTCACTTGTTCAAGCTTCTGTGTGGCTTCTATTTTGGCTTGCTGTTTGCTTTTTTGACGCATTTGCTGTTTAAAAATTATAAGAGAAAAGGTTATACATACACACACACACACACACACACACACACACACAAAAACTCTGATGAGTAAAATGAATCAAGAATTCAAACTTCTGAATAATCTAAAGATCAATTATGAATAACAGTAAATTGTAAATGCAATGGGAGCAGAGAGCACAACTATTTGTAAAGTTCAATTACCTTGACAAGCACCTTGATTGCCTGGGAAGAAAATTTCCCAGGTTGCCTAAAGAGCAGCATGGCTTTCTGACCTCATACTCCAAAGATGAGTACAAACAGATGTAGCACTGATGGAAGTAAATGGGTTCCAAGAGACAACCAGACTAACTTGAAGCAACAAGCTGCACAACAAGGTTACTGCTATACAGGGTATTTAAAACAAACAACTGCACCAGCTAGCCATACAAAGGAAGAATTACCTATTTACATAATAGGTTAAGATTTAAAAGTCAAAGCTTTCCAACAAAATTTTCCAGCATTTACAAGCAGCTTCCCTTCTGATAACACCTATTTTCTTCTGCAATACCTGAATTTATGCTCTTCTACCAAGAAAGATTAAAATTCATTTTATTAAAACAAGATTTCAACAACGCAATAAAAGGCAGGAAGAGAAATTACAAAAAGCCTTAAATGCAACACACCTGTCTGAATTTCCATTCCTGTTCATGTTCTGATTCCCTCTGTTTTAATGGATCTTTAAAGAGGTCGGAGTCAATACGTGAGCTGGGATCAATGCTATCCTGTTGCTGCTGCCTTTTCATGGAGTCATTTGACATCTGTACTTTATTGATGCGCAAAGCAGCTCTATTATCTCTGGCTTTTTGCTGAAGAAAGATTAGAGAAAAAAGACACACGTAGTTAGTCTCATTTTCTTTTGCCAAGTGTGAAAACTGCATCTGTTATTCCTACAAAATCTCAAATGAAATTACTTGTAAAACTTTTTTTTTTTTTAAACACACACATGCTTGTGAGAACGACATTATTATTATTATTATTACGACAAACTCCACACCAAAAATACTCCACTATCTTTAGAAATGTTTTGTTTAAACTAACATACAAGGAGAGAACTAAGGGGTTAGTAGCAGTAGAGGTTTTCTGTGTGTTAGCGGTCTCTGTTCAGGTACTGTGCTGTGCCAACAAAGCATGAATCTCACTGGTACACCTTTCAAACTGCACACTGTGGTGGTCTGAAACCTCAAGATGTGAGTACAGCAGATGATGTTTGATCAATAAGGACCAATAATGTGAAGAACTTCAATGACAAGAAAAATACAGTCTACTCCATTAAACAGACTCTATAGATCTCAATCTGTGTTAAGTTTGTAGTATAAACATAGGATATGGGCTTAGGGATCAGGAAAAATTGGATGAAAGAACAGCAATTCCTTTTCAGTGAGGCATTTCACAGCTATCCTGACACTTTAGAACATCTAATGGAAATTTCAAAGAGTCTGTTTTACCACCAATCTAGGATGTGATTTTCCTTTGTTGAATCAAATCCTCATATCTTCTCTACCCTTTTTTTTTTTTTTTTTTTCTTGCAGTTTTCAAGTGGGGGCTGCTAAGTAGAAAAGACTTAAACTCTTCCCCTCCAACAAAGAAACAAGAAGTGGTAACAGATGAAAGCATCAGTGCAGCAGAAATATTCGTGTCATTTCCTTTTTAAGTGTCAAGACTATGCAAGTAAGAAAAGTAAAAAGCCTGCAGTGAAAATACAATGACACATTTCTCTATTTTATTTTTAAGGTAGCCTCTATCCCTCCCCAACTGAAAGTTCCTCAGTTCAGGCACTGCAGCAGCTTCCTGTGTGCACAATGTGTACACCAGGAACAGCTGCAGTGCAGGAATAGACAACAGTAATAGAAATAATGGTAAACTGATAAATGCCTGGATAAAAGCCTACCCCATTTATGTCAATAGTTGCTTTGCTAATGCTATATGGAAGGAATCACCATTAAATACATGAAATGCCACAGTGATACAAAGTTGCTGAAGTTACAGGCCTGAATAAAAAGTAAAATAAAGACAATCATTAAATGATACAAAGAAGACAAGAGAGAAGGATTTTTTCAAGGGTTTCAGAAAGATCAAGACCCATGATCTGAGAATCCACTTCCCACACTGATTTTGGGGTAGTAACTTATCCCCCAGAAGTTGTCTGTGAGTTTGTTTTTGATTGGACAGGAAGATACCATGCTGGTATTGCTAAGCCATGTGCCATCAACTTGCAAACAAACATATGGGAATCAGATCTGTTTATTAATGAGACCATATCGGAGTAACTTCAGGTGTGGGGAAAGAATAAGACTGAAAACATTAACCTGCAAAATTCACACAGCGAAGATGAGAACAATCATCCAATTGCTGTTGTAATGAAAGAAAGAAAATAACCAGGACAGGATGGAGATTAACAACATATTAAAATACGTTTCCCAGCAACAGTTGTCCAGGTCAAGAACAGTGAAACTAATATAGGTTCTGAGGTTTGGATGAAGAGTGGCTTTAACAAGAGGTGTCAATACAGTACAAGGGTCACCATTTAAATGGCAGTTCTAACAAATCAGGAATCGGTGATCACGTACTCCAGACAGCTGCTACCTGAGTTTGCTTGGCCCAGATGTGAAGAATGTGACCTCTTTTGCTGAGAACAGAATCACTTGTGCTCCCCACAACATGGAAGGCATCGAAAGAGTTTCAGTTCCAGAAAGAGATGAGAGGGGAACAGTAAGGCAAGAGCAGGGGAATAAAAGAAAATGAGTAAAGTAGAGATAGGAAGCTCTGCCACCTCTGGAAATGGTAGCTCAACAGGTGAAAGATTTCAGCAACTCAAATGGGGCCAAAATGAAAACACTAGTGAGAGAAGAAGATAAAAGACAGGAAGGTCACATAATGATTTTTTATTATCCTTATGAAGAAACTGGTGAGGTCCTGTGCAGAAAGGGACAAGGGCAAGTAAGTCTTGAGGCATGAATCAAATGTAGCAAAGAGGCAGTGAGAACAAATGTTCTCATCTCATTTAACACCTTTATCTTGCACAGTACTAAGGTAGTTTATTTCAAGGCTGAAAGGCAAGTAAACTTCCACTAACCATAAACTTATTTAAAAAAAACAAATGAAAATCCCACAGATTAAATACACTTTTGCTGAAAGCATGCAAATGCAGGAGGTGGTTTTTCTTACCACATATGGAGCTCTCTCCTGTGAGCTTGCTTTCCTCCACAGTTTAGCAATCTGCTTCACTCTTGTAGCCCAGTCTGCAATTAAAAAAAAAAAAATGTGTTAGCATGCAAAGCATTAATAAGTTTACTTCATATTATTTCACATAAAGATGTGTAAATCTCCACACACTATTTATTTGCTAATTCACTCACCTGGGAATTCTTCCTTTAGATTAGGGAAGTTGATATTTGTATAGAGAACAGGTGCTACAGTTGCCATTTCACCCAACGCTTCTTCTTTTTCCCACTTAAGAGTGCTTCTCTGAGCATTGGACATTGTATCACCTTCACCTTCCAAAGGTGGAGCAGATGGTGCCCATGAGCTGTTCGGATCACTTACCATGGGATTGAATGCTGGATTCTTATCCCTGACAAACAAGAAAGGAGTTTTATTTTGTAAACAGATTTCTCTCAATATATAAAGACAATTAGCACAGTACTTAACTTTGCTTGCTATCTTATTAGCCAGCAGACTGCAAGAACACAGTTTTTGCAGTACCTGTCAATAACCAATTAGTTTAATGCTAACAGTTTCACAGTACTAACACCACCACTAGCACCCAAGCAACAACTGCTAACAATGGATTCCTCTGACTTCCCATTTTAACGTACCTGGTATCAGTGTACGGTTGTTGTGTTATGGGAGAGAAAGTGCCCAGGCCACCTCCAGGAGTCAAAGCTGTATGAGGGAGATGAGGGTTAGGGCCAATCAGACCATTCATAAGTGGCACTCTTGGAAACGCACTCTCTCCTAGAATGAGAATTTTGAATTATTATTTTAAACTATGAATACTTTTTAAAGTAGAGGACAAAATGTTTAGTGAAGAAGGCATGTCTCATCTAAAGAGAAACTAATTGCTTTCATGTTCTATAGTACTGACCTTACAATTTTGGAAATGGTTTGAGATCAGTTTATTTTGGTTCATTATAAGCTTGTGTTCTTTTCTACCAGATCACATCCCTGTTCAGATTCACTTTTGTCTGAAAAATTAAGGCTTTCTTTTCAAATGATTTCCAAAATGATTTCCAAAGCTCTTGCACCAGCCCATGCAAACCTCACCACACTTTATATTGGGGTGTAATCCTAAAGGCTGGTGGTCTCTATGTTTTTGTTGTTGTTCTTATACCCAGATTCAGTGCCTACAACAAAGAAGAGAAAAATCCACGCTGCTGCCAAGCATCACGCATGGACCGAGTTGCTTTCAGTCTTCACAGAGTTATGATTGAATAATACTTGAATTAAGCACCTTCCCTTCTGAGACAGCAGCATACCAAGTAAGCCCCATTATCTGTTAACTCTGGAATTTGTAACTGATGAAACAGATAAACCTAGTGAAATGAACATCGTCACTGTGATTAAATGTCCAGCCTAGCAACATGAGGGCAGAATATTTTATTTATTTGAACAAAATATTAAGCAGACATGGCATGGGCAGATTTATTCCAGCAGATGGTCTTTGCAGATGTTCCTACATATAGAATTAACACTGACCCGTGAGTCCCTGTCACTTAAATGCAATCATAACTGTGTTATGAATATTTTCCTAAAAGCACAAAAGCAACTGAGGAATTGATATACTCACAGAGTAACACTGAAACATTCTCCCATGCCTGAGCTCATTACCTTCTTGTTTAAAGGTTACATAAACAACACAAAAAAATTTGGTTTGCATGGAAGTAACTCATCAGTCAGCATTTAAGAGAATATGCTATATCACAGCATACTCTAACTGTGAAGACCTGGCAAGCAAGGATGGGCAGGCCTCTAATTCATGCAGGAGGTTTATATGTCTTTATGGGAAGAGAGTGTTAATTTTATTTGAAATTGCTGAGACTTGATACAAGCTTCCCCATTACTGAAGCATTTATCTCACAGAAACGTGTGGATCATTACACAGTAACTGAACAACTTCTAAATCTAAAACTTTGTTAATTGTGGCAATTCCCATAGGGAGAAAGTTAAACAATCTCACAGAGTTCAAATGCTGAAGTTATCTCCAAGTACCCAAACATCTGGGAAGCTGGTACAGATATCCACATTACTTTTGCTCTGAATCACCTCATTATTTGCTTTAAACTCTCTCCTTTCCAAGAAATTTTGAAGGCTTTCCTTTTTATGGAAATACAACCAACCACTTCTCTTCTTATGATTAATTCACAGGTGAAATCAATTTGCATACTACTTTTTGTAGTAGCACTATGAAAGAATGGGCACTTTTTACATGAGCTTAAGGAAAACTAATGGTGAAGTCTGAGGAGAAAAGAGTGCATCTAATCGTGCTCATACATACTGCTAAAACCTGCTCTAATGGTAACTACAATAAATAAAATTAGTCTGCCTCTTGCTTTCAATATAAAAGAAGCAATATGCTGTATCAATTCATAATAATCTTAATATTAAGAAAGAGAATAAATTATATCTTTCAAAATTTCTCATCCTTCCCTTTATTATTGGGATAAGAATAGTTAGCATGCTAAACTGAATTCTTAAATGAAATTAAGATTCCCCAAACAAAATTAAGAATCACCAAATCACTGTCACACAGACTTTCTCATTACCCTTGAGGAGGTACTCAGAAGTAATGAAAGAGCAAATGCAGAAGAGAACACATGCTTTATTGCAGACAGTTTCAAGAATATGAAAGTGTCAGCTAAAATAAAAGCTCCAACACATCACACAGATCTAAAATAACTGTCACTTTAAGTTAGCAGAATTCACCTGCACATTAATCACGTGCTGCTTTTTCAAGCAATTTTAGAAAAATATTTCATGAATTATCAACTGCAGCTTCCATGAGCTAAGAATAGCAGGAAGTAAAGCACGCCCTACTTTCAAGCCAGTATTTAACAGATGCACAACTCTCCTGACTAAGCTGCTGTTTTTAGAAGTAACAAATGAACATACCTTGACTGTGCAAAGACATGAGCTGCGGTGGAGGTGGAGGCTGTGGCAATGGAGCTGTCTGTGTGGTTGCTGGACTTAGCACAGCTGTGAACAGATCTTCAACATCTTTTCCTCCTAGCTCTGCAAAAACACTGTGCGTGAGTTGGCTGGCATCGCTTATAAACTGCATCTCGTAGAAGACAGCACAGACTGAGAGTACATACCTGGGATTTTGTACAGTTTGCCAAGAATAGCACCTGTGCAAATTAAAAAGACGGGATGAGTAATCATTAAAAAAAAAATGCAGTAAAATTAATTCTGCAAGCAAGCAGGTAGCAATACAAAGGTAGCAATGTGAGTTCGACAACAGAAAACATTTTCTAGAAGACTAGATCAAGAACAACAAAAAATTACCATCTGTGACCATTTTGTCTAGTTCTGGACTGAGGATTCCATCCAACTGTTCCTCACTCAATGGCCGTGAAGTTGGGTTGACATTTGGCTGAGGCAGAGAAGAAGGATCATCAGAGATGGGACCAATATCCAATCCAGCTAAGGGAGAAAGAAAATAAAGTTAGACATAAATATTAAAATCTACTGATACAGAATAAAAGGCATAAAACATCTTTTCTCTAGAGGTGAGCTATCAACTAAATGAAGACTTTCTCAAAATTTGAAAGGTAAGGGAAAAGAAGACATTCATTAGAGAAAAGTCAGCAAACACCCCCAACTCTACACTTCCAGTTTCCTGCACTGTCTGAGGAACATTAATTGAACCAAACACAACTGGAAGAATGGGAAAATTTTGTTGAAATAAGACAACTGAGTTCAGGTACAGTGTGTTTTAAAGCATACAGTTCTCAGTAAACAGTTCCACTGTAATTACTTTTCACACTGTAAAAAGAATCACACTAGCAATCAACATGTTTTAATGTGTACCTCAAGCTTCACTCCCAAACATTCTTATATATTACATTACATTATCTATTGAAGTGCTCTTGAAGTGCACTCAGTATCAAACTCTTCTCAGGAGTTTCCATTTCAAAAACAACTACTGAATATTCTAGGTTACAACAAGTGATTTGTTGATGCTGACAAAACATATATAAATTTCATAGCATACTTTACATGCCAATAGATCTCTCAAGAGAAACATCTTTGAAGGTAAAGCTATACACTTCAGTATTTAAAATATATTTCTGTATTAAACATCATATAAAAACTGATTTTAAATAATGAAACATGCCATTCTACTCATTGTCAGAGTGTGTCCTACATAAACTGATGAACCACGGTCCAGTAGAGAAAAAAGATATCCAGTGGAAAAAAGATATCAATCTGACTACTTCATTCATGCTTTAATATATTCACATTGTTAAAATGCTTGTAATTTACTAAAGATATCACTACGATAAAAACAATACACTACTACTGTAAGTAATATTATACAGTGACAGCAAGAGAACACATGGCTTTGTAACATGAAAAACAAAAACTCAGGAAGGTTTCTGAATACTGGCAGCAAAACTGTATGCAGAACTTTACTAAATGCAGCGTGCAGAGGTCACGTTAGACTCAAACAATACAGAAAGAGTGGAAAATGGAAGCATGAATTAGTGACACGGTAAAGGAATGCTAGTTTCTACACATGCAGTTCTTTCAGCTAAAACCACTAGGAAAGGTGACTACTTCTAACCATGGATCATCCATTGTTTAGTTTCTTACCAAATGGGGAGGGTGAGTTCTCAACCTGGAAAGTGCATAAATCAAGACCTACAGGACCCAAACCAGATAAAATGGATGATTATAACATGAAAACAAAACAAAACAAAAGTAAAGAAAAAGCTTCATGCTGAAAAAGCTACGCAGGTATGACAGACAACAGCAGCTATTTTTTTTTTCTCTCTTAAGCAGCAAAGCAAAGAGCCAGGTAAAACAAAATGTTGAAGGGGCTGTGTGGATTTTTTGTTTTCTTTTTTTTCTTTTTTTCTTTTCTTTTTGCAGAAGACAACAAAATCATCTCGAACCAAGGTATTTTTAAAACATAAAAACTTTATCTGAAATAACCTAGAGCATAACCTACATGTATAAAACAACCACCACATCTATAGTAAAGAGAAAAAAAAGAAAGCAAATACCAGAGAGACCTCATAAACCTACATACCTGAATGATCTCCAGACTTTACCAAATCATCAGAAAGGATTCCAAGAATATCATCATCGGTATTTAAGACTTCAGAAAGATCAGCTAAGGGGTCATCGGTGCTACCTGTAAAAGAAACACAATAAAATCAACCAATTGTGGCAATTTTATGTTTAAATTTGACTCCAGTGGTAGCTTGAGACCTAAATTCAAACACATTTACAGGCCATAAGGGCTCTTCTGGCATGTGATGCTCTGCAGGTCGCTCTGAAGTGAGAGACAACTCTCACTTGTTAGTACTGCAGCCATGCTCACAAGCCTACATTCTTTAGCCTTTCTGAGTGTAGTAGAAGTGATAACATAAATCAGTTGTGTGGAAGGGAGACTGGATGGTTTTAAGGAAAAAAAACCCAACCTGCTAGGATCATGTGAGAACTCAATATTTAAGTTACAAAAGCCTTTGAAGGCAAGAGTCAAGAAGAGTTTTGTAAAGAAGACAGCTCACAGTATGAGAACGGAGATCATGGTTCTTCTCTTACCACCACTACCTTTCTCTAGAGCAACCAGATACCATAACATGACATAGAAGGAAAACCTAAAAGTAGCAATAGTAAGAAAAATGGAGATTTGAGATATTATTTTTAAGATCAGAAGAAATGTAATACAACTTTTATCAGTATTAGGAGTGCTTAGAAACATCTCAAAACCACCTGGTGGGTACAGTTATTTTGACTATATACCTGGTGAAAAAAGGACTACGAAACACTAAGTCTTAAATAAAAGCTAGTTTGGGGTTCTTTTATGGTGAGTTTTCCCTTCTGGTCTTCTGAATTCAATTGTGTTTGGTCCAACACCATCATACAGGTTGGTAACTAGCATCAAGTACACTCAGTTCTGTCAAGATCTTCACTTGTCTGATAGGAAAAGGATTGACTTATCTGTCTTTCACCTGAATTCCTGTCTGAAGGCAGATAAACACTAAAGAGAAAAAAGCCCTTATGAAGGAAGCACCAAGACAATATCAGCAGCCTTCAGTTCTTCTGTAACATTGGATGCTACCGTGTTTTTCTCCACAGCTTGAGATCTGTTCCTAATAATTCAACTTCTAGTTTGAATATAAATACACTGAGTAAGCAGCCAGAAAAGGACTAAGGTGAAAAAATGTAACTGAAGTGTTTGCCCTCCATTGTTACAAACTGATTGTGAATAAATTCAGGCTTTAAGTTAAAAGGCTTCTAAGTACTGGGGCAATTGGATTCTGTAATGGCCTTCCAATGAATTCAGTAGGTGTAATAAAAGTGCATGTTATCAAGATGGGGCTGGTTAAGACCATAAAAATAGTGAGGGCCAGTGATGGAGGTGGCTGGATGCCATGAGTAAGTCTCATACTATATATCTCATATAACATGTTTTTTTGGTTTTTTTTTCTTTTTTGCCATTTTTAATTCAGCGAGTGCTAATTATCTTGGAAATAACTAAATCCCTTTAGTCAGCTGCTTCAAATCACAATCAATAGCTGGTTGACATCTGGTGCCAAATAAATAGCTCAATACTGCTCATTAATTTGACTCTTCAGAATTGAGATGTAAACTAAGACAAGGCTAAAAGTTGCTTGTAATGCTGGATCTCTAACAGAGCTCTGTTCTACTGCTAATCTCATGGTCCTGATTCCTCTGATGTATTTACTTCAAGCTCTAAAAGAATAAAAATGCCTCTCCCAAGGCTGCAGCCACCCTAATGTGTTTATTCAAATGCTATCTATCTAGTTACAAAACATCCCAGCAGCACTGGAATCACTCCTCTCTTTTTGACCAGGAAGAATACCCTTAGCATTCCCTCTTACTTCCAAAACCTTCACAGAATACATCTTGCCAAGAAGGATTTTGTTTTTGTTTTTTTGTTTTCTTTTGTTTGTTTGTTTTTTGAAGAGACACAGCCAGGTAAAGAATCCCAAGAGTGGCACAGGGAGTCCCCAGAGCACTCAGGATGCATAGATCATCAGCAGCATCTTCAACATCTTGCTGGTGCTCCCAGCAAGCAAGCCTCTGCACTCTGCTCTAGTGCTCTCTTTTAAATGAATTTAAGGTTTGGACCCATGTTAAATACACCACAGTGGTGGATCATTTGTGTTACAGGAGAGATGAGTCTTACAACTGAAAATACAGCCTCTTTGGAGCCTCTTTGCCAGATAAAAAATCAGAGCTTCAAATACAGCTCCCAGTAACTAGCAAAGCAGTGAAGAAAAAAACTGACAAACACTCTTCTGGCTGGCTCTGCCAGCAGCCAACATTACTGGCAAAAGCTTTGGCTATCCTTAACGAAGCTCAAAGAATAAATAATCACAAAATGTCACTGAAACACACTGTAAATTCATCAGGAGTTCATCACTGTTAACTCCCTAGCAGCCCTCTACACATGCTGAAAAGCAAAGCAGATCCAGTAACCTCTCCTTCAGAAGCTTGAGAGCTCTTGGGAAGACGTACTTTATCCAACCCTTATTGCTGGGTTCAATCAGTTGGAGTTTCCCAGAGAAGAACAACTTCCTTGTGGGAAAGACCTATCCAACTAAGCAGGGATTCTCATCGAGTCAGCAATCACTGTGACAAACAGCCCTGTAGGAAGATAACACAGTAACAACATGCTCCTACCACCTCCTGGTGCAGTGAACAAAGCAGGTCTGTGTCAAACTGATGAAAACTGCACAGGTGCTCTTTTACTGTTCTTCACCACCAACTCTGCAATGCTAGCCAGAAGGGACAGTGTGCCTGTTGCTAGCTCAATAATTAGCAAATTTATGAGGGTCTCCATCACCCAAATTGCATCTGGCTCTCTCAGACCTGTGGATACTGTTGTGGAAATGACTGTCTCCCACGCAGTCACATTAAAAGAGTTAAGAAAAATTGCACTGGAACTGATCAATATTGGCAGACGACTTCACCCTCTGGCTTTCCAACTGCAACAAACAGCTTTGTCTGGATGCTGTTTTGGCCTGAAATCCAAACACTGGAGATACCATTGCTGAGAATGTTCTGATGGCCAGAAAATACTGTCTTTTGAGCCTCTCATATAAAATGGGAAAGATGGTAGGTTATTCACTTCAGTGGCTGCATTTATTTTGTAATAACCTCATCCTTATAATTTATTTCTGTATCTAAAATATATATATATTATAAAAATAAGAGGAAATTATGAAGTTTTACAACTCTGCTTATTCATAAAGAACATTTCAGAAAAACTCTTCCCCCTTTTTGATTTCCTTTTACTTGGAAAATCAGAACATTAAATTAGCATCACATCAGTACAGCTCTATCACCTCATACTATCATACTACACGAACATTAATGACTTCAATCATGCAGTCTGATATGCTGACAAAGATTTCTGAATCCATGCTTCGTCAAAGAATGCTGAGGTAAAAAAAATACCTGTGTAAATACATTTTCCTGCAGAGCTGGAACCAATGAAATACAGACTTTGAAACACTTCATTTACAGTGGTTTACCCTTAAGGGGAAGTTAACTTCTGTATTCACTATCCACGTTTTCAAGTGTTAAACAATCAGTGTTTAATTATAATGCAGCCTTTTGCTTTTCATTTAGCAGATTTTCAATAAGTCACAACCACAAAGAAATGATCTCTGCAAAAGACTGCTGGGCATTCAGAACTAACAGTGTGCATACACACTTCTAGATGGAAAAAGATGGGAGGATGAACCAAAACAGAAGTGACAAGTTAACCCATGCAAACAAGAAAGAGTTAACAGTTAAAAAAGATGAGAATATTAAGACACCTCCAGCACAGAGGACAAACCACAAGATGCCAAGGAAAAAAAAGCATGTGGTGAAGACAGTTAAGTTTTTAACTGTTCCTTTGCATGACACTGTCCTTCCAGCAGTACTTACAACCCTCTGGATATCTGCAAATCTCTCAATACCTCCAGCAAAATTTTGCAAGAGAAAGCAAAACCAAAAGACTGCCTAGAGGCTACAAACCGTACCTTGAAAGGATGCTCATATTCAGAAAGAACAGGAGAAAGAGAGGAGACCAGCAACCTAAAATAATCTAAAACTTTAAATAAGACAAAAGTTGGATGACACTTATCCGACTAACCACCAGTACACTTCCATAAATGCTTTCTAATTCTATTTTTTTTTTGTATTATCTTATAATGGTTTTATCCATGTATTCTTGGAAGGAATTCATTTCCATGAATTTTACAGATGTCGATGTTACTGTCAAAGACTTTCAGATTTGTATCAAGTTTCAATTACTCCATCTACTGCTCTTTCTGAAACAGGCAAAACCCCAGAGCTGGATATTCCTAATTATAAATGTTACTTTGCAAGGACAGTTAACATACAGAACATTGAAAAAGATGACAGTTGCACTTTGAAAGAAAATCAGTGAAGAACTCAAGCTTTAATGAAAATGAACTAGCAGGTTATCACTAACTTCAGCTTTGCATACCTTGAGGTCCCAGTTTTGCCTGAGCTGGAGTGGAGGTTGAGCTAAGAAGAGGGTCAGATGAAGGATCCAAGAAACTGGTTGCCAAATTGGCTTTACATGAGAGTGGAAGTGATTCTTCAGGTAAGTTGTCAAGGCTCATCTTGTTTTGTCTACTAGTATCTAGCAGATCTTTCCCAAAGAAAGCTTCCTGCAAAGAGGAGAAAATGATTCAACGTAGGAAAAACACTGAATCTACTGAAAAAGTTACACAAACAGTAAATTTAAAATGAAATTACCAATGATTATGGTCTGAGTTCCACACTTTATCCTGTATAGCAGTACTTTTTCCAGGCTATGAGATGTGGATACACTAATTACCACTTACCTAAGGTAGCTACCTAACTACCTTAATTTCACACCTTAAATTACACAGAAAAAACTTCTGAGTCTTCTTACATATGCACAGCACAGACACTGTAACAATACAGTGTTATTATAAACATATATAAATGAACACATCAATACATGATATATCTCAAAAAAGGTTTTCAGTACTTGAAGTATTTCTTGTTGGCACAAAAATGACAGCTGAAGAATACGACTGAACAACTCCATCATGGCAAAACACCAGAACAGCTAAACACTGGATTTCACTTAGTACAAAATCACACAATCAGAGATGTAGGAACAAAACACCCAATGCTGTTAAACTTACTTTTTACATGTGAAATATTGTGTAACAGCTACCACACACCTAAGCCCTGAGTACATCAATAGTTTTGACAATAGTCTAGCAAATTTCCAAGTCAATTTTTACATAACTTCTCCCTGTTTTTGTGTACTCTTTAAAATCTTGATTTAGCTGGAATTAAAGCTATAGACTGAATTTTAGTATCTTTTTTCCTACATGAGTGAAAAAAGAAGCAAATATTTATTCTGAACAAATGGTGCATTAAGAAAAAATGTGAGCTCTTATTAATAGAAAGGAAATGGTGCTGAAGTACTTTCCTTCCAACTCACTTTCACACTCATGAAATACAAATTATTTTTACAAAGACTGTGCTATCTCCTGTCAGTTCTTCCCTTTTAAATTTGAGTTAGTTTATGTCACAAAGTTCGGTAAATATCTGGAAGACAATTAAGTTTTCATGAAAAAGATGGCTGAGAAGAACAAGCCACGTAATGTTCTCAGTGGAAGATACAAACCAACTGCCTCATAAAACAGCTGAGGGTGGATAAGTTGGTCAATCAACATTACCATCCTAGTAATTCTCCACACTCCTAAGGATCAATGAGTGCTACTCCTTACCTCTGGGGACATCACATTCGTAATGGTGGGTGGGTAAAAGAGCAGGGACTGTTGTGGTGAGGAGATGCAGAG
This sequence comes from Callipepla californica brunnescens, assembly GCA_023055505.1. Lineage (NCBI taxonomy): Eukaryota > Metazoa > Chordata > Aves > Galliformes > Odontophoridae > Callipepla > Callipepla californica. Next base: position 5,252,758 of record JALIRH010000006.1, read on the forward strand.
CATATAAAAACACAAATCTATAAATAAAGTTTCCCCTATAAAATCAGGTTCTATAATCTTCTGTCAAGAAAATGTAGTATCTAGAGTAAATGTCATGATCAGGGTATGAAATCTGACACACATGAATGAAGCACATAGAAGACAAGCTGAAAATGTCGTGTGTCAGCTTAGAGAGAAAAGAAAGGATTGTTTTTCCTCTCTCAGAGCAAGCAGAAGCCTCTGCAATGAGAAACAACACCAGAGAAGAATTAACATAACACACAGCTTTCCCTACACCCTTACAAACACTCCCATTAGAAAAAGAAATCTGAATGATAAATTGGTAGTCAGAAAAGAAATACAGTTCAAATGACCTACGAATCAACAAACACAAAGATCTTGTATTTAAATGCTGACACACACAAAGCACAGTGAAAGTTTTACCTGCAAGTAGGCAGGGAAAGTTTCTTCAAGTTTATTCTTCTTTTTCCTGTAACGTTTTTTTATTTTCTCAGTACTTTCTGAAGCTGGGGTGGACTCCTCAACCGGAGTGTCGGGCAACTGTTCTGTCCAGCCTATAAAAGTAAAATTCAGGAACAAATAAACAACCTTCTCAGAAGGTACAGTGGTAGCATATCTCGCTGCCTATTTGAGGGCCTGAGTTATCTGGATTACCCTGAATACCTCTCTAGGTGCCATCTAAATGTGGCTTTCATCTAGACAGCTGTGAACCTGATCATCTGTCTGGGCTCAAGAAATCACAAATGTCACCTGTGATATTAGCCACATCATGATCTCATCATACTTTATCACCTGTAGGTAAATCTTCAATTTTTCTGTCTCTAAGCCAACCTATAAATGTGGTCATTGGAGATAAACTATAGGTACAAGCAGCTATTTGAAGGAGAATTCTACTGAAGCAGCACCTCCAAAATCCACTATGTTGAATTACACATGGATCACCTTCCTGCTTATAACTAGTCTTTTTCAGCTTACAAGTACAAACCTCTTTTCAGAACCTGAGAAATGGCTGGTAGAAACAATGCACAGACCAAAAAAAGGAATCTATAAAGAAGTCCTTCCAAAAAAATTATACATTTATTCAGCTACCAAATACAAAGCTGAACCACATTTTTTCCTAATGAACACAGAAGAACAGCGTGCTAATCAATCATTCAACACATCAGTGAAAACACCAGGGGAAGAACTAAACTTTTTAACTCCTCCACTTCTCCCTTGCAAAAGCTAATTACAAGAAGTTAATGACCCTGGGAAGTTACTTAAAAAACAACATTATGTAGTAAAATCTGCCACTCTCTGTGCCGCAAAAGCTTTCTGCAGTACCTAGAACAATTTAGGATACCATGCTGACATAGTATTTACAAAGCAGGAAAACACAGCTGTAACTTTAATACTGAAGAAAAAGCAAACCCCTTTTCCTGAACTAGAAATCCAGCTACTATGCTGGGTTGCAATGATAACGGAAACATTTGTTGACTTCATAAAGTAGTTCTACAAAAGCAAAAAAGGAAAAAAATATATTAGTTTTTAATACTGACTACATACTGCAGTAAAGACAGGTCTCCACCGTGTTTTAAACTGAATAGCTAAGCAAACAGGAAAGAATAACAGGAGAAATTGAAGCCATGGTCCTTTCAGATAGTGTCAGTCAACTTCCAGAAGCAGCTGCCTCTTTCTACTGATGATAAGAAACAGACTCTGAACTAAATACATTCCACATCTCACCTCCATGATACCTCAATATACCTATACTATGTAGTGTGCAAAAACCCAGACGGATTCTTTTAATTACACATAGCAAGCATGAGAATAAGCCCTAGGAACAACACCTGACTTCTTGTTTGTTGCCCAAACCACTGAATATTAGAGTATCAGAGGCACCAGAATGCTTTCACTGTAAGAAAAGAGACCAAACTGAGTAGGATTCTTCAGCCCTGGAAAAGAAGACAACTGAAGGGGGGAAATATGACACATCTAGAGAATATGAGTACTAGAAAATAATACTGATCGTTTTAGACATGATAAAACCATGAGAGTACCTTATGAAAGTCTCACTTATCCAGTTGAAAATGAACAAAGGCAATTACTTCTTCCTACAACGCTAAATATATTGCTGAACTCACTAGTGCAGGATTCACAGAGAATAAAGAGATGCACAGAAGAGATCTGACATGTCTGTGGAACACGGAACACTGGTGAATATTAAAACTCACAAACTGGAATGTAACTCTAGATCAGAACTGTGTAAAAAAGGAAGGTTTATCAGAAGAACTGATCTCATCTTGCCTCATTTCTTACACTTTTCCCTGTCTTCTGCCGGTCAAAGCTGGAGCTCTGACGCAAAACAACAGTCCTTACAATCCGCACTGTTTAGCTCTAGCAACAGCCTGCAATTGTTCCAATTTCTTTGTAAATCGTGGGCTCTGCCAAAACTGTACGTGCATAGGAATGAATATTTTCAGTTCACTAAAAAAGTCACAACAAACACTAAAACTTTTGTTCACAGCACATCTCTGGAAACTACCATACATTGTAAGTTGCACTATTTTTACTTTAAGAAGCATGAACAAAAAATAAAAGGCAAATTTCTGCACTTACCCTCATCCCTGCCAGGCAACTGCTCAGAAACAGATCCAGAAGAATCCTTCCTAGAGAGAGATCTTTTCGTCTTCCCCTGCCCTGTACGACTTCTTTGACGTACCATAAATCCACCAATACCTGAAAAGGCAGCACAGTTTCAATACACTGATTAAAACCGTATTTCATAGCAAGAATGAGAGCCAAGATGATTCTGCAGGTAAAGGAGACAACCGCATCTAGAGATATCTACGATACAAATACTTTTTATTTCTTAATTTTACTGTCTCAGTGGGTATGTATGTAATTATCAGGAAAGATCAGAATTTTAGGACTTTAATACATCTGCAGGAAGATTAAATCGCCAAACTCGGTGACTTTCAGATGCTGGTTTTCTCCTCCCTTGGCAAGCTGATGAATTGCTAAAATTAGTCAATCTACTAAATGAAAGCTATTAAAGAACATTAAGGGGTCATAAGAAAATTCAAATTGCTCTGGAGAGCTCACCACTCCAAATGACAGTATTAGAGTAGGATGTACCACATAATGAAAAGATAATTAACCAACATGATACTGGCTGAAACTCCAGAATCCTTCACTAATGATTGACTGCCGTGCTCCTGGTCCTTTACAGTTGGTCTATAGGTATGTACATGCATCAAACTCAGGTTTGTTTAATTTTTCAGGGAAATTGTTGGCTGCAGAAAACTAACAGATGGCTGCTTAACAACTCATGATCCAAAATCACTCTGAGCAAATGAAGCTCTCTTCTCTTGAGGACGCGTCAGTGGAAATAAATGACTTATTGAGGTATACTGCTTGTAGAGAAACGGGAGATCTCTGTTAAGAGCTGTGGGTTTGTACCACCATCTCCATATGGCTCCCCCATGATGGAAGGGGAAACACACACGGGCCTGACCTGCTGAGACACGGCTCTTGCACAGCACTGGGGAGAGAAAATGGAGGTAGAAACCTGTTTAGTTACTGATAGAGAAGCAAGTGAAAGTGGACTGTGTTCTAACTCCTGCTTCCTCTCTCTGTTCTCCTCCCCTGCTATCTTCATAATCAGAGGATATGGCCATTACAGAAAGGAGGATGGGTGTGTATGCTGAAAAGAGCATTTGTGACTGCAACGACTACAATGTGCTTATCATCCACAGCAGTGAGAGGTTGCATAATGAAAAACAAAAGCAGCACTAACACAGCCACTGAGGCACACTGAGGAGTGTGATGTTCTTAAAATGTTCTTTAAAGTGTTCTTTAAAATGCCAGCCTTGGTCTAAGGACATCTTAGTATCTTGGGTTTAGAATGAGACTAAAAGAATCAGAGCTACTTTCTACAGTCACTTAGGTATCCTTCTGTCAAAAGACAGCTCAAGAGGTTCTGCATTCAAGACACAAATTATTCCATAGAATAATTAACAGTTGATGGCACTGATAAATTAAAATAAACGAATTCCATCCAATAAATGCATTCATTAAAATTAATTGCCAGAAGTACTCTGCAAATGTTTAGCACATTACTGTTATAAATTATCTCAGAAAGTAAGATACCAGTAGAAAGTTCTCCGAAATTCAGATCCTTGGAGATGTATACACACACACAAACTGGTCTCCATTGATGGTATAAATGGAGTACATTTTCCTACTGAGTTAAGAACCTGTAACAAGGTATAGATTTGAACTACAAACTAGTCATTGACAACATACTATTGCAGCTGTACTGCTGTGCAGCAACCTCTGGAAAAGTATTTGTTAAAAAAAAACTTTAACATGACAAAAACACTGGCTAGCAAGAGAACTCTTCATAATTTCATATTTTTCTCCTATTTCTTTTTAATGATACTGAAAAAAGAACTAAACAAGTGACACAGTCATACAAATGATGTGTCCTACCAGGTCTGTATGGTTTTCGCTTTCTTTTTTTAATCCCATCAGCTCCTTCTGCCACTTTGGTATCATCATCCACAGCTTCTCGTTCTGGGCTGGAATCGGATTTTCCATCACAATCCATAAGATCACCCTCTGCAGAAAAGAAGCAATGCTAAGTTCAGCTGAAAAGGGGAAGGAAGACATTTTCCCAAACTGTGTACACCTGAACATTTTCTTGGAAATTACTGAGAATAACAGGTTGCTTTTTCTCAGGAGGATGACAAATAGCCATGCTCTTTCAATGCTTTTGAGAAACCCACCCTACTACACAAAGACCCAGCATATATATACATTAATTTCCTGTGAGGTTATGTCAATAGAAAACCAGAGAATAAATGCCATCATTATTACATGTGAATCTTGAGATTTATCACGTTAGGCACCTCTTCCAGTACCCTGTGCTGCATTTTCTAAGCATTTAGGCAATTTCTAACAATACACTGAGGAATATGAATACCATCTAGCCTACAAGATATATCTTGTTTACGTTCTAAGTTACGTGTGGTTGAATTTGTTTTCATCTAGAAGACAGACTGAAAAAATACAGCCTACAGATGGAAGACAATATATAATGACTCTTAGTTTGGAGGGTTCTTGACTTGAAGCTGTGTGACTGACTGGAAGCAGACTTATTAATGCAGAGTAGTTTGACTTATATTGCAGAAAATCCAACCTAACAGAATTACTCAGCCTTAAAGACAAAGATCACAATTTTGAGTTTATACTCTACAGGAATGCAGATCGGAAAACACATGTTGAGTATAACAGTACTAAAAAGCCTTTGGTGTTGAAGAGAAACTCAGTTAATTCTGTTTCTGGTACCCCTAAAATGTGATTATATTTTAATCTTATATCTTCATTTAGCTGTGAAGCTTTTGAAATATCTAGAGTAAATATACAACAGTCCCTGGAAAAAATATCAAAAATCAAAATTTCTGCTTTGTATTTATGCATTCAGTCATGAGCAGAACAAATATCGTTCATGAAATATGCTTTGTAGTCTGTTTAGTCCCACTGCAGACCAAACCAGACCATCCCACCACTTCAGCTGTGGTACAGCTGCAACTCTTGCTCTTTCAAGGGCTTTACCACTGATCTGACTTTTCACAGAATCACAGAATGCTTTGAGATGGAAGGGACCTTAAAGACCACACATTTTCAACCCCCTGCCATGGGCAGGGAACACCACGCCACAAGATCAGGCTGTACAGGGCCCCATCTAACCTAGCCTCAAGCACCTCCAAGGATGGGGCAACCACAGCTTCTGCAGGCAGCCTGTTCCAGTGCCTCACCACCCTCAGAGAGAAAAAAATCTTATTAATATCTAATCTAAACCTACTCTCTTTTAGTTTAAAACTAAAACTGAAACTTAAAACCAGTTTGGGAGTTGGACTAGATAATCTCTAGAGATCCCTTCCAACCCTCACAGTTCTGTGATTCTGTGAACCATTGTCCCTAGTCCTGCCATTACACACCCTGAAAACGTGCTTCCATCCAACTTTCCTGTAGGCCACTTTAGGTTCTTCTTTGGGCTGCTCTCAGTTCATTCATCCTTCAATCTGCACCAATGTTCAGGCCTGCCCTGAACCAAGTGCTGCACCTTGCACTTCATCTTGTTAAACTTCATGGGGCTCATGTGAGCCTGCTCCTCAAGCCTGTCCTGTCCCCTCTGGATGATATTCCTCCCTTCTATTGTATCAACTGCACCACTCAGCTTGGTGACATCCATACCACTTGTATTTAACTGGACTGTTGCTTCAATCAAAGCAACAGCATGGCCTTATTCAACTTGATGCCCACATAAAAACTTCAGCCTTTCAGAGAACAGGCACCAATCCACTCTACAGAGTGCATGTAGTACTGCCTAGAGATCCCAGGAAACCCAGCCAATCCAGCATTCACGTACAGTTACAGACACATGTGAAAATGTTTTGACTCTCAATGCATAAAAAAAAAAATAATCTATGGGACATGTACATGCATTTTTGTTTGCTATATTCCAGCAAAACAAAACAGTGAAATCAAAACAAAATCAACAACAAACAACCAACTCAGCACAACAGGAGAAACATAGAACTGCAATTAGAGTCTGTGGAAGCTTTGGTTCTCCCATCATACTCTGCTATTACATTTAAGTATCTTGGTATCTAGCAGAAAAGGGTATCTATAAAAGTTAACAACCAGATAAGAAAATTGTAATTGTGAAAGAGAATACAAGCACACAGTTGTAGAAGTAAAGATGATCAACCACTGAGAAAGAAGAAAGGAAGAGGTTAATTCTCTGTCTTGATGCCTTCAAACCAAAACTGAAAGCATTTTTCCTTTCAACAATCCACTTGGTGGACTGTACGAAGGCATGAGATGAATGAGAGTCAGAGTAATGGTTGGATAACATACCAAACATTGTGAATTCCAAAGAAAACAAACGAAAATCAACCACTCAACTGTTTTAACAGCTATAAACAAAGGGAACCTAATATTAAAAAAGTTGTAGTCAGTAGCAGAAGGTTAAGAATGTGCTAATCAAACAACAGGAACAATACTTATATCAACAAGTTAAGATGGAAACTATGTTGATGGTTGAACTACACAGTTATCTCAAGCACACACTCTGTATCTAAAAAAAGCTTCCTATGACATTTAATCTGATTAACAACAAGTCAATGTTGCATAAACAGAGCACTTCAGATTGTGGTGATGTGGGGTGCCCCTGTTCCACTTGTAACAGACACCTGTATGACTAATGCAATAACTTTCACACCTGCCGTTTCAGTAAGCCTTTCCTCAGGCCACAGATTAACACCAATCCTACCAACATACTTGTCAGGATATACAGCCACACTACAGCAAAGAGGATGGCAGAAAAGTACTGCACCATGCTGGCTGATGTTCCTAGTGCTGAAGAGTGAGGATTTAGGTAAAAAGAAGGTTGTGTATCCCTAGAGGCTTCTTTTCACTCCTCCAACTCCCACCTTCTGGCTGCTGTGCTACTTCACTTTAACAGAAGGAGATGAGACTGAGTACTGCTGCCCCTGAGACATGAGCCTCTGCACCATGATCAGATATGCAGTTTAAGGAGCACTCCCAGGGGCTTCCCCAATTTACCAAAATCTCATTCCATACACAGAGTGAGGTGGTTGGATAGCCCAGACCCCTTCATCCCTCGTCACTCTGAGATGCTGTGAAGCACTGTTAACTTTCTCCTTCCATCCACCTTAAATGGATTCCCTATCCTGGAAACTGAAACCATTTGGGAGGTCTCTATGTACAGTGTCATCAACCTGAACAAGAGCAACATCCCAAATTTCACTTCCAAACTTAAATTCTATCTTCAATTCTACTTTGGAATAAGGATGAACAAAAGGTATTTTTCTCCCCTCAGACTCAGTTTAGCCCACCTCATAAAAGAAATACTCCAAGTAAAGAGTTACTTCACTTTCTCCTTGGTTTCAAATACAGGCCTTACAGGAATCTACTGCTGAGCCAACATTCCCGTTTTTCAAATGGTGTTTGCACTGTTGAGAGCCTCAAAACACACTGTACTCAGTAAATGCACAGTATTCCCTAAATGATCAAACAAAAAGGCAATTCCTGTTTCCAGTGTTGCCAGCCTCAGAGAAGTGTTTCCCATGGCATGGATGACAATAACAGAACAATGGTAAGAAAATCCCTGAACTGTGCAACAGCAAATCATGACTACGGACCAAGGAACTCCCAGAGATCAGCACAGAATTTTAAAATGACACATTCTCCTAGGGATGTATGCAATGTACACATGTAGTGCAGCACTCAACATACAAGACAGGCCAAAAGAACATTGCTACCTCTACTGTCATCCATCTCGCCATCTCTTGAGTGTTCTGACTGGGCATCTGGGGGTGTCTGAAGCACAGCCACACTGTTCTGATTTATAATCTTCAATTTAAGCTTTGGTTTCGTCCGTTTTCTTCTAGGTACTGTGACAGTTAGGCTCTGTAACTGAGACATGCCGGATTCTGTCAAGCAGACTCCATCCTGAGTGTATGTCTTCGGTGGGTCTATAAAAGTTAAATGAATCATAACAGCAATATAAAACTCTTTAATTTACAAGTCTTAGATCTTTAGGAACAGCACTTTTAAGAGTTAATAATTCACATGTACGAAACTGATTCATGAATGAGGAAGTCAGTATAAATAAAACAGACAGGTATTACACTGCCATACACGTTACAGTTACACCTTTATAATTCAGTCTGATGTCAAATCCAGCAACCATCCATTACATTGCTACAGAACAACTTACATCCAGAATTCATTAGACAGAACTACTTGATTATGGAAACAGGTGCCTTATAGGGTATTTGTGTATCCCTGACACAGAATAATCTGTGCGAGTCTTAATTTGGGTCCCTGCTGCTTAACAGCCAAAGCCTTCAGCAGTACAGCTTCATGCTGTAACTCGGCTGCAGTCTTACAGAACCCATGGTGAATCAGGCAAATTATCAAGCCTCTTTTAAAGGTAGACAAAAAATAAATTATATCAAGTGAACAGCTCAAGATCTATTTGTCAGCTGAGTAGGACTCAAGTCTCCCAAGACCTGCAAGACTTCTACCTCCTGAAGCTGTTGCATGACAACTGAGTCTGATAAATTCTTTACATCATTCCTTACTTCACAATGTAGAAAGACACTGCTGCCTCAGTCATCTGCTCTGGCAACTGCAACTAGAGGTTTGGGAACTTTCTGGGAAATAACAATAATGAAGGGTCTGCAGTGATGCTTCTGCCCTTTGAGTTCAATTGCATAATGACCAGATAACAATTTTTGAAAACATCTGAACATCATAACTTCTTTAACAGAAAGTATTTTATTATGTAACATCCTGTACCCCAAAACAGAGCTGGTTCTGAATGCAGCTCTTCTTGAACTAAAAAGAGTGCATAACAAACTGCTTAATTTTTTCAGAAACTGGAGGGGATAAGCTTCACTCAGAACTACACTTAGCAGCACCAAGCAGAATAAAATCCTGACATGATGGAAGCTCTCCTAACATGATGACAGCGTTAGAAACCACAATAAAAAACGACTGGTCGGTAGGTTTGTCAAGATTGTAAACTCCTAGCACACACTAGACAAACACAGAAAAGTCGTGCCCTCTTACAATTTCATCCTTCGAATATTTTTAACCCAGCCACACTGTGTTATCTTCTACTGCTAATATTAAGGCAAGCAACTAAGTCCGCAGAACCAAAGCACAATCTCAGATTATTATTATAGCACAGGTATGGCAAGCAAAAGAAAAGAAAGAAGAAAGCAAAAATATAATGAAAAGCATGCTGTGATAACTGAAGGATAGTTAATGTCGTTGTGTTATAAAAACAAAAAGGAATTTTTGCCTAATGTAGAAGTATACCCTTAGAATATGCTGAATGATCAACGATTAAGCATTTACATTCTTTACCTAGTTCTTTTGATTTTGAAATAATCTGAGCTCCAACTGATGAATCACAACAGTCCAAAGAAGGCACTGAAAAATATAAGGAAAATCATTTCAACTTTTAAAAATCGTGACTTGATTTAAACTGAAACTCTCAAGTAGTTTTCCTTCAAACTGTTCTGTTAAACTCCCTACTTAATGCTGCTGGCAACTTTCACTAGCACCTTTAGAAAAAAAAGGCTTTTCAGTGTCTCAGAAGATGTGACTACAAAACAAGCCTGACATTGGCTGAAGATCTCTAGTTCACCTGAGCCAAGAAAGGCCCTGGGGAAGCACTGAACACAATGACAAATTATCTCCTCCTACTGGACCACAGGCAAATGCATGCACTGGATCTAGTGGATCTTAAGGTTACCTCTGCACTACTCACAGTGTCCAGGGTTTGCTAAACCACGTGCTTACAACAGAGGACTTTGTGAACAAGTACCAATTGCTGTCTTAACTCCCCAGAAGTGGTAGGTGACTCCAACAGCTTCACACTCTCTTCTAGCTGTGTCTATGCTGTCAGATGTCTTAAATATGAGAAACAAAGTAAGGCTGATACAGTATCTTAGAGCAGACGATGTGTCACTTGCTCATGTTAGAAAGGCTAATTCTGATTCAATATTAAAATATTGACCAATGGAACAGTAGAAGCTCAATTTAAAAAATGTGCCTTGTGTGCTTCAGAGAACAAATGAGAATGTCCTCTGATGCTAGCATACTACTGCTGCAGGTAGAAACGTTTTTCCCATCTGTGTTAATTACAATAACTGTAATCACTAACAAAACTGCTTCTCTAACCTGTATTATGTAGATTAGATTTTTAATATTAGTAGTAACTTCATATTACAGAGATTATGTAGACAGAGTAAGTAGAAAATTAGAAGCTTTTATCTCACACTGAGAACTAAAACCAAAAAATCAGTTAGTTTGGCATGGTTAGCATTACCACACATTCAACATTTGGTCACTTCTTTATTTTCCCACTAGAAATCTTAGCTAGGCTGAGTTTAACACTTGGACAAACATCCAGTGTTCTACATTTGCACCCACTACGCAGGCAAAGTATCATGTTTCTCAGACCAGTTGCATGTGTGCTACAATCTCACACACAAGTCTGGGAGACAAAGGCAAGACCAGGAAAAGAACAGACTTCCAAATAATGTTAACACTTTGTTCAATACAAAACAAGGAGGTAGTAGATACAAAAGCTACAGAATGTTTTTCTACGCATACATAAGAAATAAGGAAACAAAATATGTCTTCAGGAATCGTAGTCCTCTGAAAGTTTTATGGAAAGCATAACTAAAGTATATGATGTGACCCACGGAAAATTAGGAATGTTAGGAGCCCATGAGCATTACTGAAAAACTGATACAAAGACACAGAAGGAAAAGACACGGAAGAAACAAAACTGAAAATGAAATTCTGAAGGAGACACTGAGCAGTAGGATAGCAAAAAAAAACATATGGGATGAGCTGCAGGATGGAAGACGTTCACAAGCCCTGACCTGGAATAGAAAAAGGCAAATTCTAAGAGATAATCAAAGGCAGATGAGATATCAGCTGATCTTTCCACTGTTTACAAGTTGTTTTAAGTCAGAACTAACAACTACTGACCTGGACTCTAAGGTAAGCAACAAATTCAAAAAGATAGCTGCGAATAGAAATTTGGTGTCCTAACACAAAGGTCATACAACACAGATTCTTCTTATCCACATCAGACTGAACAAATTTAGTGTTGGATACCGAATAGATTTGAAAAAGACAATCAAATAAGCTGATTGCAACCAATGTGAGGACTTCAGAGACTGACCCAAAGAAGATGCACAATGTCTGAAGACATTATTGAACAAATTTCCATAAAAGGAGCTAATTAGAGTGTAGACAAAAGATTAAATCAATAAAATGGATAGCAGAAAAAAAGAGTTCTAAGTCAGACAAAGACTGTTCAAGGGAAAACACACTCATTAAAAATGAAACAAAGAAAGGACAGAGCTTTCTGATGAACTCAGATGAAGTTCAACAAAAATGATATGCTTATTTTCCAAAGGGTCTAAAACCTGATGAACGATACACAGTGTCCAGCAGCTCCAGTAAAAATACAAAGAAGAAAAAAGAAAAAAAAGGTGCACAAAATCCAATACTATGGGAACAATCACAGTTCGAAACGAAAGGTAGTTTTAATTTAAAAGGCTGTAATGGAAAGGAGTAATTCCAGGAAAAAAAATGAATTGAGCATAAAGGACAGTACAAAATGGTCGATGTGGGGACACAATACCTGAGTAATATTAGATGCCTGCAGAACTGCGAGCGTGATGCAGGGATTTATTTGAAAATACTATGACTCACAAGAATGTAACAGCTGAAATAATATACATGCCAAACAATTAAAATTTAGAATTAGCTCCCAATATTATAAATACAAAATACAGAAGCAATGGAAAGTATATACAATAGGTCTTGTTTTACCACATCAGCTGTAACAAGCTGTTATGTGCATTTGCAGTCAGATCTCCTTAACTGATCCCAGTAAAGAAAACCAGGTAGAGCTGAAAGGATGGACTTTACAGATTGTGCTTCCATAACGGGAGCCATGATGTACAGTGGTAAATTACAGGCAGAAACGATGAGAAGATGGTTTACAGTTGCTTGTCTGGGAGAGAGTATGATTGCGGGGGTGAGAGATGAGCATATCTCTCCTGAACACGTACGAATTACAGCACAGAGACAAAGGATAAGGACATAGATCAGCCGCCAGTACTCACATCATGGAAACATTAAAACCAATCTTGATAATATTCAAAATTCTTATTAATTAAAAAGTTATTATTTATTCATAACGAACGAGGAAAGGTGGAACAGATCTTGGATGCCATTTCACAGTACATATGGTCCTGCCAGACTAAACTGATCTCCTCCAGGACAACCTGCTCTGTAGACAAGGGAGAGGTTGTGGACTTTTCTTACCAGGATTTCAGCAAAGCTTTTGATGCTGTTTCCCATAGTATTCTCCTCCTCCCACTCCCAGAATTGGCCTGTGGCTTGGATGTGTGTACTGTTTTGTTGGGTGAAGAACTGTGTGGTCGGCAGAGCTCAGAGAGTTCTCGTGAGTAGAGTTCTGTCCAATTGGAAGCAGGTCTCCCGTAGTGCTCCCCAGGACTCAGTACTGGAGCCAGATTTGTTTAACATTTTTATCAGTAATCTGGATGAGGGGATTGAGTGCACACTCATGAGCTCACAGATGATACCAACTTAGACAGGAATGTCAGTCTGACCAAGGGCAGGAAGGCTCTCAGAGGATCTGGATATGCTGAATCAATGGGCTGAGCCCAACTGCGTGACATTCAGCAAGGCTAAGTGCCAGGTCCTGCATTTGGGTGATAAAAACCTGACACAACAGTATAGGATTAGACAAGACCAGCTCAAATGTTGCCTGGAAACGGATCTAGGGGTGTTGGTCAACCGCTGGCTGAACATGAACCAAGAGTGTGCTCAAGAAGGCCCACTGCATCAGGAACATCAGTGCAGCTGGCAGGACTAGAGAAATGACCATCCCCTTGTATGTAACATTGGTGAGATCATGCCTCAAATATAGTGTTCATTTTTGAGCCCCTCACTATTGAGTTGTTTGAGCATGTTCAGAGAAGAGCAACAAAACTGATGAAGGTACTAGAAAACAAGGTTCATGAGGAGTGGCTGCTGGAACTGAGGCTGTTTAGTGGGGAGAAAGGAAACTGAGAGGGGACCACATCACTCTCTACAACTCCCCAAAGGAGGCTGCAGTGCTTCTCTCAGGTGGTTAAGTGATGGGACATGACAAAATGGTCTTAAGCTGTGCCAAGGGAGGTTTTGACTGCATACTGGGAAGAATTTCTTCATGGAAAAAGTAGCCAAGCATTGGAACAGGCTGCCCAGGGAAGTGGTTGAGTCCTCATCCCTGGATATATTAAAGATATATGGACGTGACTCTAATGGACGTGGCTTAGTAATGGGAATCAGCAGGTCAGGCTGATGGTCAGATCTGGTGATCCCAAAGGTCTTTTTCAACCTAGATGATTCTATGATCCTGTACTTTAACATGAGACCATATTAAAAACAACCTGATGAAACACTGATCAAAGATAAGTCCCAAAATAATCCAGAAATTAAGGCTTATGGCACACTCATTTGGAAAAATTTTACCATATGTTCCTTGTGGCTATTTATGTATGCTCAAGAAGAAAATCTATTTATATTTTATTCCTATTTCATGAAAAAAGATGACTTTAAGATTATCAGATACGTATCCAATATTCTTAAGATGAGATAGGGAAGAACTCTTTACAGTTCTTGATGTCTCCAGAGAGAAAAATGGAAGCTCTTTCTCAGTACATATATTCTAGAAGGTATTCACTTGCTACCCACAAATACACCTACTTTTTCAGCTGCAATGTGTTGATAAGTTACAAGATTGAGGGCCTCTTGCTTCTTCTACAAATAAAGTAGTTAAAGAAAAATCTAATAATGTTTGCAATGCGTCAGTATCCTCTGTGGTAGATCAGATGGAAAGAGAAAGAATCGTCACAATAAAATTACAATACTGCATAATCTAAGAAACTTCATACCGTAAATGTTTGTTTCTCTAAGCTTATCGAATGCTTTTTGCTCTCATCTCAAAACAAAAAATAACACGGAATTTTCAAACAGCTTGTAGAAAAACTAACAAAACACTGAAACGTTTCATATAAAAAGAACATGCAAGTATCTCTAGAACATGCACACCAAATGATATATTCAGACATGCAACTGTGCAAATGTACACACGTTAGAGTTATTACACACACTGAGTCAAAATGAAAAAGAAAAAGCAGAGAAACTTGTCTCGTAAAAGAGTTAAGCAGAAATTGCAAAGAAGGGCTGGGAACTTTCTAACAGGTCTTGAAGGACTGGTTCCTATCCCTCAGAAGATGAACCTACCTATCTTTACGCTGACACTCGGGAAGGACTATCTCAGGGGACAGTTTATACTTGGAAGTTAAACATCTGACACCACCTTCTAAAGTTGTTCCACCTCACAAACCATGAACCTTATTATCCCCCAAACAGTAGCTGTTCAAGCTCATAAGTACAAGGAATTCAGACATTTGTTTTAAGTGTCCAAACATTATTAACAAAAGAAACAAAACTTATAGTTACAAGCTTCTTGGTTTTCCCTGCTTAGAAAACTCTTTCTGTTTTCAATTTGAGAAAGTTGATTTCACACACGAAGCACGTTGTAGAAATACATAAGTATATATAATATTTACTTCTAACAGTGATGCAAGTGTGATTCCACAACCACACATATATAGTTGATCAACTTACACAAGTGAAGATATAAAATTTCCAAGGCCACATTACAGTTATTGCCACATTGTTATGAGGACATGAGGTATAAAGGGATTACCGATCTCTGCTGAACTTTTCTTGCCAGACCTCTCAAAGGCATGCCTCACAGTGTAGTCAACCCTTTACCTCAGTCGTACTCCTGGCATTTTGCTCTTTAAACATTTGCTTGGTTCTTGATCCTTCCTCCTACCACATTCTCAAAATCTGATGGCACCCTTCACTAAAGGGTTAATGTGAACGATTTACCATGCTGTCATTCTGAAAATGCATATGGGTGTCAGTGCTCTGCTAAAGCAACAGACTGAACAGACACTCCTGTGAGCTGACACACAGAGAAAACAGACCCAGGGTACTATTCTTGCAGCAAGACCATAAATCATCTAATAGGCCAAACTAATTGCTGAGAAGCCATTCACTATAAAATTAACCAGTACCATCCCACAGAACCAGATGGTATAGCTGTACTCCAAGAGAAAAACTGCAGTAACCTCAGCTTCTGACGTAGCAGTGCTGTGAAACTGCACACTACAGGCAACGAGGAAGTCAGTATGCTCACTGAGAACGTGTCCAGAGGAGACAAAAATTCACTAGAAATAAGTATTTTAACTAACAAAAAGATGGAGAATCTCAAGCAGGGAAAGACGGAGGAATTTTTCAAATACCATGTCTGGGGAAGTATAGGTCTTAAATACTGGGAGAGCTGAGAGTGGCATTAATAAAACATAAGAATGGAGGGAAAAAGGCTTATAAAGACAGTTGTTACAGCTACTGCTGCTTCAGAAAGCTTCAAAGCACTGATACATGGAATGCTTTTCTGCACAGAATTGATTTCAGTATTCTTCTCCAATTAAGAACGTTCCTCCTTCCTCTTGACAAAGTGAGATGCATTTAACCCTTCCAATATCAAATGTTTTTAGAACTTTGCCGGAATTATCTTCACTAAAATCTGTCAGGAATTCTCCCTGACTGGTTGCCTTTGGCTGCAGAGATGCTTTACAGCCAATACTAGAGGGTGAGAAAGAGCTGAGGACGCTTCCAGGGTGCCCTTATAATAAAAACCAAGATCTTGCTTCTACAGTGAGCCAACTCTCCATCACAGAAAAGAACCATAACCCACTCCCAAACCTATTTATTGCAGTGTGCAGTCCTGCCATTGGTTTCAGTTGTCTTCTTACCGTTTGTTGGTGGTATGTATGGCCTACAAATGGTACAGTCAAAACCCATATCAGCTATGTTTTCCACTTCCTCCTCTGTGTTTAAGTTCTGACAGATTGCATGCATCCATCTAGAAATTAAGTGGGGGAAAAAATACAATTTAAAGGAAATATGTGGTGTTTTAGGAGACCTAAATATCAGTATATGGTCCTAGTAAATGTGAAATACTTGTTTAATTTAAATACTAATAGGGAGAAAGGATGAAATAGGTTCTCCATACACAACACTCTTCTACAGTGGTGTGTGTTGAATTCTGTACACAGAGTATCAGATTATCTATTTCCCTTCACAGGAAGGAAAACTCCATAAAACAATGTACCAGAAGCAAATATATCTTGGTATTATAATTTCTATCATAATTTCTCCCTATATTTGAAATCATTTTAACTGCTCTTGATACAACATCATCTAGATCTAGCCTCACCACAACAGTCTTGGGAGGTAAATTAGTTATACTTTATTTTTACAGAGGGGGAAGATGAGGCACAAAGTGATCAATTAATTTGCCCGGAGTCGTATAACAAAATCTGTAGTACAACTAGGAATGAAATAATAAAAAGACTTCTGAGATTCAGTCCAGTGTTCTTTACCACCAGACCATTCCCTTCATCTTTATGCTTTTACATTAGGGAGAAAAAAAATAAAATCACAAATAAAACAAGCTTTAACCAGAAGAAGCTGTAGAACAGCAGGAATCCTTACCGATCACATTGTCTACACTGAATTATAAGCTCCTCATCCCTGTAAGTGCGATAGCAGATGGGGCAGGTAGACAAACTTGCACAGGGAGCACACTGTGTGTAATTATTCTGCCATTCGCATCTTAAACCTGGCGAAGTCGCTCCACAGTGTCTGCACCAAACACACCTGCAGAAAAGACAGAATGATCTGTTACTTCCTGTTCACAAGGCAGTCGATTTGTGGCTTTAAAGCTCTCCTAACTTAGAACTGGGTAAATAACTTAGTTTTAGATCACTAACTGGTTCTGTGGGAGGAAAAAAGCTTACTTCAGGTCAAAATATTTTATTTGAATGAAGAATTATCGTTATTGTTTTGAACACTACTGCATTTTTGCTAATTTTTAAAGCACTTCCTATGTGAGAAGTCCTCTCAGTCTGCAAAAACAGGCAGATGGGTGTACGTAACAGATTAACGAGGTCAAAGAAGTGCCTGCTTCCAGTTGCCATTCACTGTGAGATACTTAGCCATGCAGAGCTCCATTCTGTTTGTATTTCACTCAAACAGCACAAATGGTTTTCAGACAGTTTTATCTTGAGAGAAATTTGGTGAAATGCCCATTAATTATTCTTATTGTTTCAGTGAATGCAGTTTTTTTTTTGTCAAGAAGTTTAAAAAAAAAAAAAAATGTTGTCCACCTCTACTTATGTGGTTTCTGGTATGAAGAAAGAATATTACAAGAAGATAACAACAGTTTCCATATTGAACCGATAACTGAACAAAACAAAGCAGAAGTATTTTGTTTGCTTTAATGCACTTGACTCAAGTGCAATTAAAACATTACTACAGTTAAACTGACATTGCAAATATACTGACAAAATGGAACAAAAGAGGTCAGGACTTCTGACTCCAGAACCAAACGCACCATTTGCACTTCCAGCCTCCCTTTGGAACAGTCTGCAGGGGTGGATCTAAGCAGTAAGTGTGGTAACTGATGTCGCAGTCATCACAGAGAAGCAGCCTTCCTGGATCTGTAGCTTTCCCACAGGCTTCACATACTGTGCACTCCAAGCACCTCCAGCCTTTACTGAGCACCACTTTAGTAATCTGCAAATGGCAAGGTGAAAATTATTTGATCTCTGCCCTACGAAGTACAATCAGTGCATAAATTAAGGCCTGGCTACTCAGTACAGGGTGCTCTCCCATGCACACTAACCACATCACAAGTATCCATTTCTCAGCTAGACTTTGTGAAGTTCCACTAAGAGGGAATGGAGCCAACAGAGAAGAACTGTGTGGAGCTGCTGATACTCTTCTGCAATATGAATTCACAGTGTCAGCAGATATATACTGTGCTAGGTGTACATGTAGGACAGTATCACCCCATGACAGCCAAAGCTGAGGCTTCAGTCACTTACAGCAAATTATTATTTTTTAATTTATTTTAATTATTTGTTTTATTTTTATTTTTATTGAGGCCCAATAATGTAGAAGTAGCATATAAATGTAAAAGTATCATATAAATGTAAAACCAGACTGCAGCTGCATGAAAAATACATCTGATGTTTTGTAAAGCACATCCAGAATAACGTTCTGTGACGTGTTCAAAGAAATCCCAGTTTCACATACATGTACTTGTATAGTAAGTAGTGTGTAGCATATATACTGGAGAAAATAGCTTGTTATCTGCTTACGAAGTCACCTCATACCATTCATATTTAATTTTCACACATTCTCTCTTAGACTAATGCAAGTAAAATGTATTAATTAACCACTCCAACTGCTGTCAATTCTGACAGCCAACAGACAAATTGAATCAACTAAACCTTATGCCCCTAGTAAATGAAGATGCATTACAATTTTTTTTCTTTGTTTTTAATTTTGCTTGTATTTAGCTTTTAAGCTGATATCTCAAACTGTTATTTTAACCAACTGCTGGATAATCAGTACTATTTATGGTTGCGAAATTACAAAAAGGTTAATTTCTCTTGAGGCAATGCATACTATAAAATGGCATTTAATTAAAGTCTTTCACAAGTTGCATACAAATAATGGTCACATTAGCTGAAGAATATCTAACAAGTTAATGACTCCCTTAATTACCACAAAACCAAAGGCAGCATCGTGCTATTAAAGTACAATATGAAAACAGTGTAATTAAGTAATCTCTTAAATAACAAAGCACTCACCTTAATACTGACACAGTATGGATGGTAACACTGACCACATTGAGAACAGGCAAGCAGCCTGCCCTCAGCACCTTGGCCAAAGCTCCCACAAACTACGCACATATCCTGAAATTACAGAAAGGTGCAGATTTAGAACACATGCTAGACAGTAAATTCAGGGAATGTTTAATTGTAAAGCCTGGCTAGGTTGCTTTAGGGTGAAACTCCTAACAACGATTTTACTTTTTTTTTTTTTTCATTAAAAAAATTGAGGTCACACCTCAAGAACTGTGTTCAGTTTTGGGTTCCTCACTACAAAAAAGACATTGAGCCTTGGTCTTGAGAGAAGCAGCTGAGAGAACTGCGATTATTCAGTCTGCAGAAGAGGAAGCTCAAGGGAGACCTTATTGCTCTCCTTGACCCTTTGAAAGGAGGTTTTGGAGCTTCTGCTCCCAGGTAACAGCAAAAGGATAAGAGGTAATGGCCTCGAGTTTCACCAGTGGAGATTCAAGTTGGACATTAGGAAAAATTTCTTCTCATGAAGAGTGGTCAGGCATTGGAACAGGCTGCCCAGGGAGGTGGTGGAGTCACCAAGAAAAGGGTGTTCAATGAAAGGGTAGAAATGGCTCTGAGGGACACAGTTAGTGGGTATGGGGGGTGGGCTGATGGTTGGACTAGATGGCCTTAGTGGTCTTTTCCAAGCTTAATGATCCTGTGAAACATAATGAAAACTTAATAGTCTAACCTGATGGAGAGTGAACTTGTCGCTGTTAGAGAAGAGGACAACTGTATTATGCATTGAGTTTTCCTCTTCATCTTTGTTAGATGAAATATCCATGGTTGTGACCTACCAAAACAAGCAGGTAATTAGCAAGCACATCACATTTTTTAAGACATGAGACAACATGAAACCTATTCCATAGGTAGGCAGATTCTTAGTACTACAAGAGAATACAGTCTTTGAAGATATCAGAAGAACGTGCATATGTCCTTTGTAGAAAGCCTTCCTTATGAGAAACTGTTTTACTAATTCACTGCTGGTTTGACCCCAATCTGCAAAGCCTTACTGTAGACTGTCATTCTCCTCTCGATTAAGAATATCATCACTCTCAGTTGCCCTTTACAAACTCAGTGTATGCATGTGTATATATAGCTCCTCAGGAAGAAAAAGAAGAAAGGAAGACCGAGTGATTTTGGGAGAGTCACAAGAAAACATCAAAGAATGATCTGTGCTCTGAGTTCCATGCAAATCTTGCTGTGCAGAATTTGCCACCCATGACTTTGCATTAACAGACTTGGGCTATTTACCTTCTGAACCAGCAGTGGGTATGAAAGTTTGGAAGATAAGAGTGCACAGTTCTATGAAAAAAAAGGATAAATACATGCTAGGGAAATGTAACTTTGTTTTACCAGCTCGTCTAGTTTTATAAATGGAGTATTTTAAACACAATTTAAAACTTACATACCTAGTTTTGTTTCAGTAATATTGTAAATATTTTACAAATTCAAACATCACTAGAGACAAATATAAATACTGTCACAACAGCCACAGGAATCATTCTGATGCACTGTTGCTGAAAATCAGCATTTACAGAGAAATAGCTAAAAAGGGAAGATAAGTATACTGTTAACATGGTTTAAGTACTGTATTGTGGACAGCTCTGCAGCTGTAACCAATTAACTCCAAAAAAAAAATAACTACCTGAAATGCCTCTCAAGCTGTTCAGGGAGAGTTTTTCCCATGCATGTATTTCTACAGATTCCACAAAGTTCTCACAGTTGCTTACACACACAAAAGAGTAGAACGTGAAGGACTGAATTACTGCAATTTTGATGCTAGCTGAACACCAGATGTGAGCCAACATGGGTTAACCTCAATCCACCTTCTCTCTCATTCCCCAGATGTAATGGTTTCCAAAATCATGTTGTTGATGAATGGTCACCATCCCATGAGTATGAATGAGTTGAGCAAAGGGGCTGAAAATAATTCTGTTTCAACCACTTATCTGAAAAAGGCTGATTCCTTTGTACTGCTACCTTCATCTGCTTTACTGCAAGACAGCCACATCACTGCTCTCAATTCTGAAGCAGAAAAGCTGCCGTTCACTTTAAAAGTCAGAGGTTCAAAAACTCTGGTGGAACCCTGATGGGGATGACTGCTAACAGGTCATGTAACACATATACAAGTGGAAAATGGAGCAAGGTGACAAAATTTGCCAACAATATTAAGATATTCAAAGTAATAAAAAATGAATGACAACTATAAAGAGCTGCTCTAAGAACCTCATAAGACTGAGCTCTGAGATATAAAATGGCAGATCAAAGTCAACATAGAAAAACACAACAGACAGCAAATGTCTGGAACAGTTTCCATACAAGGAACATAAAAAAATACTTGGTTTCTTCAGATTAGCAACAAAAGAGTGGAAGGAACACGAGAAGGAACGACAGAGGACTATAAAAATGAGTGGCAGGATGATAATAAAAAACACTCCTCAACCATCATTTCTCTAAGGGCACTCAGAAGCAGGCTGCAATGTAAAGCAAAGGAGATGTTCCTGTATTCAGCGGGCTGCAGAACTGAAAGAGGTTAACACGGTCACTAGCAGGTTTTAGAAGCACATACACAAACTTAGGACAGAAAACTCCAACAGAGGCTGCCCAAGACAATGACACCACCTTATGTTCAGCAAGTCCCCAAGCCAGAAAGAGCAGCAGTATTTCACTGTCTGTGGCTCTTCTGTTCTGTGCTGTTCCCTCAGCAGTCAGATTTGATCCCCAGGGTAGAACAACCTCTGGTCAGATCTGCTAAAGCTGCTGTTATACTTGTATGCACGTGCCTTGCTCTCCCCTCCTCTGTTGTTCCAGTAAATGCTGTATTTATTTGGCAGTTTTTCCACTTGAAAAGTAGAAGCAGTATGCCAAGATGCCCAACAGTTGTCCCTTTAAGTGGCAACAGGAGCATGAAATTGTTTCAGGTTTATTTTGCTTTAGTGCTGTAGTTCATCCATACGTAATATTAAGCAGATTTCATCATACTCCTCCACTTTTTAGCACTCTTTGGTTTCAAACAGCATCTTAATGTAAGAATTATAGTTGAATTACGTTATGTTACATCAACACGACTTAAAAATAAGTGTTCTTACCCCTGGAATGACTACAGTCCCAACTCCATTTTTCAGTTTTGATCTACCTCTGCCACCTCGTCCTGAAAGACCTGCACCACGTGGCCTCCTCTTCCCTGGGAATCCTGATCCACGGCCCTATTCAACGTAAGATAACAAGTTAAATTCAGTCTGCAGTCCTTTTGTTTTGAGGGATTCAAACTTGGTCAATACATCTAGGGAAAAATATAAATAAAATAAAACACTCTATGATTTCAAGTGCATAGGGGCACCCTAGGCCATAGTCAATAAATTATTGCCTAAATCAATGTGAAATACCTCTAACTCCTACAGCTACTTACATGAATTAACACGATCACTTTTATCACCAGTTAGAAAGCAGACAAAACCAGAAACATGCATTTTCTGTTCACGAATAATTGGAAATACAGGAATTATTATTTTTTTTTCCCACAGTTGCAAAGTATCCCAAGTAAATACCCTCCATTCTATGATTCATTTTTCTTTTTAAACAGTCAGCTCATGTGAATTCTGCACATGGCCTGGACCCTTGATTAGTTGCAATCATAGATGCATTTCTTACACTATGAATAATCAAGCAAACACTGGAATTGGTTAAGACTCAATCGTACTCCCAAAGAGAAGTAGGAGTTGGCTCCACTGAACTCTTTTAATTCAGCACATACAGAGAGAGCTTTTTATATTAATTATATCAATTAAACTCAAATCAACACTCCCCATAATAGTATGCTTCTCTTAGAAAATATCCACTTATTTTTAGACAGCTTCTTTTCCCCCCTTCCTTATTTTATATGCAGAGACATACAGTGCTTGTGTGCTCTTGGAGCATCCACAAAGTGTGTTCAATTACAATTAACTGCAGAAAAGCAAATATGTTTTTAAAATAATAATTACCTCATACTGCTCCTGTGACTCAGTTTGAACGGCATGATTTTTTTCATGTTATTTCAAAATCAGCTGAATACAAACTGTAAGAGGAACTCCCTAAGTGCTTCCAGAAAGAAAACGAACGTCCTGACAATGTCCCTCACTGAGCTCTGGCCAATGTCACATACCTTTACAGAGCACACCTACAGAGAGGCAAAGGCTCTGAAACATGACAGTAAATGTGGTACGCACCTACACAAACACCTTACCTACCACAAAATAAGCAATGAGATTACTGATTGATTTTGAGTATGTGAATAATCTCTGCTCAGCTCTCTCTACAGATTATCCATGAAGCTACCATGCACTGGAAGTTGCTTTTAGTACCCAGACAAAACATTTACTCAATAAAACACTGCTAATTGAACATTAAGCTGCTTGGGGACAGTGTCACCAACAGGTAAGAACAGTTTCTGACAGAGATAGCAACTCCATGGATGGAAAGTAGAACTATGGGCTCAATATTACTAACAGTATTTTTCAAGTATACCAAACCCCTGTTGTAAAGAAGATAACAAAAGTTTATGGTCATATTTAGAGGGAGAAACCAAATAACTGAAGATTATACTTCCATCAATATCTATCCATTAACGTAACAAGAAATTAAACTGATTTATGATTCAAGGCAAAGAAACGCAATGCTACTTTAGGAAATGAGAGGAAGGACACTACTGATGGCAGAAGTATTTATATGTAGTAAAAGTGAAGGGATAATGTTGTCTCTACATATATGAAGTTAATACATATGCACAGACAGAACATACAAGCATCAATTTAAGACATAAACTCTTCTGACACATTTCTTATCTGTATGTTTTAGATTTCATATCAGTATTGTTATTTTCCCAGAGCTAGTAAAAGGAATAAGCACATACTTGTACCAATGTTAATGCTGAACAGTAAGCTGAAAATTAATGCTTGAAGCAGCAAAAGCTAATGTCAAAATAAAAACAGCATGAGTGTTAAAGTGAAATGAAAATAAATTTCTGGTAACCTACAACTGTTTGTTAGTGTTTCACCACTCAGGGTTTGTTGTTTTCTTTTGTCGTTTAAAAAAAAAAAGCCCTCTAAGTTTTTTCAGGTATTTTGAACAGTAAATGTCACTGTGAATAAAGCCTTTGGTCCATCTAACCGGGTAGGGTAGCTGTGTTTTTTTATTCCCCCATAAGCTAAAAACACTGTCACTTTGAATCTGCTCTGCAGGGTTTCTCCACAGCAACAAATTCAAGCCCCAGCTCAGAGCTCTGCTCCTTTCATTGCCTGGCTTACCTTACTGCCAGACTTAAGGACATTTTCCTTCCCATGTAACTTATTTTGATGGCTGTGGAAAGCTAACCACAAAAAATGAAGTACTAAGCACACACACAAAATGGCAAATATGGACTAGTCTTTGCTCTGTAACAGCAGGGCAATGCCATCATATTGTGCACTCTGGAAAGCACACTTTCTCTTTTAACCTGAAAGCTCCAGAGTCTTAATGGTTTATAAATGTGTTAAGCAGTACTAGAATGGAAGATTAATTCAATTGTGATAGACAGAATTTCATCAGTAGTCTCTACAGCAGAAAGATAGCAACGGATATACGAAAATAAATTCAAATTATTTACCACTTTGATGCTCCAAATGGCACTGCCAGGAAGCTGTCTGGATTTAAAAATGTCCCGACCTTCTGAAATGTCTGGGGACCAGGAAGGTGGGCTGACTGTATTATTGGTACTCCAAGCCCCCTAGGATATGGTAGGTGAGAAAATAGATGTATAAAACTTGGCAACAAAAAAAAAAAAAAAAGAAAAAGAAAAAGAAAAGAAAAAGCAAGCAACAAAAAAAATCTGACAAGCAAAGCACATGCAGGCATAGGCATTTCTACATTAACTAGTAAATTAGTTCACACTGAGCAAGAGGAAGGTGGGAAGTTTTTAGGCTGTCACTGAGTCTTACACTGAAACAAATACAACAAACCTCAAAGTGATGGTTAAGTACAGCAAAATGAGATTTATAAACAAAACACAATACAAATATAAAGCAATCAGTCATAACAACAGTAAACCACAGCCCTAAGTTGTACCACATGAAGCTCAGGAGGTCAGTGCTCTAAGATGACGTGATATCCTTTTCGCCCTTCAAATCCCATTTAGAAAGAACAGATGTTCTTATCATTTGAGTCTGAACTACGGACAAATGTGGCTATGTCTAGTCTTAGAAGTGCATGAAACATAAGGAATGTAAGCAAACCATAGAAGAAAAGAAAAATAGCCATGATAATTAATAAGGCACCTTCTTCCTGCAAGTCTGCCACACACACACACACAAAAACCACTATAAATTCCCACTACCAAGGTTTTTTCACCCCAATGTCTTCATGTTATGCTGTGATCTCAAATAATAATGTGTTTTTATATACATGTGATATTCATACATACACTCTACCTACAGACTCTTTTCAATTGAAAACAAAAAAAACAAAAAAACAAGTATTTTATTATCTCCTCTTACACAGTTCCCACCACGGTGATATATTCTGTAACTCCTCACAAGAAGTACAGCAAAACAAGACGGAGGAGTGAAGATGTACGCAAAATGGTGCTGAAATTCCTCATACACCCTAAAACCTCTGACAGACTTTGCTTCAACCCTAAGTAAAGACTGCCTGACAGCCACCTTTGGTCTGAATTTACACCTGAGAGCACACTTGAAGGATAATATGTTTTCTGAATTCTAAGTTTGAGGAAGAGATGTGTGGGCCCCTTGAGGTGGATCTCAGCCTTTAGCCCACAGCATGCTCCGGCAGACAGAAATGGGAAGGCTGGACTCCAATTCTGCTTGCCAGGAGCTCTGCAGCTTATTAATCCACTCTCTTTCTGCCAAAATGTCTCAGTCCTAGCAAGCACTGGCACACTGCTCAGCATCACGGAGAATAACCTCACTGTGCTAGCCTTGGTTTTCATATCCAGGGCCTTTAGATTCTGGCAGGATAAACCTAGAACTCCTATTGAAACTTACAGCTTTCCTCTATTGCCCAAACTCATTCTGTGTAGTAACTGTTCTTATAATGTGGCAACTCAAGTACCACCTATACAAAGTAAACCTGTATATCATAGAAACAATGTCTACATCGATCCCTGAGGGAGGGGACAGGCCAGCAAATGGTCCAAACCCATCAGCTCAAACACACTGACAACTCTTCACCAACAGATGAAATTACCTTCTCTCACTTGGGACATAAAAAAATTATTTTCCCTACTAGGAAGATACACTTCTCCAATGATTAAGTACAATGAAAAGATTAAAAAGCAAATGGAATATTAAGTCTGAAGATGAAATATTCCATCTTTCAAAAAACAACGAACTGTGTATGAATCATATTGTTAAGAATTAAATTGGAAATTTAATCCAAGTCTTAGTGTAGATCAGAAACATCTGAATTCTTGGTCAGATAAACTTAATTAAAAACACACACTTCCACAATACTTTGAACAAATGGACTGCATCAAAGAGGTTCATTAATTATATTTTGGCTTTTAATTAATGCCTATTACCACACAACACTGAAGAAAGTTCTATTCATGGCAATAATTATGTGCTTTGACAGAAATGGGAAGTTTCATTCTCCATCATATTCCTGAGTACTCAACACTGAACAACACAGCTGCAAGTAAATTAGAACAAAAGGAAACACAGTGTCACCAAGGGTCAGGAGATCTCACTAAATTACCACTGACTGCGTTCTGCAGCTTAATCCTTTATGAAATACACTGCAATTGCAGATGTACAGACCTGTATTTCACTCTAACATCCAGTGTGATTTTAGGGTTGTGAGCATTTCATATGTTCAGAATAACCTGACTTCCCATTTAATCCATTCAGATACATGAAGTATACCCAATGCTACTAAAAACATGTAGCTGTTGAAAAAATAACCCATTCTTCCTGCGAAGATTTATTTCAAACTAGATGAATGTCAGATCAGTCATCACCTAACTTATCTGATAATTCCTTTTGAGATGGCTCCTACAGGAGAAAAACAATGAAAGAGATCAAAGCAGGGATCCTGCTCCATGGCATAAATCTGAAAATTACTTATAGGCACAAATCTGGACAATCTATGGATTCCATGGAGAAAACACTGCACAGACCCAACTCTGAGGTCAGCACAGCAACAGCTTTGTTGTGCTGGCAGCTACCAGCACATATCCCTGATCTGTGAACTGCCCTCAGGAGATGCTGAAAAGATGATTTGTCCCATTATGGAATAGGGCAACAAGCAGCTGGGAGACAGCCCGTGGAGTAAGAAACACAGGAAGATGGTGTGGTGCCAAGCTAGGTGGGTAGAGGGCTCTCACTGGGATCAGAAACCATTCATACAGATTTCTCTGTCGAAGACCAAAGTTATCTTACAAAACTGAGGCAGAAAGAGCAGAGCCACTTTTCCTGTTTCTCTTCATATAAAGTTCCATAAATCCAATGGAGCTTTCTTTTTCTTAAAAGACAAACAGAACGTTCCAAGAAGGCAGATTACACACTGAGATGTCAACCTTCCAGGAGCAAGTGGGGAATGGTGCCATGTGTGGGAACTGGCTAACGTTGGAACATCCACTGTAACCACACACTTCACAAAGCATCTCATTCAAAGCCCTGCAGTCCTGCAGAAGCAAGCACGGTTGCTTCACAGAACTCAAGTTCCAGCTCAAGGCGTGTTTAAAGCACGAGTCAAAGATTATCAGAATCCAAGCCAACCTTTACAGACCTCAGTGTAATTCTTCTGAAGACAGATCATTAATTTTACAAGTAACTTGTCCAGTTCTACAACAGGTACTGCAAAGATGTCAAGTACCTCTTTATTTTAAAAGACGATCTCCAAAGTGATGAACAAACTATACTGTCAGCATCACAGCTAGGACTTTGTGTTACTCCTCATCTCTAAATTGTAGTTTAGCTCACTTTTGCTTGTGCTACTCACACCATACACTGTGTATAAGTTCATGTGTATAACTATCTTCCACATAGAATATACAAACAGCTATTATTTTTAAAGCTGTTTTTGTTTTAAAAGGGGACACAACAGCTATTCTAATACAGAATCACAGAACTGTAGGGGTTGGAAGGGACCTCCAGAGATCATGGAGTCCAACCCTCTGCCAAAGCAGCTCCCAGCCCAGGTTGCACAGGCAGGCATCCAGGTGGGTCCTGAACACCTCCAGAGGAGGAGATCCACCACCTCTGTGTGCAGCTCCAGTGCTCCGTCACTGCACTGTGAAGAAGTTCCCATGCACATTTGTGCAGAACTTCCTATGTCTCAGTTTGTGGCCATTTCCCCTCATCCTATCACCAAACACTGCTGAGAAGAGTCCAACCTCATCCCTTTGCCTCCCGCTCCTTAGATAATTATAAATGTGGATCAGATCCCCTCTGAGTCTTCTTTTCTCAAGGCTGCACAGCCCCAGGTCTCTCAGCCTTTCCTCTTAAGGGAGGTATTCCACATCCTTTATCATCTTTGTAGTCCTCTGCTGGGCTCTTTCCAGCAGATCCCTGTCTTTTTTGTACCGGGGAGCCCAGAACCGGACACAACAATACAGGCATTTACAGTTAGGGATCAGCCTTTATGTTTTCCTAAGTGGGTCTGTTCCAGTGCTCTGTCATTCTCACAAGAAAGAGGTTGTCCTTATGTTCAGATGGGACTTCCATTGTTCCTCATCTCATCGTTGGGCACCATGAATGGAGCCTGGCCATATCCACTTGACTCCTGTCCTTCAGATACTGATAAGCATTGGGTCCCCCTTACCATTTTCCTCTTCTCCAGACTGAACAGCCCCAGGTCTCTCAGCCCCTCCTCATAAGGGAGACGCTCTAGGCCCCCATCATCTTTGCAGCCCTCTACTCATCTCTCTCCAGAAGTTTCCTGACTTTCTGAGAAGCCCAGAACTGGATGCAGTAAACCAGATGTGGCCTCATCCGGGCATAGTAAAGAGGGAGGATCACCTCCCCTAAACAACGAGCCACGCTCTTTTTAATGCACCCCATTTCAGTCTGCAAAAGAACATCATCACTTTTAAAAATTTCATGATAAACTATGGTACATCGCTAACTGAGAAATTTAATTCTTAAGGCAGTGTGCAGTAATAGGAAAATGATTCTTTTTAAGTGATTATGTTTCTCTACTTTAAAGCAATAGAGCAGAAGTAACTGAACACTTTCCTCACAGCTCAGTGGTCCATTTTTTGTTCTCTTGTTCTCCAAGATCTGCCTTGCTTATATACAGAGCAAGAAATAACTAAATAAATGACTCAGAGGTACTCAGAAACCTTCCAAGTTGAATGTCTTGCAGTTTCCTTGCCTTCATTATATATTTTTAGAACAAGGAAGAACCAATCTGACTGTATTTTTGAACCCCTTGCTATTATATGAGAACGTAAAGGAATATGCAAAGATCAGAAAAATATTAAATCATCAAAGTATCATAAAAGTTCCAAAAACTAAAACTAAAATTACGAATAGAAATGAAACACTAATTTGTCACACTGACATACTTCTTGATGAACCATTTCTCCCACAACCACACAACTATAATAGAGAGCAGGATGCAGCAGCAAACTATAGACTTCAGCATTCTTTTCCATTATCTGATTTAATCCTAATCAAACCACAACAACTTAGATCAGTCTTTGCTCATTGAAGAAAACCATTATTTGCAATATCATTAAAATACTGACCAAAAAAATTTGGAAGCACGATGGAAACAGCTGTTGCAGATTTTTCAGTGCAGTTTAAGACATTAACACACTTCAAAAGTATTAGCCAAAATATATGAATATATGAAAAAGAGAAGTTAGAAGACACGTTGTGTATATCAGCATTTGTTGCACAGGTGAAGAATATTTTGTTTTTCTCTAAGCATAATCCTAAAACTGTAATTCAAACTACAGACTCTTTCAATTCATTAACGTGATATCATTTTCCTGAGGAAATTAACTAAACACTCACTTGGGAGCATAAATGCACGCTGCAATCTAAGGATTATACTGGAATTCTAACTAAGATGTGCTTCGTAAACACACAACGAAATTTCTGCACGCTTACCTGTCTTGATCTGGGTCTTCCAGGAGAGAATTTTCGTTTGGTGATGGCTGGTTTCCCCATGCCAATTTTTGGAGTGACTGATATGTAAGTCGTTGGGAGAGCACTTCCAGCAGAGGAAGGCAACGCCGGTGGCGGAGCGGGATGAACTTCTCGTGCGGAATGCAAGTCCGGTGAGGAAGACACACTTGCCTTGTTCATGTTAACTGATGGGGGAAGTGGGGGGTAAGTCTCAGCTGGTGATTTTATGGGTTTGTCTGCAACGGGTGAGCTGTTTGCAACACCTTCATTTACAGAAGCAGTTTCTACTTCTCGAAGAGCTGGTGTTTCCGACTTTTCGAGGGTTTCTCCTTTTTCTACCTCTTTTTGCACTTTTATTATTTCCAGTTGTTGCTCTGCATGGACACAAACATCTCCTTTGCTCTCAGTCCCTTCTATTTCGGGCATCACAGTTATGGTCTCAGGTACTGAAGACAGAGACCGAGAGTCTACCGTGGCTACTTCTGCTACCTCAGCACAGCCTTGTGGTAGCTGTGTCTCCTCCACTTGTTTGTCTGACTCCTGCTGTACTACAGCTTGAACACCTTCCATCACTTCCATCATTTTCTCAGTGTGACTGTCACCAGATGCTGGCGTCTTTTGAGGAGACATTTCCATTTCAGCAGAATTAACTGCACTGGGGACTTCTGTTTCCAGTTCTGAGGTCTTTTCTTCTGGTGATATACCTGTAACTAAGCACAGCCATATTAAGTGCTCGGTATGATGATAAACAGCATACAGTGTACTGGTCAAACAACATAAAGAA
Organism: Callipepla californica brunnescens; assembly: GCA_023055505.1. Lineage (NCBI taxonomy): Eukaryota > Metazoa > Chordata > Aves > Galliformes > Odontophoridae > Callipepla > Callipepla californica. The sequence goes on from JALIRH010000006.1 coordinate 5,284,104, forward strand.
AACACTTCCAAATGCAAATACTAGGAAAGCTCCCATCGCTTTATTGCTGAGTCAAGTTAATAGATGAATAAAAATTACAGTAAGCAGCAAGGAACACTGCTTTAAAATAATCCGAGCATTCAGTAGCTCCTAGCTTAATTTTGGAGCAGTCTGAACAAACATTTTTAAGTAGGCTGCTACAAGCAGCCCCTCCTTTTTCATTTCTACTTATTAAAGATACATGCTAGTATAAATTTATGGACTTGGATCGTCTGTCTCAACGCTTCCAAAAAGCAAACAGCTAAGAAAAACAGTACATATATAAATAAAAAACATTTTCCATTTCCCTCCTAGTCCTCTTCCAGACTTCAGGAAATCACCTGAAATAAAAACAGTTGACATGGTAATGTCTTAAAGATTTCTTTCACAAGTATTTGTCTGGCTTTTTCTGCAATGGAACACCTTTCATTCACAACTTTCTTTGGGGAGGAGCTGCATTCTTGTATCTATTCCACGGAGGACCATGTTGTTTGCTCTCAATTTGTATTCTAATATCTTCTTTTGACGGTCTTCGATTTTCTTAGTCCAGTTACTTTCTACTGCAGTTGCACTCTCTGATTCACACTGCTACACAAACTCCTCAGCCACTACAGTTCAAAGTCTAACATTTCATCACGAACGTATCCTCCCTGGTCAAGTTCTCAACTGTGGCCTTTGTACCTACTGCAATCTATGACACACAACACAGTGATCATAGATAACCTGAGGGATGACTTTTTCCTTTGGCTCTACATTTAGGTTTCTTGATTTCCCTTACAGCAACAGTCTTTAAACACTGAGCTAGGCTGGAAGAGACACACTTGAATGTTTTTCACCACTGCTATCAATCACTATCACATTTAGACGACTTGACCCAGAACCCATTCCATTTGGATTCCTTCTTACAGCTGGCACTTGCTGTGTGATTGTAAGATGCATTTATTCCCAGAACATAAGTGATCACTTCCTGCAGCATACCCTGCCTGGATGTGCTTTATCAACACATCCATTTATTTATTTCTTTACTACAAGACTCCAGTGTACAAAAACATCTGTCCTTCCCACTGATCTTCTCTTACTCAAGTTTTCTGAGGACTATCTTTGCCTTGAATAGCATAGTACTTCAACCAGAAAGTCAGCACTGCTGCTTAAAATTGCAGAGAGCAGAACACAAAGAATATGTTTCCAACTGCTTTCCAGCCATTTTTTCTCTTAAATTCATAATTCAATTACCTCAAACTGCACTGAATGAAAAAGTGTTCTCAACACTGCAGTGGCATTCACTCAGACTCTTTCTTACCATCTGTGACACATCCAACAGCTGATTCTTGACCAGGGCCATTACCAAGGACGAGTTGTTCCTGAAATGCCACATCCTCTCCACCACTTTCCATTTCCATTTCGTTTGTACAAGCTTAAGAATGAAATAAAACAGTCAAAATCAATACGGTGTTTATTCTATTACTTTAGCATCAGTAGTTTCTGTCTCTGCACGACCATCTGGCTAAATAGAATGATACTTAACTACATGATTGAGGTAGGGCACAACAGCTCTGTGAGAAAGTTAGGGAGGATGCACAGTACTCCTAGAAGGTGAAGCCTTTTTTACATTAACAATGAAACTGCCTAATGCCTTTCAGACACTGAAAAGGGGCTGTAAAATATCTATGTATACCCAACAGTGAAAATATTATTTAGACATTGTCACAGACTCTGACACATTATCCGAGCAATACAAAGGGTCTTCTATCAAATTCCACTTTGCTAAATTCAGCAGACCTTGTAGGACGAAGGCTTCACATTTTTTCTGCAGATACTACAATGGCTCATGACAGAGACATGACGTCCCATCTACTGTCAGAACACAGAACACTGATTTTCAACCCATTTGCTGAACTCCAACTACACTTCACCACTTCAGAGATATTTCTGTGAGTCCTCCATATTAAAAAAAGAAACCGCATGGAAAAAGGCACTGCTGAGTCCTGCTTCATTTGACAGTATTGTTAGAGAGCACAAACAGGAAGCACGTACTTTTTTCTCACGAAAAAGCTTTTTCAGTGAAGGAAATTCATTAAAATGCACTAGACAAAGCAAGAGCAGGAGAAACAAAATATATAGTAAGTGGTAGCTCAAGAGGAAGTGATCTTCCATGGACATTAGTGTGAATAGGGTAAATGAACATAGCTTTCTGTTCAGGAAGGCCTCCCTAAAGTTCAAAAAAGCCAGGAACTAGGTGATGCTACTTTTAGCACCTAAGAACTGTTTGCAGACTCTAGTAACTCTAAAGTTATATTTTAACCTTGAAGAAATGATCATTTAGATTGGCTCCAAAACCTGATTTTAATGAACAAAAATGCTCTCCTGGGCATTAACTACAGCATGACTGCACTGATACAATTACTCCAGGATTACTCCTAGTACTTGAGATAAAAATCCTAGTCTTCCTGGGGTAGACAAGTATGTTTGACAGTGTTTCTGTAGACCTAAAAACCATAAAAGAAGTATTACTTAAAACTTCATCCTTTTAACTAAACCTTTACCCAAAAGCATCCGCAGTAGAAAACTGAGTTTAGATACAACGCAGGTTTCTTCCTAAATCATTTAAATACCATCTGAGAGTTCCCCAGCTCCTAGTGACCTTTCAGAACAGAACTGATTGGAGTTTGAAGCTGCCACTCTTTCTAACCTGGTGTAGACGTTCACTGACAGAGTTCTTCCATCCATCTGCATACATGTACCCACTGTCACTGCCTGGGATCACCTCTTCCAACATTTCTTTACTGCTCACCAAAGTTGTACACCTACACAAACTGGCTGACGTCAAAGATAACCTGTTCATGCAAAACTTCAGTCTGAATGCATAAAAAGCCACAGCTCTTCTGTACTCTAACCATTTTTAAAAAATATTTTATATTTTTCAGCAACTTCCCTCTCCACCTTCTGTTCGCCTTTCTGCGTAGACAAAAAACTCACAGAAGGCAATCACTAATCACATAGTGTTTTGAAAAAGGACCCTGATTAAAAGCTGTGCAGTTAAATGCACCTGGCCATTGAACACAGTCCAGTTGCCACTGCTGTGTCCTACCTGGACACACTGTGGTAAATGGGCAGTATGAGGCAGTTGAGGAGCAAATGTGACACAGGTAAACTGCATGTCACCAGAAACATCTGCTTGAAGCTGGTAGACAGGAGTGTCCTGAAAGGCCTGTCAAATGAGTCCTTTATGAGCTGTACCACTTGAAGAGGTTTACAAGTTGTAATAGCTGGAAACAGCTACAAAAGGTGCTTGTTTGCTTGTGTGTCAAATTCAGGATCCTGAAGCCCAAGAGCTTTCATGCAGAGAAGACAGAATGGATTACTTGAGAAGCTATTGCTAAATAAAGGAAACAATGAAGTCTAGAGAATCTGAGTGGCTGGTTCACAAAAGTCTTACTGACACATCTGCAGATGCTTGGATTTGATGTTAGTATTTTGTAAATGTAAGATTGCATTTGATTACCTGTTATGCTGTCAGGTTCAGGAATGAGTTCAGAAGTATCCATTACATCACAAGACTGAGTCTGATCCCCTTCTCCTTGTTTACAAAGAGTGCAGATGTAGTCTTTCAACTGAGACTCCAGTTCAACAGCTGGAGATCTGTCACATTCTATGTGAATCCACCTGGGGAGATTAATTCAGTTTGACTGTGATTTTTGTAATAATAATATAAAATATTCCAGCACTGTTTTCCTTTTCTCTGGAGAAATGAAAAATCTGAACCAATACCAGGAAGAATTTTGTAGAAATAAAAATGATGTATCAGGCTGTCATATCATTGAACAAGCACCAACATGAGGACCTACACTGCTGCTGAAGCCATTAAGACACCACAATGTAAAGCAGTATGACAGTGCTGCACAGCAAGGCACAATGCACTGAATATGTAATGGTCCACATTCTTAAAAGTTCCTCAACAGCTTACCATTAGAATAATAAAAATTGTTACTGGTGTAGAAAAACACACAAAATGTAACAGAGCATACAAACCTGAAAATTTAACAGCAGGAGAGCATGGTTACTGTGTTTACAAAAGTCTTATGCAATGAGCAGACACGTAAAAATTAAAACGCTGTGCTTATAAAAGTTAGGGTGATGATCCTTCTTGTCTGTAAAAAGCAGCAGATATTTCTCTGCATGCTTTATTATCTGTCCTTTCTTGCTAACAGTCAATTACGTCTTACTTGTTAAGATGAAAACAAGACTAATTTGTTGTATTTAGGGTGGGAGTATCAAAATGTTGCATAAGACACAACAGCATTGGGCATCACACAAAGTCTGCACCTTTCACAAATATCCATCAGTGTCATCCAGCTCACTATAAGCTTTAGGCATCTTAGTACAATTTAATGAAAACTACAGGGCTCTTACCTTTTGCACATGTGACAGTGCAACATATCTTTCTGGAAGTCTTGGAGGCACAGTTTGTCACAGAAAGGACAAGACAAATTGTCTTGCTGTTGGTAACAACTGTCACATACCAAACAATTATGGTGCCACTGACAACTTGTTCGCGTTCCACACTCAGCACATACTCTGCAGTTCTAAAGATCACAAGAATTTCGTTAACGATGATGTTCCACATTAACTGACATTTTCCAAATAAAGTTTCTGTCTTTCATAACATTAATAAATCAACTGTCATCCGATAAGAGATCATGGACACTTGCAACTGGAAGAAGAGCTTTCTTGCACTACTGCCTTACCTTAGAGGAATATTTCTTATCTCTGTCTTCTTATAACTACCACAAATTGACTATGAAATTACATTCATATCATTTATAGGGACTTCTTTTGTTACCTTGAAAGTGTGTTGTTATTACTTGCACTTACTCACAAACTTACTGACTATGCAACAATTTTACCCTGCTTTTCCCCAAACCAAAGGAACTCTGAACTACAGAACTGCTCTTCTTTAAACCAAGGAGTGGTCAAATCTAACCAGTCTTCAAGAATAGATTACATACAATACCTGGAACAGGTTTTAGTTTACATATAGTTTATATGGTATCATGAGAGCAGCTGTCATTAAGCAGAGATTATCCACTCCCCCCAGGTCCTTCTCTTTCCCTTTTTCCCTCTGGAGCTATTTAATCAGGATTCCTTCAGAAACTGCCATGTACATAACACAGTAACAGCCATCTGCAATACATCTAGTAGAACGTGCATAACAAAATGTGGTCCCCTGTAAAGACAAGGAATTATTCTGAAACCTTTCAACTTACTTTACATTTCCACCCATTTGTTGGTACAGAATCCATAACTGGTTGTAGACAGAAAGTATGGTACCCTTTGTCACATGTGTCACACACCAGCATCTTGTTGTCTTCCCCAGAATGTCTAAGAATAACAAAACAGGGGCATTTTAAAGACTACTAAAACAAGCAATAACAAAAGATCTGTTTGATAAAACGTCCAAACAGAAAGGTAGATAGCTGAAAGCATGACAGTACACGAGCATCACTCACAAATGTCTCTATTAAGGTGTGAATTAAGTACACCATGCTTACTGCAGGAAGGGCTGAGCCTGTGCAACCAGGCTGCTGGCAATCAGCCCATTTGGATTTATGCACATGTAGAAAGATTTAATGGCCTTTCTGTACTGAGATCAGTTCAAAATCTACATACATACTTAATTTCTGAAGAAGACATGCAGCTTTACTTGCCCCTACGGTCAGTCTAAATACATTTTGCAGAAAAATAGAAGACTGCTGACCAGCAAAGCTTCTCCATCAGTTCATTCAGATTTTCTTCTACTTTTTCAGTAGAGAGTTTGCTGGTAAATACTGCCACAACAGTTTTAGAACGTGCGTAATTATACCTTCACTGCTGGCATCTGCTGTCTTGATGAGTGTGACTAGGGAAAAATCTTTGAAGGAAGGGAACCTGAACGCAGGCAAATAGTGAGTGCTCTGCTTGGTAAACAAAGCACTGCCTGATCAGGTCGATGAGTTAGTAATGAAGTGGCTTTTTCCCAGGTGCCCCAATTGTTGAAGGCACTACATTAAACAAATGTTTCATCTGGCAGATTTGAAAAAATCCTGCTGTGTAAAAGATGATGAAATCACAAGCTTTAGTAGCTCTCTACAACCTGCCACCACGATGAAGACTCTGGGAGTGTAACATGTAGGAAATGCAGCTCAGTTGTTTTAGAATACAGACCCCAACACAATATCGTAACAGATATATCAGAGCAAATAATTACATCTTTTTGGAAGAAAAAAAAATAAGGAATGGATAATAACATTGATGCCATAGAATCAAAGCACGCAGATCTAAGAACTTCCTCCACTCACACCCTTCAGGTTTTACTTACTTGCAGTTCTGGCACACCTTGCAATCAGGACACTGCCAACCTGCTCTTTTTAAAGGTGTGACTTGTATGTCTAGGCACATCCCATGGTAGTGCTGGCCACAGGTCGTACAAAAAAGTTGATCTAAGAGGTCTCCAGGGCTGTCACACACTGCACAATTTGCTTCTTCTTTCGCTACAAATTAATCATTTTCCCAGTTATTATTTAATTTTAAATTATTAACAATTCAATGAACCCAATGAAGCCAAGAAATTCTTCAGCAGTTCTCATGCTTACACAATCTGATCATTCTTAACGGAATTCAAATTTAATTAATATACTTAATAACTACTCCCTTTATTCTTTTTTTCCAATATATTCAACTAAACTTCCCAGAACAAAAGTACATTCATTTTAAGCTTAGTAAGTCTTAGGAAAAGTAACAGGCTTATTCTATACTCCCTAATGTAAAACAGAGCTTGAGGACCAATTCTTAGGTGCAATGAGTACAAAATTAAACTCCCAGCAGACCTAAAACCATTATTTATCTAAAGCACTTGCAATACAGGCACTCTAATTCGAGCTGGGGCAATTAAGCATGTCTTGTCCTTCCTGTAAACACACAGCCTTCACAAATAAATCCCATTTGCCCCTCTCAAATAGCAGTATCGTGGTTCCACTGCTAAACTCTTTGGCAAATACAGCTGCATTAAGCATGCTCATCTTCAGCTCAGCTGCTAAAAACAGAGGTGGTTCACCAGAGCTATCTTGCAGAGTGACTGAACGTGTCCTACTGGAGCACTTCAGGTCACGGTGGCTATGCCTTGTAGACCAGGATTCTCCCTCCCATGCTCCCAATGCTCCCTCTGCTGGTCTCAGTTACAAACCAGGAGGAGAATCTGCACCTGAAGGCAGCGTGAGCAGCAGAGGATGCAGAGGTCTGGGTAAAGACTGAAAGACAAAACTACACATACATTCCCTTCCCCTGCTGTTTTAATAAACACTATTAAAAGGAAAAAAAAAGAAAAAGGAAAGAAAGAAAAAAAAATATGAATGAATTGTATTTCAAACTTGGAAAGGAACATGCTCCTATACACCTGTGATCAATAGAGCCAAGTGCCCTGTCTGCAGTGGAGATTCTTTCATCCCATGAAACCAGCACAATGCGAGCTGGTTTGCAAACAAGCTTTAAGAATGTACAACAATGGGAATACAAATCATCTTTTAACATCACCACGCAGCGCATCCCAACAGTCTGTCTCAGGAAATATCAGACTGCTCGGAATCTTTACAGCTACGCTTCTATTTCTAAGACATATTCAAATGCTTGCTAAGAATGTATTTTTGTAACAGAAATATAGGAAGGCTTTTTAAATAAAGTAGACAATTTATTTACAGAAACCCAACGAGTCTCACATAGATACTACAATCTCAATCCTGCACGTCACAAACACTCTGATGCAACATTACTGCCAGCAGAGTTTATTAATAAATCACATGCCAAAATTAAGCTTACTCAAGCAATTCCAGGCATCTTACAGGATACCTTACCCTTCTGATATAGTATATCAGTTAAGGAGAAACTACTATAGCTAAAAGATGGAATTATTACACCATCAGAGCTGAGGCTCACTGTGGTATTTCAATAAAGCGTACTTACATCTCTCGGGAGCCTGATCAATATGGTCTGGACAAAGAAGGGACAAGTTACTGAAATCCTGAAATGTGCCTGCTCCAGCAGCACAGGGGTAATGGTACATCTGGGTACATTTCTCTTCACAGCATTTGATAGTGGCTCCAAGGTGCTTACAATATGCACATCGCTGGAAAAAAAAACATAAGATCGCTCAATCTATTTTTTCTTGCGTTTTTATTTCAGCCCAATCTATTGCTCTACAAGCACTAAGGGTGGTAGGGAGGAGTGAGCGCTGAGAAAGACCAAACAGTGGCTGGGACAGAGTCCTTCAGTGGTATTCTCAGATCTTTCCAAGTTCAGACATTCAGCAAAACACACCCTCAATCGCTCTGATTGCTCTGATGACTGATTCTTCTTATCACCAAAGAGCATTTTTCTTCTCTCTGTTAGCTGACTTGAGCTAAGACTTCGGTAAGAAAGGCCTAGAGGCTTACACTGAGTAATAAAGGCAGACCTGTTACAGGTTGTAACTAAGAAACATATCGCTCTGTATGCTGCAGTGTAGAACCGCAGACACTGTAATCAGAAACACGAATGACAATGAAATATTATGCTCTATTGAAAACGTACATGACATCATACGACTATTCCCGTGGGGATGAAACGGCATTAAATAATCCAGGACTTTCTTCTCATCTCTTATCTCAGTGCTACACAGATACCAACAACAACCTTCCACAAGTCATGAAAAAGCGTCATCATTCCTACGGGTCACAGCCACATCTGTAAAGAAATAGCTTCTCACACAGAACTACCCAATCACCCTCCTGCTCCTCAGCCAAGAGGGAACAGAGTCCATCAGCCCGCTTATAAACCATCACCCACACCCTTCAGATTCAGTTAATCAGTCTCTTTACTTTCTTGGATTCATTAGAGTCCCCGAAGCACCGTGACAAGCTTTTGCACTTTTTCACCAAGGCAACAATATTTGAAGACTAGAGCAGAGCGCTGTAGGGTTTGAAGAAAACTTAGGGAAAAACAGGTCAGTGGCTCACGGGAAGGCATACATAATGTAAAGCACCAGCTGAGCTTGGGGACACTCAGCTTTCCTAACAAACCTGTGTGCCCTCATAGCAACAGTGGCACGTTGACTGCTAGCTCAAGCAGCTAGTAACGGCCAAATCTGAACGTACACTAAAACAAGAAGTCACACACTGCATCTGTCTAATTCACAGAGCACAGAAAATACTTATTACCATAATTCTTCAGCGTTTCGAAGTCTAGCATGAAATTAGGCACGGAATGCTACTGTGACAAGCCCACAGATACCAAAACCAAACCCACATGAAAGCACAAATCACAGAGTTGAGTGTGTTAACTGCTAAGCGGACGTTCCTGAAACATCACATCTGTAGCAAAATATCTGCCTGCAGTACGCATTACAGCAAGGAAAAGAAAGCACTAGTTTATGCCAGACCAATACAACTGCCGTGTAAAAAGATAAACTGCAGACAAATGAAAGCAGGTCACTAAGGATAACTTCTGCCAACTCCTCCCTGCTACCACGCTCAGTCTACAGGCTTGAGATTCACAACTCTTCTCACCTCTGCCCATCTCTCTAACATCTGATACAAGCATGAAAAAGATGTACGCTGTTATTCGAGTAAGCAAAACGCAGAGCAGAGGGCAGAGGACAAAATAAGCAACCGGCTGCATGGAGTTCCTGAAGCAGGTGAAGAAACTGATGACAGTAATTAAGCTCAAGGACTGCCAGCAAAATCAGTGCCATGCAAGAAACTCATCTTAGGAAAGCACATATTCACTGATCTCTTGTTGAAGATGCTGTCCCAGGGTGTATCGTGCAACTCAGCTATGAAGTCATGAAAACAAAGCCCAAAGCCCTCAAGTTCATGACAAAGACCCTATATCCCATGGCATTACTTTGTCCTTGACATTTCTGCATCCTATTGAGATGGCCCACATTAAGCCAAGTCCCAACTCTTACAGCCAGGCCACAGCATCTTCAAAGGTATTACTCAGTAATAAACATTAGAAACAGGAAACTGGAAGGGGTTCATGTCCTAGAAGAGGTTCCCCAAGAAAACATTCAACACCATTCAAACAATGAACAACACCGAAGTCTTCACAAGATCCCATCATTAATTCCTTAGAAATGTATCTGATGGGAGAAGGAATTGTGGAGAACTGCAAGCACTCAAACAATGAAATGCACTAAAAACTGGAAATAATGAAGATGGATTAAATAGCAATATTAATAACATTTTAAAATGTCACATCTGTTTTGCTAAACTACCAATCAACAACGGTATGTAACAATGTAATATCAGAGCGTGCCTTCTTCCAAATGCTGCACGACTGCATGATGGAATTATTAGAAATGAGCAAAATATAGGATTAATGCAAAGCCTTGAAAAATGTTGATGTTGATTTAAAGAATCATGAAAGATGCTGGAAGATAAATGGAAGCCCAAATTACATTTAATTGAACCCTTCAAACCCATCTGCTAAACTGCACTGGCAATGAAAAGCATTTGGCAGCTAAGTAAAACACACACTTTAAAAACAATGTGGTGTATATCATCTGAAGCAAATAAAAAGCACACAATATCAACATTTGCTGAATTTATAAGACATATAAAGCAGTCTGACGAAATAAATGCCCAAAGGGATTTTTTTTTTGGCAACAGCTGTTGATGAGAAGTTACTTTTCCAGCAGTAGAAGCCAACGTTTTGCTGAAAACAGGCCCCACACTGTGACCCTAGGAGAGCAAGCACGCAGCCAGCTCGACTGCTTGTAAAGACAAAAGCAAGCATGTGAACAGCAAAAGCATAATAATGTAAAAAATATAAAAGCTCTGCTAAATAAAACTCGGTAACAAGTACTACTTTACTACTCTATTGCTAAAATATGGCATTAAGATAGTCAGAGATGAAAGGGAGGCATAAATCCTACTTCTGGTAAAATACAGCATGTGCCTTCACTGTGCTGAGGCCAGGAAGAGAGGGAAAGCCAGTGCACCACTTCACTGCTACGGGCACAAAACACAGTGCTCTGTCAAAGGGGTGGAAGCTGGATCCAAGCTTTCTAAGGGCTGAAGCAAGATGGATGCTGTCTGTTCACGGATCAAATAATTTTACAGCTCTGTTCTACTGAAAAAAAACCACCCTGACACGGTGTCACAAAGCTAAAAGAGCAAGTTTGATATTTATTCAGGGTACACTGAATAATATAAATGTCATTAAAGCAGCATCAACTGATCACATCCTACTGAAAAAGCCCTTCATTGGTTACAAACTGTTTTCTCCAGCAAGCTCCTGGCATTCTCCCATGGCAAGAAAGCACTCATCCCACCCATACAGAAGGATGAGTATGCAGGGTATGGCTGCCTCCTATTTTCGGTAGCACACTCCAAAGTTTTGAGAAAGTTAAAATGAAGACGCCTGTTTTCAGCGTAATGGAAGACTTGATCCATAGGGCAGTACAAAGAAATAAAGAGGTCATATTTTATCATGATTTTATTTGCCCTCGGTATTACTTCACGGCATTACTGCCTCAGCAAATGGACAAGTAACAACCCTCAGGAGGCAGACACTGAATAAGGGCTACAATAGGAACCTGGAATGAAAGCTCACTCGCACTGTGATTAGTACAGTAAGGTTGAATGTCAGCATCAGGTACTGCAAAATGTTTTTCAGCAAAATGACAAAATATTTGCATTGACTACAGAGTTAAGTTTTAAAAGGGCAGGCTGACAAAAGCTGCACTAACAATAAGTATTTTTAATTATAATTAAAATATACAGCGTATTCAAAACTACACACAAGCCATCTGTTCTCAATGAGACAATTGAAGACACTACCAGCAAGAAGAAACTTCAGACTTAGCTCCCAAACTGCAAACCCATAGCGAAGGACAAGTGGACATTAACATCATGCCATTAACTTGACCTCAGCAAAATTCTAGAGCAAACAGAGATCAACAGAATATGCTTTCTGGTAGCTCCAGTCATCTTCACTGATGACCACGATCCAGCAAAAAAGCTGGTACTGCTTAAAGATAATAACGACCATCAGCACCTTCGATGTCAAACGAACCATCTTAAGTACCATCATGGATTTAAGAGCACGATGCAATAAAGGTCAACAGAAACAGAACTAACAGTTTTCCACTGAACTGCTGACTAAAAAAGGCACTATATATAACCCAGGAGTTCTGCAAGTTAACTTCTACTGTTTGAATTCTGTGTTATGCCACAAATATGGAAATGACTCAATTACATAACAAATAATTCCAGAAGAGATCAGTTTACTTTTGGTAACAGTTGCAATATGTTAACATGTAAAAGGCAAGTTAGTGAAGGAGAGCAGGCATTTTTTGCCTGACATCCAAAATAGGTGGGTGAAAACATACAAACCTAATAGCAAGCAATTCTTTCTTGGCATATTCTGAAACGCTCCCAAACCCTGTTTGTTCAGAAGGTTTCCAGAAGGGTTTGTGTGTCCTGATGCTGTGTTCTGCACACCATGATACACACACAAGCTAGCTGAGTAACTGCACGTCATTTTTCTGCTCCAAACTTTGCCTTTGCAGCTTTTTTTTTCAGGCTTTTGTGAGGAAAAGCAGTTTCTTAATGTGCACCCTTGCTTTCTAGAAGAGTTAGGTAACGTAAATGTTTCAAGAGAGGCTGAACTTCCAACACCTAACAATCATTTCCTCAATTCTCATCTAATACCACTGCGACAGAAGGGCAGGTGAGCTTGCTGTTTATTCAGCATGTCAACAAGGAGAAGATCAGTAACAGCTAACGTAGTTTAGATTGTGATAATGAGGCTTCAGCATCAGCAACTTCAGGATAAACAAGGCAAGAACAGAAATCCTCAGTTTCGGTTCAGACTGCTTTTTGGCAGGCTCAGAAAACAGACTATTGTACCAGTTCCATTTGATTCAAGTGTGGAAGGTCTTCAGAAGTACATGTAGCATTTTCTTTGTGCTGGCAGAGCGCAGCCTGAACCACAAACTGTTGGAGGCTTTACAAAAAAATAACTGGGGGAAATATTGCCACATACTTGCTGTTTAATGATGGTCTTCTCAAGACATCTGTCACTGGCCATTGTCAAAGACACTGAGCTGAAGTCAACTTTCTGTCTGATCCAGCACAGCTCCTGAGATCCTAGATCACATGCAGGGATATGAAGTGGCATGTGCATGCTAAAGGCCACGTCTTTGTCATTACAGCCAGGCTGGCATCATTCTATATGCAGTTATTTAATAGAAGGTTACTTAACAGCATCACGGATAATTATCTCCTGGTAGAGCCACACTGTGTTTTCAGATGATGTTAAGGATTGAGATGAAGGCATCTCAGGATCTAAATTTTGTGCCTATGTAAGAGTCGTGCGTTTCATTTCCCATTGCACTGAACAGAAACACGGTAAATTTATGGAGCATATATCACTGCAGCTCAGCTGACCAACCAATGCGTGTCTGTTTTCAGGCCCCAACAACACCCTCTACATCTCCAATGGCTGAAGTGGAATGTAAGCACAGCTCCCAGGTGGGCACGTCCACAGAGAGGCTGAAATTCAGATGTCAGCCTTGAGCTGAAACATGCTGAAAAGCTTTCTATTGGTAACACACTCAGCCAAAACCAAGGGTTTTGTCAGCATGGCAATAAGCAATGGCCCATCCAAATTAACTGATATTCTTAATTTAACCAGAGGAAAAAGGAGTCTTCTCTTGAGAAGAATGGAAGACAAGATGCATAAGAAGGCCACATAAATCTGCTCTTTTTTGGAAAAATTCATATACAGGTACTTCATGTGGTTGTTATAATACAAGCATCATTAAAAACTGACACAGTAAAAAAGTAGTTCTTTCTTTTTAGTACTATTTAAATAGTCTACATAGCTAAACATTAAAAAAATGACAAAAAAATGTAATACCAAAGAGACAGTAATGTCCATCCTGTGGAATGAACCAGGCACTCACTGTTCTGCACGTGATCACACAACTAAGGGCAGCATAATCAGGCACGTACACAAAGGATATTAACTGTGTGCAGACAACCTGTCTGCTGGCATATCCTAACTTTGTGCATCTGATTTTGGAGTCTTAATAGCATGTAGAAAGACTTTGTAGATATATTAACTTGGTTTAACATTTGCTGTCAGCAAATCCAGTGCACATACACTCAGTGATCCACCTAATTTACAAGGTAATAGCAGGGATACGGCGACAAGGAACTCTGGATTATGCACACACACACAATAATACAAGAATTTCCTGCTTTTAATACCTCCCTCATTAGTGAGCACCTCCTTAGTATTCCTTCCCCACTGACTGCAATCAGTACCTTATTGTTCATAATTCCTATTTCCTTGGCTGTTTCTAAATTGCACTCTCCAAATGGCACAGAGTCATCGTAAACAAAATCCTACATCTTCAGTTCACTAATTTTTGTAAATTGAGCTCAAATAAAGCAATTAGACGGCATACTTCGAAACTACCAGCTTGAAACATTAATATAATTTCTTTTCTAATAAAAGCTTCACATGTTTCATCTGGCTTGAGCTTTTAGGTGGTTGTTTTTTTTTTTTCCTGTTTGACTGAACAAGTCACTTGCACGTATTTCTCCCTTCTTTCATCCCCAAACACGGTGATCCCAAACATGATGTGTTTTTTATGTTTGAACTCATTAGCTACAAAAAGTAAATAAAAAAAAACGACTTGTTTTTCTCATCATTCACTCCTATGACATCACCAACGTTTCGTGGGCAAACATTGCAAAGCGTGGCTTTAAAATCCTCAAGCTGCTGGTGAGGTTTTTTGCAGGTAATTCAGCTGCTGTTCCGGGGATCCAGGAGGTGGGGACAAGATGAGGCCGCCTGTTTCGTTTCGCTGCACGCTGCCTCGGTAGCTTGCAAAGAAAAAAGCTGCCAAATTTTGTAATGAATTCCACAGAACATTAGGTCTGATGCTTAGCAGGAGCCATAACTGTTAAGCAAATGATATCCTTTTGATGAATGCCCTTATTTGAAAACAACGTTGATTCTTCTAACCCTTTAGCAGTGTCCCAAAACAGATGTGCACAACTGCAAATTCTGTTTGCTTTCAGGTTTACGAAGTGTGATGACATTTTTACAATCACGCATGAGCCCTTTTACCCAGGAGTGAAATAAAACACAATAATTCTTCACCATCTGTTTGTTAATTTTGCATTCATTTAACTTTGCATTTTAAACTAATAATCATTTTCTTATAATATAGTTTGTTCCATTGGTAGAAATTACAGCTGTTCAATTAAAAAAGGAATGGTTTGTAACAGCATACAGTTTCTCTCTAAATGCTTCCATTGCTCTTAATTATAGAGATATTAGTGCCATCAAAAGGAAAAAAACTGCCAAGAAATAGTGTTATGCTTTATACATCACAGATTCCCTTAGTAAACGTACATATTTACTTCTGTTTCAGCACCAATTCCCACCTGGTCTCTTCTACATTAAAATCCTTCTCCCCACTACAAGACTCAGCGCAGCTTTTATTGCTGCTGTGGATGACAGGCTCCTTACACTCCTGAAGGAATAAGGCACAAACAATTAGATGATGTCTCCGTTCCATTTGTAGCAAACAGTTACATGAAGCACAGCCCTATATCTTCATAATGCTTTTCCTTAATCTCCAATGACAGGCCGCGGAGTTTTTGATGTTTTTATTCTTATCTGGTTACAGCTAAACTAGGACTACAACAGCACCATAAAAGCTTTTTCTCACATTTACAGTAAAATGGGGAAATTCCATTCCTTTATCAAAATAAAACCACATCGAAACCACATGAATAATACATCAGAACGGGTGGAGGGAGATAACTTGGATCAACAAAAGCCATGGGTCTGGGGAAAGAATGGGAGCCCATCCGAGCTTCATAATTTGGGATTCTGCTCTTCCTGTTGCTGGGCACAGCCTGGGCTGCCAGTTCACATCTCGGTTACATTTCAGCCCCTGAACACAGCAGAAATTCTCTTGTGTTGTGGTTCCTAGGCTGAGTAACGATCACCATCTACGAATACTCTCTTCGAGAGACACAGTCTGCTCAGTGTGAGTGTCCCATTAATATCAGAGAGACTGTTCAGATGGCTAAAAGCACACAGATTCAATCACTGCTTTCTAAACCCAATTTTATTTGATGGCATGGAAATCTTAGCATGAGAGGATCACTCTCATTCTGAGCAGAGTTAAAACAATGACGCTGCCTCAGTACTAGGCTGAGCAGTTCACTAAAAACACCCACAGAGCAAGAAACAGTTCAGCACCCCACGGATTTACTTCAATTAATGATGTTCGGGAAAAGCAGAATGACACCAAACTGGTGCACAACAAGACTGAAGAAATGAGCAAGTAGAACCAAGTCCATCACGCCTGCATGAAATTAAGAGTGGGAGTACAAGCACATGGTGATGCTCGGCCTCTGGTCTCAGCAGTGTCTTAAGTACTCCGACCTTTCAGTTTCTCAGATGAGTGAGCACCGCTGCCAGGTCCGACCTTTACTGGAGGATTGATCCATCACAATACTTTAAGTCTGACAGAAAGCAAACATTCGGGAGGTGCCTGAGGCACATTGGGAAGTGATGGATGCACAGCTCTAACAGTCTTCCCAGCAATTCATCACCTATTTCAAGTTATATTAAAAAAGACCTCACCTAGTATGACATTTGGAAAACCTGAAACTCTCCCCCACTCCACGGAGCAAATCCGTTTACACTGCAGAAAATGAGTATTTTCCCCACAAAGCTCAGAGAAACCACTGCAACTTAACTGTCTTTTTGTCTCCTTTCTTTACAAGTCTCCATTCACTTTTAAAGGTTGATGATTTGTCAACACATCTCCCTGGAAATACCGTACAGATAACAGCTAATATTGCCATAACAACCTGCAGTCACTGAAAGGAAGAAAATCAACACAGCAGCACGTGCGTGGATATCTGACAGCAGTTTATGTCGATCCAGATTCACTATTTACTCTGCAGAATCTGCCACTCTGCCCACCTCTCTGGGAGGCACTTCCACACAGAAACTCAATGGAAAAATATTTTTGAGCAGAAGAGAATAATATTTTACCAATTAAAAATGGAAACGGGGAAGGCTGCCTGGAGTGCAGACTGAATGCATGTATTCAGACTGCACACCAAGAGAGGCCATGTCACAGAGATCTATCCGGGGTGGAGCAGTTGTTTTACCAATGTCAGACGCTTTGGGAAGCAAATTTTCATCTATTTCACCACAGTTATTTTCCCCCAGTGTATGGGAGAGAAACACAGCTTTTTCAGAGGGACACACGAACATCACCGAAGTAAAACCACACTGCAAAAAAACATTACATCTTATAAGAAGCGCTCATTTGAGTTTCATTAGTTCTTCTGATCAATACTATTGAATAGGATTATTAATTGTGACTGATGCACGCGTCAGCTACGGGATCAGCAGTGGCAGCTGACCTACCATTGCCTGCTTTGTACTCCCAGCTACGATTTGCAGAATGGACAATCCACACGGATGAAAATAAAGAATACCAAGTCTCTCACTTAGAGAGAGGGCTATCAATAGCAGCTGAGATCATCGGGAAGAACAGCTTTACTGCAAGCATTACCACCACGTGTTACAGACCTGCACACGAAGGGCAGTTGGTCCACGTTTGGGAACACCATAATTCATCACACGTCCCTCATGCGTGACTTTTTCCGTGTTATTAAAATGAGAAACCAACAACAAAAACCAACACTCAAGGACACGTGCATTAATGGGATCGCTTCGTACCGTGATAGATGCACTCAATCTGCAACTCTGGGACGTAACTTACACTAATGGAAGTCAATAACAAAATCTTTGGGGAATTCAAAACTATTTTTTGCTAATGCTTTGGTTTTGCAAGCTGCTGAGCACACCAATCTCAGCAGCAGTTTTTAAGCTACTGCTTAAAAGCAAACTGATGCCGACAGAGTATGATGAGCACTCCTGATTTTTGAATTAAAATACGCTGGTGTGATTTTTTGGAGGGTTGGTGGAAGCCCCATATGAAGAAGAGCCACAGCACAACGAAATCTATGACCTGCAGGAAAATAAAACATTACAGAGACTCTTTGGATTGGAATAACTGAATACACTTCAGAACTCTACCTTCAGTACAGAGTTTGAATTCAGAGTTCTTGTTAACAAAAAATCATCTGACCAATGTCCATGAAAAAAATTAAAAGATGTAACTGAATAATACATTATTTATAAGGGAAATAGCTACAAAACCAGAATTAGATTCAGTTGTTTAACACTGCCAATCACTCCCATGGGGTGATTCTCCTTTCATTCCAGTGCTGTCTTTGAAAGAGTTAGCTTCTGAAGCCAGGAGAGATGCCACCTCTCTATAACGCTCACAGCATCACGAGGACACACTCTTGACTAAAACCAACCATCATTAACTACAAAAGACCTATCAGCTTTTATTTATTTACCTATTTATTGTACACGTAACCATCACACAAGTACGAAATCAGACAGTCATCAAACAGTACAAAAATATCCCCCATTAGCTATGGAAAAGACAATACAAAGTATTTAAATAACCTGCAGCCACAAGGGAGATGGCAGTAAGGCAGGAAAGTGAGGTTTGTATTGAAGTATCTGTACAAGGTAGTTATTGGTTGGTACTGCTATGCTGCCCCATGTAAGTTTCCATAAGCACACTTGGTATGAGATGTGTAGGCTTTCTGCTTTTTTACATACACATACATAGACAAAAATTTGCTGAAAATATTAATGGGATAAATAGATTAAATATTTATTAGATCTGTTATTTCCTCGTGTCAAATCTAAAATTTGGGGGCATTATGTTGTCATTCTTTTAGGTTCTTCTGCTGCTGGGTGCAGGAAGGCAGAAGGGAGAGCAGCAGCACCCAGCTCCCCGTGCCCTACAGCTAAGCACCATGATGGGTTACACCGGACAGCACACACAGGCACTGTGAGGAAGAGCCCAATCTTAACTGAGGAGGATAATTTGCCTTTAGGGGACTTCCTTTACTCTTCAGAGATCAGGTTGTGTCCTTTTTTTAACACACAGGATACGTAAGGCCCTAAAATAACTTGGTAGGGATAGAAACTCCTGAAATCGAATGCCCGGGCGAGAGTGCTGCCTCAACACAAACTCCAGTGTCACTGTCCCAGTGCCTGGAGTAACATTTAAAAAAGGCACCAGGAGGAGGAGAAGGTGCAGATTTTCTTTGGGCATATTATGGAAGAAGTGTTTTCTACTCAAGTCATGCAAAAAAGAAGAAAAGGCCTTTGTGAAATGCACTCCACCAGTTTGGAACCCACACTAAATTTTACTTCAGAGCTTTCAATAAATTATTTCAGTGAATGTTACCGAATAAAGGAAACCTGCACTGGAAATTCCTTCAGGAACATAAGCCCCTTCATGTTTCTCAGCTAGGCTTTTTGCCTTTCATTTCTGCAGTGCTACTGCTGCTTCTCTCCTGGTGGCCCTAGCCCATTTTCCTGCTTTTCACAGACCGCCCCTCATATCTCCAATACCTATTTCTATTCAGCATCAAAACCCCCTCAGAAATTTCTGTGTGGTAATCATCTCTCTTCTCCTGATACCAGGACCCACACATGCAACATCCAGGGTTTAAGAGAGATGCATCTTCCAATACCTATTTCTATTCAGCATCAAAACCCCCTCAGAAATTTCTGTGTGGTAATCATCTCTCTTCCCCTGATACCAGGACCCACACATGCAACATCCAGGGTTTAAGAGAGATGCATCTTCCTAAGGATTCATCCTGAAAAAACCCACACAGTGAAGACTCTAAAGTGAGCCCACTGTCCTGGCACTACAGTGGGACCAACAGCAGCACTCCATGGGGTGAAAAAGGGAACACGTGAGGCTGAAAAATAAAACACTTTCTTTAGATGAAGCCATGCAAACTGTCTTCAGGAGGCTTGAGCACCCTGAGGAACAACAGGGTTTTCCTCCCTGCTGGCTCCTACACTAGTGCAGTTAGTGGGAGAGACAGCATTTGCACGGAGCCAATCTGAAGTGACACTGTGTCTTGTTCAGACCTGGAGAGCCACAGGGGGAACGAGACAACGAAGTCACAGGAATTGTATTAACTCACTGAAAAAAAACCAACTCTATATGAAAAGGTCTCTCTTATTCTAAACAAAGTTTATTAGATAAACTAAAATGTATTTTCCTTACAAAGGTGGCAGGGATGAAGCTTTAGCACGTACTTGGTCTGCAGCTAACAAAGAACAAGATACATCTCCACTTCCATCATTGAGTTATAACATGCACTGACAACAGCACTGCCCATGTAGACAAACTCACTATTTTTTTTTCCATATATTTGGAAGCAAAAAGGTAGGGATAAAAACACAGCTGTTACTTCACAGAAGGCATACAACAAAGTGAATCAACAGAAAAACCTCAAAAAAAAAAACCCAACACCGAACGCGCAGCCAAAATCCAGACCTAAACATGCATCTCTTCCTCTGCTTCATCTCTGGAATCAAATACTCCTCCAAACCTTGGCTCGTGAATTAATGCCTTCCCTTCTTCTGTCAACAGAACCAACTCATTAAAGACTAGATAAAAATGAGCCATAACTATATTAATCTCACATTATCACACGTTCATTTTTCTCAACAACAGGACAAGTTATTATGACAACAAGTTATAAGCTAGCAACTACTACAAGGACTGAAAAGTCACCTCAGTGTGCTTGTTACAAATCAAACCACCCAGCATGTCCTAAATGTTCTCAACAACACACGGTGAGTGCACAGTGCTTGGCTAACGAAGCATTCATGAGTGAGCAACAATTCTACCAAAAACACTGGGAAAATAAACGAACTCCTCTGCCTCGGTAAATGGAAAAGTCAAAAAGAGCATCTATTTCAGAGCCCATCTTTCATCAGAGTTGCCTGGACTTTGTGTTATCCCAGTGAGCCACGCTGCTGCCTCGCTCTGTAACCACATCACTGAGACAGCCCATTTTCTGGCACAGGAGTTCCTCTCCAGCTTTTAAACACATCACTCAGGACTGATGTTCGAGCGTGGATTCTCATCACATTCCAGAGTACCCATACCAAACATGCTCAAATAATTACAAAGAGACATTAGAAATATAAAGAGATTCATGTTACTCAGTTTCAGATATTACTAGATTTTCTTAAGTACTGACAGGGATATAGAAAAACGTGTTTTATTCTGTACCAAATAATGTGGTTTTGTAAGACAACTGAGGACATCGAAAACTGTCTCTGAAAGTTGGGTCCGTAGATTTAAAAGTGGTGTGTTCTGGTAGGAAGCAAAATTCTTCATGTGTGAGAACTACACATCTTCTGTGTTACACTGCAGAAGAAAAAATGGGATCACAGAGTCCCACAGGACCACTTAGGAACAATAATAAAAGATTTGGCAAAAGCGACTGTAGGGACAAAAACAACTACAAGGAAAAAAGCTGGATTTCTTTTTGCATCAAAAATCTTGAATTGTAATTTCTGTGCTTCGTTCCTACCACCAGGATTAGAGGAGAAAACAGAAGAGAGTGATTTTTTCAATAATCTAGTGATCTAACGTGTCAGCTTTCTTCCTTCTCGACTGCTTGTTCTCACTTCTTCCCTACGCCTGGCTCCTCTGTTTTCATGTAAGCCATGCAAAGCAGCTGCTATGGGACAGCGTCACTCGATAAATAACAGTCTGCCATGCTGCAGTTTATTTTAATTCCAAAGGAAGAATACTTAAATCATTGCTCACGAGGCAGCATTAATGGGAACTAAGTTTTCAAACCGTACTGAAGAGGAAAATATCTGTTCTCAGCTGCAGGATCTGCAAAAAACTGAACATGCGCTGGTTCCCACAGCAGCTCCTAACCCTCAACAGATTTGGCAAAGCTGTGCTGGCATCATTTATGGTATACAAGGGTATTCCAGAAGAATTACGCACAGTAAAACAAAAACAACTATGATCATTTTAAGATGCCATGGCTGCTTTGAGGAGCTTGGAAAATACAGTTATAAATTAATTGGCAGAGCATTCCTGATGGCATTAACAAGCTGTGAGAACTGCCTGATTCACATTCTCCAAGTCACAAATGATCTGGCTTTAGGTGACCAAAATGCAAACTGTTCTGGAACAGATTAGGTCACAAAGACAACTTATATTATTAAAATATTAGGTACCAAAGCTGTACCTGTAGTCGCTTTCCTTGAGGTACAAGGTTTCTCTTCAGTGCCTACAAATCTCTAGAGGAATTCCTGAGGCTGAGGGGTGAGGTTATATTCTGACTGTGGGCAAGCACTTCAAACAAACGAACTAAAAACAATCCAAACCTGTGTGTTTTATCTGGTTTTCAACTTTCTCCTCGTTTTCTTTTTCCTGTGCCAGAACTGAGCAAAGAACTAAAAAGCGCTGTAGGTGAAAAGGATTGTAAGAAAAAGAAAACCGAGTCAGAATTTAATGCATCAGCCTTGTTACATTGCTCCAAGTACGAAGCATCCGCAACCAATCATCTCCCTCTGGTAGCAGAAATCAAGGGAAATTGCTTTGAACAGAAGTAAAGACTGTGTTACCATGTGAAGAGGGCTCACAGGAGAGGAGAGTGCCAAGGCAGCACAGCGTTCTGAGTTCGGAACAAGGCAAGATACCATTGATCAGCTTGCCTCAATGCAAAGCAACAAGTCCTCCAGTTCTCAGCAGTGCTAACGTGCCTAACAGCCTCCAGGAGCTCAGCAGGAGCTGAGAACAGCTGCCTCGTATGGAGAGAAGATACTGCCCTGATCAACTGCAAAAAAAACGGATGGGTGGGAGAAGATGAGAGCAATTTTTCAGCTGTCTGGTTGTGAGAGCCTCGGTCCTGAAAAAACACTTGACTGTTGCTGGGAAAATGAAAGCTGTCGAGTGGATAAATACGCAAGGAGCTACACAGAATCTCAGAGCAAAGAGAAACCTTACAACATGGAAACAGAATAATATCGTATTTTAGAATGACTCCTTCATACACAAAAGCAGTACCACGTTTCCCTTATTCAGTCCTTAAGCAGATTGGTTTCCAGCAATACTGTTTTCTTTGACTCTCTTATCCTTGGTTAGCTCTCCCAGACTTGTAAACTGTTCTCTGCAACTTATCAGAAGAGTGAGCTGGCTGGGAAAGTTGACATTACATTGCTTCCTTGTCGACAGAAGAAGTCCAAACATTATCTACAGAGTCCTCCTTAAATTCCCTCCTTTAATTGGGCTACTTGTGTATTTAAAAAGAAAACAAACAAAAAAAGCCTACCTTGTTACATTCTGATTTGCACAACTTCCCTAAACCATTACCACCGATCATTTTTTCCTTACTAGGCAATCCATGTAACCCCTGTCTGCCAAAATCTGCCCAGCCCACCAAGGACCTTCAAGGCAATTTACTGTAATTTTGGTGTACACTGTTGTAGCTTAGAGTGCAAGATGCACCAGACAGAAACAGAGAGCTTTCAACAAAGAGGGGATAATGCAGAGACGTGGGACTTGGTGCCATAAAGAGGAGTTATGCCTGGACAATGTAAGGTAGATGAGTAAACTTCATTTTCCCTCAGCAGACGGTAGAGCAACAGCCACCTACTCACCTACTCCATAGATGTAAAACCAACCAGGAAATTATAAAGTACTATTTTAAAAGACCTGACAGAACTTCAGAAACCTCTCTCACTAAGAGCTGGGCAGACATGAGCCCCAGAGGCCTCCATTTTAAACGGCAGTGCCAGGAAGCTCATCCCATGTCCTTCATCCAAGCATCAAAAGCTGGCGTCACTGAGAAAATACGACACTGAAGCCACAAATACAAAGAAAAGCAGAAACCTCTGCCTGTCCACATCTACTATTGATTGGGCTTTTTGGGTTGGCTTTCTTTTTCTTTTTTTCAAACCCTCTGATTTCTGTTCAGTCATTTTCCTTTGCTTTATTTCACTGCATCTCCATGTCAGCATCATCTCTGCACAAATATCTGTAAGAAAAACCAATTCTTCGTACACTGGCAATGTGACAACTTCTCTACTGTGGAATTTTTTTCATGTACTGAGAAGGGCACTTACAAGTTATGAGCAGTGTAGCTAAGTTTTGGATCAAGGAAATCACAGGAAGTTTTCTCCTCTATATGAATCTTTTCTTTCAAAACTTGAAACAAAATGACTCCAGAGCTCCATGAAAGCCTATCAGAACAGAGGGGCAAGGTCCCATCCAGCTGTTCAGACTCTAACACTATTCAAGCTCCAAAGCTAAAGATCTGAATTCCTACAAAGGATCCTGAATGAAGGTCTGACAGCTTCACCACCTGCATCACCTGCTCTTCCTTAGGGCTTTTTCAGTTTGAAGAGGGGTTCTGAGAAGTGAACTCTCGATGGCTGGTAAGCAAGGTGAGCAATGAGATGAAATGAAGCAATGTAGCATCCGTAAGGGCTACACCAACTTCTGGTACCACAAACCAACAGTCCTTCTATTTGTCTGCTGTTAAAAAAAAACCAACAGGGTGCACAAGATCTTAAACACTCATTAAACATATGGACATATGTGTACTCAGTAATATTAAACAGAAAAAACTAAGACTTGGAAGGAAGGTCTGAGAATCCACCTATGTCTTGATGCAAATACATGCAAGAAATTGGTCAGATGCCGGAGCAAATGAATTGCCAGGCCTTCAAAATGAGTGAATGAAAGGAATGAACTGAAGAAAGAAAGAAACACTAAGCAGGCCACTCTGTGAAATGCACACAGACACTGAAATCTCTGCAGTATTGTTTTGAAAGCCTTCAGAAAACAAAGGCCAAGGGGAGAACCAAAATGAATTAACATATTTCCTTGACCTATTCCAGAGTATGTATGTCCACACGAGCTTTATTAATGCAATCACAAGTTCACTGAAGCCAAATGGACATCTCAACTGGTAAACAGAGTAACAAGAAATGCTGTCATATCCAGTTAGAACAGATTTGCAAACAATAGACATCCTAACAAATGAGAAACATCACTGCAACACACAACTGAAAGCCACCCTCAAGGTAAGAAAAGCACCAAAGTGCTCTCCACGACTTCCAGTACCTAAACCCAGAGAAGGTGCTATCAAGAAAAAGGCTATTGCATGACAAAAATGAATCCATGTGAAGATAAGGAAAAGAAAAAGTACTTTCCGAGTTAAAGAATGATGTCAATGCTATAAACCACATCAGAAACCCATGGGATGCCACAGGGACTTTGAAAAAGACAGAAATCCCCAAACAACAACAACAGAAAGAGCAAATTTGGTGGCAAGTAGGGGAAATAACATACAGCCTGCTTTTATTTAAATGATTCTTCTGTAAGCCCTAAGCGCACATTTGCAGCTGCGCTGCCAACAGTGCTCAGAACATTCAAGCTGACACTCTGCTCTTAAAATGCAGTAACATCACACCAGAAAGAAGCCCAACACGTTAGCAAATGCAAAATGCAGGCAGCTGTAAATGCTGAAAAGTACACGAAACGAATTGCTGTACCTCTCATTGGAAACCTTGGGAAAAGCCTTGCACAAAGACAAGTTCTTCTCTTAAACTGCTTTTTCCCCAGCTGCAGGATAGCACCTTCTACTTCTCCGTGCCTTCTTCAGCTGAGTGACAAATTAGGAAGCTCCGAGGACAGGGAAAAAGGACGACCAAGCACTACGCACACAGCAAAGCAGCTGCATTCAGCTCTGAGCAGCCCTCACAGCGCTGCTCCACATTCGGGGATAGAGAACTACAGAGGAGTTTGCAGCTTATTTCTTAACAAAAAAAAAAAAAATACAGAAGGAAAACCTTCCCCGGAGACAGAGGGATGATGAGGGCCCATTCGGTCCAGCTGCTCCTCTAGAATCAATCTCACTTGTGCTCTCACTCTTGCTCTCCCCCTAGGGACCACATAAGAAGGACAAAGCAGAATGACCAAAACAACAGCTTCCTTTGTTGGCTGGCTGCTGTGTTGCAGGGGAAAAAGTTTCTCAAGGTTTTCAGCAAGGACTGAATAGAAAAGGAAATGCACAGAAAGGCACTTGGTTCAAAACTCTCTCATCTCTGTGCATTGCACTGCAAACATTCACCAGACTCACCTGAAAAAAAATCACTTGCAGAATCTGAGAAGATGAGTGGAGAAGCTACACAATGGCTCACGGAAAGACAAGACTGAAATAGAAACTGTACTGCACCAGAGAGATGTGGAACTCTTCAAAAATACCTAGTTAAATATTTGCTTTATGAACACATACATCCACATGAAAATGAGCCAGTGGCATCAGGCTGAGGTACCACAGAGAAAGAAGAACTGAAATAACAAACAGGATGAAATTCAAGAGAGCAAAATACAAAACCTTAACACTATGAGGAGCCTGCCAGAAGCCAGATTATTACTTGGAAAATGACTACGGATGGGAATGAACAGATCGCAAAATGTCTACAAACCACCACAACTGCTCAAGAAAAGAGGGCGACTAAAAGCTTCCAGCAGTGAGATATAAAAACGATGGATGGATGGATGGATGGATGGATGGATGGATGGATGGATGGATGGATGGATGGATGGATGGATGGATGGATGGAAGGAAGGATGGATGGATGGAAACCTAACTCTGTTCTTTCCATTCTTTTTATACACACACACACACGAATGTTTTAACATCTTCAAGCTTGTTTAAAACTTAATTCGACCAGGTTCAATCTTTCTGAGTAGTCTTCTACATTGAAAGCAGAAGCACAGAAATCAATTATGTTATTCAAAGTACAGCACTCATTCAGTGTGAGTGCATGTAAAAGCAGATGGCACAAGGAAAACTGTATTATACAGCTCATATTGAAAGACTGATTTAAAGCAGCTTTTTACTCCACACAATGGAGAACATTTTCTGGCATCTCCCACATTGTTTTGTTATTCTAACGTAATGCATCCAGAGCTTTAAGAAGCAATTAAAAAATAAGCCTAAGTATGATCATTGGAAAGACAGCAAAATTATGCAGATCTGCTGATAGCATGACTGATTAACAGAGAACAAGACAGAATTATTAAAACAATCCACTAAACATGACTGAGAAAAATACAGCCACAGGTGGTAAAAGCAATGTGAAATAGGTCTTCTCGTTGCAACACAACACCAAAAGGAATCCAGCCCTTTCAGAGGTCTCTGCTTTTCCAGAAGTCTCTGCCTCTTCAAAGTGAAACACTAAGTATGTATATGGGCTGCTCCAAAAGCAATACACCCATCACTTTCAGAGCAACATCCTTCTATCAATATTT
The DNA here is from genome assembly GCA_023055505.1 of Callipepla californica brunnescens. Lineage (NCBI taxonomy): Eukaryota > Metazoa > Chordata > Aves > Galliformes > Odontophoridae > Callipepla > Callipepla californica. The sequence continues at coordinate 5,311,429 of JALIRH010000006.1, forward strand.
AAAATCAGAACATAGGCTTGGTGGTAAACACTAGTGTTCCTATGCCAACCTTCTAGCATAAAAATAGTTGAAAATGTTGATGTTACATTTGAGTCACATCATTTCAGAATATGAACAAGCAAACAAAAACTATTTCCTCCGCTGAGCAGGGCATTTGCTAATCTGAACTCAGCTTTTTGATCAGCTGTGTACTTTCTGCATTCTTGTTACCCCACAGGAGGATTCGAAGTCAGAATTAACAGAACTGCATGGAACCTATGATTAATTCTCTTTAATATATTGTGTAATTAGGTTTTATCACAATGACTTGTCCAAAAAACATCATCACGAACGCAAACTACAAGCATTCCCACCAATTTACTCACTTCTGTGCTCCCTGAGACAACAGCTTTGTCCACGTTCACCGATAGCTGCTCTTCAGTCTGGCAGACTCCCAGTGACCACTCTGCACAGCGTTGATGAGCCCAGCAATGACCTAATGCATTGGGAGAGGGCAGCTTCAGTTTTACAACTCTACAAAGCATTTCCTGTTAGCACAGAATTTAGTTCTAAGAGTACATGCTTGCCAGACAGTCTCTCTTCCTCTTGCTCTTCTCACTGCAATATTTATCGGCCTTATTACCAGACATTAAATATACTGCAGTTACTATCAAATACCAAACTTACTGCAACCTCTGGCTCACAAAAAATCTTTCGTTGTGGCACATTCCGTGCATCTGTTTGTAGTTTTCAGCTGCCTGATCAGAGAACTGCAATGGGGGTAATATACACAAGGTCTGTGCATGAGACACACGCAGAGCTACATCTGATCCTCAGTTTTACTGCAGATAACATTTATCTACGTAGATATATTAACTGACCTTTCCCAACGACTGCGTGCAGATCTGTGTGTTTATGCAGCACGCACTCCAGTGATGCTTCAGAATCCTACATAAAACTTATTCAAGTCCAGGACGCACTGTGACACAGAAAACTGCGCCAATGCAATAAATGCATCAAACAGATGTAAGGACTAACGTTTTCCTGAGCATCTGCACAAGGGGAATGTGCAGAACTCAATGGGTATATTTAAAAAAGTTTCTCATTCAGCCATGGGAAAAAGAAGTGCAAACAACAAATACTTCTGAAGGGACACTGAGACAGCTTCTTACTACTTCTGAAACAATGCTTTACATTAGCTGCTGAAATTAGGTACAGCAGCTGGCCAACTTAATCCTTCAGCTACACACACACAAAACCCCAAGAAGTTCTGTAAGGGCCTGGGAAGATTCATGCACAAATAATAATGACAACTTAAAATAATTCAGATTGATCACCCTCCCCACCCCACACGCTACAGCACAACCATTTAAAACAAAACCTTTTTTTTTCTAATTAGACTTCAAAATCAGTTTCCACACTCAGAAAGAATGACATTTGTATTACTTGCACTGGGTTAAGAAGAAACATATTTGCATTTTTTGAGGTCAAATATGTGAATGGACTCCTGGCATCAAAGCACGAGGACATAAATGCTTTCCAAAAAAGTAATTCATAACTGACTAAGAAGAGAAGCTCCATTAAAACGAAAGAACAGATGACAAAGCATACAGGTTTTTTTGACAGAAAATGTGCAGATACTGTGGAAACATGTGAGTGTGCTCTACATCCATTGTTCTTCCAGTATCTTCTCTTTTAAATCTTTCCCACCTTCATTGCCATTGTGGGGTTACGCTATAGAAACTCAGACTTGAAGAATTACAAAATGTTATCTTACCTGTTGGCTCAAATAAGGCTTGAACATCAATGTCATCTGGTAAGCCAACTAAACTGAGTTCATCCCAGAATTTGACAACCTGATCGTCAGAAGCAGTTTGGGTGCTGACACTCGTACATGATGCTACACTCAATCGAGATCTGTATCAGGAAGCAGAAGAGAAGGAAAAAAAAAACCCAAACCTTAGAAAGCGGTCCCATTTGTTCAATTAAACCAGGTGCTTATAAGTGATCCAAAATGAAATATAATCAGCATGACCAAACATCTGACCTCCTCACACATAACCCAAGGTTAGCCAAGCCTTCAGTTACAGCTACTGTTTGAGACCCAAAAAAGTAGTAGCTCCCCTTCCTGCAGCTTCTTCTCCTCCTATTGTTCAGGATGTGCATATTTCTTCTGCTCTTTTTTTTTTAATCCAGTCCTGTTTAATATTAAGACTTGCCCAACCCGAGGGATGGAGAATTATGTAACAGCCTGTGCTGCCCCGGGGAAGATGTGAAAGGAAAAAAAGGAAGCGGTGAAGGTGGAGAGGAGCAGCAGCAGCTCTTGCAGAGCTCTCTCTCAGCAATCCTGGGAAGGGGAAGGGAAGGGGAAGGGAAGGGGAAGGGGAAGGGGAAGGGGAAGGGGAAGGGGAAGGGGAAGGGGAAGGGGAAGGGGAAGGGGAAGGGGAAGGGGAAGGGGAAGGGGAAGGGGAAGGGAAGGGGAAGGGGAGGGGAAGGGAAGAAGGGATAACTTGTGGAGAAAAGTAGTCTCCCTTCTGCACTCTTGAAGAGAGCTTTAATGCTTTTAATGATTAAATGGCAACCTCATGACTCATGCTGTGACAGAACCCCCACACCCTGACCGACTCCAGCACTGAGCGGCCCTCACGGACACTCTGGGTTTCCCCTCTGGTCCACAGAGCCGGCTGCCGATGCCTGCACTATCCCAGCGTCAGGCTGCACCTCGGCCGGGGCATTCTCATTCTTCTGACAAAACCCCATCCCTTCAGCGAACCCCCGGGTACGGAGAGGCTGGGTCGGACTCAGCCCGAACTCCCTCGCTAAGAGACGCGTGGGCGACGCGCGGCAGTTCCACCTTAAGGCGGGCGCTGCCGTCCCCCGGCCGGGCCCCGCGGGCTGGCGGCGGCCCCGCGCCCGCAGCCAATCCCCGGCCCCGCGCTGCCCCGGGCGGCCCCGCGGGGAGGACGCGGACTGAAAGCCCCGCGGCTCTGCGCGCTCCTCCTCCCCGCGGTTATACCACCCAACCCCCCTCCTCTCCTCTCCCACTCCTATTGAGCTCCGCCTTCGGTTACTCAAAGCTCAAAACAGATCCGTGCGTCGGTAGTAAGAGCTCTGCAATGGTTCTGTGTCCGAGATGCTCGCTTCAGGGCAGAAAGCAGCAGTACAGAAGCACAGGGCCGGACGGGCCCTGGGCAGCCTGAGGAGGGGCTGATTCAGCCCTGCCCGTTGCAGAGGGGTTGTTTGATCTCTGAGGTCCCTCCCAACCTAAGCCCACCATCAATTTCAGTTTTCACCCGTCCCACAAACCGAAAGCCGTGGATACTTATGGGGAAAACGGACTTACTTCTTCTGCCCTCTCTGTTTGCGCGGCACTGAGTTTTGCTTTGGAGTCCTCTCGCAAGCTCCATCGGCGCTGTCGCTGGCGTCGCTCTTGTTTAAAGGCTGGTTCCTCCATGGGATGACGTACCCAGGAGTTGGACTGAACTGTTTTAAGTCTCCTTGTCCTAATGAGCTTCGTTCACCACAGTAACAAAAGGCGCAGAGTTGTTCGCTGTGGGAGGGAAGATGATTATATTGGGAGGGGGAATAAGAAACAGAAGCTGTTCCATCCAAAATCAACATCCGTGCCAACGTAACCCTCCACATCAGGGCGGCAGTTCACGAGTGCTGCCAGAACCCGATGTCGTGGAGCTCCATTTCCAGCTACTTACGGAAAAGAACTTCTGCATTCTGCACGATTCCAACAAACAAAACCCAAACCACCAGGAAACATCCAAATGATCGACATAATCTATCTGTTCAGACATTCTCAGCACGTGGCAATTTGTCACGTCCCGCCTGTAAGGGGAGGGAAGGGCTGAGCACCGTATCTTGAGGTATACATTGGGTAAAAGGTGGTAGAGAATGGGGTCAGGTAGAGCAGAACAGAGTAGGGTAGAATAAATGTAATTAACAACCACACCCATTGTAAGACCTCAGCATTGCCACCACAGAAAAGGGGAAGCCTTCTGTGCACGATGCGCATGTATTACACGTGCCCCTTTCCACAAGCACATACACAGCGTGCTTATACTGTACACCAAAAGATTGATTAAACGTGGAAATAACAGAATGAGAATCATCGCCGCCGTGACTGCAGCCACACGGAGCACGGTGTGCATGAATCCAAGAACCCTCATTTCACATATAAAAACAACACCTTGAAGCTTTTCTAGAGATGTCTATTTACAGAACTGTGACCATTAAGCTCTCCCTGTACCATTTGCAATTACGTTTTAGCATGCATAACATAGCAGCAGCGCTGAAATGACAGCTCTGACAGCCCTCCTTGTGTCACATCATATGGAATCCACTGAAAAATATTTCTATAATAAACACATCCACAAACTTAAAATGTGAACTTCTGCAACTAATGCAGTTTGCATTAGTTTCAAGGGAGGCCGTTTAACACATTTTTATGCCTAAATGAGCAATTCTGTTTTCTTCATATTTCCGCCCCGAAGACCCCAGAAAGATGCCTCGGGGAATCAGGCACTTGGCTGGAGGCCTCGTTTTGACTGGATCCCGTTTAAATAGATGTAAGCGCATCTGCAGTGTGCAGATTTGGGTTTTGGTCCGTGTGTTGGCTGGGGGGATGGAGAGAGGTAATGTGGGAAGAAGAGGAAATCTTAAAGCTAAGCTCACGCATGATGTTCACTGAATTTTGGAAGGAGGATATGGAGTGCTTGTGCCTTTCAGCCAGGTGAGGTATGAGCTGCAACAGAAGAATAAAGTAAAAACGTCAAGTTCCAACTCAGCACAGAAGACGGAGGATCCAGGGAAGCCCTTCTGACTTGACTTTGCACACAATGAGCCAGATCCTTTGCCCACACCATACAACAACACCAGAAAAAAAAAAAAGAAGAAAGCAGATAGGAGTACATGAAATACCTGTGAGCTGAACTGCTACTACAGTCCTGGTAATAACAGACAGAGTCTGATGAAGACAACAGTGTGTCAAGAGAGCTTAGCCCCAGATGAGGCCACACACTTTCACTGAGCAGAGCACACATACTGCTGGGGACATGCAGCTTGGCGGGCACATAAAACAGGTCCTGTTCCTGGTACTCAAATGAACACTCTGCCATGGTACTGGTGGGGAATGTTCGTCTTCGTATTTCTGACTTCAGTCACGCATCTCACGAGGATCCACCCAAGCTGATGGCAAACATCTGCCACTTTCCAGGAAGGTACCCAAAGGTAAAATGATGGAAAGAAAAACAACGGTAGCATGAGAATGGGGGGGGGGGGGGGAGAAAATGTGTGGAAAGCAGGTATGTCTCCTTCGTTAAGCTGGTTTTCAGGGTGGCACAGCGAGCCATAACTGATCCCATATGTCAGTGAGCGTAACCTATCAGACCAGCAGCAAAACCTGACCTGACCTCACAGGCAGAGTTTGTAAGAGGGTAAGCAAAGCTCTTTGGGCTAGCTGAGACTGGAGAGACTTGTGAGGGGACTTAAGGGATTTAAGCAGGCAGCAGAGCGGCCTATAAATTACACTAGTTACAAACACAAGATTATCCACGGCGGAATAAATAATTATTCACACATCCTGTTAGGACAGACTGTCGCTACTCACTAACAGACTTGAGGATAATTACAACTGAAGGAACAAAGCTCCTTCAAATGAAGTCGTGGTGAATACTCAATAGTGTTAAGACTTCGGAAAGAATATGAAGCAGGAGTTTATGAAAACACTAACTTTTAGGCAGTAGTATCTTCCGAAGGCGTGCAGGGGTAAAGCAGACGTTTCTGGAGGCTGCCTGGATCACAGCTTCCAGCAGGAGCTTTCTGCGGGTGGAGGGAACAGACAGAGCTGGGAGATTCACAGCTCCGCTGCGGAGCGGTGCGGACAGCTGTGCTGCTGTCAGGAATCAGATGGTTTGTGCTGCTGCTGCTCCAGCAAAGCTGTGGACGCGGCTGAAGGACGGGCTCCCAGCAAGGGGGGGGCTGGGGAGTCCTTCGCTGAAGGAAAGTAAAAGAAAGGGGAAGCAGAATGTGGTCAGACCTCTGCCAGGAGGCTGAGAAAGGGAGGGAGAGATTATGGTAGTAAAACAAAATAAAAGGAGGTTCTGATGCTTCCAAGGGAGAGTGAATAGCAATGCTTCCAGCACCCAGAGAGCTAGAAGCAAACAGAGCCTGCATCCCTGCCCAGCAAAAAGCAGCAGTGCTCTGCTCCTCGACGTGTCCTGCTGCTGCTCTGTCACGCAGTACAAAGTGGCCAGTTCCACCGCATGAGCCTTTTAGGTTTAAGTGCTCAGTAAATATTTTAAGTTATGTCTGTATGGGCAGAAGGTAGAGTTTTTTTATTCATATCATCTGAGGATTGCAGAAAGTACTTACAAATCTACTTTCCATATGTCAATATGCAATTAGAGGATCTAAATCTGTGGTGCAAGAAGAGCTCTCATATTGAAGATAACAAAATTGAGATACTGGCAACTCTTAAGATCAAACCCGAGATCTGTTATCATAATTAGCATATTTTCAGCAGGCTAATTCAAAATGGGATAACAAGCAAGAGATGGTGTGTTACATATCTTTTTATAAGCTTCTAAGGAAAAAAAGAAGCCTAAGCTCACCAGTACTGCACAGAAGACATACTCACAAAGCTCCAAAGGAAAATTTAAAATTCATCACTATTGTTAAACTTCAGTGCCATTCCTAAATTCTCCTACCACAGATGCCACCTTACAGACGCAAAGTTTAAACTTCCACAGGTGGTTCTCTGCCAGGAAGTGCTGGCAGCTCACCCCATCCTGAAGGACTTCAGACATCTGTATGCCCACAAATCTTAATGCGTGATGCACAGAGAAACATTTTCAGAACAAAACAGATGCACAACAGACTCAGGAGATGCGGGAAGGTGATGAGGTTCACACCTGAACTAACACCTGCTCCCACCATGCCTTTAGAAGAGGTCCAGCTTTCCTGAGAAGCTCAAAGAGATGCCCTGTCTGACAAAATCATGTAAATCTCAGCCCTCTGCTGCAGTCATCATCTCCCCAAGCCTCTTCCACAGGCAAAACTGACTCGGCCCCCCGATAAGAATCTCAGATGCTACAATCCTCCACGCCCCAGCAAAGGGAAAGAAAATGCCCTACAGACAGTTAATCCTGGAGGAAGGGAGAACAGTCACAATTTACTTAAGCGATGACATGCAGTCATTGAGGACTCATCCTGAAATACAAACTTTCCTGTTCAAAGGATTTTGTTTCGACAGAGTATTGGGCAACCAGTTGCACAATATTAAATTATAACCAGAGAGGGAGAAACATCTTCTGGCTGGCTTGCAGATATTCTGTTAGGGAATGAAGGTAAAATTGGCGGTCCCCAAAACTTTGTTAACAGAACTAAGGCTGACCATCAGACTTACTTGAAGAGCACCAAGTGCCACTACAGTTTCACCTCCAAGAGAAAGGAGTCCCTCCAGGATCCTTCCGAGTTGGGAAATGGCACTGGGCATCCTGTGTTTGCCACGGCTCCATGACAGTGAGCAGATGTGCAGACTGAACTAAGGAATCGTGCCTTGTTTACAAGGCATCCCGTATCTCACTGATCTACACTTGTGTCTGCTCGAGTACTGCTGTGCTGCTGGCAGAAGTGACTTCACATTGGTCTCTGAGTTACTGTGACCCTCAATGGGATGAGCAGAGACACAGTGACCCCTCACCGTGCTGCCTGCTCTTCAGGACAGTCTGCAGCCATGTGGGGCACTGCTGTTCATTCACAACTGGGTGTGAAGCCAAAACACACTTCTCTTCCTCCTTTCTTCACTGAGAATCCTTCCCTACAGGCATGCCTCTGCTGTTCCCTTCTCATCCTCAGGAGATCTGCATATCCCAGTGCCAAGGAAAAAAGCAAGTGGCCTGTGCTGATCACATCTATAGGTGTGGTGCTTCATGGTACACACCACTGTACTAAATGACAGAGGAGAAGGTCTGAAGAAAATCCCTCAGCCTCCCGTTCTGCAGAGAGGTGCTAAAGATCTCCTTCTTTCAGGAGAACATGCACAGGGGAATCCAAAAATCCTGCAGAGATGAACAGAAGCTGTTAACAGCAGGAGAAATATGAACTCATCGTTTCAACTCAACAGATGCTCTGCTCTTACATCTTCTCAAATTCCTCCCAGCCTACAATGAAACAACAACTATCAAATAAGTTTACTGTGTATCTCATCTTTTCAAACACTCTAGTCATTAAGAGCAGAGGTTGTCACTGCTGTTAACACAGGAAAACCCAGGGTGTGGCAATTCCACTATGGTCTGCCACTCCGCCACTGCCCAACGTGATGACCACTAACACTGCCTTAACAGGTGAGCTCTGCTCCTACTATGGCTGCATTAAAGCTTCCCATTTAAAAGTTAAAAGAAAGCAAAGAGGGTATCGTTAGATTTTTGCCACGAGTTTCCCTGTAAATGAATCGTGTCATCCTTTCTGTAACTGTCCCGAAATGCCTTTGGGATTGTACAACACACCTTAGCACTTTTGAAGCAGAGAAGCTTTGTGCCTACTTTGCACGGTATAGGCACAGTTGTTGCAGATTTCAAATGCTCTAGCATGCGTTTTTCACAGTTACGAATAAGCTCAATGCAGTGAAATGGAATACTTGGGAGCAGAACACAACTTATCACAGAATGCTTTGAGTTGGAAGGGACTTGAAAGGTCATCAGGTCCAACTCCCCTGCAAGGAGCAGGGAGGCCGGCAGCTAGAACAGAGCAATGTGTGCAGTTTATCAAAGCAGACTGATGAGAACTGGCCTTGAGAATTCGTTTCCCAGCTAACCCCGATAGCTGTTTTACCATATGTTAGAAGGTTAAATCAAACACTATGGGGGATCTCCTATTTATTGAGCTGTGCCAAGTTGTGATAATGCACTCTTTGCCTTCACCCTCATTTTATGTTGTGTTATTTACAGAGTAAATTGTTTTTCTCCTTAGTGAAGATGTAGTGTTGTATCACTTCTGCAAATTCAAATCAAGACCTGCGAGCTCCTTTTTAACAGAGGAAAAGATTTCTGATTTCAAACGATTCCAGTGGTCTGCATCAGTGTGAGCTCTAATACGTGAGGTACTCACAGAGAACTTCACAGGTGAAGTTATTGCAACACTTTGGGAAGCGTGGAATATTGCCTTTCATCATCTCAATATCGTGTCGGTATCTGGGCTTTGATAATAAAGAAGCTTGGAGGATAAACTACTACAGCAAACTTTGGAGCAATCTCATTACAAGAGACTTCATCTCATTACACCCTCATTCCAGTGACTCCCCATCAACAGAGCACCAGCACCCAGGTACATCGTCCTGTTGAGTTAATGATACTGAGGCCTGAGAAACATGAGAAATACATAACAAGATGTTACAAAGATGCCGAGTTTCTCAGATGTAAGCTATATTTAAATGTTTTACATGCAGTGTTCTCCTTCTAAAAGGAAACTGAATCACAAGACAACTTGAAATGTTGAAGTCATTTGACACTCCATACAGAGGCGGTTTTGAAAGCAGCATTTAACTGCACAGTACAACTCCTTTAAAAAAAGAAGGGTGGGGGCAGCTCGTATGAACTTCAGAACTTCCAGTGAAGAATTTTAAAACTTCTAAGTTTGCACAAAGCAATTAAACAACATTAGACAGTAATTGCTTTCCAATTCCTTCTGACTGGCACAGTTGGAGCTCTGCAGCCATATAATCTACTTAATGATACTCAATTTGAAGGAAAACATTACCCCCCTCCAACATTACCAGCAAAACAACACTTCTGCACTGAGTTTTTTAAGATTCAGAAAGTACCAGTATGTTCTCATGTACCATCAGCACGTGCCAGCTTTAATCTAAACAAATGTTTTAAGTTCAATTTGGACTTCACATGCCATAAATACAGGAGGAGTTCTCAGAATGCCAGTGCTAACCAGACTGAGTGCTGCTCTGCTCCAAGGCCAAAATCACACCCAGGAACTATTACCTTCATCACAGACTCCCTCATCCAGCGAATCAGTGTCTATCCTGCCAGAAATGCACTGTCCTTGCAGAGGTGGCAGCACCTCTTTAGGAGCTTTTGTCACAGGCAGCTTTGTACGAATACTAAATATCATTTATTGCCTGAAAAATGCTGAAACTTAAATACACACCAGGTTGGCTGCTTTTTCAAGCAAGTCCCATCAGAACTGTTCAGTCACATTAAGGAACAGAGAAGCACGCTGCTCTGCATAACTCAAACCTCACATCTTTGAACACTTGCTCACATGAAATGCAGCAGTGGGGCTCTTTAGCCAGAAGGGCGCTGGGTCAGGCTAAAGGTCCATCCACCCAGTATGGCCAGCACTGGAAATACGATAGGCAGATGCATGGCTGGCATTAAAGAACAGGGCAAACATCTGATACTTTCCATGCCCCCAAGTATTTTCAGTTCAGAGCCTCCCTGAATCAAGTATTCGTTAATTCTCAGTTTCTCTTCCTTGAACTCACAGAGTTTGCTCTTTAAGTCACAATGTTTTTTTGTTCTGCAATCCACAACATCCTTTGGCAAGGATTTCCATGCCAATCTAAGCAACTGTCTGCTGTGTAAAGAATCACCTGCCTTCATCCTGCACCTGGCCCTGAGAGTTTCATCTGAAGAACCCTCAGTTTCTTGCACTGAAACAAACCAAGCCATCAATACACAGCTACCGTGCTGAGGCCACCTACCATTGTGTAAGCCTGTTCTCCTCCTCCTCCAGTCTCCTTCACAGACTGAAGGGTACATTCAGCTCATTTGACTGCTTTGCATATGAAAGCTGCTCCTTACCTCTGATCAACCTTTTTGATGCTCTGTGGCTCTCCCTCAGTTTTCCGTATCAGTTTCTGAAGGCACAGATACGCTTTCTGCAACCCTACCGAAGATAACCCCAACTTCTTTTTCTGAACGTTTCTGACCTCAGCAAGCAGATCACACGTGCTCATGCAAAGCTTTGGCACATCAAAGCTACAAGCTCAGAAACTCTCAGCACTAAGCACGCCCTGGTCTCGCAGCATCTCAGACTCCAGATGCACCATCCTTTCCCCATACGTATAATGCTTCTGGCAAAGGTTACAAACGCTCACAGGGATCATCTCTGCCACAAAAGCTCCTGGCTGCTGTGAATTCAGATTTTGTCATTTAAATTGCCTGTACTTGCAGTCTGCCATCTGTATGCCTCCATGAAGAGCAGCACAGATACAAAGAGGTGAAACTCTCAGCTGGAATGCACAACAGTGGAACAGAAGGGAAGAGGAAACCACCGCTTCAGGCTTGAACTGGATATGAAGGAAGGCACGATGAACGAAGGGGCAGGGTGAGACTGAATGCTTACTGTGCAAGGGACATGGAAGGTGATGGGGAAACAGGACAATAGCACAAGTCAGACAAAAAGCCAAAGAAAGATGGAGTAGAACAAGGAGAAATCATAAAATGGAGGAGCAGGTGAGAAGAAACATCATGTCACAAACAGAAGTGGTGGTTAAGGGAGACCCAGATCTGTTGAGGAGCCAAGAAAGAATACACTACAAGTGACTGTATGCAAACTGATGAGCAGAAAGTAGGATTAGAAATATAAAGAGATTGGGAATATGATGAAGAATCATCAGTATGAAGAAGAGTCCGACAAATAATGCTGGAGGGGAAAAAAAAGCCAAGACAAATCGAAGTAATGACGGCAGACACTGCATTCACTGAACAGTGGAACAGAACTGGATGCCAGGCTCCCACCACCATTGGTGGCCAAAACATACCTGTGTAATCCTCAGACAAAGCAGGCATCCATCCGCTTCTGCGCGTGGTCTACATGAGACTGCCCACCAAGTACTGCTGTCAGTACTTCAGCATGGTCTGACAGACTGCCAGCCATGGAATCCAGCTCACGGGATGCTCCTGTCTACCTGCCATCTCTCAGAGGGAAGAAAATCTGTCCAAACAGTGAACAGATCTGGCCTGCCAGAGGTAGGCTTGCTGCCCACGAGCAGCAGGACATCTGTACATAAGCAACAGGGCAGAACCAGGTGGAGAGAGGCAGCCTGGCAGCTCGGCTGAGACAGGAGAACTGCCTAGGAGCCTTTGTCTGTGAGAGGTAAAGGGTGAGAGAGCAGAGCTCCTTAGACCTGGGGAACCTGCTCACATAGCACAGAAGGCATTTCTAAATACTGTGTCAGCGATAGGATCATCTCTACATAGATGGACTGCGGAGAACCGAGCAACTTAAAGGCATGGTTACAAACACCAAGCAGGCAGAGGTTCCACACAGCAGTGTTAAAATCATTAAGGCCACAATGTCAGTGTGCAGTTTAAGTAAAGTCAGGATTAAGGCTACACGCGAAACCTTTCTTTGCCCCTCTCTGTGTAATACCCATCTTGTGCTTCAGGAGGGATGCAGACCATTCGGAGAGAAATCAAAACAAAGGAGAGGAATCAGAGCTCAAAAAACGTCATCTACAAAGAGAATAGGAAGAAATTTGGGATTTTTGTTACAATATGCTGGGGAAAAAAACTAGCAGCCTTTTGCAGAGATGAACAAAGGAATCTATCTTCCATTTCCCTTGGCACATGGTACGAGAAGTAATGGGATAAACCCAGAAAGAAGGAAATCTGAGTCAGACCTTACAAGAATCCTTTCAACAGTAAAAACACTGGAAGATAACGTTTAGGGAAGAGCTGGAATTATTATTACTGGAAGAAGATTTAAGAGCAATTTACAGAATGACAGCTGTAGTCACCTGCCTTGGAAAAGGAGCTGCACCAAAGGCCCCTTTCTGCCTTACGAATCTGGGACAGAACTGCTTTAACAACTATCAGTCTCAAGCCCAAACCATGCCATGATTTTAAGTGCCCTATTTCATTCACTGGGTCCACTCTCTGCGCACAGAATTCTTACAGAGAAGCATTCAAGTGAAGCTACAAACCATGTAAGAAGACATGAGCATGAAGGAAAGCGATTAGTGTTTCAGAACTGATCTTAATTCCGGTATCTCCTAAAGAACGTGCTCGACTTTGCAACTTAAACAATTTTTAAACGTATTTTATATTAAATATTTCATCTATCTCCCTCTTAGCCTAAAGAGATCTAGCTTCTCCTGCCATCGCTGCAGTGCTCTCTATCTGGATTATCTAATCTCTCTGCCACTGCACAATTTCTTTTTCCACTGAGTGTTGCAAGTTTTGTTACGCTGGCTCCTCAAGATTAAAAAAGAAAGGAAGAGATAAGGAACAAAGATAACAAAGTTCACTGCTGCTTTTTCACCAGACATTATCTTTGTTCACACAGATGTTCGCCAACTCCTTCTTTTAGATGGAAGGGAGCACCCCAGCTCTCCGTCTCCGGCCTGCAAATCTGATCTCAGCAGAAGCAACAAAATGAAAACGCTGTGCTTTGACCAACTGCAAAACGAAGCAGGAAAGCGGAAAGGGAGATTACCAAATCAGAAACGCTCTATGAAAATCTCAGCTTCTGTTGGTGGATGTTAGGACTGTTCTTTCTTCATAGTTTCAGCAAAAGGACCAAAGCAAAAACAAGCCGTTAGTACAATTCACGTTCTCGGAGAGTTGATGGAAAATAAGATGAACCAAAAGGTGTTTTGTTCTCCTCTGAAGCTGCGCTTCCAGCTCATTCTTGTTAGCTTTCAATGCTTGGAGTTGACAATGTGGGAAACAGAGGAGGAACAGAGGAGAAGAGGGCTGTGCTCACGGCCCAGCCGGCTCCTGGCCACGCTCCCTCTGCTCCTGCAGGCAGCACAGGCCGGGCAGCAGCCTCCTTTCCAAGGATCTGGATTCCACTCAGCCCTATGTCCTGGGCTGACACGAGTTTCAAAAAGAAAAAGGGAACAACCAAAGGAAAAGGCTCCAAACCCCACGGCACTCCTGATACGTAAGTGCTGGCAGCTCTACTTCCACCGCTGCCAGGCTCGATAGTTTATCTTTGCTTGACGTTGCTGCCCCTCCCCACTTGTGGTCAATAATTCACTCGCTGCTTCTCAGCGCACACACACGCCTCACCCCTTGCAGCCTGCCCTTCCCCTGTGGCTCACATGCTATTTATTTCAACGGCTTTAGCACGTTGCTTTCTGAGCAACACTCCCCAAATCGCTGTTAAACTCCCACCCCCAACCCCACCCGCAGGGAACAGTTCCCTTGGGAGTCCCACGCACACACCCCCCACTCTACACAGGGCAGAAAGGCTCCAAAACTGGGGGCCTTCTCCATCACCTGTCCCTTGAGTATTCTTATTTAGCCTCAGACTGAGGGAGGACCAGGAGAAAGATACCAAACTAGGCAAGCTTTAGAGAGCAACTCAGCTTCTGAATTCCCCATCCTGGTTCTGATGCATTTCACTATCTCAAGTTCACTTTCTAGAGCAAGTTGTTGATATAAAAGGCTTTGTTTTATGCTCCGTGCCCTACGCTTCTCTAACACCTTTCTTTATCTTTACTAACAAAGACAGAAATGCAGAATTTACTTCTATTCAACTCTGATTATTGAAAAAGGGCATTTACTCAGAAGGTGGTGAGGCACTGGCACTGCTGCCCAGAGAGCTGTGCGTGCCCCATCCCTGGAGGTGCTCAGGGCTGGGCTGGATAGAGCCCTGAGTCCTCACATGGGGTGGGACAGCTCTGCCCATGGCAGGGATTGGAACTGGATGACCTTTGAGGTCCCTTCCAACCCAAACCATTCCATGATGGTTCTTTCCTGTTGTTTTGGCACATTTCTTTACTGTCTGTTACAACGTATGCTCATAACTCTCACATACCTAAACTTATTTCTTCATTCATACACATTCCCATTGGATTAAGTTAATCGCATCATAAATGAAATAGAAAAACTCATACAGAAAGAGATGAAGCTGGTGAGAATGCCTGACTTGGAAATCAACTTCTCAACCGCCTCCTCAAGTTACAGATTTCAAATCTTTATGGAGTTATGCTTTATACTGAATCTCAATACATTTCCTCCCACTGTTATGCAAGGGAACCGAAAGTCATCACTGTGTGTTACTTCACACATTGTGTTTTGTCCTAAGAAAACAGAAACAAGCCACTCAGCATCCAGTCCTGCCAACCTGCGGGGCACCGTGCCCGTGTCAGCACCTCACAGACAGAAAGACAAGTGATTGATCAAGAAGTCACAGATCAGGAGAGACATTCTTCTGGTAGGTTTCAAGACTCAGTGCCAATAAAACCCAGCGTTGTATTTTTTTCCACTGTTATGAGGACATCAATGATTCTGCAACTGACACGACACCGATTCGGCATCCAAACCCTGCACCAACTAGGAGCAGAGAAACCACAGTTACTGCTGCACATCTCTTCAATCCGTTTCCTTCAGAAAAACATCAGCATGACCATTTTTAATTACAGATTAATAGTACTTCGGCTTCGTAACTCTTTGATCAGCCAAAGCCATAGGTCCGCAATATCCTTTCAATATTGACTAATCAAACTCCACATTGCCAGCTGGCAGAACAAACAGGTTGAGAACAAACAAGGGCTGGATCAGAACTATGCTGGGTTTGTTTTCTTTTTTTTGGCTGAACAGCTTTAAAGAAAAAGTTTATGGCTGAGGAAAGTGCAGTAATCAAGTGTGCACGATAACAGCCAGAAAGCAACCTTGAGAAGAACAGAAAGCGGATGGAACGGCACTAAGAACAATTTCTGCAAAGGATCCAAAACAGGATGAAATGAAGAATAGAAGCAGCTGCTCTGTTCAAGCCGCTCTACTTATTTACCACAATCTAGTATTGGCTTAGGAATATTCTTTTAAAAGCAGTTTTTGTGTATTTCCTTCAGGTATACACAGCAGAACTACTTAAGCAAAATTCTCTGTGAGGAGGGAAGTGCTCACTGGAACCTTATGGGTTTGCAAGCATGCAGAAAGCATATGAATTCACTTTTTGTGCATGGCAAACGTGCTGTGTGTCTGCCAAGGAGGAATTAAAATGACTACAGAAATGTCTGAGTCTGTCAGAATAGAAACACACCTGTAACTGCCTGCTAACGGACTGGTAAACACATGGCAGCAGAAGAGAACTGCCACTGGTCAGAAGCTGAGAGCAGAGCTTCATCACAGCAGCTCTGATACTGCTTCAACAGCAATCGCAGGCAGCACGGTTTAGTTTTCTCCACACAACATCATTAATTCTAACTAATACTGTCATTTGGGGGCAATTTAGATTGACCAAAACTTGGGAAAAAAAAAATAATCACAAATATTATTGGTAAGCATTAAAAAGTATTACAAATTCTTAAATAATGAAAGGTAACAGTAGAGCTGACAGGATGCGTGCACAGCCTAAACGTTCAGAAACAATTTCTTATGGATTTGCTCTACGCCATTTCTCAGGAGGAGCGCTTCACTACTCACACTGCATCTCAATCTCACTTCTATCTGCTTTAATTCAGACAGCTAATACGCTGTAATTCGAGAGTTTTCCCATGTAATCTGAGGACAATATTTAAGAAGCGTGCTTTTCACCTCAGCCTCCCTGTACGCTAATTAAGCCACCGGTCTCAGATACAACAGCTGCCAACACAGGCTGCTGTTACTGATCCTTCAGAGCACCAGGAGCGTGTCCTGAACCTGTGCTCCCAGCACTGTGTGCCCCATTCCTCAGCACCGAGCCCCGTTCCAGCAGCTGTCTCTTTGCACACTCACCTGGTTTTAGCTTCGACACCAACGGAGGCAGTGGAGCTTGCAGACTCCTCGGATACTGAGCGCTGAAGAACTGGTGTTAGCTGCTTGGTGCTGTCCACTTCTGCCTGGGCATCCTCTTCTGCAGACTGCTCTTTGACTTCTGTTTGAAAAATAGTGACGATGATTATTTATTTTGACGATTCAAACCAGACCTGCAAGCAGGTGATACAGATATTTACGGATCGGTCTGTTCTCCCAGATTAGCTTTGACTTTGATGAGTCCCTGCACTCGTTCATTCCTGCTCACACTGATTCTATGCTGGCACAGTTGTTAGAGATATAGACATCTACAGCTGACGAAGCTTCTGTTTGTCTAGAAAGTTTGTTTCCGAGCAGAAACGTGAAACAAGGGGCCAATGTGTGTGCAACGTAACCTCTGTTCCTGTTGGGTTCTGTCCTTTGTACCACCTGAGTCAGGCGTTCCTCAGCAGAGCACTGCAGGGCATCACTCTGGGTGTTCCAGTGGGGGGAGGCACAAGGGAGTATTTCCACACTCCTCCATACCCTCATTTTGAAATCTAAGCAGTAAAACTCATAGGGGTCTGGCGCAGGCTCTTTGGCACATGCAGCTTAAGGTACCACTGCCTTCTGTCACTGGAGAAATGGGTGGAGGGAATCATGGAATGACAGAATGCTTTGGCTGGGAGGGACCCATCCAGGTCCAACCCCTGCCATGCCATGGGCTGGCTGCCCCCCCAGAGCAGGCTGCCCAGGGCCCCCATCCAGCCAGGCATGGGGCATCCACAGCAGTGCCTCACTGTGCTCTGAGTAAAGCATCTCCTACAATCGAACCTGAGCCTCTCCTTTCTTAGTTTCAAACCATTCCCCCATGTCCTATTAATATCAGACTGCGATAGAAGAATCTGTGACATAGGTAGGCAAGCAAAAAAAAAAAGACAGGAAAAAAAAAAAAAGCTGCTAAAGCTGCTACAAGCTTTCATCTTTTAAATAAGAACAATAAAAGAGGAAAATCTTTAGAACATGAAATTGCAACTTTAGGAGAATGTCTCAGTCTGCAGTACTGAAATCATACACCCACCAGAGCAGATCAAGAAGGGGAAATCTTCCACACAGAGAGACTGAAGGAAAATTATTCCTTAACCTGGAGTGAACTCATTTAGGGAGGCACTGCATAATGCTTAAAACCCTCAAAGAAGGCATCCAAAAAATACTTAAGAGAACCACAATAGTGAGGAAAAAGAATAAGAAATTGCAGTACAGGACTGGGTGTGCCAGATATCCGAGCTGGTGCAGGCTGGAACTGCTTGTTTCAGTGAAGCTACCCAGTAACATACATCTGAGATGTTTCTGGACATGTGAAGCACTCCGAAAGGACTGCCTGCCACAAGGCCATATGGTTCACTTGAAAACCAGCCCACCAGCCTGTCCCGAGGAGGAAAAAAAAAAAGAAAAAAGAGCTTGACAGACGTTTGACACTAAATAAGTACCCTGCTGGGAATACATTCCTTGTAATAGTAAACAGCTCCATTAAAAGAAACCAACAACAAAACAAACAAAAATCCCACACAAACAAAAAACCCTCCGTCTGAACAAACAGTCCCCACGACCATTCTGGGATTAGGACTGCTGAAACAGGCCACGCTCTGCAGAGCCCTCTGGAGCAATTTGCAGTTAGTTTCCAAAGCACGCTGCCAGTAACCCCAACATTTCTGTGCACATCCTCAATGAAGAGCACAGATTCCTTTGTATTAGCCAGATGAGTGTCACTGCGTGCCTTAAACGTGCACCACCGTTCCTACTGAGTTCATCAAGACCTGCAATGCTAAAAGCAAAACCCTGTGCACAGCCTGAGCACATCCACACGTGAAGTGCTGGAGGAAGACCACCAGAAGTTGTGGCCTGGCTGTGATGCCTGCACCAGCACCACCTCGTCCTTTTAATTCACCCATTTATGCTCTGAGAAAGGCACTTTGCTGTGCTTTGTGCCTGCACAAACATTCAAGTGAACAAAAACCATTTACTGTTCACCATCTTTTGTCCCATTACACGTGAGCGGACAGCCATTACACCAGAAAGGCAAAGTTCAGGAGTGTGAAGTCATTCTCAAGAACTCGAGACAGATCGTTTCCCTACTCGTACATGTGCTCACACCCGCATGGAGCCTTCCTCCTGCTGTTTGCTGCTCCAGCAAAGAAGGGCCCTAAATTACACTAAAAGAGATGAAGAGCATCTCAAGTGCTGCCTCTGTAATAACCCAACTGTGCCTCAAGACGTGCTGCTGGAAGAGTGAAAATGTGCTCACAAAACTGAATGGGAACGCTTACGTTGTATGTGCCATACTTCATCTTGGTGCAAGCTTTCCAGCAGAACATAAAGGAAGAACAGACATAATGAGCATTAGGGGTCAAGCTCCTAGGACATGGGAGTCCAGCACTGGCATGGGAATGGTGCTGCTGATATCCTTATCACTGCTTCAGTGATGTTCCTCCAGCATCTGGCCTGAGACATTACCTGCTTTCCAGTGTATTTAATGAACGCTCACCAGACTTGGCTAGGGCATCCCCCTTTGAAGTTGCTGGGAATGAAGGAACCATGAATGATTAATAAATAAGAAGTTCATTTGCAGACTCATACAGAAGGCTTTATTTTGCATCCCATTTTCATGACTGCTTCTCTCCAACTTAAAGTCTTGCCCATGTATAATGAGTTGAGGGGGGCTGAGAACTGAAAAAAACTCATCACTCAATTCCCAACTGTTTGTAAGTTTATTTCCTCAACAATTATTTCTGTTCTGCTTTCTACAGGAAAACACCTCAAATACAATAACTAACAGCAGATATCACTCTCAGCAGATTATGCAGGTGCTGGTTTCCTTACTTGCACTGCTTACATAGAGAAATATATCAGACGTAAGGAGGGTTCCTGAGGCTGATGGAACACAGGTTTTATAGGCGGGAGCCTGGGTTTCTGTGAGCCCACCTGTGGCACTGGTTCCCTTCAAGACTGTCACATGAATGCTGGTGGGAAAGAGGAGTGTGGTGATGGCTGGAACATCATTACATGGTCACAGTTTTCTCTGGGGATGTGATGGAGCAACAGTGATGAAGCAACGCTGGCCAGAGTCTAAACCACCCCCTTTTCTGTTTTCAAATAATTACAAGATGCTGTTCTTCAAGTCACTTGGGTAAACCCATGGCAAGATAAGGAGGTATGTGTGTAGACTTGCTATGGCAATAGGGCAGAGATACCAGCATATCCCAGAGCTTTGTTCTGTGAAGGGAGAGGCTGGGTGTTTTTCAGGTAGGAACTATTTTCCCAGGCAAGAACTGAAAATACCGTAAGAAATTCCTCCAACACAAAAATCTCCTTTAAAACGTTACAACAAGACACTCTTCAGAATGCAGTACCCCTGGTGGGGAAAAAATAAATCAAAATAAAAACAAAAGCAGTGGCAATAAACGTAACGTAAAAACCACACTGCTGTTCAGATGCACCGAGTTGGCTGCGCAGCCCATTCACCGGGTGGGACTCCGCTGTCAGACCTGCTTCCAATTTGGCAGACAGCAAAGCAAATGCTAGGAGCTTCCAGCACTCCCAATAAGAGCAGAGAGCATTTCAGGCTGGAACGTGCCAGCCAGCAAGTGCAGCAGGGGCATCGCGGGGTCTCAGCTGCTGATTACTGACGTGGCTTCTGCAAAAGGGAACAATAAGTTTTTAACTCGCAGCCACAGTTGTGTTACGCACAGAAAGGGGCACTGCTGCTGCAGACGATGCCTAACGTGACCAAGTGTTTTTTATATGGCCTTGGAGGGGTCTACAGAGGTACAAGCAAGTTCATAATGCTCCACTTTCTAGAAGACACCAGGTCAGCGCAGCTATAAAGAAATCTTAACAAGGGAACTCAAATTATGGATTTAAAACGCCGGATTGGTAGCAGACATCACCAAGTTTATTTCCCTTTCCCAACCCACCAACAAAGCAATTATCCATTCACCAGAGTTCAGGACGCAGCTTACCAGAACCATCTCCTCAGCATCACCTCTCTGCCCAGCCCCTCACCAGCTGTCACCTACAGCACCCACCTAATGCAGCAATCTTCCATATGCCCCAGCCTTTTACGGATAGGTTTTAACAGCCAAAAATGGGGGAACAAATTGACATGCTGTGGCTAACCAGCCCCATGCACACCACCAGGACACCACAGAGCCAAACCAAGGATATTTAAAGACACACAGAAATGGCTGCTAATAACTACTGGCTTTACGGGGCCATCAGTATGTTTGTAGCCACACAGTTTTCCTGCTGAACACATAACCGTGTGGAGGAGGGAAAAAAACAGACTGGAGTTCAAGTGTGACAGTAATGACCAAGCACACAAACTCCTTTGGCATAAACAGAGGCAAAATTTTCATCTTAAGTCAACACTGCAAAGTTCCGTTCCCAGTAGTAAGACGTACCGTCCCATCTGAAGTCGTTGGTTGGTTTTTGTTCTGCAAGTGATGCATGTGTTGCATTTACAGTCCTCTCCATACCCTCCTTTCACCTCCTGGAGGTCAGCACAATGATTTACCTACTGCAGCCCTCGTTACACATGGAGACAAGAGGAAAAAGCAGTGTACCTCTTCTTGGACATTTCAGTGTGCCCTTAACACTCTCCCTTCAAATAGATGTATTCGATACAGAACATAACTTCACGCAAATTTTGTACTCATAAAACAAAGACATGGCTTTTAGTATTCAACCATATAAACCAACTGATGTCATTCCAAGGAACCTATTCTGGACAGCCAGCTACGAGGGAGCTGACATCACAAGCCAGAGGTGGTATTCCACAGCATTCATCTCATTACTTTCCCATGATTTGTTTCTCAGGTCTTTCTGAAACACACCTTTATTTTTCATGCCTACAGCTTTCAGTAGCAATGAATTCTGTAATGTAAGTACATGCTGAGCGCAAACACACCTACCTTTATGCTCTGACCATGACCTCATGTCCCCTTATTTTTGTGTTATAAAACAAAATGAATCATCACTCCCTGTTCATTTTCTCCCTGTCACTCATCATTCTGAAGGATCCTATTAAATTCCTCCTCAGTCATATAATTTCAGGTTGAAGTCTTTTACCTTAACTGTTCCCTGCACAGAAGCTATTTTTCCTTCATAATACTTGCTGGCCTTCCCTGTACTTTCCCTATTATAGTTTGTCCTACTGAAGAAGGGGAAGCAGAACTGTGTACAGCATTTAATATGCTGTCATGTAACAAATTTATAAAGCAATGGGGGGGGGAAAATCACAAATGACACCCACAACACTGGTGCTGTTTTCCCCTTATTCCTTTGTCAGTAGTCCTTAAAACATTACTCCAACTCACCAGTCCCCACAATTTGAAGAGCAACAGCATCACTTTCTCAGGTTGCAAAAGGATATTTGAGAGCAAACTTTTGTTTCTACAAAATACAGAAGGTTATTTTCCCCTGCGCAATGTTTTCCAGACACTGTATCACTTTTCTGAGGTCCTTCAGTGCTTTGCAAATGGGCATTTCTTCTTTATAGAAGAAGATCTCATAGCAGCCTTCCAGGACCTGAAAGAGGCCTACACGAAAGCTGGGGGGGTGCTTTTAATAAGGGTGTGTAATAACAGGATGAGGGGAAATGGCTTTAAACTGGAAGAGGGGAGGTGTAGACTACATATTAGGAAGAAATCCTCACTGGAAGCATTCAAGGCCAGGCTGGATGGGGCTGTGAGCACCCTGGTCCAGAGGGAGGTGTCCCTGTTTATTGCAGGGTTGGAACTGGATGGTCTTACAGATTCCTTCCAACCCAAACCATTCTATAATTCTGTTTTCCTGCAAAGATTTATATCATCAGCTACATTTTCACTGTTTGTATCTTATGTGGAGAATGGTTACCAGGGCAGATCCTTACAGGCCTCTAAAGCCAATCCACTCCTAACCATGACTTCAATTAGGAAGGACTGAGATCCAAACCTCCCTAGCATCTCTCCTACCAAACTGGTGAGCTGGTTTCCACACAGTTTTACCAAAAAGTGAAACAGATTCATAGAACTGAAACCTATCCCAAACAGCACTGTTTCCAGTCATTCTGTGAGAAGAGTGCATGACACACAAGATCCATGCTACTGTTTCAATACACTTGACTGGTCACATCAACACCAGTTGATCATCAGTGCTAGGCCACAGGCAAAGAGAAGGTTGTATGAGCAGGAGTCCTGAAAACTCCTTCAAAAAACCCATTGATTATGAGACTCTATGACAAAACACAGCCACAAACTCCAGGGGTATCCAACAGAAGGAAAAAATATCAACATTTTCTAAACGGTCCTTATCAAGGGGGGGACGATGATTTTATTATCAATTAAGACGAATGATTTAAAGGAAAAGATCAAATAACTTCCCGTTGCATGTGATTTCCTTATTACAAGGCAAATTACCAAAATAAGAAGAGAAATAAGAAAATGCTTATAATAATAAAGACCCTTTGGTTCTGTCAGTTCTTCCAGTGTCTGGACAAGTAGCAGACAGATAAGTGGTGAAGAGGGAATCGCTCATTTTTTAATGAGTACACATATCACTAATGGCCTCCTAACACACTTATGTGAGTTTCTAAGCACACACTTATTCCAAATACTTATGGATAGATTACTATAGGTAATGCCCTCAGCAGTGTCAGTTCTTCCCTTTCATTAATTTCAGAAATGATAAGCAGTACATTGATGAGGCCTGAGCAGCTGGCTGAAAAGCACTAAGTAGATTTCACAAAGTCTTTCATGTCAACAAGTTGACTGGAGCTTTTTCCATTGATTTACTCAAATGAGGATTTCCTCAAGCATCTTTCACTTTGTCCCAGCAGAAAGCTCAGGGCAGTACAAAGGATAGGTAAGATGCTGAAAGAAAAAATGCTTTCGAGCTGCTTCAAATTTCGTGAGGTTCTGAATTTGCCCAGAGTTCTCAGGCAGCTTCTACATGGTTAACTGTCCTCAGTCCTACGCGGAGAAATATCTGTTTCTGATTCTTGTGTCCTTTGCCCAGGGACAAAAGACGAGGAAGTTTTATCTTCAGAAAATTCATATTAAGTCCAACAAGAAAGCAACCGGCCAGGCAACATCCCTGCAGCACATGATAAGGTCACTGGGGATGATAACGCAGGCACTGACAAAATCATCCCAAATGTTTTATGTATTATCACTTCCGAAATCTCCAAACACCACAGGGAAGTGAGGGTTTGTTATTAAGCATAATTTATTTTAAGATTTGCTGTATGCGATACAGATAGTAAACAGAATACCCAACAGATTTACTACGAGTTTCCCAAGGGACTTAGCAGTTAAAATACTTATCCCGCTGTGTTTCTCCCCGATCAGTCTGAATCCCAACATTTTTATGTCACACAAAGACATGAAGAATTACAGATGTTGGATACTTTCTAAGTGTTCTCAAAATGGAGAGAGAATAATCAAGGAACTCAGTTCCTGTGAATTTAAATGTCGAACCAAGAAAACATCAAACACAGAAATTTGCTGAAACTAATGGAAGATGTCAGAAAAACAGAAAGCCAAGCATTCATGAATATCAAAGGGCTACCAAGCCTACAGAAAACTTACCAGGACACTCTTATTATACTATTTCTTTCTTTAGATCAGCAGTCTTATGTCTGCAGCTGCATGCACACAGATGGGCACAATGCTTTCCAGGCTTATCGTGCCTTTTTCTGTGTTGTTTTTTTTTTTTTTTTTTTTTTTCCAGAGGGCATTACAGAGACTTAATCACCACCTTCATCTTACTTGGGAAAGCTTTAGCCCGGGCATCCAGCTCTCGTGCTGTACCAACACTTCACAGTCTAGGGAGCTGCTTTGGCAGGGGGGCTGGACTACATGATCTCTAGAGGTCCCTTTCAACCCCTACAATTCTGTAATTCTGTGAAACTGTGTAGTGACAGAGCACTGGAACAGGTTGTCCAGAGAGGCTGTGAAGTCTCACCGGAGATCTTCAGAAGCCACACAGACATGGCCCGGGGTGATCTGCTCTAGGGGGCCTTGCTAGAGCAGGGTTAGGACCACACGGACCAAAAGGTGCTTTCAAAAATCAACGTCTGTGATTCCATGGGTTACAAAATGATGGGAAGAGGGATGGGTAAGTTCAGTATTGGTCGGATAGAGAAATACCAGTGGGAAAGTCACTAGCAAGAACCATGATGAAGAAAAATCAAGCAAGGGACAGGAAAAACAAATCTGAAACAGTTGGAAAGAGAATATGAAGCTACAAAATAAACATCAGCAAAGGAGAAACCAAGAAATCTACCAAAAAGATAAACCTATCTGGTAAATAAAAGGAATCTACTCCGAGGTTGACAAGAACCTGAAAGTCTATTGATTCAACACAAGTAGCTTTGGTTTCATTTGCTTCCTATTAGGAAAAAGTTGGAGTAAGCTCCAAGTAGGTCTTTTCCCAAATTCCCTTTCTGTTTCATAATGACCTACTGCAGGATCTACTGCCCGAGCCGAGACATATGTGAGCCTATGGGGCCCAATGGGATGCAATCCAGGGTACTCAGAGAGCTGGCTGATGTCATCACAAAGCCTCTCACAATTATTTTTTCAATGATCTGGGAATATGGAGAGGTCTCAGTCAACTGGAAGCTGGCAAACACCACCACTGTTTTCAAGAAGGGCAAGAAAGAAGAGTCTGGTATAATTACAGGTCTGTCTGTCACATTTTGGAGCCCAGCACGACTGTGGAGAATATTACTCTGGGAGTTACTGAAGAACACTTGAAAGACAAAGAAGTCAATGGTAACAGCCAGCACAGGTTCACCAGGAGACAGCCCAGTTTAACCAGCTTAATCTCATTTTATTACAGTGTTCCCCACCTGGCTGACCAGAAACCAGGTGTAATCTTTTTGAATTTCAGCAAAGCTTTGATACTGTTTCTCACAGTACCCTTAGGCACAGAACACCTAACATACAGCTAGATAAATACATAATGCAGTGGGTGAACGGTTGATGGGTTGGGCTGAAAAGCTTATAGTAAATTGGATTACATCATGCTGGAGAGGCCAGTGGGGGTTCTGCACGGCCCCATTTTAGGAACATCAGTCTTTTATATGTTCATGAGTGATTTGGATATAAGAACGGAAGGTATTTTAAGTTTGTGAATTACAGCGAATTAGGAGGACCTGTTGACTTCCTTCAGGGAAGAGCAGTCCCACAGAAAGGGATCTGGGGGGTTCTGGCTGATGGCAGATGGGATCTGAGCCAGCAGTGTGTCCTGGAGCCAAAGGGCCAACTGTATCAGGGATGCACCAGGCCCAGCACTGCCACTGGGAGAGAGGAGGGGTTGTCCCACCCTGCCCTGTGCTGCGTGGCCTCACCTTCAGCACTGGGTGCAGGTTTGGGTGCCGCTGTGTTCTGCCCCCGAGGGTGGTGGGCATGGAGGGGGCTGCCCAGGGCAGTGGGCACAGCCTCGAGTGCTCCATGGAGCTCATGGAGCGTTGGGACACAGAGTTTGGGTGGTGCTACATGGAGCTGGGGGGGGGGGACTCGATGACCCTTGTGGGTCCTTTCCAACCCAGGATAGTCTATGATTCTATAATTCACTCTTCCTTTCATAATGTTGACAGAAACGACACAACTTTTAGTGCTCGTAGCCCCTCCCCCTCAAAACCATTCAATACCTAAAATATACCCTTTATTCCAGGTGTGAGCAGTTTTAATAATTTATTAAAATGATGCTTCACAAATAAACAAACAAAGAAATAAACCACTCAAGAATGTTTTGTTTGCTACTCACTACACACAAAAAGAATGAAAAAGGAACTACAAATGTGGAGACCTGAAATACGGCACATCAGGAGCATCTGCACATTCGAGCGATCTCATTGTGAGTTTCATAATAGTTCTATATTGCACTTTGGTTTGTTAACTACAACAGATGGTCAGCAAGTCTCCCATTTTCAAGAAAATGAAAATAAAAGACCTTTTTAGTCAAAGTAGAAGCTCACAAACTAGACCACAAGTACACTTCAATTTGAGTACCGTGCTGAGTAACAAACTGGGATTCCTCTTTCTCCCATACTTCATATTAACACAGACAAGCACTCAAGAGTTTTAGAAGCAGCAGCCTTTTCAACCAACACAATTAAAACTCTATCAAATCTCACCACGTTCAACTTTTCAAACAACTGCGACCGTGTCTCTATCAAAATGCTCAGTACGACAACAGGATTTCACACCTATGTATTTCCGTGAGGCAGTTTGTAAAACCATCCTGAACTCAGAGCTGAAGCGATGGTGCTTCCCTTCCACAAGGGCACAGAGAAGGCTCTGTGGATCTCAGGGGTTTCCAGCACAGTGCTCTACTGCTGAAGCACCTTTAGGTATGAGCTGCAGCCCTCTGTGACAGCAAGGATGAGTTCGATGATGGATAACAGAGAGACATATCTATAGTCACTCCTAAAGACTCAGAAATAATGCTTCACGTCGCTCCTCCAAAGTAAAGCATGCTCTCAGATCTCTATAGATAATCTTCATTAATAATGAAACGTAAAGCCAAGAAATATATGCCTACCACTAAAATCCCTGAACAGCGGTGCACCAGCAGTTGTTTAGCTGGAATCTCTCATGTGCTTTTGGTTTTGCTGTAGGTGTTCTGTTTTGTTTTGATGGGAGGAGGAAGGAGGCTTGAAGAATTACAATTTCTGTCCTCTTCCCTGATTTTCGTGAGAATGATTCTGCCATGTGGGATGGGAAGGGTTATGAATGGAACACACACTTTTAGAAATAGCTTTCCTTTACCCTGCTGTTCTTCTACAGAATATCTGTTAGAACTTTTTCAGCCCCAACTTGAGTAAACAGTTCACTCCTACCAGCGCCTTATTACCAGGGGTAGAGAAACAACAGGCAGAAGAAAACAATGAAACACTCTTGTATCCAGCTTTAACCTAGCCGGTCTCCACAACCCACTAACAACACTTAGGTTCAACAGCAGTTGTGACTAAACGCTCATGACACTCCCAAAAGCACACGACCCTGGGTAAAAAACCTTCTCAAACATGCTGACAGTGTCTAGCAAGTAAGAAGCAAGAGACCAGCATACAGAGTCAAAGCTCACTCTCCATCCATTTGACAATTTCAGTCTCCCTTTCATAGCTTCCACCACTACAACCATATTGCTGTATGGCTTGTAGGAAACCTTGCAGCAAACACCTCGCTTTCCCAAGGTCCTCTTCCTGCTCTCCCTATACACCTACACCAAGCAGAGATTCTCATCTTCAGATTTGAAGACTTCACAGCTCTACCTCCTTAACTTAACAGCTACGAGCATAACTGATAAATCCCCTACCTCAGCATCTGCCCCCTGACCGACAGCTTCTGCTGTTAGCGTGTCTGTGCCTCCTTCCACTTCACTCATTATGCATATAGGGCTACCTAATTAAATTTATAATCCCTTATGTCTCGATGCATTTTAAACATTTTTATTTCTGTCATATCTAAAGACTTCCGCCAACTGGCCCCGGCTTAAACCTTCCTGGCAGCGTTCATCCTTCTACATATATTCATTTCCCAGTTAAAAGCAGGCAAATGGCTACAGACACGTGCCTGGCAAAGAGATGACAGTTCTTCAGCACAGCTTTTATCTCGCGTGTTAGCTCATCTGTTTGTCTCTTTCGACTCTTAACCTACCAGAACAGAACTCACAAACTGTTGCAACAACACTCAGTCCGGTACAATGCCATCTCTGTGGTAACTGAAGCATTCGGGCACTATCGTAACAAATATTTACGAAAGCAAGAACGCTCTGGTTTCCTAAGCAGCAGCAGGAGGCATGAACAGGAGGTTATCCTGGCCACCCCTTTGGTGCATCATCTGCTTTAGTTAGCTGAGGATACCAGTCAGCCAGTAACTGTGTATTTCTGCAGGTATTCTAAAAATAGCAGCTTCTGCTTCAGAGGGTTTAATTTTATTAGCTACTGCCTTAAAACAAACAAACACAAAGAGCCACCACCCAACCCTAATAAGGACAGCATTCTCGTTATTTGACTTAAAAGAAATGAGTTCAAAGAGCATGAATTGATATAGATTTAAGTAACATGCTTTTTAATATCTGCCCAAATGCACGTGTCATACTGCCAAATTAAGTACTTCTTGCCTGCCAAAGTTCTGTGTAACTACATGAATTTCCGAGGAAGAAGCAACAACCAGATAGCATCAGTGGCATTATTACCTGTTTCCACAGTGTTTTCTGTTTCTGCTGCCTCCAAACCATCCATACTGTCTTCATCCTCCACTGCAGTTTTTCCTCTACTCCGAGGCCTGTGAACATACAAGAGAGTTTATGAACTGAAAGCACTTTTAATTGTTTTTATTATTCAAACTGCGAATAAAGCTTATCATTTCATTTTGGAGGGATCATTATCAGCATGAAATTGTACAACATTCAAGCTAACTGGTGATCTGAGTGCTCTGAAAATCAAGTTTCCTCCCTTCTCTTCCTGCTATACACTTCAGTCAGGCGTTGGTCCTTTACATTTTCTGGCTATTATTACAAGAAAAATTCAATCAAACTTACACTTACTAAAAATACATATATATATCAGTACATTTTATGAGTATTCTGTTTGCTCCACTTCCTTTCATTACACAGGAGATATCTACTGAGATACCAGCATGCACAACCCAACATCTGGCCAGGGGTTCAGATAAAACAATAAAACAGACACTAAACCATTCAAAGCATCAAGCACCCCTGGAAGAAATTTCTATCAACAGATACCAACGCTAAAACAATTAAACAGAAGCACATATTATTTTCAGGGAAGAAATATTCTGACACCTAAAACAGAACACGATGAGAGATGGTTAGATGCTATCACCTTAAAAAAGGCGTAACTTGAGGACAGCAAATCAACACTGAGATACCTGGTGGATCTAGTTCAACCAAGGTCTGACGGAAAGCAGAGAGCCTGGTACTACACATTTCACCCTTTCTTCCTCTGCCTGGCTTTTCAGCAACGAGCACGGTGGGCTGTTGAGAAGCCCAAGCATCCAGATTCCCAGCTGTTCAGCAGCCCATTTGACAGAGAGCCAGGAGCTTGGCACCTCGCCTCCCAAATTTTCAGGCTACTTGGCAACCTGCCTGGCATGCTGACAGAAAGCCTGGGAGACCCTGGGAGCTTCTGATTCCAAGTACACGAATTCTGAGCAGTTTGGGGCATCTCAGTGCTTCCAAAGTCCCAGAGCTCCAAGGCAACCATTCACCCAACCAGCCCGGATCAGGATGTCACCCAGGCAGCTCCCTGAACAGAAACCCCTTCGGTTCCTCTTTCACGGAGGATTCTGAAACATTTGGGTTTAGTTCCGTGTTGGGGGAAGCTCTGTTGGTTTCTTTTCTTCTTAAGTGATGAAATAATTCCTAAAATCAGCATTTCCTTTTTTTTTTTTTTCTACTGTTAAAATACTGAGATCTAGTAGTAGCATTACCTCAGAACTAGATCTGCTAAATCAGATAAAAAATATACACTCCCATGCAAAGCTCTTGGTTCTCATGGATGAAAGATGACTACATGCACAGAGCTGGGACAGACCATCGCCTTCTGAGCCTACACGTGGTGTTCTGCTGCAGAGCAAGGAGGGTCTGACTGTTACCACCTAAACAGATCTTTTCCCCATCGAGTTTGGGAGCAGTTTTGTCTCAGCAAAGGGGGAAATGAATAATTGTAACACAACTGAAACCAAAGGCTGAAGCAAACCACTCATTTACAAAGGAGCAAAAGGGGAAAGAGGAAGAGATCAAGAAGAGATCTTTCATCTTCTTGGCGTTCTTGTAAAATTTGTTCAGACAAAGCTGAAAAATGTGGGAGTAACCACAACCCTACTGATAGGAGGTTACTGCTCTCATAGCCTGCTCATATATGAGCAGTGACAGCATACACAAAATAAATGGACATCTTCTGAGACCAGAAAGAAAACAGCAGTCCCTCTAGTTATCCACTGTGCTACAAGCCTCTCCAGTGCTGCTCCTTAAAACTAAGGTGTCATACTCATATAAACCAGAACAAATGGCACAGAAGCTGCCATATATTCAGCAGATCTCTGTGCTATTACACTTCTTGTGGTTCTGTATGACAGCCCCACGTCAGCCAGCATCAAATGGATGTGGGACAACGCAGGTAAACGCAACCACTCGCTGCAGGAATGCTCAAAGGCTTCACAAAGCACAGCCAGCCAGGATTATTTCTAAATCCTAACCCAATTATTCTTCCCCCAACTGCCCCTCCGTAACGCTAAGTTTATATTAAGACAGAATTACTTTCAAATTATCACAAACGGAAATGGAAATTCTGCTTTCTTCACCAGTGTTCACCGTGTTCCCCAACACATTTATTTAGGCAGAGGTCGCAGGGTGGAGAAAGTGATTGTTCTGTGTTAATCTAATAATTTGTACATGGTTTGGGGTTTAATATCACAACTACATTTCATGTATTAAACACCAAAGCACTCGCAAGGCCCTTCCAAACACTGTTTAAACAAGAGCAGTACTCACTCCCTGAACTCCCCACCGTACTTTACCAACCTATTTAATGCTGAGGAAAATCAGAGGTTTTAATTAATTAAACGTAATTGCTTCTTTTCAGCAGAAGATATAACCACAGCTGGTGTTATTTGCCACCCCTCCCCAGGATCCCACTGAAAGCCAACGTAACGTCAGGCAGGTTGGAAATGAGGTACTGAAGGAGTTGGAAAAAAAGTGCCAGATGATATCATTAACTTATTTTCATTCATTACATTCCTTTCACAGTTGTAGGAGATTCTGGAGCCTGAAAATCTGTATTTGGCTTAGAGAAAAATAATTCAAGTCACAAAACGGTGAAATGCATTCCGTGCTGACAGCTGTAATTTCACTTTTCCACCAAAAACGCCATTTGAAAAGTCCGTAACATATACCTAGTTGTTTCAATCAGTATTTGCACTAAGAACAGAATCACAGGATACCCCGAGTTGGAAGGGACTCACAAGGATCACGGAGTCCAACCCTGGCTGCACACAGCAGCACCCAAACCCAACCCTGTGTCTGAGAGCGGGGTCCCAATGCTCTGTGAGCTCCAGCACTCAGGGCTGTGCCCACTGCCCTCTGGGGCAGAGCCTTTCCCTCACCCCCAGCTGCCCCTTCCCCAGCAGCTCCATGCTGTTCCCTTGGCCCCATTGCTGTCCCTCCATTCCCTGTGAGGAGCCTGCTTTGCTCTGTTCCCAACAAACCCAGGGCCCTCAGCTGCCCCTCACACCCCTTGGCCTACGGACTCTTCCCCATCCTCCTAATAGAATGATTAATTTTATTTTTATTAAGTATACAGAGTTTATTTCATAGATTTGTTACCTGGAGGCTTTGACCAGTTTGCCTGTGACTGGATTTTTCACTGACAAACCCTGTCACATTTTTTATTATCCTTTTTATTTTTTCAATTTGCTTTTTCTACCCGTCTTTAAATACATTTGAAAAAGCACTTTAAAAGTTGAGACAGCACTTCACTCTGCTCTCAGGACTCGGCTCTTAGTTACCAACAAAGCTAAAACGTACGCCTGTTCTCACTGGAAGGATTTCTAGGAAGCCATACCCTTTGGACTACACGTAGGGGAAAAGCAGGTGAGCTAATAAGTGTGCAAAAGAGCAGTGCATCTCATCACCCAGCCTCCCCAGTAACAGTTACCACAGTAAAGGAAGCAGTGATCTGCCAAATTCCAATCACTCGGTTGTTTATTTTCCCAGCGTATACTTTCCCAACTGGAAGCAACCAATATCGCATTGCTAATTCAATGGAAAATCAAAAGCAACAGATCCAGCTCCACCTAGCTTGAGTGCTGCTGCGGGACCGAGGACAACACGTACAGGCAGCGCGGACCAGGCCGCACAATGGCAGTGGGCTCAGGGCACAGGCTGGCTGAGGCCAAGCTGCCTGCCACGGGCTCTCTCCTTTGCTTTTTCCTTCTGCAGAGTTCAATTTGGAAGGGAAAAAACACAAAACCACATCTATTTCTTCAGATGAGGGAAACACAGCTTCGTACAGCGCTTAAAGCACGTTCATGTTTCATGAGCAAAAGTCAATCGGAGAAAAAAAAACATCCCTCTTTTTTTTTAATGCATATAGGACTCCAGTTGAATGTAATTACTGTCTATAATAGTTTAACTCATATTCACAGAACATTGAGCCATTTATCAAAATCCTTTGTGGCCTACTCCAAAATTTGTCATCAATTAGCTTTCTTGGCTAATGCCTTCCATTAATCTCCCTCTTTAAATACATCCTAATAAATAAAATTATTGCAAGCAACTAATCAAATTCAGCCCACAGGAAAAAAAACCTGTGGCAGAGCTCAGCAGATCAGCAGCTATTCCGTTTGCAGTGGGTTAAAAACCTCTCCGAGGTCGTTTTGCAGCTCTGACAGCTCCACAGTAACACCACCAGGTACCTGAGTGGCTTCTGCTGACCCCACCACCACCACCTTCATAACCTTCAAATCAAAAATCAGCCAACAGGACACCTCGCATCTTACTCATTCTTTCCATAAGAAACGAGGCTGTTTGGGCCAGCATCTTCTGGAACCATGTGAAATAACTGAAGAAGCAATGAGCCTTAGATGCTTGTCACTTTTAGTTTCTGATCACCCACCATTCCTGACTAGTCAAGAGTTTCTCCATAAGCTGCTACCACCAAAATAAGATGCCAAATTGTTCAGACCATCCTTAGAAGCAACCTTCCTAATCTGGTGGATCTTGTCTCAGGCTTACGAGCCTGTGTTCATAGGAACCATCCCAGAGCTTTGTCCTCTTTCTCAAATGCCATAACTTTGGAGATGTTTTGGGGAGGAACTGCCCTCCTTTCTTTGCGAAATGCTGAGCACAACGATGGCACTAAATATATAAAACAGGGCCAGTAACCTTAAAAAGTGCTGTAACATCTGGGATACAGTAACGTCCTAAACCAGCACAGATGTCTTGCTAAATGAACATCTGTCCACAGCCTTACCCTGGAAGACGGTAGAGCAGTGATTTATAAAAAGGCCCAATTAGTGCTGCAGTCAGCAGGGCTCGCACCAAACTGATGCTCACATGACAGTTTCACAAGTGAAAGCTGTTAACATCTTCTCAATAATCTTCTTAACAGGTGTGCAAAAGTGTGCGCTCCTGGGACTTCCCAAAAGCATGCTGTAAGTACAGCTGCAACTGCTCAGCTGTGCTCACGTACACACTGGAAGCACCGTGGTTCAGCTACGAGCCCCACATGAAGGAAATCACAGCAAGCAAGCAAGCATCAATCCGTGGAGATATCTTTAAGCAAACATGTTTTTCCCCCCTCTCTGAATGCTACTTGTGAATGCAAAGTCTTTACTACTCTTCAGAGTTGAGAACATTCTCCACACATCTCCTGTATAAAATGAACAATATGGCTTCAGAAGCAAGGCAGTGCCAACTAGCTAGAATTTATTTCAATAGCTCCAAACACTAACAAGCCTGAAATAGGATACTTGCTATTACATCGACTCCAGCTCCAAATTGATCCCAATTCAGAAGTTTCTCACGAGGATTTTTTTAAATTGTACAACCAATGTATCAGGTGAAAATGTTTGCTGCATTTGCCTTCCACGTCTTCCTTTTTATGCTATAAAAAAGAGCTTGGTATTTATTTTTCTCCTGTTTACTTCTTATATTAGGGATGCACAGACAGAAGGCAGAAAGACTCTGATGTATGGAAAAGAGGCGCAACTGGAGCAGCACAAGTGATGCAAAGGTGAGAAAGGTGAACTTTTAGAAACAGAAGTGAAAGACTTCAGGAAGGAGTTGTTACATAACTTCTGTGGAAACAGACTTACTATCACCTCAGTACAGAACTTACTCAAGCTTATATTTAATTATTAAGAGACCTCAAAAATATACTTGGTATTTCCTACAAGGCTCCTGGTACAATCAAAGAAAAAGTGTGTATCTTAATACTTCCCACTTCATAAAGCATAATAACATTTTCATAAATCTCCACATCAAAGAAAACTGACACATTTAAAACCAAAGCACAGCAACTTCGTACACACTGTACATCTCTTTTAACCACTAAGAATATGAAAGACATTCATCCACCCCACATTCCTCATTCATCCAGCCTGGAACACGCTCAGAGCTGAAACCTTTTTCGCATCTCTACTTCATGCAGTTCACATCTGAAATTATTACAGCCTTTGAGATCAAGATGGTCTGAGAAAATGCATAAGAAGAGCCTGGACTGCACCCTACTACAGCCAAACCTTACCTAAAGATTTCCAGTACTCCCCTCTGAAACACAAGTTTGCCAAAGATTTCCTCCGCTGCTCTGAGCAATGCAAGTGGGAGTGAGTACTGAAGGCCACAGCTGCATCTTTACAACAGTCATAGTTTACAAAGGTAAGCTGAAACAAGGCCATGCGACCGATGAACGCAGAGCTCAGAGAAACCAGGCTCGAGGCAGCTTGGGAGTAAAATGCTGCGTGTGGAAGAATCTGCATTGCACAGTTCTAACAACGTAAAGGCCAAATGAATTAGCACTTTCAACTACAAGTCTGGCTTGTCTGTGCTTTTGTGTCCACTGCTCCTGCAGCTACCTGCGCACGTGGGAGCTCCAAGCTTCCATGGGAGGCAGCAAAGCAAACAGGAGGTCCTGCCAGCAGGTACCTGTCAAAGCTCAACTCAAATCAACAAGGCATAATTAATGCAACAGGAACGGCCTCTCGCTTTCAGAAAAGCGTTCTCTCAGATACCTCTGCTCAGCTGAATGCCATTTTGCAGAGGGCCACCTCACCCAGGAGCACAAAGTGAAGCTCTGCCACGTGACAGGGCTGCTCTGGCCAAGGCCACTGTCAGCAGTTTGTCTCTGCTCACAGTGGTTCAGTTTGGGTCTGGAATTGTTCTTTTAAGTAGATAAAACAGATGAAGACCAACCTACCCCAGCTGAAACAACCTACCAGACTGTGAAACCTTCCCAACCTGTAAACCTGTACAGGAATATCCCCGGCGGGGCAGGGAAGGGCTGAACTAGGAAGGTTCCTTACTGGGAACAGTTGCAGGTAGATAAAATAACGAACACGTCACATGAGCCCGTAAAATATTTGTGAAGTCACGGCCCTAGTACAGCCAGTGACAGAAGTATTGAGGCTAGGACTACTACAGTGCACTTGAGTTTCTGCGAGCCTCTTTCAGGTATCATCACACACGAAGCGGAGTTGGATGCTGACAGCATGAAGACAGGCTGTCTGAGCTGCTTATCCAGATTCAGAGATATTGGGAATAACAGGGTGAAAAACCACGTGAGAGGCTTCCAGGTCCTTCTGATTTTCAAATTGGTTGTTTAAACATCTGTGAATTCCGTAAGCTGAAGTTACTTTTAGTCAAATATCTGTCCTATCGACTCAGCAACATATAGCATCAACAACTGCTACACGTTCTTTTCTGTCCAAACCACCTTCCCACTGGGTGCTGCTCCCATTGGCTCCCTTGCGGTTTTACAGTTGTAGCTGTCGACCAGCCCTCAGCCACTGTACCTATTTCACTGCAAAAACAACCTGATGCAGTTATGACCTTCCAAAACATCATATATACGCCTTTTCTTTTTACAAAGTACCATCCTTCTACACATTTGTTACTAAAGCACTATCAAAACAGTACAAAACGACACGCGAGAAATTGAGCACGCTATTTTTTTTAAATTTAGAATGAAATTGGCCAAATATTCAGGAGTACCAACAGCTGCAGGGAGAGCTGCCTGGGTCCTCCCAACCTCTTTCTGCTCCTAGGTACCCACCTGGATCTAGACATGAGAATAGCTGTTCACTGTAGGAATCATAAGATCACAATCAATAGGATGATCTGCAACCAACTTCATGAGACTGCTGAATGTTTTCAGTTTCTGATTTTTAATTCATGCTTTACCAGGAACAAGAATGAAATGAAATAGCAGTCGTAACAGCTGAGAGATGAGTGGCGTGGTCAAAACCACAGAACTCTGCAAGAGTTGGATGGTGCACCGGTAAAAACACAGCATTTGTCCACGCTTCTCTTCCCTTTGTCTCAACAGAACTGCATTAAGACATACCACCACACCAAACACTTTCTTCTCTTGACATGTGTGCTGCACTTACACCAGAACACAGGATGCATGTCTCCACGACGACTGCTATGGAAAGTTTGTGCTTGGCCAATCTTTTTTTACCCATCATAGGGCCAAGCTCTTGTCTTCACTTAGAACACAGAACTCTCCACCTGCTTGCTGCCTCCTATGCTGCCCTGTCCTGAACAACTGCAGCAAAACAATGCTAAGGACAGCAGCTCCCATGTTTGGTGGTTTCAAGATCTCATACACAAAATTCAACAGATCTGAGTCACCACGCATAAGGAACAGCTGCCAAGTATTTGGAACTTCAGGGAAGTTTTGGTCTCCTTGAACAGATTTTTGTAATTATAGCTCCATTCATTAAGAGTCGTTTTCAAAGATTTCCTCCTTGGGAGGCTGCAGTCTGCCTGAGTCTTACTACAGCAGCACTGTGATGGTTCTTTGAGAATGCATTTTGCCTCTTTGTGTTAAATGTCCCCACTAGATCTACAGGCAACAGAGGTGCAGACAGGGGCTGTTCCACCTGGAGAAGAGAAGGTTCCTGAATAACCTTACAGCAGCCTTCCAGGACCTGAAAGAGGCCTACACCAAAGGTTGGGGGGCACTTTTAATAAGGGTGTGTAACAACAGGATGAGGGGAAATGGCTTTAAACTGGAAAAGGGGAGGTGTAGACTAGATATTAGGAAAGAATTCTTTACTGTGAGGGTGGTGAGACACTGAATGCATTGCCCAGCGAGGCTGTGGCTGTCCCCACCCTGGAAGCATTCAAGGCCAGGCTGGATGGGGCTGTAAGCACCCTGGTCCAGAGGGAGGTGTCCCTGCCTATAGCAGGAATTGGAACTGGATGGTCTTCCAGGTTCCTTCCAACCCAAACCATTCCATGACTCTATGACTGCAGCATTCAGACACACACGGTACACACATGCAACTGAATGACCCAGTACTCTGCGTTTCAAATTGTTCTAATTTTACTTTTATACTACATTTTTATGGAGTCTACATACAATGACCATAAAAAGCTCTGACTGTTGCCTTTCATTCACTGTTAACTCGAAGTGGGTGCTCAAGAAATGGATGCAAATATTGACCTCTTGCCTATGATTTCAGTCACTGTAAGAAACTAAATGCCCTGCACACATCATCATTCTGAGAGGTTTCCATTCTGAATCGATCAAATTGCATCACCCAGCTCAGAACACCTCACGTTTTTGCCTCGAATGAAGCTCAGCATCTTTTGTCTCTAAGTGATTTCAACAACATTCTAACATGGTGCTTCCTCTACCATGTCCTGAAGCTTCATCTGGACAGATCACAGCAAGGAAGGCCTGACAGTACCCAAAGTGATAACAGTCTGCTCTTATGCAAGATGCTGACTTCAAACACATTAAGCAGAATTTTCTTAATACTAACCAAGCTAATTGATAGAATGAAAGAACAGTAGTTCTTGCATGTTAACTAGTTTGTCATTACCAATCCGAAATGGATTTAGACAGAAAAAAACACAACAGAAGAATGTCATATCACCACATACTTTATCCATCTGTTAGCACCCTTAGTGCTCCTTATAAAGAAATGCATTTTTTATTTAAGATAATGCCAACAAGTTATGAAATATTTCTCTTTCCGAAAGACTGCAAAACCTAGGGAAGCCAAAGGGAAAAATAACATGAGATCCACTCACTAATTAAAATTCCATTCAGCCTTATTCACAAGCCTTGAAAAACCTCAGAATATTAAAAATAAACCTAACATGAAAATGGGTAATGTAATCAGATGGGTGTCAGTGCAAATTTATAATTCGCATGAAATGTTTTAACAAAATTGTTTTCCAACTAGAGAAGTAAATCCTAAAAGCCAGATCATGGAAGCTGTTTTTATCCCAGAGTAAATAAAACTCTGGAAATGCCATTGTGAAAAATAAACAACAATACAAAGAGCATAATAAGCACGCTCCAGAGCACAGTCACTGCTAATACAAGTCCTTTAAAAAACGTTTAAAAGATTCTGCACACACAGACATATCAGTCTCTGGGGGCACGGATAAGGCAGAAACAAAACTGCCTTCCACTTTATTCGATAAATATCACTGAAAAAAGATTCATCTGACCTGGAGACCCAAATTTGCCTGCTGACAGCTTCTGAGTACCCTCAGATACTTGTAGGAGAGAGCTTCTCGTGTTCTGTTCAGGGAACTGCTAAATCATCAGCTCACTTGGGGCAGCACACAGGTGCCCAGCAATGCTCTCAGAACTTCACCCCTTTACCTGTGAGGCCACAAGAACCCACATTAAGCTTTCTCCTTTTCTTCCCCATGCTAGTCTTCTGCCAATTAAGAAAAAACAAACTCCCAGCATTCAAACCTTAAAATTAAACAGCACCAGCAGCATAAAGGTGATTCTCTAATGTATCTAAGGTGCTCTTAAAGAAAAACAGGGTAAAAAGGTAAGGAAATAAGTGTGTTTTCCAGCAGCTGATGCTAGAGAAGGTCTATGACCTGCCATCTCCTTCACAGTGCCCAGTATCAGGTGAGATCAGGCTGGGACAGAAGTGGCAGCACAAGAATGATCCACTGCTCACCCTACGTCATCCGATACAGGTCAGAGTCATAAACAAAATTGTATCTGTGTCACATGATAGCAGCAGGGATCCAGCAAACATTGTTACAGCTACTACTACAATGGAAGTCATCCAAGAGGACCAACTGATATCTCCAGGTCAAGTTCCTTTGAGGCCATCATCCAAGGGCAGGCAAGAAGAGAGCTTACTCCATTTACCGCACTACATGTCGCAAGTCCTCAAGTGCTGCAACTTATCTCCTCAGTTTAAACCAGCAGAGAAAAGTGGAGTTCAGATAACATAAAATTAGTTACCAACGTTTGTGCTCAGTCTGAAGAAAACACCAAAATACTCAAGATTCAAACACGCTGACCTGGAGAGACAGGAACAATATTAAAAGGTTTACGCACTAACACAGGTACCCAGCAAAACATGGCTAATTTCCATGCAGGTCAATTACTTCACTTCATTCACTGGAGGTTCAGGAAGCAGTGAGAGGGCAGAACGCTGATAGGAAAGGAGCCAGAAAAGGAGGAGAGGGCAACAAAGCCACTGACAGCTTCCTCTGGTGACACAGGGAGAGCTGTGCTGTCCAAAAGCATCTGCCACAATCACCATACTCCTGAACTTTTGCAGGAGACACCAGAAAAATCATCTAAAAAAAATAAATCAAAAAATGACTTGTATCTTTGATTGTTTGTATATTTATTTTATTTAATCTTTTCTGAGCGTAGACCTTCTGGAATGACAGCTTTCAAGATATTTATACTTCTACTTCAACTTGCATTTTTACTTATACACATAGGCTTCTAATTAACATTTGCTGCACGAAAGCTTGGTTCTACTCACATAGCCTCAAAAACTATCTCAAGCCCTTTAAGAAGTGCTCCAGGTCCCAAAAGCAGGCCCAGCAGCAGCTCTGCTTGCAACCACTTTGGAAGATGACACAGCCAAGGCAAGTAGACATGACCTGCTTTAACTTACAGCAACCCACAGCCACTCAGGTTTACCAAAGTACTGCTCGGTGTCCTGACAGAACGGGTACGATCACAGCTTGGCCAACCCCTGAATTTCAGTGCTTGTTTTTTTTTGTCTTAAGCTCTGCACACTGAATATTTTTATTGAACTACCTGAGAATCTACATCATAACAGAAGAGTTACATCTGAGGTGCTTCTAGAATCTACAGAGGTTCAAAAATCATATGAATTTTGATTTATTAAAGACAGCATCTTAAAAGCATCTTAAATACAGAACACCCTTGTGATTGAACATACAATCCATAAAGTCTTACTGCTCACAGACCCACTGATGACTTGAGAAAGCACTGCTATCCATTTGAGTCTCGTATCCACAAAATCCCTGTGACTGCTTGACAGCTGCCTTCCACAAAGGCACCCACGTTGCCATACCCTTCCTAGTTTGTTGCCTTGGTAAGAATCCGTACTTATTTCCTACATGAATTTCTCTGTTTTCAGCTTCTGGCTCTCAGAGTACCTTTTCCTGCTACAGTGAGGAACCTTCAAGTACTCAGCATATTCTCTGCTGGAGATATTATCCAAGTTTCAGCACAGAGCTGCAAGCACCCCGCACACAATTCCTTGCCCAAAGTGCTGCTTCCAGGCCTCAGCCCCCTCTGTGCACTTCCACCTGCTGACAGCACTTCCTTATCTTGAAGCACGTTTTGTTTAATTACACCTCATCAATCCAAATCCCACTTCCACCTCCTTCCCTTCGCTCATTCCCACCGTTCCACACATGGTTCACCAGCAACATATTATTTCCAGACCACAGCTCCAAATGCTCCAGGCACTGGACTTCATTGCTGGAGGACCATCAGAACAACCCACAGCCAAGCAGTAAGAGCTCCCAAAGACAATGCATTATTTTGCCCCTTAACAGTTTATTCCACTGTACAATTCATCTAAATGATTTGGATCAGAATATAAAAGCTAGGCCTGGCGCCTTTTAAAGAAATCCATACATGTTCTGTTATGAAAAAACAATGTGAGAAGGATTACAGAAGACCCAGCGCAACCCAAGAGTTCACACCCCTGAAAACTGTTCACAAAACGTGCACGTGTGGCCCTGGGGGACGTGGTCAGCAGGCATGCTGGGGATGGGCTGATGGTTGGACTTGACCTTAGAGGTCATTTGAACCCTAACAATCCTATGACTGTACATAATAACCAAGATAAAATCACAAAGTTAGAAGCCATGCATTCTCTAAGCTTCTCCATTTTGCGTAGTGTACCACCAAGGCACACACCACAGCCACCACAACACCAGGGGGCTTCCTTTCTCAGACAGTTTGCCCTCCGGATCCCACTGATTTCACTGAGGGATTCACCACTGCACAGGAGCCAGTACCGTGTACTCCTGTATACTTTGTAGGATAATAAAATATTCTATTGAAATGACGAGATCAAAACCCGACGACTTTATTGCTTCTCACAACTTTTCCACCGTAAAATTCGACACCGAGGTAGTAATTGGCAGGGACAAAATTATGTAGCAATTAGGGCATGACAGCAAAAGCAAACAAGAACTGAAAATGGGTTCGACACTTCTGGTAACAAGCAGGTAATTATCACAGCAGCTTGAAAGGGGCATAATCAACCAAACTGACATCATCCCTCCCACATAATAAAACGCAAAATCCCCTTACGTGCAATGTAGCTTACACAGAGCTGGTAAATGCTGCTCGCCTGCACGGCAGCCGAGGTTACGTTTGGGATAGTCTGACACCGGGCACCATTTATTTATTTACTTAGTCTGATGGTAACTCTCATATTTCCATCCATTCTGGAATACCAAGATTATTAAGAGAAAAGAGCACTTTGTTTCTTCTCTCAATGTAACTTTGCTTTCAGAGCTCCCAGAATACAGAGAAACTGTGCCTGGAGGAAAAGTTACCGTTACACCACTGCCTGCAAGACAGAATAGGTTGAATGGCCTTACTTTAAAAACAGAAAGTTACTGGCTTTAATTACGCTTAATTCCTACCTACTAGATCTCAGAACAATGCATTTTTAGAGTTTTCACAGCATATATCATTTGAACTGAGGTGTTAACATGATCCCTTGTCCCCAAGCTTCGTTATCTCACGGACATATCCGCTGCCCACTCTAACACACAGCCCGGCCTCATGGCAAATGGCAGCGGTTCCTCACGATGTATTCGAGGTCATTAAAATGCAATCTGTAAAAAGCCATTCATTTATCTGCTGTCCACTTTGAGCCCTATTTTATCACCAGATTCCCACTCTATCAGTGAAGTGTTTCGAGAAGCTGTCAGCCCTGCCTCACCAGCGGCACTGCCGGAGGAGGGGAAGACGGTCCGCTCTCCTTTCTGTGTGTTTTATATATTCCCAAGCTATGTTCCTTTCCATTTTCTCTCCCGGTGTGTTGACAAATCCATTTACCTCAATACTGTCTGTCAATATCATTAGCTTGCTGTTTCTGCCTTCTTCCAGCTCATTAACAGCAGTAAGGCTGAATCCAACACTAATCCTACAGGCTGCCATTAACCATTTCCAGCCAGCGCTGCGTTTTGAGCTGGGTGTCACTCCTTGTTCCCTGGATACAAGCCATTTCCAACGCACGGCTACAGTGGCTCAATTTGCATTGATTTTTCAAGTGAGAATTCCACAAAACATTTACAGAGTACCCACACCTACCATTTTGTAAAGCGTGCTGCATGCGCCATAAGTAAAACACACACGTCCCTAATATTTATACCCTTAGCTTTGATGCTTACCAGATGACAAAGTAAGGCACACAAAAGCTTGATTGCTGACCACATCGTACTGACAGGATAAAGATGCTGAGACGGTCCCATGCTTTTATGCACATTGAGAATCATTAAGGTTGGACAAAAAAAAAACACCAAGATCATCTAGTCCATCAAATCATTTGAACCAGTTTAAATCTCAAACTGTATTTAAAAGTTAAAATTCTATCAAGCAACCTGTTAACTAGGAAGAAAAAAAATGATAAAAGAGGGAATGTATCAGTTTAAAGCTATGCCACGTGGGCTTACAGGGGAGGTTATCCGGTCCCAGCCCAGCTCCCCACACAGGCGTGCTGTGAGGTGCCCTGGCAGAGGAACAGAAATGAGCAGCTGCAATAAAAGGTGACTGCTGAAGTCAGTGCTGCCAGCAGGAAAGATCTCTGATATCGTGGCCTTAAATGCCCTGCAAATCTCAAGCTTGCTAGAAAATTTCCATTACTACCAGCAGATAAGTAAATGGCCAGGAAACAGTTCATCAGATGCTATTTCATAATCAGAAGAAATGAGGTGGGAAACCTTCAGTAACTCAATCACCACCATTTCTTCCTCACATATCTTTCTTCGGCTTTAAGCACAGATCCCACTGTTGAAGTGTTGTTTTTCCTCAAGCTTGTGAGAAGTACAACAGCATGCGGGAGCTGCAGTGCTCCAAATAGCAGAGAGTGGATGTGTGAGGATACTTTAGTCCTCAATGCTCGAGAGAAACATCTAAGGCACACAAATTTTGGGTGCCCACGTTCCAGACAGAAACCAAGCAGGTAAAACCATCTCCGAGGAACAAAACCTGCCTTTCTTTGTCTGTAGATCTAAGAATAAAGGTGATGTGGTTGGCTCAGCACCCCTAAGGGAAACTTTCTGCATCACTCTGTTGAAGACAGTACTTTGGAGCCCAGCTTTGAGAGGATCCAAGACAAAGAGAGTGCTTTTGGTGTTGATGTCCATTTTTAACTCCTCTAAACACAGGCACACCTCATTTCTTAGACCCAATCCAACGGCCTCACGTGCAGATGTGTTGAGAATTTACCTCTTCCAAGGCTGGAAATCTCAAGTCAAAGTTTAGCTTACCTTGGCTAAGCTGGCACACCCTGCACCAGCACACCTGAGCACCGACTGCTGAATAACACTAAGTCGGTAGCTCAGAGCATCATAAAAACTTCAATAATAGTAATAATAATAATTAAAACAAACAAACAAGCAGAAAAAGCGTGCTGCGTTTGAAAAAACATTACTGCTCAGCAATGTCGCTGAACTAGACCTGAGCTTAAATAAAACCTGCCACCAAACATCAGCTTCACTCGCTGTCCTGTTGTTCCGCCCCCAGTTGCTTTACTGCTTCACTTTGGAAGTGTGCAGGAACATCAGCATTCCCTCATCATTAACCCACGTACTTT
The DNA here is from genome assembly GCA_023055505.1 of Callipepla californica brunnescens. Taxonomy (NCBI): domain Eukaryota; kingdom Metazoa; phylum Chordata; class Aves; order Galliformes; family Odontophoridae; genus Callipepla; species Callipepla californica. The sequence continues at coordinate 5,355,983 of JALIRH010000006.1, forward strand.
TCCAAGGACTAGGTCAACCCCCCCACACCCTGTGCTTTCTGTCATGCTGGAAATTGGGATCACATTCTGAATCATTACACCAACCATTTTTTTTTTCCCTTGATCAAAACCTACGAATTTTCAGGACTCCTCCATGAGCTTTTCTTCAGAAGAGCTCTACTCTTCTTTCTCAAGTCTTGCTGGTCATCAAATTCAATGAAACGAATACCACAAAGAGCCATCACAAGAATTAACAATGTTAAATTTGATATACCACTGCTACTGCATGGCCAAGAAGAATCACAAATGATGCTTTTGATTCCTGCAAGTACATGCACTGATGAACGAGGAAGGGAGGGGGAGAGGAGAGACACACAAAACTTCATATACTCCCTGAAGTTACGGATGTTCTTAACACAAAAATTCATGAGGTTTTTGCTACAGCAAGATACTCCTGTCTTAGCAGACACAACAGAAACCACCAAGGCCAACAGCTCTTCTACAGGACAACTGTCTCAAAAGAAAACACACTCAAAATGAGCAGCTACCACAGCTTTAGGACAGCGATCCTGGCTCAGGAAAGCAAAACGAGTTCCACTGTTCTCCTATAATCTACTTAGAAACTGTCAACTTATTATTCGGGAAGATCTAAGAATATAAAAATATTTTCACTGCAATCATATAAAGTGAAGAATTAAGCCACATTAGAAAACCTTCCCCAAAGCCTAGAGTTAGTTCAGTACTTCTGAGCACAGTTTCATGACAAAAATGCTTTTTTGTGTAGCAGAGACATACAAAAGGGTGCTTAGGGATGCCAAACACTTTCAGAACTCTCCAGTGATGACTCATCCTGTTATGTATACAAAGCTTTCATTAAAAAAAAAAAAAAAATAGTCAGTTGGCATCAGTACAGCTCCTCAGTTAGCAATCTTCAACTTACTGTTATTTCTTGTACAAAGTATTCTAAACACACTGCAGTGAAGAATTCTGGTATGCTAATCCTGGGGAGGGAAACGTGCAAATTAACTTGAATGGCCTTTCTCATACAAAGAGTTTCTACTCCACAAAGCACTCCAAGATGGGGATGGCCACTACCACCGTATCCAGCTCAATAGAGATTCTTTGTTGCTCCACGTCAGCTCTTTGCCAGATGCACTGATAACTACTTTGTCAGAGCAAGGAAAATCCATCTTTCAAAATAAGCCTCAAGGAGTGCAACAAAAAGAATCACATCTTAAAAAACAACAGAAACAACGGCACCTCTGACAACTCAGCCAACACTTTTTCTGGCCGCCTCCTTAGAAACCTTGCTCGAATTCCCCCAACGATGAACTTCTGTATTTGGATATCCTGTTGTACTTCCAACAAAAGCTTCCATGTAGGTACAAGTAAATGCAAAGCCATGTTGTTGGCACCAAAGTCACAAAGCTGGCACCAGGTAGGTCCTGCACATGCTCACAGAAGAACTGAAAGAACACCTCATGTGAATTTGTTTAGAGCTGCTGAACCAATGCAGAGCTGAAGGTGACAGTTCCATGGATCACATCATTATTGAAGATGAGATGTGGTGTCACCACTACGAGCCAGAATCAGAATGGTGGTCCAAGAGGGGTGATGTGAATTCTTCACTGAAGACAAAGTTCAAAATGCAGTCCTCAGTGGTAAGGTGACGCACACTGTTCTTCGGGACAGGAAAGGAGGTGATCCTTCTTGATTTCCCAGAACTCAGATAAGCCATCAACTGTGACCTCTACATCACAACGTTAACTAAGCTGAAGGCTCAAACTTCCAGAGTTAGACCAGAGGAGAAGACAACATTCTCTTGTAACCCAGTAACACCAAGCTCCATACCAGTTTGAAGACCGAGGGCCTCACTGTCAACCCTGAGTGGACTGTCCTACCCAGACACCATATGGTCCAGACCTGGTACCCCCTGATGTCCATCTGTTCTGGTTGATGAAAGATGGACTGCGTGGGCAACATTTTCCTAGCAAGCACGCTGTCACAGCAGGTGTGAAACACCTCCGCTGGTGCAGGTTGGTATGAGAGTGGCACACAGGTTCTTGCCCATCACTGGTGAAAATGCACTGCTAACGGTGGTACCTATGATAAAAAACAGTGTTCTGTAGTTGAGAATTCTCTCTGCCCAACAGCATTACTGTGCTCTTGGTATCTGCTGTAGTCAGAGGCACTACTTTCAGAGAACCCTATGTACAGGCCCAGCTCGTACCAACAGCGGATCTTCAGGTTAAAATAACATTTACCTTTTGACGCTCATCTCAGATTTCGTTTCATATAGGCAGCTCCTCTAGAGCAACCCTCCCACACAATCCTCTTGCCAAATTCAAATGAACAAGGTAAAAGCAATTCCCTTTGTTTCCAATCCTTTCGCCACTCACTTCCCCCAGCAACTCAGCTCCTACTGTCGATGCTTTTCTAAGCAATGCTACACACGCATAAGGAGCCAGCTTCAGTGCCAGCTATGCAATTTCTCTTGCGCACTGGAGGCACTTCCCAGCAGCTCAGATGTTTTCAGAACAGCCACCTCCCCTGCTGCTGCCCCATATACAATTTGTTATATATTTTTTATAAACACCTCTTATCCACAGCAGTTACATGTGCCAAATAACCTGACTTCTGAGTGTCAAAAGAGAAGCCAGATTTAAGAAGCTGTACACCACTTTCTACCCTGCTTGTACAACAGGTTCATTTGGAAACAACACTCCTCATCTGCCCAAATTCCAACACAAGAACTCATCAGTCTCTCCCCAGTCATTTACACTGCCGTAGGTTGAACCAACCTGTGCTCCCTATAAGTTTGTGCTTTCCATACTGCCTGCCAAAGCTGCCTGATCCCAGCTGGAAATCAAGCTTGTGGATTCATGCTACCGATGTCTGAGTCTGAAGCACACCAATTTCCTCCTTTTACATAAAATAACCCTAAAGAACCACCCTTTTCTTCTACTTCCAGACCAGATAACAAGGCTTCTTTCACAAAGCATAGCTAAATCCTTCTAGTTTTGATAAATTAGATGTGGGTTTTTGTTATTCTCTCATGTAGTACCATAGGTGGTCATGGCAAATTACCAACATAATTTAGGCTGGCTCTCTACTGCAAGATTAGCTTATTAATTAAATGCAACAAAAAAGACAACAGTTCTTGGTAGTTAAAAAGCAAAATGTAGAGGAAAACAATAGGCTCCCCATTAACACCAGTATTTCATATTTGTCTTCAGAAGATTAAGTCTTAAATGCAAGCACATTCCATTTACAGGATGTAATCTCCCATCGAGTTAAGAGAAGGGATTAATAAGGGCAGGTGCACCAAACAGAGTGCATCCTCAGCAGAGGCCTGAACGAGGCTGGGGTTTGGCTGGTGGCAGTCTTACAAACAGGACAGACATTTCAAAACAGAAGAAATCTTAATGGAGAGCCCAACACAAAGCATGGGCTGGGCTCCCTTTAATAAACAAAGAGAGACACTTCAATCGTATTTTAATGAAGGTTTCCTTCTAACTTGGTCCCCTGGATACTGAAATGCTGGAGCAGCAACCACACAGCCACTCTGGCATTTGGTGACAGGCTCAGACTGGCCAGTGCATTACCCTTAAGGAAGGGAGAATAAATAAAGACTGATGCAGCAGCTTTGGCTGATAACACGGATCTATCGCTGTATTGAGTTCTGGTCTTTTAAAGATCCATAAATCCACAGTCGTCAGCATGATCAAAAGTGAAATCTAAACTCACCAACACCCAATTCTATCTGGAAACGTAACAAGCAGAATAATTAAGCCCATCCCTACCAGGTTCATCATCCAGATCCAAACACCACATAAACAAAGGAACAAAGCAAACCCCAAGCTACGACTGCTCTAGGCTGCAAGCAGTGAAAAAATATATCACCTCAAGGGCTAGAAGAAAATTTGCTCACATTCTTGTTTTCCAGCCCAGCTTTTTGCCACGGTACCTTCAAATACAGCCCCACTCCCCATCCCCCCACACACAAGTCCTCGCCTCCTTCCACCACCATTCTTTCAGTTTTAGAATTTCATTGACCTAATCTTAGTGCTCTCTTGGCATTTGCGTGCCTACGAGTAGATGGACTGCTTTTCCTACACATGCATTTTCATGAACCCTTATAATCAAAATCACAGTTCATACTGAAAAGGTGAACACAGAACCCATGTCAAGGAGGTGAACACTGACTCTCCCGACAAACATTAAATGGTGCTGGTGCAAGGAGCTCGAGTAAATCCCAAGTAAAAGGCGATGGCTCTTCAGAAATACACAGTAGTTTTCCACATTCAGCATTGCTGGAAGTTTGTGCGGCCAAGGAGAGGCTGCTTTCATTAAAGGGAAATGCTAACGCTGAACAGATTTAACAGTGATGGATTCCAGAAATCCTACAGTCCTTTCCCAACTTTTGGTAATTAGCAGTTCAGGGAAGTACCATTACAAAATTTCCTCATTTTTCTTCCTAGGCATCTGCTATTCACCGCCACAGGAAACATGACGACAGGACATTTAGATCTCTGATCTGGCCCAGAGCAGCCATCGTGACAGATCATTTCTGCATGTTACTCTACAGACAGACAGACTCTGAACCAAGAGCTGGCAAGGCAAAGGTCATCATGCTGCCCAAATTACTTCAGCACCTATAGACTGATCCTCACCAACACTGACTTTCATTTCCCAGCCTCCAGTGGTTTAAAAAAGTTTCACTCCTCTGAAAGACTTGCTCATGATTTCCATTGTCCACAGCCTCTAATGCAGTCTAACTGAGAATCAGTTCTGCACTGTGGGTGATGACGAGGGGAAAGAAAAGCAACAGAAATGTTTGAGCATCCTCCCAAACACCTCCACATAAAGCTTTCATTCAGAATATACGAAAAAAAGTTATTGTGAGTGCCATTTACACCTTGTCCCTTAGTCAGATGGTCATTAACACTGAGAAGAACAAACAAACAACCACACAGAAAAAGAAATCATTATGCTGTGCTTTCCAGCAATATGCTTTCGGTGTCAAAAACCATCGACTGTTCTTGTATTTAAGCAACACTAAACTCTCCTGGCAGCTCAGTGGGTTCTCCCAGTACATGCAATTCTTTGCACAGTCTCAGAAGTAACCAAAACACCATGTTCCACGTCACTAAAGAAAGTCAGGTGGCATTTTGCTACAATCAACTCATTTGAAATAAAATCCAATTGTAGCACACCAGCATTCCAGCCTTACTCTCTGTAGAGAACTCTTATTTCGAGTTAAAAAGAAAACAGAGGTAACCCTAAGAGTTCATTTTATTCTCCATCCAATGATATCAAGTGCTATGGGGAGGTTACAAAGAAGCTACCAGGTACCAAAGCTCCTGGTTGAATAGCATGCAGATTCCACAATCTTAAACATTAGAGCTGTGAACCCATCTGAGAAGACAGGAAAGCAATCCTTGCACAGAGGGACGAGGGAAAGCTCACAAGATGGCTGCCTACATGGGAAAAAAGTAAGAGGCAATGTAAGGGGTGAGGGGAAGATATTCATCACGTGGTTCTATTCTGACATGATGTAGGGTGAATAACCCAAAAGAGTGGTACACAGAAAGAATAGCGAAGAAGATGGTATATTTTGTCAGGCTTATATGGATAGTACATAAACAACTGGTGAATAAGGAGAGGTTCACCTTTTCTGGACGGTTGAGGTTCACCAGTAACTCCACAAGAGAGGAATCTCCAACAAGAGATCCTTCCCCAGAGGTGGTCAGCCCTTAAATGGGGTCTGGGATAGGTGGAGTGACTCCACCCCTTCCAATCACACAGGTGCATTGCCTTCACCTGTGCTCCTGCAGCTGACTCGGTGCTCACCTCAGGTGATCCATCAGTGGTTCAGGCCGTGATTCAACAGCTCCCATACACATGAGTACGTTAGACTCATGACTTTAACCATGGCCCCGACACAAACTACAAGTCTTGGGTTAACATTTTTAATGAGGTTCGTCACAACCTGGTAAAGGACAAAGTATATTTCACAGTATCCTGTGATCCTGACGGTTCTGTTTCAGAGCACAATTACTGAGGTAGCTGTGGAGCTCTGCTGGCAAATCTCACTTCTGCTCATCAAGAACTTCAAGCTCTGACCATTCATGCCATCAGTCAGAAAAGGTAACACTAACAAGATTGCTGAAGAGACCATGAGCACCATTAGCTTTTCTACTACTATAGGGATCTTCAAAATGCCTTCCTCAGAACAGGCCTCCTACTCTTCATCTACAAACACGTGTAACTTAGAACCAGAGCCAACTGAGTAGCTCTTCTTTATCTACTTTCTGGCTTGAAACCACAGCACAGAACATGGGAAAAGTGCAAGGATAGGGTGTGGAATCCTACATGCAAGATTAGTCATCCTTACACACTCTGGTTAAACTTAACACATGCTCTACTATCAGTTGCGAGCTAGGTTAAACTGTGTAGCAACTGTAGGCAGGTTCCAAGGGCTGGACAGACCCTGCTGGCTCTGGAAGAAAACCAACCAACCAAGCAACCAGCTGCAGGTCTCAGTGAGAGGCCTGGAAGTGCCCTCCAGTTTTCCCTCTACACACCACAGAACTGTGATTCTTGTCAGTACCTGGAAGCAACTGGATTAAAAAATAACTCACTGGCCGCCAGAACGATGACGCAGAAATCAAGAACAAACGTGTACAATTCAATACACAGTTCTGATGATTTCAGCTTGTTGCTGTTTCATGGAATCTAAGATAACAACAACAAAAAAAAAATCAGCCTCACATTTTCCTGAAATCTGAAGAATTAAAAACTACGCTGCAACGTCTCATTTACTCTTTTTTAAAGCATTCTTTTTCCTCTACTTCTCTTTGTCACGTTTAGCAGCAGTCACTGGGAATTATTCAAAGCAGCAGGTACAGAAGGGACAAGGCGATCGGATTCTTGCTCATACTGATGAGCATTTACTCTCATGATTCTTTTATTTCAGTAGAAAACTTTCTATTGACTTCAGTTGTCTTTGAAACTGAATTCTGTACCTCAGAGAATACCCTATCGTCCTGATTAATAATTGAATGAATCCATACTGTACTTATTCACTGATAGTTCTCTATTTAGAGGTCCAGGGGCATCAATAATAAAAACTCCTGCTTAGTTTTGTGATGCTGTCAGGAGCCAGACGCTGAAGATCAGGCTGCCAAAAGGGAAGAAACAAACATAGAGCATTGTTTACATACAGACTGTACCTGTACATCACAGGGGTTGGACTGCGTGACCTTTAAAGGTCCCTTCCAAATCTAAAGCTTCTATGATTCTATCAACAAGCACGACAACCACCTCCCCCTGAGCTCTGCTGTGCCCAGCTACCACTACAGAAAACCACCTTCATCAGGCAGTGGATGTCACAACTGGAAACAACAATTTCTGGCAATCCACCACACAACAGCAACTCTGACTTTCCGGTAATCAGAAATCAACTGATTTCAAAATATCCCCAAGAGAGGCAACAGAAATAGCAGCAATTCACCAGTTCAGCTCTGGGACTCCAAAACTTTCTATGGAAAAGCAGCATGACCACCCAAGGCTATGCAAACAAACTCCCATCAAGAAAAATAGCTATGTGCATTTCTGAAACATGAAGCTGATCAGTTGACAAATCCCTGCTTATCATTCTGCATCATCTTAGGTGGATTTTACAATCTGAAAACAAATATACCAAATATACATATATGAAACGTAATATATATTTATATATATTACATTTCATTAAGTCAATCAAAATACACAGGCCAGACTGCCCTTCCCAGCCCAGCTTTCACAATGTTCACACAATACTGTACTCTGGACCACTCTTGCAGGCTTCCACAACACCACGTTCTTCTTCCATGAACTTCAGACTGCCCTAGCTGCTGCTGGTGGAGCTGCTAACACTGCCTGCACATCATCCTCAAGTCCGCTTCTGTCAACTGGAGAATAAAAATCTCTGCTCTCTAGAGCAGGGAGGAAACAGAAGATGACAAGAGACAAACAAACAGAAGGAAAAAGCACTTGAAAAGAAAGCCTGCTTGCACCAAGATGGATTGAGAGGAAAACAGAAGACAAAGCTGTACTCCTCATCCTCAGGCCTTCACCTCTCCTTCAGACTGCGTGCCCAGACACTCCTCTGGATATCCCTTTTCTGATCACCACAGATCCTGACTCCTCCAGCAGCACCCTCCCCTGCTTTTGTACCCACTCCTACGTACAATTAGCCACCGATGGAAATATTACAAAGCCAAAGTTAAACCACTCAACTGGGAGAAAAAAAAATCTGTCAGAAGTTCAAAAGAATGCTCTTACAGCTCAACCCAGCCCTCCCTTACAGGACGGTTCTGAACATACAGTGCATGACAACTTCAGCCGTGCCTGTGGCAGGTCCTTTTGTACACAATGTAGGGCAAGTCTGACACGGCAGTGACAACAGCAGGCACACCTACTACTTGGCCCAGATCGAATAACCTTTGAAACGATTACGAAATACTCTGATGCATCATTCTCCTTGACCACCACCCGTATCCTCTCGTTTAACTCACGCGTGCCTTCATTCTCAACGGTGCTCTGCAACTGTATTGCCATAAGCCCGCAAAGTACAAGAGGACTGACGTAAAGCTCCAACCTTCAGTCCTGCTCCTGGTTCCAGACTCTCAGTCTTTGTACAGTCCCATCCAACACAGCCCTCCCTTTCCAAGCTCCCTGTTTTGCCAATTGTTGAACATTCTTCCACACACTTTCCCAAGCTTGCAGGAAGCTTTCAAATTCTGTCAGACTTGAGATCCTTACAGTTTGATTCCAACAAGGCAGATTTCATTGCATCTACAAGCATCAATAAGAATTCCACTTGAGGCCTTTGGTAATTCTGGAACAAAACACAGCTCTCGTTCCACTTGGCATAACCCTGTCTCAAGACTGATCTCACATAGAATGATTATTCCAGAACTGCCCACTGCTGTACTTCCTTCTGAGGCATCCAATATCAGGCACTGCCAGGGGCAACAGGGTAACTCAGACCTGAAGCAGAAGCCCAACTATAGAACATGCCCTAATGAGCTGCTCAATTCTTGAAACAGTCCTACAAACGCCAGCTACGCTGTTTACAGTTGGGGTGTGGAAATTAACAATGAGAAAAACGGAAAAGGGAGATGTGGAATAATGAGAGCATGGAAGTGCTTGTGTTCAGCATGAGTGTACTCAGTTCCGTCCAAAAGAAAGCACTGCTCCAACTGAATGTCACCCAAGAACTGCGAGTTCTGATGAAAAAAAAACAAATGAACACAAAAGCAGATTTTTGTTGAGCCTTCATCTTCTGTGAGCATCTCATTACATAACGTTGCTGAAGTATTTACCTCTCAGCATTTGGCAGCTAGGCTGCAAACGTGGGCCAAAGCAGCCACCATGAAACCTTCCATGTCCTCGGCAGATTACAGACGTGCTATCAGCACAAAACAACCTCAGTTGTTTTACTTCAGTTAAAGACACATTTGTTTCCTGAGAATGTTCCACATCAGATGACCAAATCCCAAGATGCAAACATGCCCAGATGGTCATCTGTCCTCAGTACAATCTCTCTATTACACCTCTTTCTCTGCTGAATTCCTCTGACATTTATTTCCTGGTTCACCTGAGCTATCCCAGGGTGCAATGCCGTGACCCAGTGAGCACCACAAACCACAGGCAGATGTCAGATATCTGTGGCATCGCATCACAGGACACTGCCTAGGAACCAGAAGATGCCAAGAGGATTTCAGAGGAAAGACCACATTACAACAATGGCTGAGGGCCACTCAGAGCTCTTCTTTAACACTCCTCTTTTAGAGCACAGTGCATATTACAGTCTCCAGAAGCCTCAGTAATTACAAAAATTGGAAGAATCCAAATACAACAAGAAGTATTTATTTCAGCTCTTTAAGCTGAAAATAAAGTGCTCCAGAGCCAGACTGCCTTCACCTTGGGCTGAGCACTCTATACCAAATTGTGTCTCAAGCACACGCTGCTCTGCACCGCGTGGTTTCCATCCACACGTAAAGAAGAGAAAAGCACAGCTGCACGCTCATAAGGACCGAGCCCAGCAATGGGGAGAATACTTCTAACATGATTTGTAAGGAGCTGACTACGTTTCAGGCTGGAAACTCAAACACCAGACAGCCCTTAGAACAAGATCAGGAATGAATTCGTGGCTTGCTTTCGCTTTTGCTCCGCCGTCTGCCTTTAAGGGATCACTTTCAGGCAACTCCAATGAACAATCACACGAGGAAAGCTCAGGTGATACAGCCCACTTCTATGAGGAACACATGTAAGGGACAGCAATGACCTCCTTCCTCTCTCCCTTTCCCCCCTAAAAAATCCTTTCAAAGAGCAGTTTTGCCAAAACTCTGAGGGCGGTTCTGAGGGAAAAGAAAAAAGGATGCAAGCCGACCGAGTACGCAGAGTGACAAAACAATGGAATAATGACACCAAAATTAACGATTCCTCCCAACAGGATGATCTAGATGTCACACAGGCAGAGGACCACTAAGTACTGCACACAGAACAGATGCTACAGGGGAGAAGAAAAGCCACAGAACAGTTTGCAAAGACCCGCGAGCGAGGGCTGCAATTAAGAAGTACAGATATTCAAGCTCTATACATGCTACTAAAAGAAAGGACGTTTACACTAAAGCAGTAAAGGAAGCAAACACCAAATACTTTTAAATGAAACATAGTGGTCATTAGCAGAATGAACAGCCAGCATAGATGCAGCTCATCACATTAGCACTAATAAAAGCGTAGCCTGTCTGCTACCCCCGTTGCCTTGCCAATGATCGGTTGAAATATCCGCAGCAAACAGTCTGAAAGCTGCAGCGTTCTCACAGCAAGCAGGACGGCTGTGCAGGAACACCAAACCCAGCCCAGCACCATCACAACGAGGTACAGGAGTGCAGGAAAACTTGCACCTGAGCTACAGCTGAGCAGCATCGCTTACTTCGACGCACGGTGTTTTATATAAGCAGAGGACCTCCACACATCTGCCTCTGTGCTCCGGTTCTGCGATGGGAATACCGACCTGCCACTGCTTCTCCAGTGGCAAAAAGAATGAAATCACTTTCAGACTCTTCAGCTCCTTTAAGGACTGGGATACAGCAAATAGTGCTCCAGAATGGTAAAGCTAACTCATTTTTCAATTATGTAATGAATCTGGTTACAGTATTAACTAATGACTCGCTGGTGAGCACCCAATACTTTGTATCCAGCATCGGATCCGCGATTAGAAACACTTTGTTACAGAGAAAATAAACTAAACAAGCCACACAAGGCTCACAGAGCAGAACCTGGCTGGTTTTCAAAATCAGCCTGCTACTAAGTCACCTCGCAGGGAAAAGGGCCCACAAGACAGAAAGAAAACACTTCTCCTTCCCAGCTGGTACAAGTTTGCCAAAGCAGCGGTTACATAAGCCTGGCTGTGCCTTGGACCCATCCGCTCCCTTCTCCCACGGCAGCTCCGCACATCCATTTTGTGCGGGTCCGGAGCTCCGGGGCTGGGGTTTGGGTGGTGGTGTTTTTTGTCGTGACTTCGGAACTCCCAATAAAGGCGGCGGGGAAAGCGATGCCGACAGCACAGCCTGGGAAGGAGGAGGGCTGAGATGGCACTCGGGCAGCGCGTATGGAGCGCTGCGAGATAGCGGGGGAAGATTAATCCCAGCGCTCCGCAGATCACATTGGGAAATGAAACTGCTCAAAAAAAAAAAAAAAAAGAGTTGTGCCACAGCTAACCAAATAAAGTCACGAATTTCAAGGAATACCTGCGCGTACACGCACACGTGTGGGTATGGGTGTGCACAGCCACTCGGGGCCGATGGCCGGGACCAGCCCCGGGCTTTCTGTTGTCGTTTCCCTTCGCTCTCCCCACCCCCCCCTCTATTTTTATGGCTGGGGATTATCAGTTGGACGCGGAACTTGGCCGTGCGCGCCGGGCTGAGCTCTGGGGCTGCGCTTCGGGGCTGAGCTCTGGGGCTGAGCCGTGCCCCCCCCCCCCCCCCCCCATCCCCTCCCCGTGTGCCACCCCCGGCACTACGGATCGCCATATATAGCGCGGCGCCTCCTGTCACATTTTGCCCTTTAATACAAAGAAGTTAGCCGCGAGCCGCACTCACCCTCAGCGAATCGGTTGAGCGCAACATAACCCGGCCCTCCGGAACCGCTCACAAATCCCCTTCGGAAAATGGAGGGGCTGGCATCGGTGCCCACGCGTACGATCCGGAGGAAAGCGAAGTTCTTTACATGGTGCCCTCCGCCGAGCGCTCAGCACTCCCGCGGATCAGCCATGTTTCCCCCGGCTCGGCGCTGCCCCAAAGGCTGCGGGTGCGGCTCCGCGGGGCGGCCCTACGCTCTGCCCATGGCGGCGGCGAGCCGCGAGAGCGCCGATCGCCTCGGAACTTCGGCTCCGGGATCCTCCCCGAACCAGGCTGGAGCCGGAGGAGGAGGAGGAGGGGTAGAGGCGGAGGAGGAGGAGGAGGAGGAGGGGGAGGGGAGCGGAGGGGGAAGGGGTGGGGAGAAAAGGGAGGAGGGGAAAAAAAAAAAAAAAAAGAAAAAAAGCCGAGCTAGAGAAAGTAGATCCGACGCAGCCGGGAGCCGCCAAAGCGCGGCGCGGATCGCCCACAGGAGCGGGGCCGTGCGGGCGGAGCTCCGCGGTGCCCGGGAACGCGGCCGCTCCCGGGGAGCGCGGCCGTGCCCTGCCCCGCACTACGAGCGGCCGGCCCCGGCCCGGCGGCGCTGCCCCGACCGCTTCTCCCCTTCCCCTGCCCCGCCGACACGGTTTTCCCATTGAACAAAGCGGCACCGAGAAGTTAGGACGCGTTCCGCTGCGGCCGCTCGGGGCCGTTGGAGGCGAAGCGCGGTTTCGGCGCTCCGCGTTGAGGCGGCTGCTATTTTTCTTCCCCTTCTAACATCCGTCCGACTTTTGACATCCTTCTCCCAGCCCGGCCCGAAAGCAGCCTAAGGACTCGAACGCGAGGAGCGGCCGGCCGCAGCCGGCCCTGCCATCTTTTTTTCTTCCGCGGACACGAGAGGAAAACGAGTCGAGAAATCGTTACGCTGCTCTCCGTTCCACAGCCGCAGAAAGCCGCGGGTCTGCCCGTCCCAGCGGTGCCTTTGTTCAGCGTTGCGGCTGCCGGGCTCTGCTCGGGGCACCCTCCCCAAGTTTCGGGACGAGTCGGTTAACAAGCAGCGGCCATCTGCAGGACGTGGGCTGACGCGCTGCTAACAGCACCCGGACCGATCTGAGCAGCAGAAATCACACTGCGAGTCGTGCCTAGCTTCTGACTGATCTGACTTGGTTTGTGTTCCATCAGAAGAGGAACTCGGAGACCATTTCACCTCCGAAGGAAAGCGAGCCAGCGCCCGGAGCTCCTTCGGGAACGCTCTCCAGGGCCTACAGGAAAGTTTTATCAAACCAATTCGGCAGAGATTAAGATAAACGTTTTTAAAAGGAAAGCACTCCCATGAAAAACCGCCTCCGTCTGTTTACTCGAACACAAGTAGCTATTGTCTAAGAGCCGCTGTGCCATGTTTGTACAGGCACGGACGTGGGGCTGTACGGAGCAGCCAGGAGCTCCCAAGCGTCCCCAGGAACCACGCGGCACGGAGAAGGTTAAGTGTCAGTGTGGGGTTTGGCAGCGCAGCCATGTCACCCATCCCACAGCTATTTATACAGGCTTCCCCTGGGACACGAGTGCGGCACTCACGTCCCGCTGACACCACCCCAGGCTCACTGCACCTCACATCCATAGGCGTTAGGGGCCGTAAAAAGGTGCGTGTCTTAACATCCCAGCGAATGGTGAGCTGCCTGACAAACTAAAGGACGGTAGCACAAACAAGGCGAGATGCAATTTAATAAGAGCTGCTTAAAATAATAACAACAACAGATTACGCTCGGTGCTTTTCCCCAGCGTTCTGCTGGCTGACAGGAACCAAGTTAGCCGGCCGTGCTCTTCCTGAGAGCTCCAACCACAAAGCTGCAGCTTCTCCTATTAAGGATGCCAGATTTAATGCATTCTCAGAACAAAACAGCCGTTTTTTCACCACGGCAGGATTCGACACGACCCAACACCGGGCATGCTGACTGCGTACCACCAGGCCTCCAGTGGGACCATACACCGAGCTCCAGGGCATCGTGGGGCACGGCTTCCCATCTGGCAGCACTTCTAGCTGAAGCTGATCCCACTTGGTGCTCCTTACTCCCAGCCTCCAACCCGCACCGTGCAGCAGGTGACAGACCGCTGTGGGTTCGGGCTGGCCGGGCAGGGCACTGGGAAAAAGGCAAAGCAGTTCTGTCTGCATCCATTCCCTGCCCCGATTCACACGTCTCCACGAGCGTGTGCCGCCGTGATGGCGAGGCAGAAACTGTTCCAGCCAACGCTTCTGCCAAGAAAACGTACATGGGAAAACTGGGATCAGTCATCTCTCCAAAGACAGACCTTTTTATTTTTTTTCCACAGGAACAGAAGCTATGGATTTAATGATTAAGATAAAAACTTATGTCTATACATATGTCGGGCTGTTTTCTTCCAAACTGGAACTGATTAGCTCGAGGATTCAGATCTCTAGAGCTAATCAAGACATATTTAGCAAGGCACATCTTATCTGTTCATTGTAGGCCCTACGTACAATTTCTAACTTTTGGAGGACGATATTTCACAGAAACCAACAGAAATTCACACGTGGATGTGGTACCACACCCAATATATTCCCATCTAGATTTCATATCCACTAGCAGTACGGGAGATGGGCCCCACCGCCGTTCTTTATTTGGTTACAAGGGTTAGGTCACACATCTGATTTGGTACTTTCCTGACTTTAGAAGACAATGATGAATAGATTAAGGAACACGGAAACGTTGTCTTTTTAAGATGTGCTTCTTCTGCTGGCCTGCTCCTTCTACATCTCTTACATCCACGGGTTTCTAGCAGTAATACAACAAAACCACAGTAATGACTTGAGATTAAGCCATAAGAAAAAGACAATAAGCTGAAAAGGAAACTCAAATATTTTCCTCAGCACAGCAGTTCTACTGACAGGTAAAGGCCACCGACCTTCCAGCACCATTCTACACCCTCACGCTACAACCAACTTGAACCAGCCCCTCCCATGAATACAGTCTCTCTGGTACTTCCACTTCTCAAACAAAGCATAGATTAGATAGTAGTGTAACTTTTTTTTTTTTTTTACTACATTTGAATGTTAACACATTATTGTGTACCTGAGTTAAATCAAAGCCATTACATCTGTCATATAAAATTTCAATGGTAACATAGGTCAGGTAATTGAAATTTCTAAATAGAAAGCATCAAATTCCGTCCGTCCTTAGGGCTTTTACTGACAAGTGTTGACAAATAGTGCCGAGAAGGCTCAAGGTGTCTCCCTCCTGTTGTCCTCCCACACTTCAGGTTCCTACTCCTGCAGCAAAGCCAGCAGAACAGCCACCAGCACTCTGATGAACGTGAGTTTGGGGTAAGAACAGAACAACAAGCTGAAGAGCAACCATCCACCCCCGACGGCCTGTACCTTCCATAAAAGCATCAGCAGATACAGCTCCACACAGCTTGAGCTGCAAAGCACTCTACGGCCAAACACTGCTTCGAACTAACATCGTAATGCCTGACTGCTTGCCGGAAACTAAAACAAAGGTGTGAGCAAATGAGTTTGGAAAGAACTGAAAAATCGATATAGACAAACAGAACACAAGTTGAAAAGAAAACACGAGAAGAGGTGGAAAAGAAGCTGTATCTAAAAAGGCACAGGCAATGAGTCAGAAAATGGCTCATTGCTGGGAACATGGGTTGTTAATTTCTAGCACGAGCAGGACAAAACTGTACCCCAGAATACAAATTCTGACAAACTCTTTGGTCAAAACAGCCTTCCCCTCTTCTACCACACACATTTCTAAATGCCCTTTAAGAAGAAAATCTGGAATGTCAGGCGATACTGTGAAAATCTGTTGGGAAGAAATCATTTATCTACTGCGTGTGGGATCGCAGATTAATAAATAAAGCAGCTCTCAGGTGACGGGGTAAGGAACGCAGAGAATCAAACTGATACAGTGAACTACTTTCAAGAAGCAATACATGAAAAAGTCTTCTTCAAAATAGAGGTTATTACACAGAGCTGATATGGCAGAAATAATGGGCAGGTCCGTTAAAAGGAGTGGATGTAGAATGGGATCATGGGATTGCCCAGAGAGGTGATGGAGTCTCCTTCTCTGGAGATGTTCAGGACCCACCTGGATGCCTGCCTGTGCAACCTGGGCTGGGAGCTGCTTCGGCAGTGGGGTTGGACTCCATGATCTCTGGAGGTCCCTTCCAACCCCTACAGTTCTGTGGTAACTCAGGCTGGAAAAGACCTCTGGAGGTCATCTCGCCCAACCTCCTGCTCAAAGCAGGTCAAACACTGTCAGTTGCCAAAGTGGACTGCAAATATTTTTGAAGTTTTAGCTCAGAATTAGTTCTTTACATAGCTCTGTAATTACACACAGTGCTACAACATGGTGGTGGGACCCCATCGGAAATAACTTATGCCCCAACCAGAGCAAGCTCAGACAGCAGCAACCAGGACATTCGGGTGATGTTCAGATGCATACATCACATGCATGTCCCTTAGTCTTGGGTTTCCCATTAGGCTCCAACACAGTGCCTGCTCAGACCTTACTTAGTCCTCAAGCTCTGTGTTCCAGAGGTGCCTGCTGCTCTCTTGAACTAAGTGCACAGCCTTCAGCAGAATTTGAGCACACTTCCTCCTATTCATTTAGAATAGCAAAATAAATATCATCAATTCTTCTCCACTTCTGAATGAAAACAGCTAGAGAGCAGAACATTACAATACTGTTGAAAAAGAAACAGAGGTAGCATGACTATAGGAGCTGGAATTCCGCCTCTGCCCTGTCCCCAAGGCCCATTACTAATAGCTGTGGTAGAATACACTGCTGCACCACGTGATGGGATCACATCCACACAGCTGCCTATTCCCCAAGTTCAGTTTAGTCTCCAGCTCAAAGGAAAAAAAACAACATCCCCCTCCATCTAACAGCCCTTACAGTCATAGATGTGGACCAGAGAACAAAAACCTATCACGATACCTTTCGAATTCTGATGAATGTGGAAAACTGCACTGTGGAAGATACAGCCCGAGCTTCAACTCAGCAGCATGTTGGCACGTGTTCAAGACAGTTATGTTTTGACTTTCTTTTTAAAGTGTGGGCACATTAAATAAGTATGGACAAGAAGCATTTGCATATCACAAGTGCCACTGGTCTAAAAAAGCTAAAAAGATAGCAATTTCAGAAACAGATTCTTTTTGCCTATGAAGACCAAGTGTAAAGCAAAAAAAATAATAATAATAATAACACATTTGTTGAAAAAAGTGAACTGAAAGCATTCTTAAAAGAATATTTATTTACACTGCCAGTAAATTAGCCCCTCCCCCCAGTAACTGTATCAGTTATTGAGGCTTAAGATCAAGATTCCCTGCTTGTCTGTAAAGTAGCTACTAAACCAGCAGCACCTTCCTTATTCTGTTCTACCATGGTGTACTTATCTGAGAAGACCACGTGTGGAGTACACAGAACATCTCCGTCCCTTTTATAATTATTATTTACTCTTTACCCACTAACATATTTAAAAAAGAAATGATTTTATTTCCATGCTGTACACAGCACATGACAAAGAATATCTTCCCCTCCATTAGGAAAAGAGGTGACAGAACAGCCAGCCACGAGCCAGCCCTCGCTGCTACTGCTGCATGGAAGACCGTAGGGAAATAATTTCTTTAAATAATCTTCCTTACAGATCACTTATTTCCCGAGTCCCTTCCCCCCTCCCTCCCTCTCTCCTGCCTCGTTTCTGGGCCCAGTTCTCTCCTAAAGGGTTTCTGGAAGACACAGGCAGAAAAATAAATTAGAATTCCCGCTGAATCTGTTTTGCACTTGCCTCTGTATAAATCTCTATCAGGATGCCTGATGCAAGGTTAATTATGCAAAATATGAAGCAGGAAAAATTGTGTGTCAGAACACTGAAGAAGCACTGAAAGCCAACGTTTCTCAGAGCCCCTGGCCATATGCAGCCCACCTCCTCTGCTCCCTCCAGATCAATTCTGCTGTGAGCTGTTCTCCCTAAACTTACGTCCCTGTGGGTTAGAGAACATTAACTGTGGCAGCGTTTGCCCAGGAGGCTGAAAGTAAAACTGATGAGAACTGTGTCAGTTTCATTGAACTCCTTGAGAAAAATACCGGTTATTGTTGTTGTAGTGAATTAAACACGACCGGTAACGTTGGCCTCCAGACCAACTAGCACAGGACAGCCTACATCCACGCAACCAGATTCACAGCTTCCAAAACACGTCAACTGAATCCAAAGCGATGCGCGGCCCACACAGGCTCCCAGCTCTCAGAACTGCCTGGGGAAGTGCTAGCAGGTCAACAACTACCACGGCAAAGGAAGTGATGGAGTGCCAGTGACTCAAAGCTCCATCCACAGGCACAGACACGGCCTGCAAAGAACCTGGGTGCTGCAGGGGCCAGGATGCTGCTGCCCATCAACACACCAAGCAACAGCTGAGAATCGACCAAACGTAGAGATTGCCAGATCTGAAGAATTAAAACAAACAACAAAAATACAAGCAACCCCAAGAAACCCACAAACCAGTTCTTTTGTCTTTATTCTGTTTTATTTCAAAATTCCCCTTTTCAAGCCTTTCTTCGCAATGAAAAGCATCTGGTCCATTTCTAAGTCCTACCCGCACGCAGTTCAATGCGCCGTGGTAAGAACTGCCACAATCACTCACTATTATTGGAAGAAGGGGAAAGAGAGAATAAAAAGCAAATGAACAGAAGGGGAAAAAGGCAGGAGCAGAAGCAAACAAAACCATAAGCGACAGAGAATGGAACTGGGCAGTGAGGCGCCGAAAGGCTGGGGATAAAAACTGCCCCACCACCCAAGCGAGAGGATGGGAACTTCTTCAGCAACTAACAGAAGCTTTCAAAGCTTCTCAGAACTTGAGGGTAAGAGGAGGCCTTCGTCATCCAAATATTGACTAGAAACCAAACTGACTGAACAAACAGCCGCACGAGGATCTGAAAAATGTGGAGGACAACTGTTTCACAAAGCTGAGGATGCCAGAAGAGCAGTGCTTCCACACTTGGCTCCATTATGGCCGGCTCCATTTTAAAAATCTAAACGTGTACAGAGATTTGGCTCCGAGTGGTAAAGAGAAACACCGACTGTGCCAAGGAAAGGGAAAAACGAGAGCAGAAGAAAAAGGAGGAAAAAAAAAATTATCTTCAATTAAATGAAAGAAGAAAAGCAAATTTCAACCAACTCTTTGAACTTGTTGCTAGAATCTCTCGAGAGCGTGATTTAAAGGAGGACTGGCAGTTATTGTACTGCAATACACATAATGGCAAAGTATTCCAGCACAGGGGAAAGATAGGAAATGCACTATGAATACGGGCTGCATAAAAAGCAGCCAGTAATAAGGGTCTGGAACTAAAAAGAATCATATTAGGAATGGAAACAAGGGCATTTTAATGAGTACACAGAACGGCATAAACCGTCAGGGATAAAAATCGGAAGAGATAAAAGCACAGCATGCATTATTACCACTGTGCCATATGAAAGGCACACAAAGTTTCAGAAATATTTTAGAAGTAAGAATAAAGACAAAAAAAAAGTCAGCACATAACATTAGGGAAGAACAAACGGATAACAAAACAGAATCAAATGCCGTTCTCTGCATTTCAGTCTTCATACAGCAGACTTCTTACAGCTAATATAAAAATTGATTTTGTTATTAGGCTAAACAATCAGGGAAATTTCAGTTAGTGGGACTGGAAGAAATTCACCCTCTACTTCAGAAACAAAGGGAATTCATCTCAAAGCCATTAGTGATCATCTTTTGATGACAGAGCCCTGGTGACAGCACCCTAGGACAGGTGGGCAGCAATGAACAGAGCATTCATAGGGCATTTATTTGCAAACTATTTGCAGGCAAGGCAGGAGAACATTACAAGGCCCTTGTCCTTCAGGGCCTGGGCAAAGAAACAGAAGAGTTGCATATGCCACATGGCTGAGGCTGTAAACATTTCAGAGGATGAGATCTTATTAAAGAATTATCTTGACAAATGGAAAAGTGGTTCATTTCGGCCAAGTGAAACTCAATGGAACAAGCAAACTTTGTAAAGAAAAACCAAGCAAGTCAAGGCTATGATGCTGTTATCAGTGAAGGCGAATCTTATCCTGAAATACACTAATGGAGGTTAGGCTTGAACAAAGGAGACAACCTCCTAATAAAGAAACACTTATGATAAAAACCATTCTCCTTATGGACGATGGAAAGTCCTAACTGTGAGCAGTACAAACCCAAACTGGCTTAATCCACGGTAAAGAACGTTTATTCTGGAAAATTAGTTACTGAAACTAATTGCCTAGGGATGGACTGGAATTGCGTTCAACAAATACTTTGAAAACAATTTGTCAGAAATTGTACCGACACACAACACAGAAGGATGAGCAAGATCAGCCTGAAGTCTTTTCTGGCCATATAGCTTCATTCATGTATGGCAACACAGCACAACTAAATAACCGTTTTATTTTCAAGAATTCCATTTTGCTTCCGGACTCCACACTTGGGAAAACGTCTGAATAGATCACACACTGGATTGATGAAGTTGCTTACAAGTGAAATCTACCAACCTCTGACACAACATAGCTCCTGTCTACGGGGACACCACATCACTGGGATGAGAAACCTTTGGCTAAGACCACCACATAGCTGAGACTGGAAGCTGCAGACAGGAGGGCTGGTGCTGCTACCCAATATCCTGGTTTGACAACGTTGATAAAAACAGTATTGAACCTTTGTAATTACACATTTATACTGGAATGGCTAGCAATAGGATTTGGTACACACGTGATTCAATACTTCCCAAAAAGATAAAGGGAAGAATACTCCGGAAGGAGCAACTTGTAGTGTTACTTTATTGTAATGCTCACATATTCTAGGAAAGAGCTTCCAGAATATCAGAAATTGCTTATTAAGATAAAACATTTCATTTATAGTATTAATTTAGGGTACATTAAATACATAGTTCAGGCATATTTTAAGAATATTTTATCAGTGCCAACACGTTTGAGGCGAGCACGAGGTAGATCAGATTCATCTGTTTAAGTGTTACCAAGAACCCTCTCGACAGCATATCCCTGAATGACCAACTAGCATATATAACATGCCTACAGGCCGTGAGGGAGTCTTACAATCTCCTAAATTGCAGAATTTTTTGGAGCCAGCCAAAAGAAAACCACCCGCAGCCTCAAATTACAGACAACCAAAGCTCTAACTTCGTAGCCACTTCAAGCTGGCAGTGTTACCACAGGACACAAGCTCTGCCTCCCTGCACCCCGGCTCCTTGCTCCGGCCTCCTCCCTTATGCTATCGCAAACACGTTTCCTTGCCAGGTTCGTTTTAACCCAGATCAATTTCCAACGCAGTTCATCACACGGCTACACGAACGCCTGGGTCAGCACAAGGGAGAGAACAAGCAGCTGGAGGCACAGGGAGGGAGGAGTGCTGCTGCTTCTTGCCGCTATAGAACCAGCTTAAGATTTACGGTGTTTGGAGAAAATAACCACCTGATGCACTCCATGCACTCACTGCTTGTGTTTCTCCGAGTAATAAATATTGTAGATTTTAAGGGGTTTATTTTTTTCCTACTTCATGCCATTTATTTTGGACGAAGGAAAACACCAGTGCTACTAGAAGAGGTTACTGAATGCAGTTCTTGAAGTCAAGTGCCCAAACTCAGTTTGAGCATCCCAGCTGAGAAACTGAGGTATGGCAAGAACGGCAATGTTTAGTGCCACGCATCTAGTGTAGAACAGTGTAATAAAAGAAATTAAACACAAGTTATCTCTATAGAAAACCAGATTTGCTACTGTAAAACCCTGGTAATCCATATTTATCCTGACAATCACACAAATTGTATGAACTGATCATCAAATATATTAAACGGAAAAGAGAAACGCTTCCAATACTTTTTGAAATCGCTAGTGGCTTAATTTTCCCACTTCCTAACGCTTTAGTGTACATATGATAACATTTCTTAAAGCGTTAAACCCATGGCAATACTGTTTAAATAGCACAGGTGTGTAATCCTCTGTGCTAGATAAGGAACATCTATTTTCCCTGAGTTATCCATCTCCAATGCTGCTGTGGGACAGCCAAACCTAACAGTCAGAAATGTCCATTTCCAATTATCTTACCGAAGAACAGCATGAAGTTAGTAGGAGCTGAACACACTAATAAGGGAAGAAAAAAATAAATCACTATTTTTTTGCTTTTGCTTTTTTAAAGTTGCCTGTGTCACCAAACATAGGGTGAAATGGTGTCTGGTGGGTGGGTGGGTGGATAAGAGGGTGGAAAACAAGAGATCGGGTTCCTGTTCCTAGCTCTGCAAAGACATTGCTTGTGACCAATACATGCCACACGGTGATATTTCACAAATTGTCACGATGCTTGAACTGTCAGGATCCTGTCTGATAGTTCTTTTGTAAGAAGTACTACATAAGTGCAGGGGGTTATCAAACACAAACATTAACGACCTAACATCTGGAATTGAAAACTGCAGCAGCAAAAGAAGTCTCAAAGCAACCTCTGTTTGTAAGCATGGTCTGCTTTAAATTGAGAAAACTACAGGCTAAGGTTATAGAAAAATATCCACGTTGTATGGGAACTGCTGAGTCATGGCCTGAACCACTGAATGAGCACCTGAAGGAAAGACCTGGTCAGCCCTGGGAGCACAGGTGAAGGTGATTCACCTGCATGACCGGAATGGGTGGAGCCAGGCTGCACTCCTCTCAGACCTCATTTAAGGGCTGACTGACACTGGGAAAGGACCTCTTGTTGGAGATCCCTCCTTTGTGGAGTTCCTTCCCTGGAGAACCTAGATCTTCGGAGATGGAATAGCACTCATTTTCCTTCTTTTCTATCACCTCCTTGCTCACGCTGGTCTCCTTGCTTTTATTAGCTATACACGTCCAACAGGGAGCCTACGCCCACTCTTAATGCACAACTGAAGACATCAATTCACATTAATCAGTGTTTTAACAACTCTGACAATGCTGCAAAACAATTCTACAAAACCCACTGTCATCTACCACAGAAGTCCCACCACGAACTGCAAATCAAAAGATAAATGCTGACATCATTTACCAGAAGCTCCCGAGCAGAGCCATGATCCATTTAAGCCAGGCTCCCATGCAACAGCAACATGTGACAGTATGGCAACTGCTTGGTAACAGGAATCCCTCAGGTGAAGGTGGATGTAAAACAATGGGGCAGTAGAAGAAAATGGCCACGTGTTGCCCTGGGACCCTGCTGCACTGTAGCTTGCTGCTGTTCCACGATAGACAAGACAGGCCTACCAAGGGCCCATGTCACATCCTGATTACAAAGCCTTATTCCAGTGCTTCCCCTCCTCACACTATGAGACCTGACACAACCCTCTGACCAAAGCCTTTTGTTAGGTGGCTGGTACAGGCAGAAGCACAGGCCCCTGTTTGCTTTCATACTTAATTTCCATCCATACCACAGCTGTATGAAGCCTACCCATCCAAAGACTTGACTTTCAGGGATAGGTAGCAATGACTTTCTCTAACTGTAAACATTTTAATTGCAGAAGACAAGATGCATTTGACATTTGCAAACGTTACATCTTTAAGTCAGAACAGGTCAGGAAAGTAAAGACAAGCATCACACGAAAGGTGTGTGATGAACTAAAGAAACACAACTGAGCTATAAAGTAAAGCGGTCCGAAGCATTAAGGTTCTTCTGAAATGAGCGTAGGTATCTTTAAATGCTGGCCTCCCCTATTGCAAATCCAGCTAAAGTAATGATAAAAATTCTTAAATAATCATTTCCTGGCAATAACACGACGCTTACGTGTCCTCAAAACTATCTGCACGTATGAAATCTATGGCCTTTGAAAACCTACTGCAGCTTACATTGGCCAAAGTAAGTAAGCAATAACTACGATGAAAATAACTCAGATACTTAAAAATAAATAGCAAAGGTTTCCAAACTTTTTGAAACCGTTTTCCTCCTCTGTTTCGAACTACACACACACTTGCAAAATCTGTAACAGATGAGCAGCCTGATGGACACCGAATATAACGTTTAAAGTGAACGAGACACTGACTTAAAAGGCAACTAACTTACCATGATTACAATCAATGAGACTTCTGCTACTACATCTCTGCTAAGAAGCTAAATGGTGGTGCTGCTTAACGCTGTATAGATCAGCAAAGCTCCAGCACTTAAAACAGATTATAAAACACTATTCTGATACGTTGTCATGAATAACCAGCTGTTCACGCAATGTCAGAACAGAACAAGCACTCTGCCCCTGAAACTTCTTTTTTATCACGTTCCTACCACTCAGATCCGCAGCGTGGTAGTAGAGGAGTAACCATCCAAACACAGGAGTTCATTTTCCAGGATTTCGGGTCAAGAGATAAGAAGGTGCCGAATTATATCCATTTTCCACTGAACAATACCCACAAGATTCAGATTCTCTTTTTTTTTTGCCTTTTTGTATTTTCAGTAACGCAACTTCCTTCTGTTTTTTCCTTTTTTTTTTTTTTTGGCATTGGTAAAAGCAATCTTGCCACCTCCTAAATTCATTTGAAAGCTGGAATTTCAAAATTATTCTCCTCATTCATTGCCTTTATTACAGTTCTTTGCATTCTTCCTTATGAACTATGTCAAGAACAGCCCCCTTGCTCTGAAGGCCGAGGTTCTGCACGGCCTTCCTGAGCTCTTCCTCTTCAATTTTACCTCAGCTCTGCACGTGTGGGCTGTTGTCAAAGAGAAAGGAAGAAAATAGGAGTGTTTGTCTTGCACTTGAGGCAGGAAACAAGTTATCTGCGATAGTCCTTCCAGTGACAGTGCTACCTTTCCTTTAAATAGATCCTCCAAGTCTGAATCATTCAGGGATGCTGAGGCGGCCAGGGTACTTGAACTTCTGCACATCCTTTTGCTCACAGCTTTCTCACAGCTCCCTCACGCTTTCCCAGTACCTTTCTTACATTTACATGCTGCCTTATCTTCACATTTAAATTAACAAACCGTTTGTGCAGAAGCGATCTTTGCTTATGCATCTGTGCTGTACGCAGTGTAATGGTGCCCCGGCCTCCAGGCATGATTACAATATAAATAACAAAAATGAACTGTTCACCTAAGATTGAGTCTCCTGGCAATGCTATTCACAAAGCAGTACCCTTCAAAGGGTGAGAGAGAGCCCTCTTAACGCCGTGCTCTGCCACCAGTAACTCCAGTACTGGCACCACAACAAAACCAATGGGATCCCCACTTATAGGAAACCTCTGCTGTTTCCTACACACCCCCGTGCTCCCAGCTGGATTTTATTGATAACCAGGTACGGTACGGGATAACAGACTTCTGCACACAGCCTTCCTACTGGAAGAACCCTATGATCCCTTACCATAGCACGCTCGGCGTCTCACAGAAGCAGATTCAAGGCAGTTTTCCATCTGTCCTCTTAAACTCATCCAATTTGCATTAAGAACGTGGTCTTCCAGCAAGCTAAAGACCTGCAGCATTCTCAGATATGGTATCACTCTTTAAGGAAACACTCTTATTTTGGTCATGCTGCTTTAACGCAGGGCTCTCTGCTTCCTCGTTATTTAGACTGCACTTAGCCTGAACATTCAGAGCTACGTTTCCTATAATGGGATAAAGCAGCTGAACAGTTTGACTGGCTAATAGTGATTCAGACATGTGATTACAGCACAGAAAATGGTCCGACATATGTGGCTTCTTACACGAGGCACACGAACGCACCCGGGAAGCACGGGAGCGCAAAGGGAGAACGTGCCCAAGCAGTGCCATGAAAACAAGAGGCATCGCTTCCACTTGTTTTACTTCTGCATTCGCCTGGCTGGTATTTTGTAAACAACACAACGCACAAAATCATTTTCACACCCAACCGATACAACGTGCAAAAGGTCCTTTAATAAAAACTCTTTTTCTATAAAACTCTCCTATCAAAAGCGTTCAGGACTGATAGCAGCTCTAGCCACGTGACGGTTTTACACACACACACACAGGACAGCAGCCACGCTCAGCAGGCAGAGCACAGCCACAATGGGAAGGAAAAAGAGCACTGATCAGCTGTAATTTTCCTCGCAGCTGATCTCGTTTCTGGCTCTCGCACAACGCTCGGCCTCGCGTCCACAGAAGCACGTATTTGCCGAGGAAAATTGAGTTTCCTCCTGAAGCCATAGCTGACAGCATCCCCACCGCCCCAGGGCCGAGCTGAAGGGAGGAGCTGCCCCTGGAGCACCCACTTTTTACTCAGCACAGGACCCCATCAGTCCCCACAGGACCGACACACTTAAGTTCCAGCGAGAAAAACGGGTTTCTTTTATCAAACCAAGCACTCCCGAGTTTCTCGCATCAGCTTTGCCTTCCACAGACGGAAATCAACCCGGAGAGCGCAAAACTAACGATTTCAGGTCTGTCTGGCAGCTCGCTCCGGCTGCGGCTATAGCGGTGTCTGCAGCAGCGCGGGGCGACGCGCTCCGGCTCCAATGCGCGCAGTGACGTCAGAGCGAGAGCGGCCCTTTAACACAAAGGGAAAGCAACTCGCAGTCCCCGCGACTCCACCAAACTCTCCGCACCGACTTCCTACGTCGCTCGCGATTGCATCTCTTCGCACAAAACAAGAAGAAACGCTCGGCCGCCTTTCTACCACCTCTCACGCAGCCGCCGGGGCGAGCCTCGTCCGCTCGCAAACAGCCGAGCGCAGCCGGCCCCGAAGCGGCTCCCTCTGAGGGAAGGGGGGGGGGGGGGAGGGGGCCGGGCTGTGCCCCGACACCTCACGTAGCGGCGGCCCCAAGCGCCGCTCTCCCTTCCCCCCCACACAACCTCATACGAAGTTACGCACTCGGGGCCCGCACCCCGTCCTCCCCCCTCCCCCACCCCACGCAGGGCGCTCCGTCGCGGGGAGGAGGCGGCCCCCTCCCCCCCCCCCCCCACAGCCCGGGGCCGCCGCTTGACAGCTCCCCGAGCGCCGGCAGCCTCTCGGCCAAGGAAACTCTGCCTCAACTTCGGGGAGTGGGGGGGGGGGGGAGGAGGGAGTGCGAAGGGAAGAACCGTCGTTTCTTCCTCCGAGAGAGGATAGGGAAAAGCGAGGAGCGGGTGCAGGGCGCGATATCCCGCGTCCGGGTCGGCGTCCTGGAGGGGAGAGCCGAGAAACGGGGAGAGCGACCGGCAAGCACAGGGAATGGGAGTCCAGGAGACACACGGGGGAGAGAGTAACTCCGAAGAAAAGAGGCGAAAGGAATAGGGAATAGGAAAAGTGAGAAGGGAGAACAGGCGGAGGGAGACAAAGGTGAAAAAAGAGGAGGAGAAAGTGCAAAGGGGGAGAAGAAAGAAGAGCCCCTCACAAAATGGCACTAAAGCCGCGGGGGGGGGTTGGGGTGGGCTCCGTGACAGCTCTGCCCGCTCCCGGCCCCGCGGTGCATCGCACACAGCAGTGCCGAACTTACTTCTTTCTGGCTCTCTGGAAAGGGGAAGCGCCATCTTTGCGAGGCCGGCCCCTAGGTCTTTTGTCTGTGGCTGCTGCCGCTGCTGCTGGGGGGGGAGCTGCAGGCTCGGGGGGTTGCTGCTGCTGAGGCGGCTCCGCCACCGCCACCACCAGGCTCTTGTCCTCCGTTGACATCCTAGTCAGCAGGACGAGAGAGACACATGGATGATGGTGATGAAGATGAGGATGGTGATGGGGATCCCGATGCTCCTCCTGCTCCCGCGGCTCCTCTCCTCCTCACCTCCGCCTCCTCCACCTCCGCCTCGCATCGCTGGCCTCAGCCGCCGCCGACCAGCGCAGGTAGCAGGGGGAGCAGCATGGGGAGAGCGGGAGGAGGAGGGGAGGGAGGAACCGGGGGGGGGGTGGGGTGGGGGTGGGGGGGGGGGGGGGGGAGAGAGGGAGAAGGGGGGTGCGAAGAGAAGAGCGCGGAGGCACGAAGGGTCTCGCACACAATAACGCCCCGTCCTCGGCTCGACGGGGGTCCGGGGGGGGGGGGGGGAGGCGGCGTGCGAGGCGCTGCTGCGGGGGCTTCCCCCTCTCAGAGGCCCCGGGAGATGTCGGCTGCTCCGGTGCTGCCCGGCTGCGGCGGCCGCCGCTTCATTGTACGCTGCCCCCGCGCCCTCCCCCCGCGCTGAGCCCCCGGGGGCGGAGGAGGAGCGGCGGCGGCAGCGGAGGAGGAGGAGGAGGAGGCGATGGGAGCCGAGGTCGAGCGGAGGAAGTTTTGACAGCTCCAGCTGTTGTGCGTGCGTGCGTGTGTGTGTGTGTGTGTGTGCCGAGGGCTGAGTCCGGCCGGGCTGCGCGTCCCCTTCCCAGCCGGGCCGGGAGCAGGAAGTTTAACTTTGGGGAAAGAAGGAGGAGGAGGAAGGCTGAAAAAGGGGGAGGAGGAAAGAGGAGGAGAACGCTCCCACCCCCCCCCTCCTCCACCTCCTCTCTTCTCTCTTCCCCTCCCCGCGGGCTTGCGGGGTGGAGACGGGATCCCGGCTCTGCCCTGGTGCGTAACCCCCCGCCTTCCCTTCCCTTCCCTTCCCTTCCCTTCCCTTCCCCCCCTGGCAGTGCGGCGCAGACACAGCGCCCGCCCGCCGCCCTCCCCCTGCCGCGGCCCCACACTGCGCCTGCCCGCCCCGCCCGTCCCAGCGCAGACACCGCCGCCGCGCCGCGCTCAGCCGCGGGCTGAGGGGAAAGCGCGGAGCGGGGCCGGGACGGGACGGAACGGAATAGGACGGGCGCTCGCTCGCTCGCTCCTCACCCTCTCCCCGCCCTCGACCTTATTCCTTTTTGTTCTGCGTGTTTTATTTTCCTCGCGGGTACAAAGCGAGGAGCAACCCCCCCCCCCACCGCCTCCATCCCCACCGCCGTCGAGCAGCGGAGCCGCGGCCGCCCCCGGGGAGGGGAGGAGGGGAGGGAGCAGAGAGAGCAGAGTTCAGCGCTGCGCGGGGGAGACAAAGTCTGGGGAGCTGTGGCCGCTTTCCAGCAACTCCGGCTGGAACAGCTGCGGCCGCTCCGGGCGGCGGGGAGGGGTGGGGGGTTGGGGGGGGCTCCCCGGGCAGGGGCCCCGCTGGCTGCCTGCCCGACCGGCCGCGCCGCGCCTCGGGGCGGGGTTAAGCCTCATTACACGGGATTTAACGTGGCCCGGAGGCCGGGAGGGACTCCGGCTCCGACGGGGAGCGGTGGGGGATGGGAGGGGTGGGGAGAGGCGGAGGCACGGGCGCGAAGCAAAGTCCGGCCCCGGGCTTCCCCCCCTCCCCCCACCCCCTCCCCCGGGCACCGCCCTGCCCCCGCCCCGAGCCGCCCGCTGCCGTCGCGGGGCCCCGGCCGGGCCTCCCCGGATCGCTCCTCCTTCGGTCGCTTTGCCCCACGCTCGTGGGGAAGAGCGAGGCCGCCGGGACGTGACGTGGGGTGGCAGCTTCGCCGGACTCCGTTGGTGGCGTGGAAGGACGGCGGCAGGGCTCCCGTTACCGCGCGTGGAGCTGCGAGGGCCCTTCGCTGGGTTTTTCTCCCCGGGTCATACCGGCTTTGCTGCCCGGTTGGTAGCGCGGCCTGAAGAAGAGCTCGTGTGTTTTCTTTTCGGACCTCGCTCTGTGCTTCCTCACCGAGCTTCAGAAATCCCGGATGAAAGATGACATGCCGTGGCAAATACGGCTTTTGCCGGCCTGCCTTCCTGGGAACTGTTTCATAACAAAAAGACTTTGTTGGTTCATTCCCTGGGTAATTAAACGAGATCTCTGTGATACTGTCACACACGTACGCTCAGATAAAGGTGGTGGATTCAGCCGTCCCGTTTCCCGGCGGTGCGGACAGCAGCTGGGTTGTTGCTGTGACTTCCCTGAAAATGGGTTAATTTCTGCTAATTGAATAAATACACCGAGCTCGGCGTTTGTATGGCAAAGCCTTTAAGTTACTACAGAGGTGTGGTAGGCTGCAGGTGCGGGAACTTAGATGTTGACACGTTGCTTGATGCGTACGAAGGAGCCTCTGGATTTTGTTGGTTCAGTTAGTTATCTTAATGCAGCTGAAAACATTTAATGGCAAACTACCCAGTCCTGGCTGGAAGGGAAGGGTTGGGATTGGGAAGGAAAGGGCCGCAGCCCCTGCCCAGCAGGAGCACTGGTGTGGCATTTGCAGCAGTCGCCAGGTTGCCATCTGCTCGGGTGAAAAAATGGCCATCCCCTGAAGTGGTGGCTGTGCCTGCACGGATCTGCTGCACATGCGCGGCGGCTCCGATGAGTTGATGTGTCAGAGCTGCTATGCATGTGCAAATTGATTTGAGCTTGGGCACGTGAGCGTGCTGTGGGCTCAGATCGACTGCTAGGTGTGTGAGGGATAGCTGCTACGGCCTGCAGCTGGAATACGTTCATTGCAGTCTCTGGGTTCGCTTGGACGTGCGTGGTTCATCCACTGCTGTTGAACGCCTTCAGTCCGACGTACGTGGTTGAGCTTTGGAGCTTTTATTTGCAAAACGAGACGTATGTTGAACAGTGGTAACCTTTTTCTCTTGTTAATTACGTGAACCGTGTTTCTGTGTAGTTGTCACAACACCAGATCCTCCTGGAGGCAGGACAGAGCCAGCCTGGTCTAGGGCAGGAGTACATGAAGGGGCTGCTGTCCATTAGTTACGCTGACACCCATTGTCTCGTGGCGTGTCAGGACAAAGCCGGGCAGGTCTGCTCTGTGAGCTGCTGCTGCCATTGCTGTGGCAATCGAAGGTGTGAAGGGCTGAAAGAGCAGAGTGAGCTGGAGCCCCGAGGTGGAATCGCAGCGCTGTGTTTGTTGGCGTTATTTATGGTGCTCAGAGAAGGCAGGGGGACAGGCCTGGGGAAGCGGTGTCACCAAACGTAAATCCACGGTGGGAGAGCTTTGTTGATTGAGGACATCTGAACGGCTTTGTCAGGGAGAATGTTAAGTTTATACCACGCTACCAGCTCTCGTAAATCATCTCCGCCTGGAAAATGGACATTTTTATAACGAAGACATAATACTGAATGAACACGTCCCCTGATTTACTGAATGTGAAGAGATCCTCCAGCTCACTGCAGACTAACTCCGATGGAACTGGCGTCTCTTGTTTCTTTTTTTTTTTCTTTTTTCTACTCTTTTGGGCAGGTAGCTTTAGAACTTTCAGCTGCGATTCTCTTCTTGAAATAAACATTTCCATGTCCTTGTGTAAGTGAGACCCTTGCAGTACTGATGAAATGGGGCATGTTTACAGTTCTGGCTTAAAGACATCTTAGGTCGTCCCAGTGTGCTCAGTGACAAGCAGTGATGTTCTCATGTGTAATAACAGAACGAGTCGAAGACAGCACATTGTCTTAAACCAGCTACTGAAGGAGAAGGACCTTGGTTTGGAAATCACGAAAGGAAAGTGACGACTGGTATGTAAACCTGCGTGTTATGTAAATTCCACTCGCACTATTAGACAACTAAAAGAGCCTGTGTAACAAATAGCGAGGAATAAGATCATTCCGGATCCTATCTGGAATGGGATCCAGACACTTTCTCTTTTATGACATCAGTTCTGAGCTCTGATGGTTTAACAGTCATTCCATTTTCAGTGTGATCAGCATCAGCTCAGTGTGCTGCTCAGAAAGCAGGCGAGCCGTGTGCCAGCACAGATCCTTGGTGTGACAGTGGCACAGTGCAGTGTGTAGAGCCGTGTTAAAGCCGAGGCTCCCCACGCCCTGCCTGCTTTAACTTGATTAGTTCAGTGGTGTTTCAGGCAGCCTTGCCCACACTGTGATGTATGTGCTATCATCACACCTTTACACCTTAGTCTCGCCAAAGCCCGAGGCTTTTCCATTGCATTAAGCTACTTTGACTGGGCTAACGTGACTGAGAAACACGCCTATTTCATCCACTGAGATGGGGCCAAAAATGTTAAGTGCTTGAGATGCGAGCCCCCAGGGCTCGTCTATGTATCGAGTTATTACACGTGGAGACTTTTATCTTCATAAGAAGCTGTTCTTTTTTGTGCATGCCAGAGTGTGAGTTTAAGACTGGTGGTTATACTCTAACCCTCGTGCGGGCTCACTCATTCTGCAACTTCTGGCTTTGTGCAGATTAACTTCTTCCAAGTAATTTAAATTAAATCAGAAAAGGTACTCGTATCAGATCAAGTTTCCATACAAGGAATCGCAGCTGCCTGCGCTGCAGTGGTGCATAAATAGCTTCACCCGAGACCACGACTTCATATGAATTGTTGCATATGAACTTCAGTCTGCTCCATCTTCGCTGTTTGTCTCATTCGTGGCACCTGTGCATTGCTTACAGCTCCACAAACCTGAAATGTTATCATCATTAGTACTCTGAATTTTAGTTCTAATGTTTTAAACCAGTTACACGTATACCAATGGGGAAACAACAGTAAAACCTCCGCTGTCAAGACTACACTGAGGTTCTAAATTACATATGTAATAAAGACTGTGTGTGTTTTCTGGCTGAGAACAAAGTTGTTATATTTCAGCCTCAAGCAGAACCTGTCCCCGAGCCATAGCCCCTCAACAAAAACACACATTTTAATGAAAGTCCCGACACCACCTTAATTACAGTGCAGCAAACATTGCCACCGTAATCCCATTTCCTCCTTAGGCAAGGAGAGCATCCCTAGGGGCCTGGCTGCCTTTCTTTACTAGTGACCAGGTTTTGTTTTTCTTCAGAAACTGCCTTTCCTCAAGTGGTTTGGGTTTTCTTTTTTTTTCTCCCCATTATTTATTTAACCTCTAATGCGCTGCTGTGAGGGAGATGAGCGGGGGAGTGCTAATGCTCATCTTCTCGTGCTCCTTGCAGCCCATCCTGGTGCTTCCCGCAGCTCTGGGCCTGGAGAAGTGAAGAATTTCCCCCCCCACGGCCTGGTTTTCAGCACCCCCATATCCGCTCTCCCTTTTTGAAGCCAGAACTTCAGGTTCAGACCCTTTGTACCTCATCGGTGTCACCCTGACTCTTTCCAGCAGCCCCTAAACTCGCTGCTTTGTATGTGCTACTGCTCAGGAACAACCCCCAGCTTTCCCGGCCTGCCGAACTTCCAAACATCCTTGCTTTGGATCCAGTAATACAGGGGGTAGCTGCTCTGCCAGTGGCAGTCCTAATCCGAGTGGGTAAGGATAGCTGTTTAACAAAAAGGGGCTGTAGGCATGCTTGAGCAGCCTGCAGCATGCCCAGCAGTAATGCCTTCATTTAGAGCAGCCTTGCAGTGTCTCCAGGCTTTCGCTGTGTTTGAATGGGTGAGTAAAATGTGATTAGTTTCCCAGTAACATATTGATTCACTGAGTAGATTCTGTATGTGGATTGGTTATTGATTGGGCAAATTTGCAAGGATGTGTGAAGCTTGAATCTTCTCCTACCAGAAACATGGGGAGATAGACATGTATACATATACATGTATATATGTAAACAAGGGGATACCTGTGCTTGTTTTCTTTTCTCCTGCCTTCTTAAATCAAAGTAATAAGTCAGTATGATCAATCAGTCCTTGCACGATTGATCTGAGAGCCCTAATTAAAGCTACAGAGAAATTAAACGTAAGGTTTCTCAATCTCTCTGCAACATTGTCAAGTACATTACAGTCTTCTGTTATGGAACTCGTACAGTTCTGATACACGGCATAAAGTCGTGAGGGTGAGATGCTTTCTCTGCAAACACTGAAGCCCTGTATCTGCTGGGAGGACATTTCTGTTATTCCGTTCCCTTTTATGTAAGTTCTCACATGGCATTAATCACCATGGTATCTTATAAAAATATAATGCACCATATGTGGTATATCATTAATATCTTTAAGAATGAAGGTGCTAGATAAAAATATTCATCACAGATCTAATGCAGAAGATGTGCACCTATGGCCATACCCATACAAGCAGCCTGAGTGAAATAAGTGAATGTACTGAATAGCAGAGATGGGGTCAGAATCTTTCTTTAGGTGATAACAGTGCATGCAGTCACTCCATGTAGAGGTTGAAAGGTGTATTCACTCCTTTCTTCTCTAACTCATGCTATAGTACACCAAAGCAAAGGGAAGATGTGCAAGCCACGTCCCTCTGCCCAGCGCTGCACCGCAGAACAGTGCCTGCTTTGCAGTGCTCAAGGTCAGCAGTCAAAAGAAAAGAACTTGCTGATACATTCAGAGGAAGCTTTTGCATTTATTGTCAAATGCTCACGCTAAAATCCGGGCAAGCAAAACGAGGGGCTGTGCTTCAGAAGGAATGTCCTGGAGTGGTTATCCCCTCCAGTGGTGACCTCACGCATTTTTGGTGTGTTTTTCATTTTCCACTTAGTTTCATCCAGATCTGTTTCCTATTTATACTGTAAGTGTCAACACACAAATAATTTTCTCCGTTGTACCCCTCGCTACTAAATTATTTTTCTAGGTGGAATAGCAAAAGTAATTACATTTATAAATGGAATGTCTGTTTTGCCTGAGTACCACGTCTAATTCCCTTCTGTGAGAGGGATTTTTATAATTCCTCCAAAAATGTCTTGGCAAAGATCAAGCCACCAGTTGGTGGCACAGGCACAGCCTTCAGGGGCAGAACTCAGGGCTCCCGTTCCTTTGGCCAGCGGGCAGGAGGGCACCGGGGAGAAGAATGCCCTGGTTTGTGTGAGAGAATGGTGCGGGTGTTAAATACGTGCAGTTATTAAGCACCCCAGAAAGCAAATCCCCTGAGTTGTTTGCCACCTGTGGATTTCGCTGTGCTGCTCAGGATTATTTTGGCAACTGAAGCATTCTTCATTGTGGACGGCTGTGGGAAGATATTAATCCCGCTCTTTGAGTAAGATATATTCACTGATCTAATAGATCTGTCCCATTTTTACTGCGTGATGTTGTGCAAGGAGATCAAACAAGTCCCAAGGAAAAGGATGAGTGATCTCACTTCCTTCTTATCCGCTTGCTACACTCTTCTTCAGCTCTTTTCCCCAGTTGAGTTGAGATGTCCTTTGCTTTACAGGAGTAGAACGCAGGGAGATCTGTTGTGAATTCTGCATTAAGGACAGTTCAGGTTTTCATCTCTGGGCGCTCCTTGAGAAAACCTGAATCAGAATCATTGTATGGGGGGGGGGAGATGGATCCTGGCCACGAATGGTCACAGCCTGCTCACTGATGGAACAGTCAGGCCTCACGGAACCTATGCAGGAGAATAAAGGCATCGTTTCCTTACTGGGTTCTCCAAATCTGCTAAATGTTCCTGTACACTGTTTTCTTTGTTCACCTCTCAACGTGTGCTTTCAGTGGGGGTGTGTTCAGGGTATCTCTTAAGCACTCAGACATTCTGTTCCTACAGATGTGGCAAACTTGAAGGTCTTACTGCAGGGCTGGAATCCGGTCCCCTGCGTGGACTGGGAGCTGCAAATGTGGGGATCTGAATGCAGAGATAGCAAGGTCCCTTTCCCACTTGATCGTACAATTAATCAGAGGCACCTCACAAGATTTGGACTGTAGTATTTCCTCCTCACAGAGTACTGTTGCAAAGTGTTCATGTTTATTCAAGATGTAACTTTATGAGTGGTTTTCCTTTATCTCAGTAATTCGTATACCCAGTACAAATTCTGTCTGTCTCCTCAGCGTTCGCATTCAGCTGCTTTGACTGATCTGGTGCTGCTGATTTACCAGCTTGTCTGAAAAGAAGGAAGATTGATGTTGGCTCAAGTAAAATTCTGAGATGCCTATGGAGTTTTCTTGCCCTAGATTTTTGGATCGCTATTTATTTAAAATGTAGGCAGAGCTCCGACTTTAGACTTTCAGGAATGCTTGCCTTATGTCAGTGTTTCAAACTCTTTGAGTCGAGTCACTGTGGTTAGCCAATCTTGTTTTCTTTCTCTGTGGTAAGATTTTAAATCCAGAGGGCTAACCTCAATGCTCCCCCCAGAAAGGAGGCAGTGATGACGATGCATTTCCTTCTTTGACCTCTGCAGTAGGGCTTTACAGAGAGGTGGAATCTGCCGAATTCTGCTGAACGCCATCTCACCTGCGTGAGGGTCAAACCCTGCTCCCGTAGCAGTGTGTGGAGCAAAAATATACTGAAACATTTTAAAAGCTAATTTATCTTTAAAGACTCCTTTTTACCAAATGCGGACTATGAACTGTAAGATGCTGTTACGCTCCTGAGTGTCACCTGGCTCTGTAGCACTTCAGAGCCAACTTGAGGCTGTGGGGTCTCTGAATTCTGCATTTCTCTGCATAGATACCTTGAAGTTCCTGACTTGGTAATGTTTTGAGGGATAAATCTGATTAACCCTGCCTTCCTCCCCTTATTGTTATTGTTGGAAGTGCAGCTACAGCTCCACGTGAGCACACCAATTGTGTGGCTGAACAGTGAGAAGTGGAATGAGAAGTGTGCTGCTGGGTGAGCCAGCCCTGCAGTGCTGAGGACAGATGCAAACTCTCTGCTCCTTGCAGTTCACACGGATTGTGCTCCTCCTTATGAGCAACATAACCACCCTACCACTAAAGAACGTGGTCTCACTAGGTGGATTGGAGCCCATTTAAGGAGTGGGTGATGTATAATACCACCATGAAATTCACTCGTATGCTTGGCTTGCCTTGTACCACTGGAGCTGTGCAAAGCAGCAGAAATGATCTGGCCGTTGGGACCGTGCTTTGCTCCTGCTTTAAACCACAGGTTCATCATAGCAGAGCAGGAATAGTCATCGTGCTGGAGCTGCCTCCTTGCTGGCATTCTGCAGGTCAGCCACAAGTCAGGCCAGTGGCAGCAAGGAGGTGACCATGGGACCTACCCCTGAGCACACACACTGCGTGCTGATGGGGGGACTGCTGGATACATGGGGCCCTCGGACTGGAAGATGTCCATTTCTCAAAGTCAAATCAAAAGAAAAGCACAATTTGGAAGCTAACTGTAATAGTGAAGGAACGGATGACAACATTGGCATTATTTAAGGCTGACCTGAATTCTGGATCTGGCCAGTTTGTTGATCTATAATCATAACGATCCTTAAATTACTTGGCTTAATTACAGCTAATATATTCTACTGGCAGGTTTACCTATACGTAGACTCTAGGTTTCCATGTTATTCTTCACTGAGACAACATAAAAGATACAGCAAGCGATGCCTTCTGACCATGTGCTTAGAAGTCACAAAGAATGTTGACCTTTACAGGCAAATTTTCAATAAAATATTCTTCAATCAGGCAGTAAATATTACAGCCGTGGGAAATATCCTGCATTCTTCACACACACACACACGCAACGGGGGACTGGAATCCCTCCCAGCACCGTTTCAGCTGTGCACTAGTGACCTGTACTTCCACAATACCCCTGGGCTGTGATGTTAGCTCTGGGTGTACCGTCGGTGTACACCTACCTTTTCATGTCGGCTCTGATAGAGAGATGCAGTTAGCAGACGGCGTCAGGTATTAATGCAGGAGTGACCTTTTAATGTCACGCACAGGTATATGAAGAAAGAACTGCCACTGAAAACTTCTGATTAAAGATAAAAGTAGGCAGCCTATAAAAACATTAAGATAAAAAGTGAAGCCATGTGCCCTGAGTTTCCCCTGCTATCCCACCTCCTACTCTAAATTGATGTTGTCAGCACTCATGATTTTATCTCAAATCTTGTGATGTTTGATGTTTCACTTACACTCCAGCTACTAGAGTTGTGTAATGAGGTTAGAAGCTCAGCTTTCCTTTTTCTTTAAATTAAAGTCGGTTTCTCGTCCTAATGGTTCGAGTAGAAAGCTTGCAAATGTGACCCAGGTGCACCCTAACAGCTCAAAAACCAGGAAGCGAAGTAAAAGATCTCCACATTTATCATCGTACAGACAGACTTATGATTTCGAGGGCCAAACTGTAGTTTTTGAACATTTGGAGATGGCAAATAGAGCTAAAAAAAAAAAAAAAAAAAAAAAAAAGGAGTATCTGAATACAGTGCCACAATATGTTGCATTTCCCAGAGAAGCATAGTGGTTATTATATCAAGAGTGAAAATTCTCTTATCAGATGTACGTCTTCCCATTTAGTTTGGTATGCAGCTTGCCTGGGTTCAGCCCCACGCTGCCTGGGCTGGAGGGGTTTGTATTTGATAATGCTTATTGCAGTGATCCAGCAAGAAATGAGAAACACCTCACCTTGCTAAACCTGGAATAAAGGAGCACAACAACCAACCAAACGGAAACGTTGGTAAACGCAGCATCTAAAATGGTTGGGATGGCTTCAGAAGCTCCAGAAGTACCAAGCAGAAGTTCTAATGTACAGGTCAGAAATATTCAGCTGGTTTTGTGTTGTTTCTTTTTAAGGCACAATCCCAGCAGGTGTTTGCTTCATCATAACCTGCCTCACTTAAGGCTATGGAGTCAGATCGTTTATTGATATATTAAAGATCTATGGCAGATCTCTGTCTTGCAAGAGGTATTTTCTCCAGCCTTTTAAATAACTTAAAAATGTGGATTGAGAATTTATCTTGGGAAGTGCAATCGTTGGAAGGGTCTGCTTCTGTCTTGTGTTAGTTTCTGTGGAGACTGAACTTTCTCTTCATGCTCTCTCTCTTTATAATCTTCTTTTTGTTTCCTTCGAGCTCTATTATCTCTGATTACTTTCAAGTATGCCCAAATCATCAGCCCTCAACTGAACTGAAATGTCTCTTATTCTCGTCTGTGCAGGCTCCTGCTGTTCTGGTATCAGTCAGATGTATTTCTTAGATCTTATATGAGTCAAATTGAAAAGATTTTTCCACTCAGTGTTGTTCTTTCTCCCACATCAGTCAGTGGCAGGACTTCTGCTGCAGGACGATGTAATGCTAGTTGTTTTTTTTTTTAATAATGAGAAGGGTATAAACTCATTGCAGTGCAGCTCTGGGATAAAGCTGCTTTCGCACCATCGATCGGACTTTGAAATTCCACCACGTATAAATTAAAATGCTGGAATTGTCATTCCGTGAGTTTATCTCCTCTTCTGCCTCCTAAGCATTAATTACTGTGGTCTCAACACTCTGTTCTGCCCTTTTCTCTGTCCTCCTCCCCCCTCCCCACTGTCACTCCCAATGGCTGGGAAGCCTTCCCAGTACAGCAGTCCAGTTCGTCTCCCAATAAAGGGCCATCAGCCAACACATTCTGGGCCTAAATTCATCTCATAAATATTGGTACAGTCTTAAATCAATGCAATCCCTCAGCTAATGTTCTAGATTTCAATGGAATTACATGGGGAATTAATTTTCCTCTGCCTGTAAAACAATAAAACAGGGAAATGCTTAGCATCTATGGCTTGGATTTACAATGTGGTTGAAAGGACGGCTCTCCCTTGTCACCATTAATGTAGACTGGGGCAAGATACTCCTGGTGGACTTTATTGAAGACCTGAGCACCTCAAGTAGGCAGATCTG
Source organism: Callipepla californica brunnescens (assembly GCA_023055505.1). Taxonomy (NCBI): domain Eukaryota; kingdom Metazoa; phylum Chordata; class Aves; order Galliformes; family Odontophoridae; genus Callipepla; species Callipepla californica. Next base: position 5,395,434 of record JALIRH010000006.1, read on the forward strand.
TCAAGAGTCGGCTCGCAGCACCGTACAGTTATCTGTTACACGTAAGGGCATCTGTTTCAGGATGTGTGTAATCTCTGCTCCGTGTGGTGACACCCATTTGCTTGCGCTCATCTGTTTGAATGATAACAGTGAGCGTTTACGTAGCACGTCACAAACGAGCATGCAAAAGCAGCTGCAGGAATGAAGCTGGTGATGTCCAGCAGGGTGTGTTGACCTGACACGCACTGGAGCGTGTCATATTTTGTTAACTCTGGTGTGCCCTGTGACTTGTTCTACTGCCAAAATGAAAAGCCGATGTTCTAGCACACCTATTCTTCCTCCTAGTAGAGTGGAAGGGCACGCGAGTAAAGAATCCACAATGAACTTTTCAGCTAAAACTTCATTATTTTTTTTATTCTTCTTTCATTTCCCATCCTTTCGGGCTCCATATTGTATCTTGTTCTCTTTTTTTTACCACGTTTCCCCATTGCCTCTTCCTTACTGCATGTAGCATTCCTCTGGTTCCCATTCACTGCCCTCAGAAGCATCCCTTCATAATTTCTCCCCCTCACTTCCTCTACTCATCCTTCCCAGGCAGCAGTGGCTGAAGCAATAGTCTGTTGAAAGAGCCAACCATTTTCTGCACAAAATGTAGAAAAACACTAGAGATTGTCCTTTTGTTTTCTCTCTAATGGAGAAACAGAGAATGTGTCGCCAGTTGATAACAGTAAATCTGTAGCTTGAAGTCATTTCGCTGCAAGAAATATCATAAATGTAAGGTACCCATAGGTGCCTTGTGTTTATGATCTGAGCAAAGTCTCCCTTAACTGTGAGTATTCTCAGTTCTGTATTTATGTATCGCTGATGCCTGTAGGAAAACACAGACCGTCCAGGTCTGTGCATTAATGAAATGAATGGATTTTTACTGTGAAATACACACACGCACACGTATATACGTGTATATATATATTTGATCTCTTCCAGAATGGGCAGCATACAAATTGCAGTAATTTGCATGCTGATTGCTATCTTGATACAGCGGAATCTGTCCTGGAGCCCTTTGCTGACTGCTCATGAATCAGCGTGGTCTGTTATCACAGTGCAGAGTGTTTGAACAGAAGTAGTCCCATTTCACATTATTTTCTAGCTGCTTTCTGAAAATAGAAGAAAAGAACACAATGGTCAGGACTCCTTATAAAATCTTAATAGATGAGTCCAGGGATATTCGCCATTGGTCTTGATGGAGCTTTCACACATCCTTGAAAGGGATTCATTAAGCTGGAAAAGCTGGCTGGAAACCAGTCTTCCTATAATGTCTTCCATAATTTGCTTCAAGGGACACATTTACAGTCACTCAGCCTTTTTTTATACATCTTGTGCAAGATGAAGGGCTGGGTCACAATTGCAAGACTTTAATGAATAGATGTTTGCTGCATGCCACAACCAAAACAATTTTTCAAGGATCTCAGCACAGGGCAGTGCTTCAGCGTGGGCTTTCCCAAGGATGTGCAATGGGAGGATAGCTGCAACCTCTGCCTTCACAATGGACGCTGTTTTTCCACCTGTTCCTTCTCCTGTGCTGATCCAGATGCAGAAGGAAAACATCCAGCAACCGCCATTTCTACTCCTGACTTCTTTGCAAGGAGCTGGAGATCTCAGTATTTCCTTTTGACCACGTGAACCACTCAACAGGTTTGCATGGAAACAGATTATGGTAGAAAGGCGCCTCCAGTGAATAAACAGTGAAACTCTGAGTATCTGTTAGGGATAGCCAGATCTCAGGGCGACGTGCTGCCTGCCAAAGGAGTTCTTAGATCTACTTTGTGAAGTCCATTTGATTTATGAGAATGAGCTCTCATTCCCATCCCACCAAACGCTGCTGATGGACTTACTGGTTGTTACAGATGGAACAACAACAACAACAACAACAAAAGAGAGATGGCTTTTTGGGGTTGGATTTCATTAGACTTTTAAAATAGGGAAGTAGATTTGCCTGCTGACCTTTGATTAACAAATACGAACTGAGCCAGAAACGTTTTCTCTGAAGGTAGCCCAATTAAGAACAGCTTCCTTCCTAGTTCCCCTTGTCTGTCTGTGAAAACTGGGCACGCTGGCATTGGGCTTTTATTTCTGGACATTTTCCACCTGGTCACAAACATTGGAAGTCCTGTCTTAGCAGGGTAAGCCAAGTAGCTGTTGCACAAAGGAACACTGAACGCATTTATGTATTGCAACAGAGACAGCCTTGAATCACCATATTGATATACAACGGATCAGATAGTAAACTTTTTATTAGCAGCCAGGAATTTCTTTTGAAAATGATTCTTTTTCTTTGACATCCCTACATATGTGCTGAAGGATGCTGGTACAGTTTCTTCCTATCAAGGCAGGATATAATGTGTGACTGTGTTCTAGAAAAGTGTGACTTTTTTTTTTTTACAGATTTATAATTTTTTAATGTCAGACCACCATAAAGCTTTCAAGCAATAGCTGCTGGCCAAAATTACATTAGGAAAGTGCATGTTATGCTCCATTTCCCTCCGGGAAGGGAGGTAAACACAGGCAATCTGGACTGGGAGGGCCAGAACGGAGGTAAGGAGGCTCTTGCTGAGTTTTTGCTGGCGGTCCCTACTCCCATGTCTTCCCAAGATGGCAATACAAATGGAGCAATACAAAATAGCAAAGAAAGGATATTGTATTCTGCTGAATACCAGCTACTCTGGGGACTGGGCAGCACTGTGTGGTCATTGCGTCCTGAAAAGGGGAAGGAGACGGCGTCCGTAAATGGGGGAATGGTATTGATGTTGAATGAGCACCGCTGGCAGACGTCTGTGGTATGCAGAGCTGGAGGACGCTGTTCATCAGCTGCGTGGAAAAGCAGTGCCATGCAACGCTCTGTGGCATTTTGAAATAGTTGTAAAGTCTGCCCAGCACAACCTGAAACTGTTATTATCTGATTAGTCACAGTGCTGCTAATTGCAGCAGTCACCTTATACCAAGGAAGCTGCGTTAAGGAACTGAGCTTGGGATAAAGACCACCTAATTTAGGTCCCCATTAGTCACTGCAATAGCTAAAATTAGGTGACTGACTCCAGTAGGACGAGCCAGGTCCCTCCTCATACAACCACTCTTCATTTACCAAGAGTGAATCAAAAAGCCGTACTGCTTTCCTGGATGGGGACAGTGTTGGTGGGATTTAACGACCGCTAAATGCTGCATTTGCACTTGCTTCTCTCCCTGAAGCTCCAGCCCTTGCCCCAGGGCTGTCCCCAGTTTTGGAAGCTCTTCTCTTTGCTGCCAAACCCAGCCTGGCTCACCATGCTCATCAATAAGCAGAGGCACCAGGCTGAGCAGAGCCCACTGTACGACTTTCCTGCTTCCTGAGCACGTGTCCTCTGAAAGAGGGAAGGGATTTTGCCTCTTCTCCTTGGAGATACCCGGGAGCCACCAGGACGTGGGGCTGAGTGGGAGCAGAGGCACAAGGAACTCCTGCTGGCTTCAGCCACTCGGGGGTTCTGTGACTCTGACTGCTCGATTCTGACATTCTGTGTTGCTGTGAGCACCTTCCAGCTGACCAGGAGGTCCCCTTGGGGCTGACGATGGCAGCAGTCAGGCAGCACTCCCTTTGGCAGCCCTGAAATAAGACGCCTAAATCCAGAGGATCAGGAGCACAGATAACACCGAGCACCTTCCAGAAATACCAGTCGGTGCATGGATTGCTTCTCCTGCCCACAGGCAGCACTGTGTGGCTCGGTGTCAGAAGGAAGCAGGGTCAGGTGTTTCCTCATGAACAGTGAAGTAGTATGTGCTGCCCAAGATGCTGGCAGGGACATGTGAGGTCACCCAGTTCAGCCTGCAGACAAACATGATGTCATCGCTGTCACTGTATGAGCAAACCCCCATTCTAAACACAGTCAGTTCTGCTTGATTTCCTTTTTCTCCCCGCTTGTTTCACTCTCCCATCCTCCTGCAGTGGGGTTTTGTCCAACCTTCCTTTTTCATTTTCCAGCCTGTGTTTATTCCAGGCCAGTTTTGCCTCTTACGCTCTCATGCCTACCTTTTGTCTCCACTGTTTTCTTTCTGGTGGGTGGAAAGGAAGAGGGAGGTCTACAAGAGAGAAGTTCAATATCAATTCTCTTGTGTGTATGAAATACTCAGCTCTTTGTGCATGATTAGACTATCAAGCAGGAGGAAGAGGAAGAGGAAGAGGAAGAGGAAGAGGAAGAGGAGGAGGAGGAGGAGGAGGAGGAGGAGGAAGATCTGCAAAGCCTTTTGCCAGGCAGAGAGCAGTCCCCGGGTTCCTCCTGGCTGCACGGGGGCAGCCTGGGCTCCCCTGCTGGAGCGCTGCTCCCCGCAGCATCCCTCACCAGCAGCCCGGCACCTTGGTGCTCTTCATCTCTGTCACATCAGCCTTGAGCAGTGACTTGAAGCCAGCTTTGTAAAGGAGGTGGAACAGAACAGCGGGACGACGAGAGGAGCGAAATGTTCGCTAGCTGCATGCAGGTGACTGTGGTTAGGAGGAAGTGTGAACGTTTGCTGGCTCGCCCAGCACAACAGAGCACTTGGAGCAGCCTTCCCTTGTGATACATTCGAGGCAATTTTATTTGGAATAGCTGTCCAAGAAACATTTTAAGCTTGCTTGTTTTTTGTTTTTTTCTTTTTGATCAAATTAACCCATTGGTCCTTGGGACGTTCTGCTCAGTGCCTGTGAGACTGCTGCTTCCTCCTGCCCTTCCTCAATGCTCAGCTCACACCGGCCAGCTATACAACACAAAAACCGGATAGGTGTCCTCAGCATTACAAATACTAATTCACAGTGGCACAAAACCGTTTTGAATTTGTGCATACGCATCAGCAACACTACGAAGATTGATCCGCAAGAACACGAAACTTGATTTGCAATAGGTGCACACTTTTGGATCGCGAGCATGGAGGTCTCGGCTCACGGTGTGCACTCTGCAGCCATCTCTGCAGGCCCACACTGTAAGTGCTTCTGTCCATATATCCGGGCCCAGGGCACACCAACAGCCTCTGCAGACCCCCACCTGGCCGGGCATTGGCTGTGGGTGCTGCTGGCTCCCTGTGCCGGGCACAGTGTGGGCTCCTGGGGTGGGGGCATGGGATGTGTTCCTCACCTTGAGTGCTAGCAGCACCTGAGCACCAGGGTAATGCATCTCTGTGCACGTTACTACTTCACTTCATCACATGCGAGCTCTTTTCATCACCTCTGTTCCTCCAGATGGATGGCTGTTTGGGGATGGAAGGCTTTTTTCCCCTCTAGCTGGACCAAGGCCATCCAACGGGGTGAGCAGCAGGAGGTTTTGAAAGGGAGATACTGTTAGCACTGTTTCTACACACCCGAAGACTGATCTTCATGCAGCTGAGACTACAAGGGATATCCCTTAAAATAAAGGGCAGCTTATTACCCATCTTCTCCAACTCCTGTGGAACGAAATATCCCAAAGTTGAGAGAAGCTGCTGCACAAAGCTTCTTTATAGCTCTCAGTGTGCCTCCTTTGCTGGCTCCAGCTGCCCCTACGCTCTGTTTTTCCTCAGCCTTTTCTTCAATATTTTTTCCAGTTGACTTAGTTATTACAGTGCACGGAGCAGAGCGAGGCAAATACCCTGAAGGTGGGAGCCGGCAGAGCTGGGGGGTGGCAGGGGAAGCGATGCTGCCATCCCATGACATCACCTGCACGGCAATTGGTGGCACCGCGGTGTGGGGAGGCACTGGCCGGCGTCCCCGGGCTCACTTCCGTGGCACAGAACAGAGCCGAGGCCTGTGTGCTGCCAGCTCCTTTCAGAGCCAGCCTGCTGGCAGGGCTCGGGGCATTTGGAGAAACAGTACAGTACTTTATTTAGCCTCTAGTGAGAAAAAGTCACTTCACAGCTCCGGTTGAGGCACAAGGCGCTAACAAGCAGATTGGGGGGGAAAAAAAAAAAAAATAATCCCTCGCATAAAAACGTTTCAAATGAAAATCGATTTTGTGTGCCAGATGACCTCGTGGATCGGGAGATTGAGCCGTGCCTTTTATCTCCAAAGAAACGGGTTCGGATCCTGATTAGCCCATAGAGGAAATTCTGTTTAATGGTCTAATTTTGGTGAGCTGAAAAGCTGTTCCCTGCCTAGAACCACCATCTATTATGGCGTGATTGGCAGTCTGTGTTCAAGGCAGAACAGGAACGTCACCTCGGCTCTACTCCTATTACTTCATCCTGCCATCAGCTCTCAGCACCTACCTCCACTTCCAAAGAGCCTGAGAAATCAGGCGGGATTCACGGTGAAAGTGGAACTGTGCAGCTGTGCCCGGACAGAGCGGTGCGGGCACACGGCAAAGAGAGGCTGCAGAGGTGCCAAGGGGAGACCTGGAGGATGGGATGGGAGGGTCTGGGAAAGCAGGGAGCACAACGGTGGAGCAATGTTTCCATGGGAGAAAATGGAAAAGGGAGGAGAAAGGGGAAAAACAGGGAGTGAGGATGGACAGGGAAAGGATGTCTGTGCAAAAGGTGAGATGCAGGCAGACAGAGCTGAAGGCAGTGAGCCAAAATGAGCGTAACTCCACCTAGATGTGAGGTGCAGGAGGGAGGTTCTCAAGGTTGGCTCCTGGAATGTCTCACATATCTGGAGGCATAGATATGTCCCAAGCCATAGAATCACAGATGGCTTAGGTTGGAGGCTTAAAGATCGTCCAGTTCCAACCTCCCTGCTATGGACAGGGCTGCCCCCCACCAGATCAGGGCCCAGGGCCCCATCCAACATGGCCTTGAGCACCTCCAGGGATGGGGCACCCACAACAGTCCTTGGCTGGTGCTAGGTGTTTTGTCATCAAGGTATCTTAGCATGGTTTTCCTAAGTCTTCATTCCTTGAAGCATGAACCAGGGGAGCAGAGGATCTGCAGGACTGGTCAGCAGCCAGTTCGCTTCTCCACCACGTCTCTGCTGGAGCCATGGAGTAAGAAAAGAACTCCTCAGCTCCGGCCTGATCAATGGAGCATCTCCACACTGTTGGGTGGTATTGCTCCTACCAGCATGAGCGTGTGCCAGATGGGCTGCTGGGCTTTCTCCACCAACATTAAATGGAGGAAGGAATTCGAATTTCATACTGTGACACTAGTCAGCCTCGTGACCCTGTTCTGTGCAATGCTGAGAGCAGATAGATAAGAAAATATCTCTCTAAGGTGGTTGCAGCAGTGGGTGAAAAACTGTCAGTGGTGGCAGTGGAGGTATTGCCACCAGGATGGCATTTCAGCTTTCAGCCTTTTCAGAGTCACTCTGGCTGTCACAACAGTGAATGCGCTCATAAAGTAATCTCAGTTTGGGTGGTCTTGCTCAGGACAATAAAATGTGCATTTGGAACGGCACCGATAATTGGGAAAAAAAACGCTATAAAACCAGCGTGGCGATGAAGTGCAAAGTGCTGTGTTCTGGGAGGAGAAATGCCAGAAGGGAACCTCCTGGTGGGCAGCGAGGTGGGGCTGGGGCTGCAGGTGGGCTGGGGGCTGAACACAAAGGCAGCGTGGGATGTCCTTTTCTGGTGAAAGCTGCTCCCCGCAGTCCCCTTGCTTCGTCATCTCCTCCCACCTGAGCTTCGGCTTCTTCACACACACCTCGGCCTTAGCTGGGTGCGTTAGGTGGGAGAAGAGGCCTGCAGTCTGCACTGCTGACTGTCACCGTGCCGGGGAGGGGTTGGCTGACCTGGGAGGGGAGAGCCGGCAGCTGGGGCTGGTGATAAGCAGCTGGAGCGGGCGAGAAGAAATAAACTTTTCACCCAGCTCAGCTGCAGCCAGAACAGGATGTGTGGCTGCAACCTAAGACATAGGAGATAATTATTCTACTCCGCTTGGCACCGGTAAGGCCTCAGCTGGAATACAGTGTCCAGTTCTGGGCACCGCACTGTAAGAAAAATGTAGAGAAACTGGAGAGAGTCCAGGAGAGAGACGCTGGAAATATCCGAGGCAGAGAAAGAACGACCTAGGAGGAAATGTTGAAAGGATTGTTTGTTTAGTCTGGGAACAGCGGAGTCTAAAGGAGCGATGATAAAAATCTTGTGATACGTTGAAGTTTATTGTGAGGAGGAGAGTGATACGTCTTTCCCCACGGCTGCTGCAGGACAGCGAAAGAAGGAAGCAGCTGCATCTGTGGCTGGGAAAACTGAGATGAGGAGCAACTTTCTAGACAGGAGGGCAGTGCAGGCAAGCTGCTAGGGAACGCACGGGGCTTGTTAAATTACATAATAAGTGTGTTCTATTTTATTAACAAACGTTGGAAGAATGAGGATGGGTTTTGTTTGAATGGTTATTTTGGGCTAAAGCCTGGGATTGGATTCTGCATGTCCACGGCACAGTCATGTGGGTGCACTTGCAAGAAATAGCTCTTTTTCAGGATCAGTGTGTACACAACGCAGCATCTGGTGACTGATCTCTTATTGCAGGATCTCTACATACTGCTGCAATACAAACAGGCCATCATGTAACACAACAGTCTGTATGAAATCCTATGAATACATGAATAACTTTGTCTTACGATTCCATTTTTGGCTGCACTGTATTCTTTCCCCTCGCAGGTTCGTATCGCGTATCTCTAATCCCTTCTTTGTAGATTTGCCGTATGTGCACAGCTAGAGATATATCCACTGATAGCTGTTAATCCTTTGAGTGTTTTTACATTACACAGCATATGTCCAGTGAAAGTGGTGCTGCCTGGTTTAAGGATACTCGCTGATTCTCCAGCAGCACTGCTGCAAACACAGCATTGCACCATCCCAGGGAGTTCTCAGGCTGTGAATTGGGTTTTCTTCTTCAGAAGAGCATCAGAGGATCTCCTCATATTTCCAGCAATTCAGTGCATTGCAAACTCAGGAAAGGAATGGAAGGAGGGTCGGGGAGGTTGGATGTGGAGGTATGAAGGTGGGGTCCCACACTGTGTCCTGGACTCATCGGTGACGTTGCAGAGGTCAAAATCTATGGCTGTAGCTGCCCAAAACATTGCTTGAGACTTAGGACAGAATATGGATTTGTGTCTCGTGAAATAAAATGTGTTAGGAACTGTATTTGTTACGGATTGCACTTACAATTCTTACCCTCCTTGGATTTTTAGTGTAGCTTTAGGTGTGTTTCGGATTTCCTGCTGTTTGGTTTGGTCGCAAAATGTTTGAGGTGTTTCACTGGTTCCCAGGATATGTACCCAACCTTCACTCCACCTTGGGATCGTTTATCTACAAGGACAGTAACAAGAAACTTGAGGCAATGAATACCATGAGCTCATGGATACTGTTAACATTTGGAAGATGAGTGGCATTAAGCCGATATCACCTTTAGAGTGTATATTTGTTGGAGTACAAGCCAGCAAAACAAAGCAGCCAGTTAAGCGAGGTTACTGCTGCTTTGCTTTCCACAAAAGCACAAAGTACCCACAGGGTATTCATTATCATATGAATTATTACCTTTTCTTTTCTTTTTTTATGGTTCTTCTTGGAAGATAGGTGTCTACAACATCTACGTGAAGAACGGGGTTGTGGTTGGCTTTGTCTATTGTAATGAGGTGGGAAAGAAAACCATATCTCAACTTCTCTCGGTTCCTTTGCAGGGGATTGGGGTGCTCCCACATCTTCTTGTGAGAGAGCTGTGGCATCATGGGTGGTTTGCTGGGACAGAAAGGAAAGATGGGAAAGGGGTGGAGGAAGGAGAGGGAGAACTCAACTGCTGATGTTGAACAGTTGGACTTGAAAGACTGTGTTAGTCACCTCAAGGCTCCATGCACAGTCACTGGAGAGGGAAAGTAACTCCAGGGAGATGCTTGTCTCCTTTCAGGACAGGAAATGCCTGTTTCTCTGCTGCCTGTGTGAGACATCTAGGTATCCAGCTCCTAGATACGTGAAGCTGGCTGGGATGACCCTACGTGGCCTACAGGCTGTGGCACTTTCCTGGAGACCACTCCCACCATTGGGAGTTGCCTAAGGGTGGAATCACCTCTTCTACACACCCTGTGGTGACCGCGGGGCAGCAGTGACCACCAGTGCCACCTGTGAGGACATGAGCTGGCCATGGCCCGTGAGCCCTGACAGACAGCTCACTTCAGGGCTTTTGGGCTGAAGAGCAATTTCAGAGGGTTGGGAGTGAACTTAGTGCCAAACTTCTGAGGATCGCCAGGCCTGAGGCTCTACATAGGCAGGAGCAGAAGCATCAAAGTTAAAAAAGATCAGCCTTTCTGCTCATCTGCATCTGACATCTCAGCAGAGCGAACCTGACAGCTCCTCACAAGGGTATCAAACCTCGCTTTTGCTGGGCTCCCGCTGGGTGTCTGACAGCCCCTGGCTGAGCTGTAGTGGATCAGGAGGAGGAGGCTCCAGCTGAAGGCCTTGAGGTGATGGGCTGCAGGGCACTGCCATTTTTCCAAAGCCTCACAGCACCAGGGGGTTGGAGGGAGGGACAGCAGGAGGGGGAACGACACCACGCGTTACTTGGAGAAAAGGATTTCGCATCAAGGATTATGTAACTTTTGACATGTCCTATATATTGAGGCCCAGCACCAGGGATCTGCTTACTTTAGACAGTGACGGCTAAGATAACAGCAGCATCCTGCTGGAGGTTCTCCAGATTTATGCCTGCCCTGGTTTAAGGAAAGGGTAGATGTGGTACTGAGGGACGTGGCTCAGAGGTGGAAGGCAGACGGTTGGATTAGATGAACTTAGTGTCTTTTCCAGCTGTAATGGTTCTGTGATTCGGTATCACCTGTTGGATGGCACCAAGCTGGAGTTGCCCACATTGTGTGCCCAGGCAGGGGAAGCAGAAGGTTGGAGACTTACGGACGCGCCCTTTGCTCTGCCTCAGTCCTACACCATGATGCTGTTTGCATTTAACTGCACCTAAGCTGTAGGAATCCTCGTGGTTTGGGAAGCAAAACCCTTTGGCTCTGTAACCAGACCAAACCCATCTTCATTTGCTGCACGGCCCCTGATAGCTTTTCCACATTTCACATGGGACTGGGCTCTCAAATGCTTTTTACAAATTTGACCAACTCCCTTCCAGCATCTGGCAGGGCTCATTTTCCCACTGACACTTCACTTATTCCACGCGAGCTCCCCCACCTTTATTTCATCATCGAATCATTACAGTCGGAACGAGCACTACGATCAGCCAGCCCAACCATCAATTCATTGAGTCCAGCCACCATTTATTTATATTTATGGCTTGTTTTTCTTCTTTCTTTTTTTCTCTTTCCCAGCAGGGAGGCGAGCGAGTGGAAGTGCATCCCATGTCGGTCTGGGAACGGCCTCGCAGGGGTTTGGCACCTCGTGCAGGAATGAGCGCATGCAGGTAGAATGCGACGGCTCCCGCTGAGTCCTGCGGCCCAGCGGAGAGCAGCTGGTTAAGGTGGAACTCGAAAATCACTCACGAGATAAACAGGTTGCAACGTCAGGCGCTCTCCAAGGGAAAAGCAGCGTGCAGCATATGTTCTTACTTTGGAAGATATTTAAGAAATAAAAAAAAAAAAAAGAAAAAGAAATCTCAACCCTTTAATAGACCCTCTGCTGGCTTATGCTCGTGGAGCTGTTAATTAATTAAATAACTGTATGCGAATGGCATCCATTGGGAAAGAGCCTCTCAGCTTCCAGATGCCAGTTATTGGCCCCATTACAGGCCCAAAACTATTACAGTAAATCATTACATGCTCCAAGATGAACTGGCACACGATTGCTGGGAGGAAGGACGGAGCTATTCTCACTTGTGCCATTTTGTGTCAGTTTTTATCTAGTGAGATTAATTAGGACTTTTAGAAGAGCAAGTCAGAACTATAAAATATTAAAGGATATTCCATCAGTGGGATGGAGACACGCTTAAGCAGAGCTTTTAAAACTTTTGGATGTTGACGGATAGATAGAAATTGGAAGAGATAATGAGCAACATCTGATTTTGATTTATTTTTTTTTTAGAAGGTCAGATTTATAGTGAGTGGGGCTGTGCTGAGCCTCCTCTGTCTGCTGGGGGAGTACTCAGAGGAGGACATTAAAGTTTATCACTGCAGTTCAGGTGCCAGGTAAGCAAACAGTTTCTCAGGCCAAAACCAATCATTTAAGGCCGTTATTCCAGATACAGAATCAACCAGAAAGTGTTAAATAACCCCATGGCCTGGATGGGGAAGGGAATGCTTCCTGACATTGGATGGCAGCCTAAAATCTGTGATCCGGCCTACAAGGGGCCTTTCCCCCCTCCTTTCTTAATTAATAAACTATACTTTTTCACCCTAAATGACTACCATGGATCTTGCTGTCATTTTAGGCAGGGAGGGATAAAACCATTGAGTCACCTACATCACCCCAAGCCTACACTGTGTGCCCTTTGGAAACCTTCATGCCTGCTTGGCCCGTTTCAAATCCCAAATCTGAGCACTGGAGGGGGCCTGCAGGCTATCACGCTGTTCATACCGTTTACCCACTAATTAGACACATTCATTCACAGGCAGAAAATATTCCATGACGGACGTGATGGCGAAGCGAAGGGCGGAGGGTTTCTCAAGGGATCACCAGCAGCGTTGAAGGAGTGGTGCCCAGGGGACCTGCCACCACTGCCCCCACACCAGAGCACGCCTCAGCGCTTCCAATTGCACGGAGGACATGCAGAAATGGACACATGTAGCGCTGAGGGACATGAGTTAGTGTGCGTGGAGGTGATGGCGGTTGGATGAGGTGATCTTAGTGGTCTTTTCCAACCTTAAGCATTCTGTGTGAGCTCTCTGCTGCCCCAGGGTGCGTGGGACTGATGGAATGCCCAACAGCGGTTCACCGTAAGTAGAAAAATGAGGTATTTGTTGGCTGTGGGTTTACAAGAGAAAGGGCATCTCTTGAAAACCATCTTCATCTGGCTGCTTCCCCTGAAGAGAAGGTAAGGACGCAGAAACGTTCACATGGATCCTACCAGGAAGTGACTCGCTGTGTGAGAAACGCGTGAGTAAGAGTTTGCTGACTAACCTCTAGCGAAGGGAAGGGACTGATTTATTACCAAAGCATGACAAATAGAGGCACTGCTCTCGCAGGCTGCTCTGTGCAAGCAGATCCATGCAGCCACGTGGCTCTGCTAGGGCCCAGCAGGGCTCAGGACTGGGTGTTTTGGTTGCCAAACTGGCAGTAGAGATGGTTCAGTAGCAATAGGCTGGAAAATTTTATGTTGCATTTCTCCAGAAGTGCAAGAAATGTCAGTTTGAACGAAAAAAATGATCCAGATTCGGGTGGGAGCCATGGGACTCGAAGCAGAAAAGCCAAAGCAGAGGGACAGACGGCTGCTTTGTCAGCAGGGCAGCACCTGGTGTGTGCTGGTAGGAAAGCACTGCCTTGTCTCGTCCTAAATGCAAACAAATGGCTTGCAGGCTCTGGGATCTGAGGAGGGGAGTGTCACCATGTGTCCAACACAAACAAAAGGATGAGCTGAGCCAAGAGCAGCTCAGTGCTCATCTCCCATTCCCTGGCTGTAGCCGCAGGAGACTTCTCCTGGCTCGTGCGAGAATGGGAGGGAATGTGATAGCCAAGCAAAAATGTTCTTACTTGATAGCTTAACATGACATAGGCAGCAGCTACACTTTTGCACTGAGCTGTCTTTTCTGCTCTATGGAGTCTTAGACTGGCCCATGCTTTGCAGCGGAGAAAATGAAACCAGGAGAGGAAAAACACAGCTACTTTTTTTTCTGGGGTGCAGATCATGGATTCTGAGCCAGAATGAGATGGAAGTGAGTGCAGGTCATCACCCCCTGTGAGCTGGGACAGGACAGCAGCAGCAGCGCTGCATGTGCAGGCTGCTCCCCAGCCACCATGCTCACTGCTCCATGCCCCACGTTCTGAGTGTTTTGGGACGGAAACAGGAAAGAGGACTGCAGCCATAGACCGCGATCGCACAGTAAATGGTGGATTTCAACTTTCCAGTTGGAGGAATAATGGACTAGTGTTAGGGACCTGGTGCAGCCAGGTATGTGCAGGCAAACGCAGCTGGAGAAAAGCTTTGGGCGCAGACGCAAAGTCCAGTCTGACTTTGTAAAGATGTATGCACACTCTTAACTTGAAACACATAAATTTTCCCATTGACCTCCCTGGAACTATTCATGCATTACACATATGCATGAGCCTCTCTCGAAGTAGGGAATATAATAAATGAGACAACCCAAATAATTAACCAGAAGTATTTTCTGTACAGTGAAACAGGAAAATTTACAAGAGGTGTGTGCACATGGGCTCCCAGTGATCCCTCTTGACAAAAAGGGACGGATAAAATCTAGGCCGCATTGTTAAAGGACAAGGCATCGTTGCTCATGTATGGAGGGTGTTTCCAGCTACCCATAGTGCAGACAAGAGTGTCGTTTGCATTCAGTATGTTAATTAAGCAATTTTCTGGGTTTTAGCATGTGGAGGATTGGTGGGAGGCAACTTTAACTGGGGTTGTGCAGGCTGAGATCCCTTCGTTATGTGGATGACCCTGAGTGATGCCAGAAGAGCAGCACTCACAGCAGTGCGTTGCTCCAGTGCACAAAATCAGCCCGAAAAAACACAGTTATGGCCCGATGAAAAGAACTGATAAAAGCAAGATCTCCATTGTTAATCCATCTGTTGTTGGCGAGATATCCAGAGCCTGGTGGTACGTACAGCGTTATCATGGAAGGGAGACCCTCTGCAGACCATTAAGGCTTCTACAGTTTTTAACCTGTAGTTATGTTTTTTTAATATTCACATGGGAAATGTTTCAATTTTTACTGCCTGTATCTGCCTGTACACATTGCTTTAGGTCTGCTTTCCTTGGTAGGTTTATCGTTCAGCATATGCTGTACTCATTAGCATTTAAATCTATAGGTTGTTCTGGAGTTACTATGGCATATGGTTGTGGATGGTAGCTCCACAAACCTCCGGCACTCAAGCAATACCGTGACTTGTGCTGGCAGGTGGAGATGAACGCGGACCCTACCTACAGCACCAGTGCATTTAGTGGTGGATGCCTGCTTACTTGTGCAAAGCTGCCCAGTGCTCAGGCCCTCCAGACCTGTGTTTGCTCGATCATCTTAAAACAGAGCTTCAAGCTTTGCTGTTTCATGGCAGAACTTCAAGCCAGCAGCATTCTCAACTATCTTCTTCTTTTCCTTTTGTGCATTAAAAATGGATACTTGATTTGAACAGAGCCATTATCCATGAGACTACAAAAAGCCAGCTCCTTACTCAGGAGCACTTAAGGCTTTCAGACAATGCACAGGACTGGGAAGGGAGAGACTGCTGCTTCTTCACACCAAGACTACATCCTGATCTGTGTTCAAAACCCGGCATCACTCTACCCAGGATTATTAGGGTCTTCCTTTGAGCACCAAACCCAAGGAACTAGTGCGACCTGTAGGCAAACAAGCCAAGTCCGAAATGAAATGAGGCTCCAGCCCCAGTGCCAGCCCGTACTTGTATTTATTCTGCTTTACGATGGACTTCTTTTGGCTCGGGGAGGTGCACTGCACTGAGCTTTGGCACACTGCTTCAGACGTGGAGGAAGTCTGGGATGGGAGACCACAGCCTAAGTGTATTTACCTAGCACTCTGTTTTCATTAGACTTGCTGGAGCTGAAGGGCTCCTCCATCTCCTCTGAATGCCTGTTTTGAGTGATGATGACTTTGCAAGACTAAATGTCCTCTGTTCTGTCCATGCACTGCTGTCATTCACACTGAGAATCCTGGAGCCTGCATGTTTTAGTCCGGGGATGAATTAGCATTTGAGTTTTAGTACATCCTGTCCCATAATTATTCTGAATGGTTTTTGGAAGGAGAGTCTGAAAACCTACCTATTCCCAAGAATAATGATGTTGGCCTCAAATAAAGGACATGACAGCACTGGCACTGAAATACTGGAAAGTCAGCACATTTGGAACTTCAGTGCTGGTATTTTGTCATTTCTGATCCTAACAGAAAGCATTTTCATTTGTATTGCTTTGTTTTCCTTGAAGGCAGACTTTGCTCCTGAAGCAAAGACTGTGGGATCAAAAGAGATCTGGAGAACCAGCCTCGGTGCTCTGGGTCTGCGGGTTTCCATCTGCAGGCTCTAATTCAGCCGTGCTGTTTGTGTAGAAGTGCAAATGCAGAGGGAACAGCTCAGAGTTTCACTTTTTGGCTTTCAGACACTGCAGCATTTTGTTCTCTTTATATCCACGGCTTCTATTTAAATCTCTATCTACCTGTAGCTCCGCCTGCACTGTCTTTCAGGGCTCCCTCCTGCTTCTCCCATTGTCCTGGATATCTTTGATCCGTGCAGTAGCGGAACAACACTGCTGTGCACTGCTCAGCCCAACCTGGCACGGATTCAGTCCAGGAGAGGACTGGAGATGGTACCCCTTCCTTTCCCTTTGCCTCTCACATCCCCCGCGGGTGGGATACAACGCCAACGAGGACTTATTAGAAAAGGAAGTATTGGGAAATGTGTGTTTCCTGGAAGAAATACAAAGTAGTGCCAATGAAACCCGAACAAGGAAGAAAAGAAAAAGCTGTTTTGAAATCTCGATGCTTGGTTATGCTGCCCTGATTTCTTAGCCACCAATCCTTTGCTGATACCGGTAGGGCTGGGTACAGTGTCACCGAAGCTGATAGATGTGACCTCTGCCCTTCAGTCAGAGCAGCAAAACCACATGAGTCTTCAACACAAAACCTGGGTACATGATCCCACTGGAGCAGAGCCACGTGGAGAGCTACGGAGCTTCAGCAATACGAGGGAAAGGGATTTACTCAGTGCTTTTGGTACCATGGCATCTGCACCTCTGCAGGGCTGGCCTGGGGAATGGAACAAACAGTGGAGGTAAGGAGATACCACCACCTGAGAAATGCCCAACTTCCCATTTCCACTGCTCAAAGCTTGGACACGCGAGATCTGTGCAGCTTTGCTGCCTGCACAATTGGTTTGGATTGTTGGCTTGGGTTACTAATTAACAGCTTCCCTTTTTCTGATGGGTGAAAATACGAACATCCGTACGATTTTACAAAATGTGGCTTTCTTGTCAGACAAGTCCCACTAATTCATACTGCAAGGGAAGTGCAAGCTTTGCAGTCTTACTGCAGAACTGCACAGTTCATAGATTCATAGATACATTAGGTTGGAAAGGACCTAAAGATCATCTAGTCCAACCATCCTCCTACCACCATCCCTACCCACTAAGGATAAAGGAAAGTCATATAATGATTCTGTAAGCAGAGGGACAGGACTGCTCAGCAGCTTGGTGGTGGGGCCTCCCATGGGACAGCGGGGTTGGACTGTGTCCCGTCCCCTGCTGGAAGAGCTGTGACGGGCACAGTCACAGCTGTTCCCACCAGGACAAGCTCAGGAGGGTCCAATCCTCTGCAGATCTTCCTCTTAGTGGCAGTCATTGGGATTTCCTGGAGCATCCTTACCATGTGAGAGCTTGTTTGCTATTGTCAGCAGTCATTCAGTGTCACTGTGCTATAGGATCTTGGGTGAAGCTGAGCCCTTTGCCTTCAGCTTTTGATGACCACGTGGCTCTCTTTTCTTCCATGCTTTAGCAAACCCTAGGGGAGCTCCCCAAACAGCCTCCCCTTCTTCTCTGCCCCTTCCCATCCCTGTGCTGGGGACACACTCATTTCTTCACCTAAAAATCCCGTTTTGTATTCTCTGGGAACATGGTCAATATTTTGGTGCTGTGAGTGCCACTCTGTGTCACACTGTGGGTCTCTCTGGGACTGAAGTTATTTGTGCCTTGTGAACTGCGGTGTGCCATGTGCTGCCTTGTTTACTTTCTTCTATAATCACTTTGTAACAGACCAGAACAACATTCTGCTGAAATTCTGTGAGTCAAAAGCAGCTTCAGAGCTGTCAAAACTGCCGGAGATGAGCAGAAGCTTGCTTTGATGAGATCCCTACTCACATGCACCAATTTCCTGAACCCATTTCTTGCACAGCCTAAACTCAGCATAGCTTTGTGAGGATTATGGATGACACTTTGGGCCGTGTGCTCTGTCAGAAAGGATTCTTCACTGAACGTAGTGTCTGCAGGAGGAGCTGGCAACCTGGCCATTTAAAGCATGGGGACTTGATATTGCATTTCACTGACCAGTGTCTTCATTTTGGGTATGCAGAGTGGGAAAGCATGGCTCAAACCTGCTGTAGATGGCAGTGCCCAGCACCATCTACCACCTACTAGTGGGAGGCAGTGGCACAGGCTGCCCAGAGCAGCTTTTTGAGGCAACAGCCTAAAAATCCTGTCTTTCTGATGCTCAGAAACCACGATTTCTTCTCTTTCATCTCTCCCCAGAGGGTGAGGAGGTCTTCAGTACGGGCCTAGCTAGATGCATGAGAAACAACCCTGACAAATGGTTTAAATTATAAAGTACAGCAGTGATGCCAAGTCCTGCAGTGCGAGTGCCAAGATCGGGAACATGGCTGTTCCCCAGCGCTTGGCAAGGTGGTGACATCTCGTCACCGCTCTCCGTGAGCGCGAGGCCCACACAGGTACACGGACCAGTTGGCTGGGGCAGCATGCAAAGCAGTGTGGGAAAGCAGGGGGACGCCTGCCAAGCCTTTCCCAAGAGTCACAGCCATGTTTTTTTTCAAAGGGCACTGCTCCAGTGTGAAATTACTCCTGGTGGCAGACGGAACGCAGCCTCCGAAGCGATCTACCAGTTACACCGATGTGTCGTGCGGGCTCGATCCCGGTTTGCACTGGGTGTACACGCAACTATTTACTTCCACTAAAGCGTGGCCTTGACGCTGACAGCTGCGAGAGTGCTTTTGGAGCAAGCAGAGATGGTTGGAAAAGGCACCTAGAGCTGCAGGGGAAAAAAGCAAAAACAAAGCCATAAAATAAAGAAGTCTGTTTTTACATTTAATTCCTCCTGGGTCCAAAGCAGCAGGGTTTTTTACCTTCATTGTAAATAATGCAGCATCTACATAGCTGAATCCATCACCAGTTTCATCTCTTGGTGGGAAGAACTTGCAAGTCAACCGCGGCCAACTTTCTATTTTAAAGCATTACCATGCTAGACGTGTCAGTCAACAGTTCAAGAATCCTTTTGTCTTACTGCACATTATTCACAGCTCAGCGTTACTCCGCTGTCTTCCTTCAGACAGAGATGGCCAGACGTTTAATTTTGGAAGCTGCTGTAGGGCATCAGAGTTTTCAGTCCTGCATCATGCAGACGCGCTGTACTGGTTGATGTTCCTTTCCCAGTCAGAGAGATTCTTCCAGTGCCAAAGGCTTCCCAGCTCTTCCCTTCTTCACAAGATGCACAAGTCTCGTGCTGCTCTGTAGTTGTCACAAACATCAAACCTGCACCTTCCTGCGTGAGCTGAAGCCCTGTGACATGGCATGGCTTTCTCCCATGCTGAGTTTGGCAGAGCGATGCTGCCCACTGCCCCATCTGGACCTTTCCCTATGAAAATACATTTGAGTATTTCAAATATATTGGGTTCAGGAGATGATTGCTACGGCAGCCACAGAAGAGAAGCAGAATATCACGATCCCAGGACACGGTGCCTTATGCCCAGCGGCCATCAGAATGCTTTCTGCCTCTGTCCATTAGCTTCCAGTAAAAATACAACTGTGGGCACGTTTCCACTCGGGAACCTTTACCTTCTGCCATTTCCAGGCTCCATGGAAATTTAAGTGGCTGCCACCAGATGCGTAAGAGAAAGGAAACTCCAATTTTATGTGCACGTAGGAACTTAAAACCAAGCAAACTGTTTCTTGTATTCTATGCGCTCTATTAAAAAGTCGAGGGATTAAATAAAAGAAGAAATTGCTGAATATAAAAATGACATTTACTTCACAGGTGTCTGCAGAAATCCGGGTGCGTTTTACAAGCAAATGGAAAACCTGCAGAAGGCCTTCATTTGTTTTTGTCACAAAGCTCTCTCATTATAAAAGGATGAGGAAAAAAGGTTCGGAGAGTTCCTCTTCATTTTACGCTCGCTGCTTTAATTCAGGGTTGCAAATGAAGCAACAAACAAAATTCTAAGAAAAAGTTCCTACAACTACAAAAGCCTTAATAATGCAACGTTCAGCTGAAGCACGGCGACACTGACATGAAAGGATTTTCATTTCTAAGAAATACTTGAGTAAATTAGAGTTTGAGGCTCTATGCATTCTTTTCTCAGACTTAACAACGCATGGTGGCATTTTGGCAGGGCGGATCTCCAGCAACTGGAGCTGCTCAGCCCGAATCACCCAAGCCCTCTCTCCTGCCTGGCAGCAGCTCGCAGCAGCACTGCAGGTCACCCAGTGGGCTGGAAACTGGGCAGCACTTAGGTCTGGGTGAAAAAGGAGACTTAGGATGAGAAAGTTCCCTATGAAAAACGTGTCGAAAACCGTTCTTCATAGCCCCAGTTAATGAAGGCGCACAATTGCTGCCATCCCAGGTTCCCTAGCGCATCTGTTTCAGACTCATATCCCAAAGGTTCATTTTTCTAAACAGCACAATTCTGGCAGAGGGGAAGCTCAGTGCCCTCCCAGATGGCATCCTGTCCCTCCTGCACATGTGCAGGGAAACCCGGAGCTTCCACGTTCCTGAAAGCCGGGCTTGCTATGCACGTGGAACAACTGTGCAGAGCACCATCATTACAATCAGCAGAGAATTAAAAGAATCTATCTGTCTGCATTCAAAGTAAAAAATAAAGGTGACGTTTCAAAGCTAAATGCTTTTTAATCAATTAGAACTTTGGCTTCGTTTCAACTTACACATTTATTTTATAGCACAATGCAAAATATGAACTACATTGTGAACATTATAAAAGCTTTTTTCCAGATGGGAATGCCAGAACATTTTTGCTGCTTTTTTTTTGTCTCAAACATACTCCAGCAAGTCTGACTTCATGAAAGCAGTTTATCTTCAGCAGAGTTGCGCTGACAGAAAAGGGAACTGTTGACTTTTTAAAGTAGAAAGGATGTAGCCCTTCAACTTTTACATTCCAAAGTTCTGCATTTGCATCATCTCAGCTGTTCTTATTAAAAAAAAAGGCAAGTATGTCTGTATAATAATTCACAGTGGATGTGTCCATTCCTATTGTGGCATTTAACTCTGGCCTGCTCTCAATGGAACAGTTGGCTGTTTTTCTTGTCTTTGCATACTCGCACAGGTTTTGAAATAAGCATTGGTGGTGATGGAGAGCACAAATGAAATGACGTAGTCTCTAAAATCATCACCACTGCAGAGATGTTAAAATGAGAATGTTCACTCACTATGCCTCACAAGAAAAGAACGAAGACAGAAAGTGATCAGAGGGGAGACTTCTGATGAAAAAAAAAAACAACCCAGCCAAATAAACCATGCATTCCCATTGAAAGAATAATGAAATAAACTGAATTCATCATGGAAGTGATGGAATTCAAGACAAAATGAAGTTAAAAATGGATGAGCATGTGGAGGATAGGCCTGTTTACTTGCCATTAACCATGGGTCTGAAGGTAACTTCCACTCAAGAGCTTCCCCAGAGCCCCACTGCTGGGAGCCAGGAGCACCTGCCAGTGAGAAGAGGCTTTCCTGGCACCTCTCCCAGCAGCTCCTGCTTTGGGAATGGCACTGGGCTGGAAGGACACGGAGCTGCTCAGCATCTTCACAAAGGTCTGCACGCATCACGCAGAGGCGTGGTTCCTTAAACAGGAGTACGGACGTGCACTCCTAGCTCCAGGTGCAAAGCCCACCTAGATACTGCTGGCAATTCACGAATGCATTCAGCTTGGAAAGGCCGGCTTCAGAAGTCAGCAAGTTAAAAGGTATGAGTCTTAACTATAGATTTCTTTTTAAGGCATCTTTCTCAAGAAGATACTGCACTAGGTATTTCTTAAATTGTCTTTTTTATTAATAATCTGTTCGATCTAAGCTATAAAACGTGTTGTGCAACATGACTGAACGAATACAGCTGTGAGAAACACCTCCCCTTGTTGAAGTAATTTAAATTTGTAAGCTAATGTAAGTTTTTGTATTAAATAATGTACTGTGTGCAATCTTCTTTCTGTAAAGCACTTTGAAGCTCTCAAAGGGCACTCTAGGTTAATAAATAATACGGTATTCTTTGCCAGAACTGTAGGGCATTTCCCATAAGTTCTGAATTTTCTTTGCCAGAATTGCAACACGTTGCATGCCAAATCCTGCACACAAATGCTCTGTATGTGGCAAATACATATTGGTAAAGACCAGAGGCATGGCATTCCTGGATTTCTGAAGGAGAATAGAGGAAGGGAAAGAAGTGGGAGGAAATAATGAGGGAGAGAAGAAATTTGTCTGTGCATTAAAGAAAAAAAGAACACCAACCAAACCAACCCATAACCCACACTTCGTTATTGTCAAAGACTAAACCACGTGCTGCATGCAGCACAGACTCAGGTACCCAGAGCTGGGACTTCAGTTTCTTCTTCGCTTACGGCACTCAGGCCTCCATTTGTTGTCCTACCTTTAGATTCTTCAAAACCAACCATTTCTGCAGGTCGAAACACCTGAAATCCTTGTTTCTCTGAGCATATGATAACGTAAGCAGAGAGATCACGAGGTCAGAGAAATGCAGTCAGGATTACTACTATTTA
The DNA here is from genome assembly GCA_023055505.1 of Callipepla californica brunnescens. Lineage (NCBI taxonomy): Eukaryota > Metazoa > Chordata > Aves > Galliformes > Odontophoridae > Callipepla > Callipepla californica. Next base: position 5,417,943 of record JALIRH010000006.1, read on the forward strand.
GCAGGCTGTGAAGACAAATCCTTCTCTTCAGGCAGAGTCGTGAATGCATTTCATGTGCCCTAGACTACTGAGAATGAACCCGGAGCTGTACTTTTGAAAAGAGAATACTTGGCCTTTTTGCAGTCAACCCCGCAGATAACTGGGACTTCCATTTCAGCACCTTGGAAGAAGATGATTAAAAAGCCTAAGGCCCAGAAATGAAGTCCGTGCATCTGTCTGCATGCTGCAGAGGTTACATTAATGAAGGATACCAGGAATTTAACATTATTTCAGTTATCATTTTCTCGATTTTATTTTCTTTTTTTTTTTTGCATTAAGCACAAACAAATAATAGCAACGCTCCTCACGAGCTAAGACTGAACATCCACAGTAATTAAAAAACGTTAAGGCGTCCGCCCTCCTCTAAATTAAAGAAATCCGTGTCACAAATTCTCAATCAGCCAGCAACAAACAGCACGTTTAAAAGGTACTAAAACCCACCTAGAGCTAATCAGGCCTAAGCCCAAGATTTGGCACAAGTTTAAAAGATGAACTGAAATTAAAACTGAACTCCACATTCTGCGACAGTAAAAGAACGTTTCACTGCGTGGTTTCTTTTGAGGTGGCAAGAAACGAATGTAAAAGCTTTGCTGTTGCTGGAATTAAATGGCTTGGAAAAAAATATCCTGTAGGTTACCATTTGTTGCCATGATTTACAAAGATAGGGCCGGTAGTCTGCATCGATTTCGTGCTGAAGTTTTACAGGAAAAAAGCTTTCTGAAGGGTTTGTAGATTTCTGCATAAGGGACTGCGTTGTGGCAAAGAGGGCTAAGTGATGCTCTCTCACAAGCTTTTCAAGAAGGTTTGCACATTTCTTCAGATTCATCTCCTGTGAGTTAAGGCTCTCCCCTCCGTTACTTCTGTCTATCCAATAAAAAGCTGATATGCTATCTAAAATCAGAAGGCAGAGAGAGGGGTGAGTGCAAAACATGTTTTCCAGAGAATAAAGAGTGAGAAGCAACTGGGTGCTGCTGTTACAGTTCACGAGAAAAAGCCTTCCCAGGCAGCACTTCATCGTCTCTTCTGTGCTCTGCCCCAATCTGTGCTCGAGAATGGTAACGAGACGAAGCATATCGAAATGGTAGTCTGTATCAATGAACATCACTTCAACTTCCAGGCCCCCTCCGGATTTTGGAATGATGCAGCGGGCTATCAGGTGATAAAGCATTTCAGTTTTTCCTGTTCCTTCTGGACCGTGGAATTCAATGACATCTCCTGTTCAAAGAGAAAGAAGCGAGCTGTCACGTGAGAGCTCCGAGTCAATTTTCAGTGCTTATGGACCAACATTCACTATTCCACTGATTAGAAAGAGCATTTTTGAAAGCTTTGAGAGACATAAGAATCAAATAAATGCTAGTTAGCCTCTACCAAGAGAAGATTAATTTTCAATGAAGGCCTCTGAAATGAAAAAAATCAACAGGGAACAAGGGTTGAAAGAAAACTCTGACAGCATCTAGGACAACGATATCAATGAAAGGTTGGCAACTGAGTTTCATTTGTCACTGAGCAGAGGTACTCTGCTCATAACACACACTCGGTCTAACTGCCTGAGCCACGCGTGTCAGCAAAGCACACATCATGTGGTTTTAAAATGTTCATTAAAAAACCATTACCCACTACTAGGAAAACAGTTGTGAATACAAGTTACTTTAAAACCTTTTCCAAAGGCTTCTCATGTCTTAGAGTAAGACTGAAAAAAAAATTGTTAGTCATTCTGTTCAGATTTCTGACTTAGGAACCTGGATTATTTATTTAGGATGTTCTGGATTTTAGGCACAGGGTAAATTCAACCTGTAATAGAATCACACAACTGTCACTGCAGGAAGGATTTCCACGGCCTCGGCAAGTGCAAATGGTGTAACAGCTTTCTGCAGTGGTGATGCAGGAGTGGAGAATTAATTGCAACTGTACTTAAACATGTTTGTGCCTGCCTGAGTTAACAGAGCTTTTCCAGTTGCAGCTTACAGAAGATATCCTTGTTGCAAGCGCATGCAGTGTCACGATGCAGTTTGGGACAACAATGCAGTGACGAAGAGCTAAGCTCTTCACCCACTGCAAGCACTTAAAGCGATTTATACTCAGTGTAACAATGCACCTATTCCAATGGCACTCAACTGCCCACCTCTCCCTACTGAAATTCCCTGCTTATCCAACCCTTTTGAGACGAAAGATGACTACACTTCCTCTGCCATTAATGTTCACTTTCTCTTCCTGCTCAGAAGTTGCAGTATCCAGCTCCACCACTTGCAGCCAGCCACCGCTGTGCTGTGTCACACATCGCACCGGTGACACAACAGAACCCTGCTACAATTATAGCACCCGAAGGGAGAAGTCCTAAATACACCGGGTAGGTCGTGCCCCCATAGCTCAGGTCTGTTGAAATCTTTTAGAACAATTGTGTAAGGCACGTGTCATTAAAGAGCAAAGTGTGTGTGCTGCCACTGGCTTCAGCACAAGCTTTCTGCAGCCTCGGATGGCACTTCTGAGCCCGGATTAGGCCGACGTGTGGTACAGGCTGTGAGACCTGCCTTCACACAACATGCCTTGTTCCAGGAGTGCAGCAACTCCATGCCATTTCCAAAGCAGGAACGGACAGATCTGAATTGCTAATCCTAGTGATGCAAATGAACCATTCTGTGGAGTAAGTGCTTGATTTCATCCACTTGAAGATGCTTTATCAGAAGCTCTCTCCAGTCTCCTATAGAACTTTACATGAGACATGCAGTGCGCAGAACATTGGAGGGGCCTTTTTTGGGCAGAACTAACAGACTTGTAAGCTCGTTTTGGTGGTGGTGGCTTATAAATTTTGACACGAAGACTTAAATTTTGTTCCATACTGCTAAACAAAATACACACCCGGGTTGGAGTTTGACCAAAATACTTAAGTTATGCTGATACTCTGAATAGAATAGTTTGGGCTATAAGAAAACCTCAAGGGAGCAGGGGATTTCTGTGCCTTTGTGATTAATCGAAGGACTGCCCACAGAAAGAACTGATGCAAAGCAGAACCCATTTATAGCAGTAACTATAAATGTAGGGTTTCCTTCAATTAGAGGCTAGGCTGCCACAGTAAGATAAGGAGGGGAAATTCATCCTTCTGGATCAGAGCAGACAAACCATGACACAGCAGCACAGGAAGCGTGGCCAGCAATGTCTTCAAAAAGCCACTGACACTATCTCTCACAATAGGTCATGGAGGAAAGCAAGGGATCAGGACCAGCATCATCCATTAACGTCAAAGCACTCTGAAGGGAGGATCAGTACAGAGGTACTGTTCAAAGGATGGAAGCAGTCGGAGAGGCTGAGGAGGAACAGGCACTTCAACATGGAGGAAAGATAATGGGAAACTGTTGTAACAGAATTCGTGTCACCCGACATTAACAGCAGCAGTAAAGGAACGATCCATTAGTTAGTTTAACTGGGAAGGTCTGACACATTGAGGTGGATTATCAGAATGATTTAATAAGAAACTCAGCACTGAGAAATTCAAGAAGTACGTTTTAAGGAGCAAGCCAGCACACCACTGGGCTCCTGACAGCTTGAACTGAAGGCAGGACAGAACAGGCCCACCACGGGCAGACTAAAGAACGCCACTGCGGTGCAACGCAGGATGAGCTCAGTGATGCTGTGTAACCTTCAGTACTCACATAACACTGATCTATCTTCAAACAAAATGCTGCGCTCTGTCCTGATCACCAGTCCTGTGTTATTAACAACCAGAAGAGTCCTGAGGCTTTTCTGCACTCGTTACACTACTGAATGTTGGTAAAAGTATTTCGACAGATTTGGGATATCGGAATACTCGGCGATAGCACTGCAGGTTTCACACCATCAAATACCTTGAAGTTACTGGGCTAGTAATTTATCACAGTGTAGAAGCTGTCACTAATAAGTGCACTGCTTGTGAGAGAGGTAGAAAGGCTTAATATTTATTCCAAGTTAATTCTGGGTGTCATGCTACTGCTGAACATCACAGCTTCATATGGACACCCACACCTTCACGCCAGTGGCACAGGAGAAGTACAACTGGCAAAAGAGGAAGCTTATTTAAAGCTCGTGTCATTTTTGCTCGATTCCAGAAGAGTTCAAATGATATGTAATTAACAGACACTTCTTCTTAAATATACAGTTCCATCATAATTGGAAGCAGTGCCTGGAGTACCACAGCAGTACCTCTATTAACAGTTCCTATTTTATAATGTTCTGACACACGTGTAATGAACACTTAACTATGATGTAACCTCTGCATAGTTTATTAAAGCTTTATATATATTTATGTTGCTCTGTTTCAAATACCATCAGGAAAGAAGAATTTAGGTCATTGCATCGCACCACTTCTTCATGGGCAATGTGTTACAGTATTCCAGAAGGACCTACTGAAAATCAAGTTCATGACAAACAGAGGCAGATATTCAGCAGGGACTGGAAAACGGGAGCACACGTGGAAAAAAACACATGAACTCATAAGTGGATATACCGAGGTATTAAAAGACAAAGTAAAAATATAATAAAAGGTGAAGTCCATTTATATGTCTCTGCTAACATTATGCCACTCCGTTAGCGTCAGCCAAAAAGCACGAGCACTGCAGACAGTAATTCATGCCCCTGGTTAAAAGCAAAAGGAAAACAGAAGTGCTTCATAAGCTCAGTGAATGTACTGGCACAGGGAGAAACCGGTGATGAAATCAAAAAGTTCCCATCCATCTCAGTGCAGAGGTTCTGGAAGAGTCTTTGGACAGCCACGAACAACCTACTGAGCTTTAATATCAAAGCAGATAATGTTATGAGTGGAACTATAAAACCTTGCTGACTGTAGCACTGAGGGCAATTATTGGCCCCCAGGAGAGGCTGCTCTACCAGGACATGCCCCATTCAGGCTCAGACATTTGTTTCTTGTACACGAAGTACAAAAACAGACTGAAACACAGCATTTTCTAACCCTGCATTTATTAAAAAGCCAACTATTTCATCTAAAAAAAAAAAGCCCCAACAGTAAAACTTCAGGAGCCATTTCAAGCACACACCATTTTCACCATTCTTCTTGTGAGTAACAAAACAATTCAGAACAGAGAGTATTTAAATCACCTTCCATTCCCTGCTCGTTCACAATGGCTTACCAGTATTTCTCTGCCCTTTGTCTTTGTTATATCACATCTGAAATTTGTATGGGTAGGAATCCTATACTGCTGAACTCTTAATGTAGTCCCAAGTGCTGCAAAATAATACGCAAATGGTCTCACGGAGACTGCATCTGTACATTAAGCATCATCCCTCATCCAATTACCTTGATTCTTTTTATTGCTTTTTCTGCTATTTCTTCTGAGCCTGGTGTAACTCGTGGCAATCCAAATTGCAGACAAGTATGCTGGTAACTGCTGCAGCCACACGCTTCTCATATTAAGTCTATTCATTCATGTATATGTATATATATATTCAACAACGGTAGTACCTGACAGCACGAGCCTTTCAGTTTGTGATTCGTGTGCCTTTGTTGTTAGGTTTTCCCAGCTCTGTGTCCTCAGAGCAGCCTTTTCCACTGTAAAATCCACAGAATTTCAGTTTGGAAAAGCCACCCAATAAATTGCTGGATCATCAAGGAATTGCTACACGTGCTCCTTTCTACCCAGCTCAGTCATTTCTTTCAACTTTTACCCGGACATTTTTGCATGAATACATTAAAGATACATTTTTACCATGAGCAGGAGATCCTTCCTCAGCAAACAGATTAGGTTCAAGGTTTTTCAGAGAACTTCTGCCCTCAAGGCGTGCAAGCAGCTTTAACGAAAAGAAAGAAGAGACATGCTGTTACCTCAAAATAAAGGAGCTCGAGAGTTACTTTCCAAGGCTTCCAACAACTGGGAGCTTTCAATGACAGTTCTATTGTAAAACGTTTTTAAACATAAGCAAACCCACAATACAGAGTACAGCAGTTAGGTTTCCATCCTTACAAACACGGGTCCAATGGCAATAAGGAGTGGATGTACACCAGGAGAAATAAAGGAGAAATAGGAAAACAAGTGAGAAAGCTTCACAGGCAGACTAGCAAGAGGGATTACCTCTGGCATTTGACAGAACAAAGGGACAGAAGAATACGTGTAACAACCATCACCTCCACACTGCTGGTTGAGAGGTGAAGCATTACCCATCGAGTCAGTCCCACTGCACTCTCACACCCAAAAACACACACCTTTCATTTGAAAAGTTGTGCAAAACTCATGGGCTACCAATCCTGTCGTATCAGAGCTACCTGTTCAGACACGGTACAGATTCAAAATGATCCAAAGGAATTAGGCACCAATGGCTATTCGAGAAGCCGTGTATAGCAAGTCCAGATTTGTAAAGCCAGATCCTCCAAAGCGTGCTGCAAAGTGAGCCCACTGTAAAACAAGTTAGCCAAAGTTCACGGACTGTTTCTTAAATTGACAGGGATCTGCAGACCAAGCAGACAGGTGTTCACCCAACTCTACAGTGCAGTTTTGGCATAGGAGAAATCAGCACATCACCAGTGCAGGGGCTCTTGTTCCCTGCGAGTAGAAACACACGTGGGAAAGGACACTGGGACACCCAGAGCCAAGTGTTTAATTTGCAGGACACCCAGCTGCCGTTTAAAGATTTAAGCAAAGCCAAAAAAAAATCTTGTTTGGTTTTATTGCATCCTCCTTAAAGCCAGCCATGAAAATAGCACCAAGCTTTAAACTTATCTCGCTTTTCCTCCCTGACCTATGGAGGAGGAGCTTTAGCTCTGCATTCTCTTAAAAGTTGTTTTAAGTCGTGCATGGTGGTCATGATGGGAACCTAAGTGTGACATTTCCATCGACATTTCAGCATTCCCTTCCGTTAACAGAATGCCAACGTGTTCGCCTTTGTTTGCCCCCAGGAGAGCTTTGTGACAAACCCACCGAGCTGTGAAACACGGGGCTGACCTCGCTCCGGCCCTGCACACCCTCCTGCCACACCTCCCACAGAATGCCCGAAGAACTCAGGGCTATTTTGGGAACTGGTAGGGTTCTGTGACCTGGGCAAAGCAAACATCTGGATGGACGCGTGTAGAGAAGAACACAGAAACACTTATGAGACTCTACACTCACAGCCAAAACGCAGCTGTGGCCATCCACAGCCCCACAGCAGCCCAGCTCTGTGGCAGGAGAAGCTCCCTCCAAGGAGCACAGCCAGGGCTCTCACCCCTCTCATGCTACAGAGTTGACAGACAGGAAACCAGCACAGGCTGCTGCTCCTGATGCCCTTCAGCTCCCAGCAATGAACAGGAGCTAGGCTGCAACACAAGGCCCTAAGGAAACACATCTCCGCAGCCTCCTGCTCCCACGCCTATCTCTACACTAACAAATACACTCCCTGCAGACTGCTCTTGCTGGAAACGAAGAGCCCTTCTCTCTTCTCAGACTATCACCTCTTTAGCCTTACTGCTGCAGCACTGGAAGCACGCAGCAGAGCTGTCGCTATTGTTTAAACACGAATCCGTCATTGTTTAAGCGAGTTTACGCACTCATTTTAAATAACTACAGGTGCTCACTCCGAGCAGTCCTCCTGTAGGTAATTGATGGTAATTTGCTGATGATAGCGCACCTGTGTTTTTATCAAACTCGTATTTACTTCCGAGTTCTGAAGCAGGATCTCCAAAGGCACTTGCCTCATTAGCGTCACGCTGTGAGCAGTGGGGCTTCTGGCAGAAGGAGCGAACAGTTTGCCTTCCCAGCTCACAAGGGTTTGTCCACGCTCTGACAGGAGTGACAGCGGCTGAGCTGCACCAGGCACCACACAGGGATCCCTCACCTCTGCAGGCGTGGCACTGACAAGGCGGGTTATCCCAAATCAGCAGGAGCTGCCCTGGCTGTATTCCAGGGGAGGCATTTCCACGCTGCCTACTCGCACTGCCTTCTAGAAAAGAGGGGAAAGGGAAAATCTGTGGGGATTAAAGGGTGGGGGAAGTCAGGTGGGCTCAGAGTACCGCTGGGAAAAGCCCTGCTAAGGGAAAAGCTCAGGGAAAAAATAAGCACCCGTCATCTCAAATCGTGTCATACGGACTTCTGATTCTGTACTTTAACTGTAGATGTTCATTTCTTCCTTTATAATGCTCTTTTATCTTCTTCCACAGAGAACACCACCTTTTAGCGTTGCCACGGCCATAGGTCTGCACTTGTACACATCCCTGAGAGGCACAATTATCCACACAAGGAACCACGCACAGGAGCACAGAGTAGGGAACAAACTTTCCATCACGAGTCAGGTTCAATGTCATTAATGACAGTGCTCAAATATTTCAGCAATGCCTTTCGTAATTTATCAATTCCATCTTTTCAATAAAGAAAGACGCACTCCAGCAGTCCCGTCAACTAAACCACGACGTGCTTGTACCGCGTGGGTTCCAACAAAGCTAGGCATCAAGCTAAGCATACGTGTAGGCCTTGTCAGAAGTGAGATATTACTTCATTAAAATGTTAAAGAAATTCAAATTAAATACTTGAACTCCGCTCAGGGCTGTGAGCTAACCTATGGGCTGTTTGTATGTACAGCTCTGCCTCTTGCATGAGACGAAACTTAATCCTCAACCACCACAACCGCTCCACCTGAACTTCTGTAAACTCCGGGCACCGAGATGCGTGCTAGCAATTCATCACTTATTTGACTGTGATATACCGACGGCGTTTCGTGAGACGTTCCAATTTGTTGCGTTAATTACACCGAGGAATAAAACTACAAGGCTTTGGTCTCCGTGTAATCCTCACTAGGATCACATCTTAAGCTTGAGGGGCTTCTGCAGTTCGTGTGATGGTGTCCGTGGCTCCAATGGAGGCAGTGGGGTCACCGTCCCTGGGGATGCCCCAGAACTGTGGGGATGTGGCACTGAGGGACGCACTGTGCACGGTGCAGTGGGTTGGAGTTGGTGCTCTTGGTGCTCTTTTCCAACCCCATTCCGGGGCTGTACTGGAGCACTCTATCAACCCATTGGCCGCCGGTTCCTGCCTCGCTCAGGTTTGGAGATCTGTGAGTATTTTAAACGCCAAAAGGCCTTAAGAGCAGAAGCCCCTCACGATAAAATGGCGTTTGAACGCACGGTGATTAGAAGCACGTTTCTACGCTCCCATGCGCTGCACGCAGCGTACTGCCACAGGGCAGCGCGCAAAGCCCCGGGTAACGAACGGCAAGCGGGAACAGCGAACGCTTCAGGGAGAGAAAAACCCAACGAAGCCCAGCTCACACCACCAGCAGCGCCCGGCACCGCCGCCCGCCCCCTCCCGGAGCCGCCCTCGGGGCCACGCGGGGGGAAGGGCGGCGGGGCGGGGCTGACCGAAGGGGTCCCGCCCCTTCCCCGCGCCGTGAGGAGGAGCGGCGCGCAGCCGCCATCGCCCCTCGGGCGCCCCGGGGGCCGTGAGGGGAGCGGGGGCAGCGCCTCACCTGAGTGCCCGACTCCGCCCTCCGGAACGCGTCACCCATGGCGCGGCCGGGGGAGGGGGCGCCGCTCCGCTCCCGCTCCCCGCGCGGCCCGGCGGGATGCTGGCACTGCGCAGGCGCGCTGCGGCTGGGCGGCCCCTGGCGGTGCCGTGCGCATGCGTGGTTCGGCCCCATGGGGGTGGGTGGGGTGGGCGGTGCGTGCTGTCAGGTCGCGGGTTCGAGTCCCGCTCTGCCTTGTGCGTAAGGGCTGGGGTGACTCAGGGGAAACTCATCCGCGTGGTGCTCGTTAAGCTCCGACGCCGGCGAAATTAGCCCCGCCGAAGCCGGGTATCAATTGTGGCTTGTATTAAAAGGGGTCTGGGGTGTTTTACGTACGCACCTGTGAATGAGCCAGCCTAACCCTGCTCCGGGGCAGCATCCCAGTGCCCAGTGGGGCTGTGGTGTGGCCCATTGGCCCCAGCGGTGCGAGAAGGCGTGGAGAGCCTGCTCGTGTTTTCCACAGGCTCAAGCCCACTCCCTCTATCTGCATATCAAAGGACAGAGGTGATACCATCCCTTCGGGACGAGGGAGGTTATCGGTGATACTGCACGTTCTCACAGACAGGAGGAAAAACCAGCGGTGGGGTTCTTTGTTTCTTCAAAGAAGTCAAGTCTGTCTGCGTGAAAAGCCTCTCCGCTCCAGTGAGATTGAATCTACCACAAAGCAGAAAAAAAGCTAACCTCAGGTGGAAGGTGTGGGCTTTGTTTACTCGTTCAGTCCTCTTACAGCCCCAAATGTGCTCTCTCGGATACAAAGCAGCCTGCTGTTGCCACCCAGTTCAAGGTTTTTAGCTGGTTACCGCCTGCCTCCACGATGACGGTCACATTTAAACTAATTCCAATCAGTACTTCCAGTGTCAGGTCCTCAGTGTCAATGTTCAGTGTCTCATTAAGTCACAGGAACTAAGTACTCTTTTGGATAGCTGTCATAGACTTTCTTATTTTCTGGGTATAGATACATGTAAATCAGAAGGAAAGAAGGAGGTTAGCTCTCAAATACAGATTTATTTAGGTTGGAGAAGACTACTAAGATCATCTAGTCCAACCGTCAAGCCATTCCCACCATGCCCCTCCAAAAGGTAAGAAAGACTTGGATGGCTGCAGGGGGACACATAGCATGAAATGCAATTTCAAGGGTCAGACAACCTTCAGAGTTGTGTGCCTGACTGTTGTTACAGTACCACAGAGGTCTGGACCGTGTTCCCTGGACGAATTAAACAGGTTTGTTAATTAGAAACCTGACTGATGATTGAACCTAACCCGACAGTAGAGAGGACTCATTGTGAATTATGACAAAGACACTACTCATTGCATCAACCACGTGATATCTATATATACGTATATATTTAATTATAGCCTCCTTGTTGTTGTTCTCCTCTAATTAAAGCCATTGCACTAATTTTAAAAAAGTGATTGCTGTTTGAATTCGGAAACACAAATACCAAATAAAAACCAGTAAATACCAAAATCCTACCTCACCACTTCCCACTGTCTGTATCCCAGTAGGGTCCTATGGGAACGCTGTGTAGGTGAACACAGATTTGATATTACAGTCTGTCACAGTCTAATGCAAGATGAAGTATTACAGCTGAATGGAGATCAAGCGTCAAAGATTCCAGGAAGAGAGGCTAAAAACCCTGAACTCACCAGAGCAGTAAAAAAAGTAGATATTGAATGACCTGATATGTTTAGTACATAACAAAAATGTGTAAATCAAATACGTGGTCATCTTGATGGGCAGATTACGGTAACGACCTCTCTTATGTTACCTTTGCTTTTGTTTGCTTAATATGCTGCGGATGGCATTATTAATTTGGAAAACTGATATTTGCTTTGACAGCACTCTGCCTTCATAAGGAATCACATTTTTGCTTTCTACATTTATTCATTTATTTGTCAGTACAGTTGCATTTCTTGGCTGATAAAAAGCGAGTTTTTGGCAACTATACATATTTCAACCTTTAACCAATCTGGGCCATGGCTCACACAGATCTTTGTCTACCAAAATCCCTGCACTTGAGCAGTCAGCACCTCTGGCATCTTACCAAATTCAGTATTATTTTTTTTTTCAAAAGTGCCTATGTATTTCTCATCCATTTGCCTTTTTTGTTTGTTTGTTTGTTTGTTTTCTATGCGTATAGTAAATCCCTACCTTCTTCCTTTAGAGAAAAACATAACACAGGTAAGCAAGAAGACTCTTTACCGTTGGCTTTGTTGAAGATAGAGAGGATACTCCCTTCTCTTTCTGTTCCTGCTTTGTTTTGTTCTGTTTACATTCTTCCTTATTTCTCTGCAGTGTTCCTGAGCAATAGGGAGCACTAGGAGTACAGTATCCTACCCGCACTGTGTTCTGTTTTCCTACTACATAGAAGAATCCTCCTTAAGACAGAATCCTCCTTAATGCAATATGGCTATAAGTAGATCGTTCTATCCAGGGACTCTATGCCCCAGCACTCCTGTTTCTACAGGCAGAAAATTAGTCTTCCTTTGTTTGGCATGTGGGGAGCCTGAGGGTGCCCCTTGAGCCACAGGCACTGTATATGTAGCAATTCAGCAGCAAGAGCAATGACTTTTCTAATAGCAGAAAGATCAGGCTCTAGGGGTATGCATCTCTGTCTGCATAAAGTGTATATTGTAGAGAAAATTCCTCCTTCCCATCTACATTTCGAATATCTTCCACAGTGAGAGGTTTTCCCCTCTACATGTTTAAGACATTCATTGTTGAGAGAGAAAATGACGGTGCTAGAGAGGAAGGCATTTAAAGTGGAGTTGCAGCCTTAAGCAAAATGATCTTTTTTATTTTTTTATTTTTTGGTATTTGCTTATTTATCCGTTCATCATTACTAATTTCAGCCAACAGAAGGAAACTGGGTTGGGTTCTGGGGAAGGAAGGACTCGCATGGGTGCCCTGGGGCTGTAGAGACGTTTATATAAACATTAAGTTTTTTTTTTTTTTAAGACACTAAGTCCTAACCTTAAATTTCTGGTTGGTCTGCAATACAGAGACAGCCCAGAGAATTAACACCCCATCCTGGAACAAGGCCTGAGGTAAGAGCTAAACAATAGGGAGAAGCACAAAGAAAACCAGTGTGGTGACAAGAAATGGAGACTGCGTGAGGATGTTTGCAAAGAGGTTAAAATATATCAAGTTTTTATATTTAATTAGGTAATAGCTAAATTAGAAACTGGAATTTAAATGTTTCTCCCTTTAAGCATTTTTTTTTTCAATTATAGAGATTTTGTTCCAATAAGAGCTTCATCATTTTTGGAGTATTGTCACTTAGTGTTCCTTGCAAGATTTGTGTGGGTGACATTCCAGCACAAACCAGCTCCAGACAGATCTTCTAGGTTGAAAACAGTTTGTTCCTATAGTTAAATTAAACTCTTTAGTAAAAGTCAGCTGTTGTTTTGCTCATTAACCTCTAGACTCTTGAACACCTTTGCTCCAAAAGTGACAAGTTGGCTATCTGAAAACGTAAGCAGAGGAGTCACTCCAAAAGGCAAAACAGAAAGGTCTAATTTTTTTCAATCTGCCTCATTTACTCCTTTGTCTAGTAATGCTCAGCACCCAAAAGGCTGATGAACTAAAGACCATCTCAGAGTTGTAAGTCTCAGCTAGTATGGATAACAACAGTAACTTTGAAAGTTCCAACTGAAGGTAGGTGTTGAATCTGCAGGTGGCAAAGCAAATGATGAACTGCCTTTCAGATTGTGCACAACCTGTCTGGTGTGCGACTCCTCCAGTTTCATGTGGCTCATTTCTGCCCCACTGTTCCAAGTTTCTCTCAATAACTGAAGTGATCTGTCACTGGGCTTTATTAGATTTTCTGAGAGCAGATGGCTGATTCTTTTTACCTGGAGAGCTGCCACTTTCTGTAGATGCATCTCAGTTTTACAGTAGCATAATTTGTCTGTTTGTGGGACAAATAAACAGGTTAAATTACAAGGGTGTTAGAATTTCAGTGGCTTCAGGTGAGGTGATAGATTTGCTGTATAACCTGGGCAAAAAAATGAGGAAAGAATTTAGTCCATTGGTAAATGGGCTGCTGGCCATGAAAAACCAACCCAGGTCGTTACTAAATTCTGGCATCTGCTGTAAAGTTTCAGAGCTGGTTGCTGGATATTCTGCTTTACATTTCAGCTTGCAGATCTACATCATAAATAAACTTGGTCAGTGCAGCCATTCACATATACTTATGAGTAGACTTCTTATTTCTGGTGGTTGCCTTTTATCAGCTTGTATTGCTGAGTTTGAATTCCTCTTTGTTTGTTTGCACCAGGTTGTTCTTTTCCTGCTGCTGCTTCCGTCCTGTTTGAATAATTCTGTGCTGGCTCACTGTGAAACTGCCAGATTATGCCTTATGTAGCAGTTAGCCACATAGATAAGGACTGGTTTTGTATTGGTGACCCAGCGAGGAATGTTCCTTGCTTATACAAAAGCTGTCTTTATTTGGCACCTGATCGGGGACCCAGTTTAAGTTAGCAATAAATTCAGAACTTACTGAGAGGAGCATGTAATTTATAGAGATAGATCAGCAGTCAGTGAGACTTTGGTTCTGAGTACCTTAGCTCTGAGCCCTGAGAGCCCCCATCACAGCTCACACCCCACAGACAAGGATAGTACGGCTTTTGCCCCAGCCAAACGTGTTTGATTAAATGTTCTCCAGCTTCTACAAAGCTGTTTGATGAAGTATGGATGATCTTTCCAAGTTCTACACTTGCAAGTTCCCCTTTATTTAAATGTTGATGCTCTTAAAAACCTCAAGTTTTACAAACGCGACAAAGAAGCCTTACAAGTGGTACAGCCTTGCTGGAAAATTAACACAAAATCTTAGGCTTATCAATGGAAACGAATTAGTAGGTTAATTAATTAGCTATATATGCCACACTGGATACGCCGCTAAAAGATGCATCCAGGTATCTGACACTGAGTCAAAGCCAACTGGTTTTCCTTAATGAAAACAAACCATACCTTGCCCCTGTGGTACAGAGAACTAATGGTACTGTTCAAATGTGCATCTCAAACCATGAGATAAAGCCCAGGAAAGAACAAGTGACTAATCCAGCCCATTTTCTTTTCTTTTTCTTTTTTATTTTTTAAGAACTGACTAGGGAATCCCCCATTTTACCCTTTTTACACAAATTTAGCATTAAAGTTTCTGTTTTCTGTAATCCCTGAGGACCTCCTGTCAGCGTGAAATATACATCTATTTCTTTTCTTTTTGATCTTAACACTTGTAAGTAATAAATAATTGATTGCCAAAGGAATTCTGGGAATATATTCAGCCCTAAATTGAGCACTAAACTATTTGCAAATGTGCTTAGGCACCAGCCCAAAAGATACATCAAAAGAATGTCAATTGGATATTGGGAAGCGAAGTGCCATCATATGTTAGAATTAAGAAGCATAAAATATAAGTAGAGAGATAACAGCTGTCAGAACTGATGGTGGTAGTAATAGAAAAAGGTATGTTTTTATAGAAGGCTATAAACCTTTGTTTAAGCTAGACCACACTTTCACCTCAGTAATGACTCTCCAGGCCATATTCAAGGAATGCCTCATTTGTTGGCTACTGTCTTGAAAGTGGGGTTTGATAGTGAACTTACCCAAGAGATATCTACAACTTCATCTGATTCATCTTAGAAATAAATCTGTTAGAAGGAATTGGGGTGGATCTGGCCTCCTTTGGTGCAGATGACAGATTCACTGTGTGACTTAGTTCACCGTGTCTACAAGCCCCAGCATGAGCTTGGTCAGCAGTGCCAGTCTGCTTCTGTGGCTGTGCTCACAATGCAGTCGAAGTTCCAGTACCTGAATGTCTGGTTGAACATATTTGGATGTTGTATGATGTTAGTTTTGCCACTGCAACTGAAGCTTGATAGGGTTTTCACGAGGCATATACACTTGGAATTAATTTCCATACACCCAAATAACAAGAACACAATGATAGGGAATGATGAGTGAACGTGGATTTATTTACCAACAGTAAATCATGCTTGACCAACCTGTTTGGTCAAATGTGTGGTTAAATAACTGGCTACAAAGATGAGGGAAGATTGATGAATGTAATATATCTCATCTTTAGTAAGGTTTGATAACATAGTATTTTTATCTAGAAGCTGAGAATGTAAGGGTTTGATGAGCAGAATGTTACGTTAGTTGAAAACTGCCTGGACCTTGAGTGTGATGAACAGTAAGTAGTAGGGCGGTGCCCAGCTAGTGACTGTAAGTAGATGAGTGCCTGGGGTTGGTACTGGAGCTGATACTATTCCAGTATTTTTATTGTGTCCAGTGAGAATGTGCCCTCAAAAAGCATGCATATGGTGCTACACTGGGGGAAATGGCTGTCACACTGAACTACTTCAGTCCAAAAGGGTCCTGTAATAGAGGACTAGAATATATTTGATCTGAAGTTGTGGAATCTTGATCTTTTCAGATATTCAAGCATCAGCCAGATAAAGCTACGACTGATTTGATGTAGAGTTGGCCATAGCCTGGGTTTGAGTAGGAGGTTGGTTCAGATGACCTTTGGGAACTTCATGCAGTCAGTATTTCTCTGATTCTGTTTCCTTGTTTCCACAAAGAGCAAGAAGAGTCACAAGTTGGTTTGCGTGACGTATCTCAGACCTGCTAGGTTTGTCTTGTTTAGAAGTTTATTGTATCTGATTAAATGGGACACCTGTGACCAGAGGTGTGTATCAAAGATAGCCGTGCACTGGTGTTTTCAGAAGCTGTGGTGCTATGGGAAGCTATTTCCATGTCCATGACATAGGTTTCATTCATCTCAGAGATTCTTTGTGTAAGGCAACTTGCAGTAACCCTTAGAAGTTGACTGCATATGTGGAGTGTTGCAAAGAGAGTGTGTTTTGTCCGTGTTTGTTTGGCATGCTCATGGTTCTGTCACAAGGATGGAAGATGCACATAGGAGTGGCACAGAAGAGATTCAGCCAAGAGTTCACTGATGTGTAGTTTTTCTGTCAGGGAATACAGGCTGGTGGAAACAAAAGTCCTCAAGGACTCCCTCTGATGGAATGAAAATGGGAAAGGTTTCTTTGTAAATTCTGGAGACATCATCAGTGAGTGATTTCAGTGTGACAACTGTCTTGTGGAAAAAAAGGCTTTTTATAGATCTTGAAGTTAATTATACTAAAATATCAGAATGACAAAGGCCATAGCTGAAATTGAACATTTAAAAAAGGCTCCTTTTGGTTCACTAGTGGATTAGAGTACAAGATTTTGCTCTTTTGATTTTGAATTTGTGAAGCTCCCCTAGGATGGAAACCGCTTCATACTGTACGTAAAGCTGAATAGACATCTGAGATCATATTACATTCGGTTAGCACAAAAAGCACTGTAGCTTGGGAACGCCACCCTGTATTTTGATTTCCTGTATTCACTGCCTTCAGGCACTAGTGAAAAAAATTATCACTCTGAGATAAGTAGCATTTCTCTAATTTTTAAATGTATTCACTGTGTTTGTGTTCATACCTATTTTAATACTTGATTTTCTGCAAATGACAGTAAGGTGTTGATAAAAATGTTCGTTGAGGTGGCAGGTTTTTTTAGTGAGCATTCAAGTATATTCTGAATGAAAACAAATTTATATATATATAAAGCATAAGATTTTTCATCAAGTTTGATGTGTGCACACATAAGCAGTCACGCCTGAGGTTTCTGATGGTGCATGTTTATAATAAACTTGCTGAGAAATCTGAGATCTAGTAATGGTTGTTGACGGAGGAGACGGTATGTGACAACATTCTTTATTTGCAGATGGGCTTTTCTGAAGTACTGTCTCTGATTACATAGATCGTAAAAACGTGGTCACCTCTTCTGCTGCCTTAATTTTTAATGAGCAGTGCGGCAGTAGATTAGGTTGTATTTATGCACTAACTAATAATGAAGCACTTCGCAACAACAAATCTGAGTAATTTAAGATTTTCAGTGTGGAGACTAAGGCTGTAGTTCTCTTATGCTTGAAAATTACACAAACTCAGGCTGCTGCTATGAGACATGTCTCCTTTCTGGGCTGTAGGTTCATGCTAGTTCTTTGTACTTGCTATGGTTGGAATCTCAAAGGTGGATTTCTTCTCTGTGAAATTTACTGTCTCAAAAACAAAGCTTAACAATATGAAGTACAAAGTGAAGCATCCAAAAGGAAACACCCTGTTGCTAGGCCATCCAAAGGTGATCCAGAAGATTATTTGTGCCTGACCCAAAGCAGGGTAGTTTCTACCCTTTGATTTGCCAAGGAATTGCAGGAGGCTTAAAATAATTTCTGTAGAAATCCCCTGACACCACCAGAGTTTCAACAAATATGATTTTGCCCAGGGTAGCAACTGCAGTAAGAAATCCTACAGTGCCTCTCTAAGACCTGCAAGCAACTACTAGCCTGGACTTTTGTATGGGAACTGTTGAACCACAGCCTGAACCACTGATTGATCACTTGTGGTATGCACTGAGTCAGCCACAGGAGCACAGGTGAAGGCAATACACCTGTGTGATTGGAAGGGGTGGAGTCTGGCTCCACCTCTCCTAGACCCCATTTAAGGGCTGACCACCACTGGGGAAGGGTCTCTTGTTGGAGTTTGCTCCTTTTGGAGTTTTTCCACTGTGAGCCTGGAGCATAGGTGAGCATTCCATTTATTTTTGGTTGTTTTTTTTCTGCTGTGAAAATCTTTGTTGTTTTACATCCTGACTACTGTGCTATTTGAACTGCTTATTCAGTTAACTCTGTATTTGTTAACTATGCAACTTACTAAACAGATGGTCAGAAGTCAAGAAGATAGCGTAAGTCAGTGTGGTGATGCATTGGATGGATCACACTGCCCAGGGAGGTGGTAGAGGTACCATCTCTAGAAGTTCTCAGGGACTGTGGGGATGTGGCACTGAGGGATGACGTGGTTAGTGGTTATGGGTTGTTGATTGGATGTGATGGTCTTTGAGGTGTTTTCCAGCCGTAATGATTCTCTGGCTCTGTGGGGGTGTAGTATCATAAAATTGCAAGGTTGGAAAGGACCTATAAGATCATCTGGTCCAGCTATCCACCCATTATTATTGTTACTACAAGCTACTAAGCTATATCTTGTCACTCCTCATCCAGATAATGAATTTGTAAACTTGTGGGATTTATGACCACAGATTTCTTGGAGGCTCTCTGTGTCCACGTGGTATTTCACAAGTTGCCATCCGTAATAAAAGCAATTACAAGGCTTCTGTGCATCAAGAGCAGGGTGTCTGAGGCCGTTCATGAAGGTCACTGTATTTGCAAAGGCCACTGCAATTGGCAACAAATCTTTCTGTTGCTGCAGTCATAGTTCAAGATCTACTTCTAATTGAGTGTAGCATCACTGAAACTTGTAGTAACTGTTTTTTTTTTTTTTTAAATATATATATTACTATTTTTTGTTTGTTTTTTCTTTCCTGAATTTAAGGATAATATTGTTAAGTTTTGAATTACCTAGACGGTCATGGAGTTATTGCAAAACAGAAGAGTTCTTTTCACTCAATTCTCTGGAGTCATCAGCTGGCTGCAGTTATTTTCCTACTCTGCCTAAGTGAACCTAATAGTTACTTGGTGAACAACTAAAGAAAATACCCAGACTTTTGATCTCTACTCCCCTTTCTTTCTCACTCTTGGCAAATAAATTCTGACAACTGAGATCTTCTCTAGTGTAGTGCCCCCCCTAGGTTAAATGAAAAGGTAAAGTGGAGGTAAAAAAAATATTACCTGGGTAATTTTATCTGTTATTATAATTAAAGTGCGTATGAGCAAGTGACCACCTTGTTCCTTGAGAAGCTAGATATGAGGAGTCTTAATAATAGTGAAAGGGAGTAGAGATAGGTCAGCTAGCTCTCCTCACAAGCAACTCTGCAAATGTTTTAACAGACCTAAATTAGGGGCCTGGCGAACCAAGGGAAGCAGTTCTGATAAGTTTGAGCGATTGCGGATGTAGCTTTTTGAGGCAGAGTTCCAACTTTATCTGCATCCTTGATATTTTCCTCTTTCTCTTGGGATCCTGCCTTGAGAAAAATATCGCGTTTCACAATCCAAGCCAATTACCCAACAACTGTGATTTAAATCATTAATTACAAGCATCTCTGCTTCCACATGACTATGTGTTGTCCTTTGTATGGCTAGATGAACTACTGTACACACAGTATGTGTTGACCACAGCAGTAGGAATTAACTCTGATTTTCTTTTCTCTGGGTTTCCTGCTCCCTTCCAGTTAAACAACAGGTGCATCAGGCCCAGCCAGTGCTGAGGTGACTGCTGACATTCTCCAGCTGTGCATTTATCATCTGCTTCCATTCTTTGATTTATTTTTTTTTTCCTTCTCCTCCCTTTTGTAGGATGAAAGTAATGACAATGTGGGATTCTAAATATACCCGAGCTGCTCACAGGTTCTGTGATTGTGCTGGAGGCTGTGTGAAATCTGCAGGCAACAGCATGGCTGCTTGCAGTTTTGCTTTAGGTGAGAAGATGTTTAGTGCTGTAAGACAAAGTCAGAGACATAAAGTCCCAAAGGCTAGTTCACTGGAGGAAATGCTGGCGGTGTTTGCCTGAAACATGCCCCTTAGCAGGCAGTGTCCCTGCTGGAAAACAGTGAGTGTAGTTCAGTGGTGGATCTCCATTACAATGAATTAGACAGCCACAGACAAGTTTGTCAAGTGAAACTCTGCTGAGAGAGAGCAGGGGAAGAACCATCCATCCTCACAGGGAAACCGTAGGAATTCCTGATCCTAGTGAGGCATGTATTCCTTTTGTGCCTCAAGTCTGCTCCTTCACTTCCTGCTTCCAGCCTACATCTCCCTGGTAACAGTGATAGGATGAGAGGTAATGGCATCTCTTACTTCTGTCATATCCACTCAGCGTGGTGTCATCAGCAAACTTGCTGAGGGCACACTTGATCCCACCATCTATGTCACTGATAAAGGTGTTAAAAAGTGCCACTCTCAGACCTGTCTCCACCTGAATGTAGAGCTACTGACCACAACCCTCTGGCTGTGGCTGTCCAACCAACTCATGATCCATTACCGAGCCTTCAAAAAGTGCTCAACATGTTTCTTCTTTTCTAGACCTCAGCTAAGTTTGTATTCTGAAGTGCAGAGTCTATTTTTAAAATGTATTGTAGTTTGGTTAGTTCTTGTGATAACTACTTAACGTGGTAGCAAGCGGTTAGAATCACTGTTTGGGAGTATCCCCAAATTAGCTGAAGTTGGGATTTGCTCGTAATGCAGGTGGGAAGGCTCTGGTCTTCTGGCTATGAACTTAGGCATGCTTTTTATTTATTTTAAAATTGAGTTGTGTTAGACAAATAAATAAAGGGACTTGTTCCACATACTTACTGACCATTCCAGGCAGAATCAAGGGCAGGGCAAGGGGCCATTACTTTGTAAGGAAGGGTTTACGAAGTGTTGAGGCAGTGGCTGGGCAGATGTGCCTGCTGGGTGATCTTTAAGCTATTGCCCCATCTGCTCTAACTCTGAGCTCCCAAGCTACATTAACCTCATGTTTCACCCCTAAAGCTGTGAAGCAGGTACATTTTTCAAGTAGCAAGAAACATTTTCCTTTTTTTTTTTTTTTTTTTCTTTCATGCCAATTCCATACCTTTCCTGAGGGAGATACAGTGCCTGGCTGAGTAGAAAAATAATTGTGGGTCTGCAATAAGTAGATAAGATGGAAAACCTGCTCTATTGTAAAGGGTGCAGCTGCTTGATTGCATCTGCCTGTGTTGTGTGTGTGATATCCACTTTCTTGTCAGAGCTTGAGATGATTAGTACTGTGTCTTCACATCACTGCTTGCACTGACTGATAGCCTTTCTTATTTTCAACTCCATCATGTGATAGTCTCAGCTACTGTAATGGTAGCTGAATTTATGAAGGGGGGGGAAAAAGAAGGAACAACCCATAACTGAAGCAGGGTGCAGCACCCACACAGGTTCCCAAGAAGTGCTTCATCCTTAGCTGCTTTGAAGAACTGTGACAAGCCTTAACTTATCAGAGTGGTAATATAAGCAAGAGGAGGTTGGGTATACAGGAACTCACACAACTGTGGAGTGGACGTGTATGTCTGCTTCAGCTGAGGGTCTGCTTCTAGCATGGGTGAGTACATGTGATTTTGATCTGCTTTGCTTGGGCAACAAGCAGAGTGAAGAGATCATGAGATGTGCCACCCACTTGGTTAATCACCTGCAGCCCAATCCACACTGCTGCACTGTCACTGCTACCAGTCGCTGCAGTGCAGAGATCAAGAGCAGTTTGCAAATGTTTACAGTTTTCTTCAGGTTCAGAACAGACCTGTTGTTCTCTGATGTATGTGGAGGTATGGTGAGAAACCAAGGGACTGTGGATTTAAGTCTTTGTTTTCACAGATAGTGAAGTTAAGATAGAGGAGACTTGAAGTGTGGGGCTCTGGCTTTATACAGCTTTGGTATCAAAACATTCCGTAATTCCTTAGCAAAGTTCTGTTACTTATGGAAAAGCCCAACTTTATCTGCTAGTTAATGTGTTGCAGCCAAAAAGAAAAACGTGGGGTTGAATGCAGGGATGCATTAGTGGAGACACAAGAGCTGAGGGAGAAGAACAGTGAGGAGTATTTGAGAAAGTTATGTTTTTCCATGTAGCTGAAGATGAAAACACTCATTTGGGAAGATGGATTTTCTCTCATATCTCATGTAGACAAATGTTAAGTTTTGATGTCAGCTGGGCTAGAACAACTTAGAAAAATAAGGCAGGCATGAATCTTCCTGGTGCATGAGGTACAGAAGCAAAAAAAAGGTAAATCAGTGGGCAGCTGGCAGCAGAACGAGCATAACTCTGAGTGCTCTGCAGTGGGTGGCAGCTTTTGGATGCATGGCCTGTGGAATGCAAGTAAACACAACATCTCATAACCTGCAGTTTTACTGCAGAATGGAAGAGTACTTGCTGTGAGTTAAGTCCAAGGGGTCCTTAATTTCATCAGCAAATTACACCCCCCCCCAATGTATTTTCTTGACTCTGCTTCTACTTCTGGCTCCAGTTTGTGTGAATCTTTTTGCGGGATAGACTTTCTTGGAGGAAACAACTCATTCCTCCCTTGGCAGAAAGAACGTGCTGGTATTTTCGTGTTCCTGAAGAGAATTAGCCCCTGGCCTTTGTGGAAGGTTGGGTTTCCACCTCCAAGTACTGTGTGCCAGCAGCAGCCTTGGAGCCCTTCTGGTAGGAGACTTGTTACAACCTGAAGTATTCACAAGATTCTCCCCCGAAGCCTTTTTTTAAAAAACAATTCTGCTGCTTGGGAAAGTGATTTGGAAAAACCTGGAAAGATATTTGATATAAATACCAGGGATTGTGGAGGCAAGGAATAGCATGCTGCTTTTAATGGTGCTTGAGACCGACTACAGACTTACTCCTAAGGGAAGGCTTGGTCTGATCCCATTTTGTGCGTCTGGGGTTGATTCTGTCACACATCCTTTGGATCTCCACTATTTTGGGCAGCTATGTAGGGCTACAGTAAATGTCTTTGTAAACCCCGATTACATCAAAATGTTTGTGTTGTGTGTGACAGTTCTTGTGGTGACTTGGTGAACTGAAGGCTTTGTTTCCACAGACAGGCTCCTTGATATCTCTGGTTTGGCTGGTTAACAAATATATTTAGTAACTGGAAAAATATGTTGCTGCTTTGTTGATGTGTTGATTCGTTTGATGTATTTAAAACAACAACAAAACAAACTAAATTGCCTGTCCGAACTAGTCTGGCTGACATATCTGCAGAGGTAAGCTGGGCAGGAAGATGTTGAGATTGGCTCTCGTCAGACCATTGCAATCTCGTTTGCTTCATGGTCTTTATGAAGAAATCAGTTTTGAATTACAAACAACTCTCCTGGGCCTCGGATGAGGTATCATGGCATTGTTGTGACAAACAGATCTATGCTTTATGAACAAAATGTTACGGGAAGCTTACCAAACCACAGAACTTGAATGTGTTTGAGATTTGATAAAAATGATGTAGCTTGCTCTGAAAATAATGCCTCCTATTTACTTCTATAGAAGCCAGATACCAGAGTACAATAACACTGTTTGATAGATCAAATTTGCAGTTACAGAGTACTGTTTTTCAGCATTGGTGCTACCATTAGCTATGATTTTTCTCCAGTGATGAACAAGAGCCTGCATGCCATGCTCATACAAATCTGCGTGGCAACCTGAAACATGCCTTGCCTTTCATATTGCTGTCACCACTGCTCGAACACACCACCTACCACCTCGCTTTGCTTACATGCGTTATTTGGTCTCCATGAACTTTCAGCGAGGACTGGTGAATGTCAGTGGATGCTATGTTTTCTGCACAGAGGAATTTAATGACACACCTTTGCTTCATGTGCTGTTCCATGTCAGACTGCCCCTCTGCTGCCATCTGTTGCGCAGCAACAAAATGTAATGCAATATTGGCAGGAAGGTTCACCCTCTACTGCTATACCACTAACATCCACCTACAGTATTGTAGGCCAATATCATAAAATAGGAGGCATTACTTTCAGAGCAGCCCTTGTACATCGCATAGAAGTTATGTGACTGACATTTTGATATTCAGACAGCAGTAGGAGGAAAAATTCCCTTCAGGGAACAGAAGACAAGATGTGTGGTTTCCAAGCTGGTGGGTTATTGGATCTGCAGTGCTTTTAAGGGTGGACACCACTGGATAGGAAGTTTTGCATATATTTGTGTAGTTGCCTTTGAACTGATGCACTTCTTGTAGTGGGGTAATCTTATACAGTGTGGAGCTGGGCTGCTGTTTGAATTCTGGAGTACCTCCTAATCTATCTTCTGTGTGTGTGTCCATTTAAACATCCTCACTGGCCATTTTCAGAACTGGCTGTAATGCATCTGTTGCCAAGAAGATAAAGATTTGTGTGGCCATATAAGCTCCAAGGAAGACCAATTCATCACTCACTCCTTGTTCTGTGCTGTTCTGACTCCCTTCTGCAGCAGCTTCAGACAGATTAAGCCCACAGTTCTTAATGTACTGACACTTTGGAAGATGTCTGCCATGTTACTTTGTTGTCTAATGGTCTAGCTGTGCTGATGCTGTGATCTCTCTATCTGTGAGGGCCTTTCACTGTTAGCTTCTTGGTGGCTATTTTCTTTCTACGTCTGCTTGGAATTTTTAAATCTTTCAAGCTTCTGCATTTAATTCAAGTTTGACTGAAGTTGCCCAGTGTGCTTAAACTGGAGTAAGGGCAGCAGCTGTCAGTGAGCTTTTTTCCCTTTGAGTACCATGTTAAATACTCTAACAGGAATATAACAATGAAAACTAAAACTAATATTAAAAACTAGAAACACACAGTGACCTTACAGTGTTTCCATGTTCAATATGAGCAGTTGTCTTATTTTTTTCCCCTTAAATTTGCAGCATTTAGTATCAGCAGCATTGTTTAGGAAGATGGGGATGAATGGAGCAGTTCAGACCTTCCCCATGTACTGGCTAAACCTTCTGTTGTTTTCTAGGTTTCCTCAGAAGCGATGGAGTAAAACCCCTGATGTAGCTTTGTATCATTTCTAAAGTTAGTGATGTGTTGTTTGGCAAGTTCAGTGGTGCAGCATCATAAAATGTACAGCATTGAGTATATGGAATCAAAAAATTGTGCTGTTTTTAAAACAGGTAATGCAGTTATGTTATATTGTATTTGTACGTGCATATGTAGTCAGAGTTTTATCATGCTAATGATAACCAGATTTCAAGGTAGACAAGAGTGTTAAAAGGTGTGAAAGTAAGCATGAGGACTTACTGAAGTCTTGTTGCTTTGCTTGAGTCTGAAGAACGATTGCTTTCATTAATTAAGTGTTCTATCACAACATTTCCCTTAGAGTAAGAGAAGTAACTAAATAAAAGGGTATCGTTAACATAGTTGTCAGAGTTATGTGGTGGATATTCACAGCTAAAACAGGCTCCCAGGTCGTGCTGGATTGGTTTCAAATTTCAGGCTGGTATTTATGAAGAGCAGAAGGGTAATTTCTTGGCTAAAGTAAGCTGAAATTGTTAGAACTCAATTTAAAAGGCAAAGAATGGGAATGGTTTAAAATAAGCTTTGCATAGCTTCTACCTCAAAGATACTACAGCATTCAGCTACCATGGTGATAAATATGGTACTGACAGAAAATAGATTAGGTAGAATCCAAAACGTTTCTGAATAGGTCTAACTTAACAGTATCCACTCTGGAAAGAGAGCTGGGAAGGCACTGTGCAGTGTTTAATAAAGCATACATCAACAGTCAATCCAGAATGGTTTATACAAAAAGGAAGATAGGCAGCAGTTGGTCATACTGTGGCTGGTGATGCAATCTCAGTGGGAATATTGGGTTCCGATTCTGTTCAACCCTATCACAAAATAAAAAAAGCAGACACAAACAATGTTCTAGAAACCTGAGAAGCACAGAGAGATTCTACCTGGGGCATAAAGGCCTCTTTGGAGCAGGCAGTGCTAGAAATGGCAGTGTTCCCTCCCATACATTTAGGAGGCAATTAAAGAATCACACATCAGTGGGATACACAAATAGAAAAGACTTTCAGAAATGTCACGTTTTGTACAGAAGATGTACAACTCTGTTGCCTTTCAGCCAAACCATGGACTCTTTCAACTTGTCTCATAACAGAAATCCCCAGTATAAAGATGACAAGTAATTTTTATTGTTTGCATAAGCAGCTTGTGATTTTTCTGCTATGATATATTAAGGTCAACAGTTTGGTGGGAATTAAAGCTTGTATAGGCCCCGGTTTGCACTTATTTAGTTGGTATGTAAGCTTAGGGGTGTGGATGATTGTTGTTTTCAGTATGATTATTCATGTGCTTTAAATTACAGATGGAGTCTGCTGAAAAGTAGTCTTAGAAGTAGCAATTTAAAGGTCTATAGAAACATACGAAGGTCTATAGAGATAGGTTGATGTGTGCTCTCTTTGTGAGAGTAGTTTGCCTTGTGTTGCTGCTTTCTTTTATTTTTTTCCCAAATTTTCTTTTTTTTTGTTTTTGGCTGTGGCAAAGGGAAAAGCTCAGATTTTCCAGCAATTTCCTTCCCAGTGATTGAGTAATACTTCTGTGCTTTCTAGTGTGTGAACACCAATGACCTGCCCTAGTGATTATAAGATGACAGCCGTGTAGCAGCTGCCCTTAAACTAGCCTCATGTTAGAGGTGTGATTGGGGATTAAAGGCCTGTCTTTCACTTCCGAAGCTTGAGAAGTAACAGTGTGAGTCTTCTTTTTTTTTTTTTTTAATGCTGCCATCATTTTTACTACTTAGAAAATGAGACTGCAGTCATGTATTTGCGACCAATATGTAAGCACAGTTTTTGGCTTGTCAGATGGAAAAAAAAAATTAGAGGGTGTAGCATATCTAACTCGAAAACAGCTCACAGGATAAGATCTGATAACAGATTTCCACTACTTGCTGGAAATCAAGGTTTAGAGAAACAGTGCTGACCAGCCATTTATCTACAGATTGAAGCAGGAGATTTGAAAGTATTTAAAAAAAAAAAAAAAAAAGCAAATACTTAGCTGAAATTATTTTGGATGGAGCACGATGACTGGATGGAACAGAAACTTCAGGAGACGTGCCAGTAGTGCTCTCTCACCCTCATATTTCTTGACTGGAGATACTACAGGCCTCTCCGCAGGGAGGCAGGGGTGCAGGAGAAAGTTCATGGGGCCTCTGTGAAGTTTTCCTCTGGGGAAAAAAAAAAAGAAAGCTGCAGTAGAAGAAATATACGCTCACATCTATCCCTTTACCTAGAACTCATCAAAAACATACAGCCTGAAAGAAAGCTGCTTGGGCAATATGAACTTAAATGCCAGCAGTATAGCCCTTGAAAATCTTTGCTCTTATCAGTGCCACCAAGTTAGCCTAATGCTTTTACAGATCAGCAATGAAAAAGAGCTGACTGAAGCTGATCTCAAGCAGGGGGAGAGGTTATGTAAGCAAAGGAGGTCTGATTTGGAGCCTCATTTATTTGAGGCTAGGCACAGACAATTAGTGGTGTCCCTGGACTCTGAGCTTCTGAATGCATTTTGTTTAGGAACCTGTCTCCTCCTGGTAGACTGCATATGTGACTGCAGCTGGTCTGCTTCTACTGCTTCTCCAAAACAGTATTATGATATATCTGAGTATGACACCATCAGCTTTTAAGATGCATAATCTAGAACACAGTGTGCAGTTCATCTCTAGTTCAGATGCACCAACCCCATCCGTCTCTTCCATACTGACCTTTCTCAGCTGAGCTCACTCTCACTGTTTCAGTTACTTAAGAGGTTTGAGTTTCTCTGCTCTGCTGCTGTTAAACAAGCCTCACAGGAGTTAAGAGTTATCAAAACTTCAGCATCTACTTCTTTGGATTACCTTCTTTATTGTAAACATACAGTGGCATCAACACTTCAAAATAAACTGAAAATAAAGCCCAACCCTCTGCTGCCTACACAGTTCTCCCTTTGAGACTAAAATGAAAGAATGGCAGATACTAGCCACATCACTTAATACATTCCTCAAAGGCATGTGGATACCATGCTGAAAAGAGGTGTAGACAAACCAATGTAAAGCAGCAGAGCTTTAATCATGCAACTCATGGTAGGCTCTGCAGATATTCAGATTGAGACTACCTAACCTCCTTGGATGTCTTGTTTTCCTTTCAGTATAGCTTAAACTTGTCAAGCTGTTGTGGCCTACATTGTACAAAAGGTGGAGGGATGTCATTATCCAAACCGGCTAAAAGCACAAAAGTAGAAATAATAATGTCTGTGTTTTGAGGGTGAAGCCATGGTATCTTCCAAATGCTGAAGGAAAATCTATTATATGCTGACCTGTGTAACTCAGGTGTCTCCTACTTCCTCTTCTGCCTGACGAGTTGCCATTATTTTCATTTAAATAGTTGCTAGCTGTTTGAGTTTGAATATTTCACCTGGATGTATAAACGTATTTCTCATTGCTGCCAGGTAAGACCAGCAACTGATAATATATCCTAGAATCTTTAGAGTTGGAAGGGACATTTAAAGGCCATCTAGTCCGACTTCCCTGCAATGAACAGGGACACCAAAGCTAGATCAGGTTTCTCAGGGCCCGATCCAACCTCACCTTCAAAGTCTCTAGGGGCAGGGCATCAACACATCTCTGGGCAGCCTGTTCCAGTGCCTCACCACCCTTGCTGTGAAAGCCTTTTTCCTTACATCAAATCTACTCTCTTTAAGCTTGAAACCATTTCCACTTGTTCTGTCACCACAGACCCTGGTAAAGAGTCTGTCCACTTCTTTCCCGTAGCTCCCCTTTAGGCTGCTGTCAGGTCACCTTGGAGCTTTCTCATCTCTAGGCTGAACAGCCCCAGGTCTCTCAGTCTGTCCTCATAGGAGAGGTGTTCCACCTCAGTCATTTTTGTGACCTTCCTCTGTATGTATTCCAACAGTTCCATGTCTCTCCTGCACTGGGGACTCCACACCTAGTCACAGTACTCGAGGTAAGGCCTCATCAACACAGAGCAGAGGGGCTGGCCACAACGGTTTCCTGGCTAAAGTTTTATTTCAGGTTTTCTATGGACTTGTCTCTAAGCTACTTGACTATGGGCAGATAATCTTCTGGATCTAGCTGGAACAGCTCAAAATGTTACAGTGCTTTATCCCATCCCCTCCTCTCTCTGAACAAAGCAATTTGAATGCTCCCTAACCCTCTTCGGGCATAAGTGACTAAGTTGATGCACAGCACCTACTTAAACTGTTTGAACCATCTCAGCTGATTCTGCTTGAAGTGGGTTAGGGAGCACTCCAGCAAACAGCTGGGAGAGCCAGGGGGTAGTAATCAATGCCCCAGGGATGGTAATAAACAGCTCGAGAAGAAAAGGGCAGGGCACAAACCTTTCAAACCTCTGCAGCTGTTTGCAAATTGAATTTCTACAGCCTGCAGGCTACGTGTGAACTATGACAATATCTCCTTTTCCAGATGAAGCTTTCTTCTCAGCCATCACAGCTGGGGGGGTGGGGGTGGAAAGGGAACTTGAGAATAGTAAGAAATGTTACAGAGATGTGCCCAAGTAGCATATGGGTGTGTATAGCATATTGTACGACAGCATGCAAGAGGGGAAATTTTGGCCAAGGAAGTCAAAGAATTCTTTCTTTGTTTCTTTCTTTTTCTTTTTTTTTTTTTTCCTGTTGGATCTCAAAGCAGTGCCCTTAATGTGTCATTTAGATTTGACTGCCTTGAAGAGGAAGCAGATGATTTCCATCCACCTTGAATCCCCAGTCCTTGTGTGCACTTATGAGAGCCTGCCTGTTAGCTATCTCAGCACGCTGATAAGAGAGCCCTTCCAACACACAAATTGGGCTGGCTTCCACCATGCTCTGTTACCTTCCAGAATTTCTAAGGGGACCGGTGTGAGCAAATATGTTGAACGAATGAGCTCGGTGTGGGGTAAATGGCTGAACAAACCCCACAGGCATCTGCCACAGTCTGCAGTTATTGCACCAAAGATGGCATTTCTGAGGACCAGGGGATCCATTTTCATGGTTTCATATAAAGCCTGCTTCTGTGTGAGCTGCTGCACAATGATGCTGGGCTGGGAAAGGGTGATAAAAAAAACATCCCTGCAGTCAACAAATGTGTCCCTGTGGTTAACATTAGGGCCAAAGCATCTGTGGGGCTATTTCTGGTGCTACCACTCACTCACAGTATGACCATGGCTGAGTCACGTATGATAAATCCTTATCGTGTATGTAAATAAGGTGTCAACAGCTTTGCAGCTGATGTTTGTTCCAGTTTATTATTTTTGTTTTCTCAAATGCTTTGAGACTTGTGTATTAATTTGGTGTATTCTGGGTCTGCTTGTGGCCAACTCGGAGGGTATGTGGGTTGTGCTACAGCCACCTGCACCCAGAGGAACACAATATGTGTTTTCACAAGTGAGTGGTTAAATGCTGGTGGGGCAAACCCCGTTGCCACTGAGACGTGACCCATGAGGCAAGCCTTGCTCTGGGGGGTAGCAGCATCTGCAGTGCTTGCTGGGGTGTGGTGAACTCTTTCTTTCTCCTCTTTCCCTTCCTCTGCTGTACCCCTTGTGGCTATGTGAGGTTTAGAAGAAGGTTTTAACCTGATAAATGCATATTTGGTCAGTGTGTGCCTGCTGGGTGACAGAGTACCCCTCAGAGGGTTGTGATCAATGTTGCAATGTCTAGTTGGAGGCTTGTAACTAGTGGCATTTCCAACGGGTTGGTACCGGGCCCAGTATCTTCATCAGTGATCTGGATGAGGGGATAGAGTCCGTGCTCAGCAAGTTTACTGGTGATATGAAGCTGGGATGACACACCAAAGGGCGGTGCAACCATTCAGCAAGAGCTGGACAGGCTGGTGAGTTGGGCCGAGAGGAATCTGATGAACATCAACAAGAGCAAGTGTCCAGTCCTGAACCTGGGGAGGTGTAACTGTATGCACCAATACAGGTTAGGGGATGACATGCTGAAAAGGAGCTCTGAGGAAGACTTAGGTGTCCTGGTGATGCCATGAGCCAGCAGCCTGCTCTCGCAGCCAAGGAAAATGGTATATTAGGGTACATCCAACAGTGTACCCAGCGAAGTGGAGGAAGGTGATCCTCCCTTTCTACTCTGCCCTGGTGAGGTTGCATCTGGAGCACTGTGTCCAGTTCTGGACTCCTAAATTCAAGAAAGGGAATTGCTGGAGGGGGTGCAGCAGAGGGATGCAAAGGGCCTGGAGCATCTCCCTTACAAGGAAAGGCTGAGAGACTTACAAGGAAAGGGCTGTTCAATCTGGAGAAGAAAAGCTGAGAGCTGATCTTATCACTGTTAATAAACTATTGAAGTGTGGGAGTCAATTGGGGGGGGGGGGGGGGAGGGAGGGGGCTCTTTTGGCAGTGTGCAGCAATAGAACAAGGGGCAACGGGCAGAAACTGAAATACGCCCAGTGTCATACAAACACAAGGAAGAACTTCACTGTCAAAAGGACAGAGCCCTGGAACGGGCGCTGCCCACAGAGGCTGTGGAATCTCTCCTCCTATTCAGGAGAAAGACCCATCCTCGCGGCCTCGCTGCCCTCCCTTTAAGATGGCCGCCCTAGGGCGGGCGGGGGTTTCGTCACGTGGTGCCGGCGGGCGGCGCATGCGCCCTGGGGGCGGCGCTGACAGGCGGCTGCATGGTGCCCGCCGCCCCTCCGGCGCCCATGCAGTGAGGCCGCGCCGGGCCGGGCTGGGGGGAGCCGGCGGCGGCATAGGGCCGGCTCCCCAGCATGGCGAGCTACCTGCCGCCCTGTGTGATAGACGGAGGCACTGGGTGAGTGCGGCTTCTTGGCGGTTTGTGTGTGTGTTTACGTGGGGGGGAGGGGATTAGGCTCTCTCCTGCCTGTCTGCGGCTGGTGAAGCCCGCCGGCTTCTGATGGGTCGGTTGGTACTGCTGTTGTGCCTCGGGAGTGGGAGGTGTCAGAGGGAGCTGGCACGAAGGAGATACTGGAGATGCAGTGTACTCTTCGGCCCAGCGGTGCTGGAAGGCTCTCAGGAGGAGAAGAGGCACTGGTGCGTGAGTTCAGCTGGTAACTTCACACGTCAGGCTGTGCTTTAGGGCTGTCAGTTTACTTACTGCAAGAATAACCCTTTCTTCTGCAAGGATTTCATTGCCTTAGTTTGGTATAGGTAATGCTTGGGAATTTCCCTTCAAAATTTCTAAAACCGAGCCATCGTATTGAGGCCAAAAGAAAAGAAAGGTAATTTAAAGAAGTGACAGTTAACCAGAGGAGCCCATGGTGTTGGTGCCTTCGCTACTGACAAAGGATTTCATATTTTGGAGTTTATGAAGCTGTAAAAAAACTTTCACGAGTCTCTCGTGCTCTCTCCACTTATATTAACTGAAATGAGTTCAGTCTTTTCAGTGGAGAATACTGGAGTCCACAGCTGAAAGCTCTGGGAGTAGAATAGGGAATAGGTTCCATCTCACATGTAGTTCTGCCTGTGCATTACATACTCCATGGTTATTTCTCAGGTTCCATCTATTTTATTTTATTTTTTTCTAGAGACGTTTTAAGTATCTGCTCCGCAAGGAGCTTTGGTGTTAGGGGAATACTAATTCACTGAATTGAAGAGCTTTTCATGGGAAGGAAGGGGAACTCTAGGTGGGTCTTTTGCAAAAGCTGCAGTATGAACTGGAAAATCCAGAAAATGTGCCAAATGCATCTTGTCTCTTGCAGGAGCCCTCCTTTGCTTTCAGTTTGTGAAGTGATTCCACTGTTGTATGAGCAGCAGATTGACCATCAGTTGTACAAAATAAATAACTTGCTGTATGCTTTCAGAGAAGTGATAGTTGAAATACAATTCCAGTGCTTACCTTGCAGAAACTACTGGAGCTTGTGTGTATGCAGGTGTATTAGCTTGTATCATTAAGATTTCAGACAGCCCACAAGTGGACTTGTCATTTCCATGCCTCCAAATGCTCTAAATATGCATGAGACAATACAGTGTCTTTGCTGAGGGACTGTATGTGAAGTAAATAATCTTGCAGAACAAGACGTAAGGTTCTGAACCAAGCAGCCTGAAGTAGCTTGACTCACTGATACAGTCTCTGGAATTTTCCTCTGTGTGGGTTGAAAACCTTCTTATTGTTAGAATGGATGTATTTTAGGTTACAAGTTTGAAACAATTCATTCAAAAGATTCACGCGAAGGCTTTCAGGTGAAAAACTGGGAAGAGCGTAACGGAAATAGGTGTATGCAGATGCACTGTGAAATATTTCATACATAAGAAGAAAAATGCGTTTTATATCTTTGGTACTGAATGAGGAGTTTTGTCTCAGCACTAATCTGTGTTCATGTAAGTAGACTTAAGTTTATGAAAATACTCTTTCTGTTTTTTGTTTTTTTTAGTGCATGAGAAGCCTGGATTAATGTCCAGTTGTTTGTATTGATAGGCCTCAGTCCTGTCAGTCCTCAGCAGCTGTGTGGTGCTGGATTTTTGCAGAAGAGCAGCAATGAGTGAAAATAGGTACAGAGCTTTGGTGAGAGACGTATCATCATAGAAGGACAGATTAACATTTTTTCTCTCTATTAGGTAGAGGACTTTATGAATCAGGAGTGAACAGTTCATGAAACGCTTGCAGAAAGCAGCAGCAATTTGTTCAGTGTGATTGCTCTTTTCTGTTAGTATTTGCAAATGACGTGTCCTCCTTCAGTTTTAATACACTACGTCTTCATTTTCTTTGAGTGAGGTTTTTCTAGTGATCAGCTTACGTGTTGCTCTCAGTCCTTTTGTGGAGAAGGGCATGCTATTTTTAGGGCCCTCAGACTACCAGGCCTCTCTGATGTTGCTGTTCCAAGTGGCTTTAAACGTCGTGGCTGGTTTTATTAATTGGCATTTAGCTGAGGGACATCAGAACTCCAGTAGGTGGGTGTGCAAAACGGAGGTGGCTTAAAATACTGCTCTTCATCTTCAGGCACCAAGGAGTACTTCTATTTTGGGTGTATTTTATTCAAGTCCTTTTTATTTTAGTAAGGAAAGCTTACTTTGGCCAAATGCTTCTGATCAGCTTAGAAGTAAATACTTGATTTCTGGGGGAAGTGAGCTCAACTTGTCTTAGAACTTGGAATTTAAGGGTTTGTTGTTGTTGTTTTTGCCATTAAAGGTGGCTGGAACCTTGCAATGTATCACACTTTTTCTTGCTACTGTATTTCTGATGTGAGCTGAGCCGTTCCGTGCAAGTATTATTATCTGCTCTTTACACATGAGACATGCAGAGATACGTTTCTAATTGCTGTTCTGGGTGTAAGGAGCAGGGGTTAATTAGCTGTTGTTTATAATCACAGGCTTCAGTCCTGGTCCTACTGGTCTCTCCCAGAGCTGTGGGTCTAATTTTCAGGTTATTAGTATAGTGGTTGGTGGTGCTTCTCTGTGCATTGTGCAGACATAATAGATTTTTTTAATATATATTTTCCACTGCATTCTTTATTTCTCCATTCCCGTTCCTTCATCACGTTGTCTTTCATCACAAAAGTGTATTTCCACATCTCGATGAGGACCCCTCACGTTAGGATTTTCTCAGGCATACTTGTAATAATGATACTAGAGTCTGTTTATGGCAGTATGTTATCACAGGTGTTCTGGTAGCAAAAGCTGCTACATTTTAGCATCATCCATCAGATTCTCATTACAAGGTGGGGGCTATTTTTAGTTTGTTTGTTAGTTTACAGTTCTTTCTTAAGGCCTTCTGGTATTCTCAGTAGTTTTATCTCGGGCCCATCCAGCCTGGCCCTGTGCACCTCCAGGGATGGGGAACCTGCAGCAATCTGGGCAGCAGTGCCACTGCCCCTCTAGTCTCACAGTGAAGAATTTCTTCCTAATGTCTAATCTAAATCTACCCCCTTTCAGGTTAAAATCATTACCCCGTGTCCTATCCCTGCATTCCCCAAGGAAGAGTTCCTTCCCACCATTCAGATTCTCACCTGAATTCATTGACTTCTGCTTTAAAATGCATAAAGCAGCTGCCTCAGTGGCCTTGTATGCTTCAACTATGTCTTTATGGTTTAGTAAGAGTTTTCCAATATATATCCCCTTGAAAGTGGCTGAGAGTTCCACATCTGCTTTCAGGTTTGGTCCGTTTGTACATCTTTGCAGTCCTCTTCATGTATGCTGCATTTTTCTTTGGATTTCATTTTGCCTTACGGTAGGAGCTCAGGAGAAGCAGGAGTTAGACTTACTGTTTCTCATGAAAAAACCGACCAATTTGATTTGTGTACTAACTGCTCATCTGGGTAAAGTAGTACACAGTAGAAAACAATACTAGTTTCTGCTAGTCTTTAATCCTGTCTTTAATATGCTACATTTTGTGGAGTTTCCAGTAGGTTCCTATCTTCCTAGCAATAAATCTGCTTCTTGTAATGAAATTGGAATACCGATTATCTACACGTTCCCTAAAGCCATCTCTGAAATTTACAGATCGTGAGATGTTGCATTACCATTAGTCTGCCAGGCTGTAGCCCAGGAGAAAGAGAAAAAAAAATGTGTTTCAGGTCCTTAAAATATTCATTGGAAAAGAAGCTGGAGACCAGGTAACCTCCCTAACTATTTATGTCCTTTTAGGTTGATGAATATTCAGGTGCTTTGTATAAAAGCAAACAATGTCCATGGCAGCCCCTGGAAGTGGGTCACCCAACCACTCTCGTGTACTCTTGGGTGCTGCCATGGGAGATGCAGTGTGCCCAGGTCCTGCTGGGCAGAAGAGAAGGCTGCGGCCACACGTGTGCGAGCTGCTGGGCAAGGAAGGGAAGACGTCAGCCTCATTTCTTTTCTTTGTCTTCCCCAGTGGTTTGAGTTTCCCTTTCATTTTCTTCTGTCAAAACATCTGAAATACACCATAGGAGCTGGAAGCTGTGTCTTGTTTGATTCTAAAGGGATTCTGTTTTTCTTTCATTGTTGTTCTTGGACGTGCATTTTTTCACTTCCTTCAATGTTGAACCAAAAATCGAGTTTTTGACATAGTTCTGGTATTAATCCTCCGTGGATGAATGGCATACAGAAGAAACCTTTCCAGACGTTGTCTTTTGTGAGGTGTGTTCTTCCGTCAGAGCTGTTTTTGCTCATACTGAAGGATAGGCTCATCCCGTCGTGCTAACTTCAGCAGAGAAGTTCAGCTCATGACAAAATAAATCAGTAAGATACTGAGTTATCAGCTTTTAGCAGTGGGATCTGATTCCTGCCTGAGTGGCAAGGTAATGCCATGACAGACTGATACCCCAACTGACTCCTCAAGGGTGCTTTCTTTTTAATACCGTGATTGAGTTTGAGTTTGGCAGGTATTTGGAAGGAGAAGAAATGTCAAACTGAACTCACCTTTGGGCAACAGCTTAGCTTAGGAATTAAGTTCTGGCTATATTGCAGGAACCTTCTACATTTAGTGTAGGCCTGTATGTGTAGAAATTGTATAAAATTACATGTACATATTTCTATGCTTATATATGTATACAGTGACTTATTTTTTTGTGAGTGTGTCCTGGAGGACCAGCAATGAGTGTTGTTTTCCTGAAGCTTCTGTCTGCTTTGCCCTTTCTCAGTCTTAGACTTAGGTCTTCTGAGTCCAAAAAAGGTTTCCTTGGCTGCCATTACGTGCAGGCAAGCAAAACTCATTTGAGAGAGACAAATGAAGAGTAAGCATCCTGTAATGCGTCCCAGGTCCCAGTGTAACGCCTGCTTTGTTGTTTGGTACATTTCAACAATATTCCCAAGGTGGGCTTCTTTCTAAAACGTGGAGAAATCAAGCAGTTAATTATCGTGAAAAGCATTCTTGCTGGTAACGGCCTTCTTTACAGATCAGTCTAATTTAATACCCTGATTATATTTTTGAGAGAAAGTATGCATAAACATTCTGGATTATACAGGCATATGCTTTCAGTCTAATGGTGATTAAAAATACAACAAACCCTTGCCCTCGAAACACAGCCCTTGTCTTTTTAGCCTTGGGGAAAAATCCTTTAAACAAGATTCCTTGAAGTCTGTTGAAGCTATAGCTTTGAAGAGATGTTGAAAATACAATATTTAAATTCCAAGGTCATTGCTAATTCAGTTTTAATTTCTTTATCTAAGCAAACTGACTCTTAA
The DNA here is from genome assembly GCA_023055505.1 of Callipepla californica brunnescens. NCBI lineage: Eukaryota > Metazoa > Chordata > Aves > Galliformes > Odontophoridae > Callipepla > Callipepla californica. Next base: position 5,455,027 of record JALIRH010000006.1, read on the forward strand.
TGAGTGTTTTTATACCAAATACTCCATAAAGGGGCGTTTTCTGTTTAAGCTGTTCATGAGGAAGCAACCTTCTGTTTTAGGGATATCATTTGCAAATACTGATAGTGGACCATAGGCAGAGATCCTAAATAGGATGTGACTGTGTGGTTGGGTTTGTTTAACAACGCTGTGCCTTTAGGTTTTCATGTGAAAACTGGATGTGAATTATGCTGATTTCCCTCACGACCCACTACTACAGTATGAAAGTATCAGAGAAAAAGTTCAGTTTAAAAATCATTCAGTTGTAATTATGTTTTAAACTCCCTCTAGATGCATTTGCTTATTTTAGGAGGACTGCTGTTCGTAGTCTGGGATGTTAATGATTTATAGTTAAAAAACCTATATAAAAACCTGAGCTGTTCTTGGAGACAGGAAACGTCATGCAGAGAGTTTAGGTTTTGTGTGAACGTTTCCTTTTTACTTCCCAAAGTTACTTGTTTCTTTCCTGGTATTTTAGCTGATAAATGTATATGTATGTCTTCATATATCGAGACAGGCAGACAGCGCTTCATACATTTGCTGGTTTTTCTTTCTGTTGGACAAAATATTAACCAAATACATGGTGTCACGTGGCATCTTTGGCTACGGTAGCTTTTGGGAAGCTAAGATCTGCATCTTTTCTCAGTGAAGCGTGGCCTTGCCCATCTTTTGCCATAACTGAGTGTACAGGTTTCATCACTCTGAAATTCTGCTGCCAAAAACTCTGAGAAGCTGAAAGTGCCTGAAAAATAAATAGCATCTGAAATATTTACCACTTCTGAGTTCTCTTCTCAGCAGGTTTGCAGTTGAAAGCATAACCTAGAAAATATAGATGTGGTATTGCTTATTTGGCCTTCAGTTTGAGAAGTGGAGTGGATATATATTTTTTTCCTTAATAGGTGTGTGCACATAATGACCTTGTGATCATTCTTTCTCCAGGTATACCAAACTTGGCTATGCAGGGAATACGGAACCTCAGTTCATTATTCCATCATGTGAGTCAATTTTTTTTTTGTCCCTCCAACTTTTAGGGTACACCGCTGTTACTAAGCACTATGACAAGTAAAAATGACTTGCTTTCCAGCTCCCAGCTTTGTCTTCGTAGTCTCTTGTCCATCAGGAGAGCAATATCATCTGTGTTAGCATCATTGGCTGGAGTATAGCTTAGCAGAATTTGTTTGCAGTTAGCTAGGCCTGGTGCTTATTAAATCACCACTTGGTTGCCATGACAAATGAAGAGGGCTTTAATCCTATTTCCTTTTTACATCGGCTGTTTCTTTGCTAGGACTCCTGAGTAGACAGAATGCAGCTCACCTCCAGTCTGCTTGACACCGTAGTTACTGCCTGGGTAATCTGAGAGAGGCTTCCCACCAAATTAAGTAGTGATGTGCAGGTGTTGTCTGCCTTACTTCCATCTCTCTGGAGCTGCAGGCCCTTTAATAGTCAGAGAAGTTGTTCCTATTAGGTAGTGCTCATTTAAGGTGTGTGTTTACCTAGTAAAATGTTTGTACGTGGTTATGTTGAGCTAATTTCCTCTATTTTTTCCCACATTAAAATTGTTTTATTTAAAATGTTCCATCTTTTTCAGTGTATTTAATTGTAATCTCAATAGTTTCTCTCAAATATTATATATATGTACAGATTGTAGCACTGACTATCTGTTTAATTCTGTAATGGCTTTTCTTATCTCCTTGTTATCTCCAGTTGCAATAGGTGCTGCCTTTGCATTTTGGGGACTTCATCAGTTAGCTCCTTATTAAAGCATCAATTCTGTCATATAACCACTTGTAATAGCAGGTATAAAGATAAGAAAATAATAATGGTCCTTGGGGCCAAAGAGGCAGAGGGGAATGTGTTCTTTACCAGATGTAGGTGCAGTACTGGTTACAGTCTGTAACTATTGTAAGCAATAATTCATGCCTATAGCACTTGTAAAAATCTTAACGTCTTATGTTAAAGAAGTGGGATAGCAAGTGCTTCCTTTGAATTTTTTATGAACCTTGTTTTATAGAACTGGAGACTTGAATGTGTTTCCAAAAGAGCTGTTTGCTTGTCAGTAATTTGTGGTCCTGATGCTGCTCAGTGCTTTTGTGGATGATGCCTCTCTGCTGTGCATTTTCTACTACTGTACATTATTGAGAGCCTGATGATGATGTATTAAAAAAACCCAAACAGCTCTATAGACAAATAAGCCATATTTTACATTACTTCAGACTGTTTTTATTTATAACTTGCCCCGGATTTGTTTTCTTCCTCCTATTTCCTTGCCTGTAGCAGCCATCACCTAATAATTTTAGTGAGAATTGCAACCTGATAATGGGAATCATGAGAGTCTCCAAAGATTTCTCTGTAGCACTGCAAATTGATTTATCCCCTTTGTGCTTCCTTCTTCTCGCCAACCAGGATAATCACTCCAGTACTTACTTCTGAAGTACATAGTTTTTCTTCTCTTTTGCCCTTTTCCTTAATTCTGAATTGAAACTCAGAAGATCACATCACTTACTGACATAGAGTATCTCCTGATGGAGAGCACAGTGCCTGAGCAAGTTAAATGACTGCTGTAGTCCATAACAGAATGCAACTTAAGAGATGGGCTGTGAGCTATCTATTATTTTAACAAGAGGTTGGTGACCAAAATCCTGCCCGAGAGAGCACCAGGAATGAATTCTTCTCTATTGCCTTGTCAGGAGGTATAATTTCTGTTTTCTGGCAACTATGATTTCTGTTTTCCAGTTTTTGTTTCTGGGAAAGGCTTGTTAAGTACATAAGGAAACAGATTCCTATATATTTAGCTATTTTAATTTTATTTCATTTTGTTTGGATTTTATTTTAAGGTATTGCAATCCGTGAGTCAGCCAAAGTAGGTGACCAGGCTCAGAGGAGGGTAATGAAAGGTGTTGACGATTTGGACTTTTTCATAGGAGATGAAGCCATAGATAAACCTACCTATGCTACAAAGGTAAGAAAACACTGAGTACTTTTTCTGAAGGCTTCTCAAATTTTCACATTTTTATTGTTATTATATGTTGTTCTGTGCCTTTTCGATAGCTTCTTCAAAAAACACATTTGCTTTCTTGTAAAAATAAATAATCTTGTTGCTTTCTAACAGCTACATGCTTTTGGTTTGTTGATCTTACCTTGCTTAAGTGCCTGTTTTAGGGCCCCATATTGCTGCTTGATGACCTCTGTAAATATCCACTGAATCTGCAGTTGGTCGGTGTTCAAAATTAATAGCTATTAAAGTAGTCAGAAACGCCGAATGTTTAAATTCTTCTTAACAATATATCTTTTTAATGTGGCACATGAATTGGTGAACATATTGGATACTTCTGCTTCGGGGATTGTCACAATTGTTTTGTGGAGGGCTGTCTTCAGCGTGGCTTCTGTGTGAATCATATTTTCCATACCCTACTAAGGGACTTATTGTACTTACAAGATGTTAACAGCCTATGAATTATGTGGAAAAAATCATATTTTATACATCCTGCTGTATTACTTAAATGTCATCTGTGTTCCTAACATTGAACAAAATGTAAACATATCCCTGTGATAATTTATGCTGAAAAATGTATTGCCTGTATGTTCCTTACTTCTTACAGATTGGAAGACATATTGAAGACAAGTATGATTTTCAACTTTATAAATGATTTAACTGATACAAAAAGAGATTAAAGTATGGTGTGGTGAGAAAATAATAGCAAGATTAAGAACAGAGTCTGTTCTTTGGCTTGCAGTCCTGCAGCACAGAATTGCAATTGGAAATACCTGGGAATATGAGAACTTGAAATAGTAATTCTAAATTAAAGTGAGAATAGAGGATGGTGACTATGAGATGAGAGGTTTTAATTCTTGCAGAAGATGTAAGGCATTGGGTGCTTTCACTGTTCCTATTTTGGGTTTTTTTTATTCTTATATGATACAGAAAGTTGACAGGTTTTCTCGTTTCAGTGGCCTATACGACATGGTATTGTTGAAGACTGGGACCTCATGGAGAGATTCATGGAGCAGGTCATTTTTAAATACCTACGAGCCGAACCTGAGGATCACTATTTTTTAATGGTGAGTTATTGAGACTGAGGAAGAGAAAACATTTTCTGAGAGGAAAAAACTGCACATTATTTCAAGAGTATTTATGCAAGAGCAAAAGCACCTAATATTCTAAGCTCAAGCTTCCAATATTCAAATTCAAAGCCCTGCCAGAGGACTTTTCTCTGAATGTGACTTATATTTCTTCATCAATGGAGAATAAATCTGTGAAACTGCATTGGAACCAAATTCTCTTCACTTTTATGATGCAGGCTGCTGATGGGTTGTATTTTGTTTTTGAAAAGCTTCAATTGCTTTGTTTAAACTGAATTTTACTTGAAATTCTTGGCTGATTTTGCAGTAGGGGATATTCTTGCTTAGTAGAGCACCATATGTTAGTGGTAAAGGACAAACGTATGAAAAATTTTCTTGAAGATCAGATTAGGTAACCAGCTCTTAACAAGCAGTTTGCAATAGACTATTTTTATATCCTTTATGTTCATGTGTCCTTATGTCTAGTTTATCTCCAGATTTTTTTGCTTTAAGGGAGCTTTTGGTTAGTTCTAGTCTGAGTGTGACTTAGAAACACAGAATTGTCTAGGTTGGAACGGATCTTTGAGATCACTAAGTCCAAGCATCAGCCTGACTCGCTGTGTTCCTTAGTGCCATGTCCACACATGTCCAGAGATGAGGACTTCACAGCTTCCTTAGGCATCTTATGTTGGATATGTTGCACAAAAGCACCACCCACCCTCTGCTAACTGTGAGTTATCTATCAAGACCTGGCTGGAAATGATTGCAGGCCACATTTACCTGCTCCACATCTCCAGCATTTTGTAGTACCAGACAAATATCACATTGCACTGAGCACGGAAGTCTTCTGAAGGCTGACTCCTGCCACGTTCACTAATAGTTCTGCATTCTGTTGCGAGAACCAAAAGCCTAAATAGTCAGCAGTGCACTGTCAGATTTCTTTGTATCTTCAAAACCCAGCACCATTTTGAGACTAACTGAATGGCTGGTGCCAATAGCTTGAAACTTGTTCATTACTAAATACTGAATAATTTGCACAAATTGAGTAAGAGTGTGTGGAAAAGACATGGTATGAATGTGATTGATCATGCTGCATGCTTGTGTGTAAGAAAAAAACATTTGCTTTACAGAATCCTGCAAAACACTTCTGTTTGCCTTTAGTAGCATTCAGTCCTTTTCCAGGTAGGACTATGTGGGACATGAGGAATCTTCAGAAATTGTCTGCTTCTAGTATATGTTATTAAACTTTTCACCTTCTTGTTTAAGTACTGACTGTTGTGTTTTTTCCCTATATCTGGTCCTTCTGAAATCAGCTGGACCACTCTAACACGTGACTCTCTTACTCTTTCTGAAAGTTAGGGTGTTGAAATCATGCTGCTCCTTGTAGTGGTGATGAAACAATGTGATAAGAAACAACATTTCTTATAACATAATTGCTTTGAAAATTTAATTCAAATCAAACATGTTGTGGAAGATAACCTTCTTGCCACCCTTCCCAGATTGTGCGAATTCTTTATTTTTAGAATTGGAGCTTGTGTGGGATTTAGGAATGCATTAAGAATTTGGAAGTTTGATTATTGTTCTAGTGAGCTAGTCATTACATTAACTGTTAGGACTCTGAGGAGTTTTTTTCTGGTTTTGTTTTTCCAGACAGAGCCTCCACTGAACACACCTGAGAACAGAGAGTATCTTGCAGAAATCATGTTTGAATCATTTAACATACCAGGACTTTACATTGCTGTTCAGGTGATCAAAGTGAATGCATGGTCCTAAAGCAGCTGCAGTGTATATAGTCTTCCATATGTATATGTCTATAATGCCTGAAATGATTGTTTTCTAAGATTGTAAATCAGCACGTTCTGCCTAAATATAAACTGTTTCTCAAACAGGCAGTGTTGGCCTTAGCTGCCTCTTGGACGTCACGACAGGTTGGAGAACGTACTTTGACTGGAATTGTCATTGACAGTGGTGATGGAGTGACCCATGTAATTCCTGTGGTACGTAGGGGGGTGATGGTTTGGACAAATACAGATTTTGGTTCCTAACTATTCTAATAAGAACTATCAAAGTAAACAGCATTTTGAAAATTCTATAGCTCCTTGGTTGTTTGGGATTTCTTTCCTCCCTTATGGTGGCTTTGCAAAATATGTGTTTAGTTATGTGGCTTTATTTATGAGATTAATTTTAGAGGTTGGAAAGCTGCAGTAAGGAACCACTGGGGCATCTTTTAAAGGCTACTTCTGTGTAAATCCTTATCTTGCATTATAGGGATGCTTCAGTTCTGTTTGATATTAATGTATATCACTGTTAGGTCTCCTGCACACCTACGTTACTTCTTGTCATGCGTAGAAACTTCTTCTGTATCTTGTATTTTATTTATGTTACATCACTGTTGTCTGTGTCGTAGAAGTTAGTGAGCTCTGTGGAAAAGGTGTTTGTGTACATAGTTGATTTCAGATGGCTTAATTCCGGTAGGCTGTTAAAAATATGCAACTATCTATGTATGCTAATATATATTTTATTGATGACAGTGTGGTACTGAAGGATATAATATGCTTGAATGATCAGTTACTTTAGAAATGAACATCTGACTCCCTTTAATTTCTTGTGTTTTGGTATTAATCTGGTGTTATCAGTATTCTCTTCTGCTGGAAAATGCTAGAAAAGGAACATTTACCATACGAAGCTCTGAAGCATGTAAAAAGCAAGAGAAGAAATAATGTTGACTCAGCAATACCACTGTTTTCGGTCAATACATCCTGGAAAAAATGCGACAAAAAAGATCTCTTGTTTTCATTGTGCTTATTGTTTGATATGTCTTCATTTGATTTTGTTTTTTGTTGCCTGAGCTTTTAAAAAATTTTATACTTTTTCCTGTTCATTTTTCATTTTGAAACAGGACGTGAGTAGTCTTTTCACATTATATTTGGTTTTCAGATTATGCCTGGAAGAAAAAGTAAATTACATGTGATCAGACATTGTCTATGTTATGATGTACACAAGGTTTTTTTTGCCTATAGTTTGTGTGTTGCAGTGTCAATTAGATCATCAGTATCTGTTTATATGTTGCAATTAAGGTCTTCTAAAAGTAATATCCACTTAGCAGGGGGTTGCTTGCATGTTTTAACACTTCACTGTTCCAATATTTTACTTTCAATTAGAAATGAAAGCAAGCTATTGTATAAAAGGACTATAACTTTACTGTTGGTTCTTGATGTTTTGCACAGTATGATTTTGCCTGAAGATCATCTTCTTGTTTTCCCTCCTCCTCCCACATAGGCAGAAGGCTATGTAATTGGAAGCTGCATCAAACATATTCCTATTGCAGGTAGAGATATTACATACTTTATTCAACAACTCCTGAGGGAGAGGGAAGTGGGAATACCTCCTGAACAATCTCTTGAGACAGCAAAAGCCATAAAGGTACACCCTTTTTTCTCTCCTGAGACCAAAATTAAATACTTTGAGCAATTTTTTCTTCTTTTTTTTTGCCTTAGCAAGTTGCTTGTGTTTACTTAAAAATGCAAATAATTACAAAAGCTTTTGCTCGTGTATCCAATCAAGTGCAGTGTGAGGAGAAAGAGGAAGAAAATCATCATGCTGGACTCCTCGGTAGAGTTGAATATGCTTTGCAGATTAAATTAGTGCTTAGAGCTCAAGATTTGTTTAGAATTTGTTTTTTGATTTAATGAATGTGTAATGGCAGTAGGTTGATTTTGTATGGATCTGATCTTGCAAAGAGAGCTTGCCATTTAACTTTTCTGTTGTACACCTAACGCTTGTGGCATTTTCATTTTGTGAGAAGATAATCTAGATGAGTCTGTGGAATTTTATTGAAGCAGCTAAGCACGTGTGTTGCCTTGATTGGCTGAGGCTTCAGAAGTCATTTGGGTACAGATATGTCTTTGACAGCCCCATCTCTAAGAATGCTCACATGTTTTTATGTTTCTCATTCAGACATAATTTAAGTCAATAACAGAGTAATTTTTTTGTCTATTTTTTTTTACGCTTGATATTTCTTAACAGGAGAAATATTGTTATATTTGCCCTGACATAGTGAAAGAATTTGCTAAGTACGATGGAGATCCACGAAAATGGATCAAACAGTATACTGGCATCAATGCAATCAACAAAACCAAATTTGTTATAGACGTTGGTTATGAAAGGTTCCTTGGACCTGAGATTTTTTTTCATCCCGAGGTAAGAGTTAAATACTGATAGTATTTTGTGAAACTTTGCTTTGTAAGTAGAAGGAAGAGGGAATTACTGTCATTTCTGATGTGAGTGCGCCATCAAGTGGAAGTTAAGTTCTCAGTAGGTCTCCTGACTGCAAACCTTGTGCAGTCTCAGGTACCATAAGCACAGAAAAGCATGCGTGCAGTGGGTAATTTTTTTCCTGTATCTCATGTTATGTTTAAAACCTCTTATTTTCTTTTTTGGAGGCAATCTGATGTTCAGAAAAAAATAAAGTTTGAACTTAAAGATTTTATATAGTGTTTGTTCTTTTTCTGTGACCGCTGTTTTAAACTAGTATGTGTTCTTACTATGTTACCAATCTGTTTGGGCAGTACTCTGTATGGAATTGTTCAATTAATACTGCTTTAAATCTTGAATTTTGTCGTTGCTTTCTGTTGATTCCAGTTTATGGATGCTACATTTCTCCCTGAGGGGAGTCCTTTGAAATCTGTGTTGGTGTGATAATAGGTAACATACAGTTTTGGGAGATATTTACAGTGCCTAGCTTGTCTGACTTTTCGTAGTTCATTATGAGTGAACTTCAGGATGTTGGAATTTCCTGGAAGAAGACAGAATCAGGTTTTAATGTTTCGACATGGCAGAGTATGTCCTTTCCATTATTTTATGCACCATTCAGCTTATTACAGGCAACCATAGTCTGTAACAAAGTAGTAAAAACTTAATCAAGGTCTGTATGAACACTAAGCTACATTTTGTCTATCCTCTTCCTATTGGAAGAGTGAAAATTTCACGCTTTTGTCTAAATTCCAGCCTTAATCTGTTTGTTATCAATTTATAGGTGTCTAATCTTACATCACCATTAAAACTCTAGGCTAAGTTGTTTCTCCCCCTTGCTGTTTACCCCCTTGATCTTACAGGGGGAGCATTGAATCCCATGTCAGACGTGGTTTTAATTGTTTCTCTTTCTTTAGGCCCTATAAAGACAGCAAGGAATAGGATAAAGGACAATCTTCCTTTTTTTCATTACTTAAAAAATTAATAATGTCTTGGCTCTATATTGAAAACACTGCCTTTCTAGACAAGAAAACACAGCAGATGATACGTACTGCTTCCAAAAAGAATTTCTCCTTGGACATCATTAACTTCTAACTTCAAAATGTTTTCAGTTAGCTGGGTGAAAGGTATCTGTGGTAAAACCATCTTACAGTCTTATCCTTTCTTCAGTTTATCTCAGTCTGACAAATTTTACTCTGACATCACACCACATGCAGTAGTAGGCTTCTAGTGCATACATTTTGACCGGTGAATTTATGACCAAGGAAGAGAGTCTGAGTTTGCCTGTAGAAAAGAGCAATTCTTACTTCCCTTGTACAGAAGTGGGCTTAGTATACTTAGTAGAAGTTGGAGTAATACTGACTTTTAGTTCCCCTTTTTTCCTTTAAAAATACTGTTACAAAATCTCTCTACAGTCTTACTTCTGCTTTGTTTGTTTGTTTTTGGAAGGAGATACACAGTGTCTACACAGTGTCTGTTCTCTTTCATTCTAGTTTGCTAATCCTGATTTTATGGAATCCATTTCCGATGTAGTTGATGAAGTTATACAGAACTGTCCCATTGATGTCCGGCGTCCGTTATATAAGGTATGGTCTCCCTGTTCTAAGATGAACTGAATTCATCTGAAAGATTACTGTCATCGTCAGGATGCATTTGTGTATGGTACACATAGCTATGACTTCCCCTACTATGAGAAGTGTGAACATTTGAATAGAAATAAAGTTGAATATAAACAGTCTACAATTTTTCTGAACAAGGAATACTTGATACTTGCTGCTTTTAATTTCAAACAAAAGATTAGCAGTGGCTCAGAGTGCAGGTAAGTATTGTTCCCAAAGAATTCTATTTATATCTGATATTTGTAATATAAATTCTTATGCATGAGAGTTTTTGTATTTTGCCCATTTCAAGGGTTACCTTGTGGTTTCTTCCCCACATAGATTTATAAATAGATTTCTTTTTTTTTTCCCATGGTCTTAGTGTGTTCACTGCAGTTTTAGCCATGTGTTGAACTCAGTGTTAAAGTACATGAAATCTGTGTCCTTTAGAGGACAATAATTAAGCCTGTTTAAACTTGTTTAGGACATATAGTCCAGAGAGTTTTTTCAGTCAGTGGTTCATTAAGAAATGAAGAAGGTATTGACAGGCATAGCCTGTGGCAGACTCTCTTTCTGCATTGGCAGCACATTCTATGCTTCCTAATTGTTTTCTGTTTGTATAGTAGCAGCAGTGCCCTTTTTATTTATTTATTTATTTTGAAACAACAGCATGATGTAGTAACACGAAGAAGTAGACCTGTTCATGAGAACTGCTATGGTTTTGTCCTGTTAGAAAAAATCTGGTCTATGGGAGTCCAGGGGTTCTCAGGACCAATTAAGTTGTATCTGAATTGTGTCTTAAGATAGTCTGTAACTATTGACATTCTGTAGCATATTTTAGTGTTCTGGATGACACACTTAACATACTCTGTAATCTTGAATGTGATGTAGTAACTCAGCAAATCTGCAGTGCTCGTTAATAAGAGCAAGTTCCACTACTTAACACACTTCTATGCAGAGTGACTTTTGTAGTAGATGACTGCAGTGGCTTCAACCTTAGGATTGCTGCAAGAGGTTTTTGGAAACTCTTAATCTCTTTCTGTCCTTTGTCCTTTTTCTTCAAGACTGAAGTTTCCATAGAGGCAAATATCTTCTTTTCTTGCTACTGTGGTGGAGTGCTGGACTTACACAGGATGAAAGTTCGTGTTTCATCAGTATTCCTGCAGAAAATATTTTAAAGCACCCTCTTGCAGGTTATACGTGCTACATAGCTTTGGAAGAATTGTTCTTTAACCCATTTCCTGTAGTGTTTATCTTTTTTGTAGTTTTATTCCCAGTATTCCTGTATCCTGATCTTATCAGTTCTCTAATGAGTCCAGTTGTCTTACCTTATGTTGAGGTTTGGAACAGCAGGACCTTCACAAGGCTCTTACTGTTCAGCCAGTTGCTTAAGCCTGTACCTTTTCAATTCCACATACAAGAATTCTTCTACAGATTGCACAACTGAAGCTCATAAATTCTTTTTAATTGTATAATGGTTAGCAGCAATGTATTTTGTTTTTAATTCTGATGATGATTACACCTCAACATGATTGCTTGGAAACAGTGATTTATATTCTTCTTCTGTTTTCCCTGACTGTCTCTACTGGAGTTGAGAGTTCCAGATTGCTTGGAGTGAGATTCTTTCTGATAAAATAAAGAAGGATAGATAAGCTGTTGAGTTTTTGGATCCAGAGACTTGCACTGAAATTTGAAGAAATAAGGGAAACTAAGTATTTATTTTTCAAATAAACTCATGTTGCCAGAAAGTAGAATTAAATGGACCTGAATGCATAGGGGATTGAGGAGTAATTTTTGGATCTTACCATAGGGCTGAAATAATCTGGCATGCTGGTTATGTTTCTTATTTCTGTGTGCTGCATTCCACTGGAAAATGAACTATTCTGCATGCAGCAGGTAATGTGGTAGTGCTTCTGTAGGACTTGTTGAGGCTGTTGAAAGTGCATCATCTTTGGTAGTCTTGGAGCAGAGTGGTATAGTTTGTTCATCTAGTGCTGTGTTTTTTTTTTTGTTTGTTTGTTTTCTTTTCATTTTTAGGGTGTTATATCAGAAGCAGAGAATGGTTTGAGTTGAAAGGGACCTTAAAGATCACCTTGTTCCAACCCTTTGTTGGAACATCTTCCACTAGACCCAGTTGCCCAGGACCTCATCCAGACTGGCCTTAAAAACCTCAACAGATGGGGCACCCACAGCTTCTCTGGGCAGCCTGTGTCTGTGCTTCATCAGTCTAGTAATAAACAATTCATTATCTAATGTAAATCTTAACTTCTTTTACTTTAAAACCTCCACCCTTTGACCTATCACTGCACTCCCCAGCTTCCCTGTAGCCCCTTTAGGCACTGGAAGGCTGCAGTGATGTCTCCCCGGATTCTTCTTGAGGGAGCAGAACAGAGGGGGAAAGTCACCTCCCTTGCCCTGCTGGCTGCACTTCTTTTGGTGCAGCCCAGGATAAGTTGGCTTCTTGGGTGCCAAGCATGGATTGCTGGCTCATGTCCAGTTCTCCATCCACCAATGCCCCCATGTCTTTATCTACAGGGGTTCTCTCAGTCCAGTTCTTCAATTTTCCCTAGAGAACTGTTCCTCTTTCCTTATTTTCATTACATTTACATGAATACATAACATATCACAGGAATGTAGAGAGCAGTAGCATGGTGTGGATTGTGGTGTAGAGGAAAAGGTGATCTTTCCCCCTGCTTTTAGGTTACTTTGAGCATGTTACTAAACATGGTGTTACTAATACACATCCAGCTTGCATCAGCATGAAATATCTGCTCTGTGGCATATTTGCTACAAATGATGATGTTGGATGGTTTCAGTATTGCTGTTTTAAAGATCTCTCTTTAAGTTGGAAGTGCTCTGTGCAACCTTGAAGCTTGTCCTAACTGTGTGTCAGTTAGGTTGTATCTTAGAAGTGGGTGAAGGTCTTTCCGAAGTTCTAAAAACTGCTTGATATTCCAATAACTGCTGCTGTTTTTTATACTTTTGAAACAGGTTCAGAAATTGTCATTCTTATTCCACAATGTTTCATCTTCCTTGTATCCAGAGTCTTTCCCCAGATACTTCCAGGTTTCTGACAGTAACAATGGGAACAGTATCAGCAGTCCTGAAATCTGTGCCTTCCTCCAGTGGGACGTGACCAACAAGCTTACACATATATATCCCCATGATTTCAACTCATCTCCATTCTCTGCTGTGTTTTTGGCACAACTGTGTGGTTTAAGATAAAAGTGGTGTCTGACAGAGCATTCAGCTGGTCTCAGAAATCTTTCTGAAAGATTCTAGCCAACCAAGTTTAGATATTCAGGATGGATCAAGTTCTCACAGCCTTGGCTTTATATTTGTTTTTTTTTTGTTAAGCTAGGTTTGCAAGCTGGTCACATCACGTGAGCTGGGGACTGTAGTGTATTGGTGAGTGTGGACTTCTGTTGGAGGTGGGTTATTTGGGCTTTCAGTGAATTTTAAGGATACTGCTTTTCCATTGAGAAGATGACTTTTAACTGGATATGCAGCTAATGTGAGCAGTAGTAAATTTGTTTGTGCTGCTGCAGTTGATGTTTGCAGTAGGCTCGTTGTCCTGGCATTCTCTTAGAAAGTCAAACTGGCTCCCTAGCTCGTAATGAACAATCCTCCTGGAGTGCAGAAGACTAAAGATACAGTAAATGTCACTTGTAACTTAAAATACTTTTAAATAGTGTGAAAGCAGCCTGGCATACTCAGTGTGATGTGTAGATGGCGCTGTCAGACTGCTGTGCAGCTGTGAGCTGCAGGCAGAAATCCCACCCAGTGGTTTCCAGCTCATTTGCCGTATCAGCTCTTTTCATACCTCTCTCCTCTGAAATTTGTAGGTGTCCTCGAGCAGAAACTAGTGAGGATTCAACTGACTTATGCTTTTGTGTGCTTCAGCAAAACGACAGTGCTTGCTATTAATTGCTGAGTGCAAAGTAGGCAAGCTCTCCAGCCTTAACTCACCCTCAGAGCCTGCCAGGTGGTTAGGTCTGCATCCTGTTCCCCCCGAATGTTAAGTCATGGGGAAAGGAAAGGCATTCCTGCTACTTAAAATTGAAGCCCCAAATGATTAACATTGTTAGTGTAGCACAGGGATGCTGAGAATAAATCCTGTTTCTTCTGATCACTACTAATTAGGTCTGTAACAGTGTGCTAGCTGAGTTGTGGTTACTTTTCTGAGTGCAGAAAGTGTTTCAGTGGAACAGCAAGAACCACACTCAAACTGTTAACTAAACATAAAATATAATGGATTTAAAGAAACATGAATTGTTTCTTCATGATTAAAATAAAGTTTATTCCAGAAATAGTTTTTTGCAATACATGTACTTCTTTGTGGGGATAATATTGTTTGAGATGTCTAATACTTCCTAATCTTTCCATACAGTCTTGGATGTACAGTCTTTAGTTAAAACATGCCCTGTTTTATTTAAAATGGCAAAAGTGTGCAGTTTTTAGGTAAGTTTTACTTAGATAAAGATTTCTATTGTTGCAACTGGGTTGTTTTGTTAAGTAATTTCATATTGTTGTCACAGTGTACTTTACAGGTATAGGATCAGATGGTATGGAATGAAATTCAGTGTAATGGAGGTCATAGTAGAAATGAAAGGAATGGATGGGAAGTGTGAAGTTTCCTGCCAGCCCTCCTAGGTATATGGCATTGACCCCCAGTTTCCTTCCAGAGCTGGGCTGCTTTTGTTATTTACTACCTGTGGTTATCTTATTCAAGAGCATGGAAGATCTTCAGCCCTCTCTTCTAAGAAAATATCTTCTTTCAAACCAACTTGGCTTTCATCTGGTTGGCTATAAAAGCAAATCTGTCTGGAACTTTTCCATCAGGTGGTGTGATCAGTGTCAGCTGTGAAACCTGTGCTCTGCACAGAGCTGTTAAACCAGCTGAAGAGTGTTTAAGCACAGTAAGATCAGAAGTTTCATTTAAAGCCACCAGCTGGAAACAGGTACTTGAATCTTAACTCTCTTTATGTCTCTTTCTGGGAGGCCAGAGGATTTCCAGGCAGCCTGGAAACCCAAACACTGCTAGTAAGCTTTCTCTGTCAGACACATTTAGCCTTCCTTGTTGTTACTGTGTTTTTCATTCTAGTGGTTACTGGAATCATTTTGTAACACTTGGTAATTTTAGAGAAGGTATTGGATGTTTGTTTATTTTAATCCCATTTTTTGCCACCTTCACTGTGTTCTTTCTGAAGGCTGGTATGTTGCTTCGAGGGTGAGGAATGTGTGGGGATTCTGCTTTGGTTGTGAGAGAGACCTACCTGTCTTCTGACCTCCTTATGGTAGGCTGACCTGCTGAGTTGTGATGACTTGTTAAAGCCCATATGTTATGAGCAATCCTCTGCTGAAGATTTAGCACAGATTTGGCCCAGCACTGACAAGAGCTATGGGGAACAGTGGAGCTATTACTGTGTAGAGTTGTGTTATGATGGCAGTTGGTGATGCATGCCTATATCCCACATGCTGTTTAGCCTGACTTTTCCAGATGTGTCAATGAGATGATGCACCTTTTCATCCAGTATACCCCAGTGTATACCCCAGTGCTTCTATTCTTTTTGGCCTACACTGTACTCAGTCTTCATTTAGCATGTAGAATTACTTGAATAGTCATAACCTCAGGAAGGAGTCACATAGCTTTTATCTTTGGAATGATAGAGGTCCTCCTAGTGTTACCACTAACACTGCAGTTGCATAATGTGGTGTAAGATTTATTCATACAAGTATTCTCAAGTGTATTCTGAAACCTCCTTTAGTGGTATCATTGTCTGCTTCATGATGTATGCTCAAAGTTTAATTTGTTTTGAATAGAATTATTGCATTCACTCTCTGCCAACTTTATTATCTCCAGGTAATATTTTCTGATGACAATTTTTTAATTGCTGTTTCATCACTCAAATTGGTTGTCTTTTTTTTCCTCCCCCTTAGCAGTTTTCTTTTACAGAGTGTGAGACCACTTTGAGGCAGGGGAAGATGCGTTCTTGTATGTGGAGGAAGCACTTGTATATGAAGGGGGGGAATTTAATTTTAGGACCAACTGTGATTTCTGGCTTTTGCTTTATGTATATCATTACTTTCCTCATTATTTTTCACAAATAAACAGCTTTCTTCTCATTTAGCAAGGATGATTTTGTATGCAACTTGTACTCTGTTGCTTAAAATCCTGAAAGTTGCTTCTGGATCCTGAAAGTGTGAATATTCATGCATGTCTTCAGTTCTTCAGCCCTGTTTGCATGTTTCCTGGCTGTGAGCAGTGGTTCAGGGATTCTTTCATTACACACACAGTCTGCAGTGTCAGAAGCTATTATGAACAGATAACCTTTTGCCCGGTGTGTACTGAGCTCATGATCTCAGTAAAGCTTCTTGCCAATGTGACTCAGGTGTGCAAGTAGTTTTAGTAAGCACTAATTGGCATTTTGGTTTGCAGTGCCACATGCGGGCACTGCAGGGCACACTTTTTTTGTGTCACAAAGATTTCATTTATTTCTGATCATGAAGTCCATTCTTGCTGCCACCGTTATTTTCCAGTGTTCCTGTTTTGAAATTCAACCCCATCCCCCTTGTCCTATTGAAATGACTTCTGCATTGGTCTGTAGCCCTGAAATATTATCAGTGGTGTTAAGTATGTGACGTTATAGACTGCATTTATAAACTGCATGTTATCGGTGTCTCTGAGGCATTTTGACAGTATCATCCTTCTGCTCCAGTGCATGTATAGATACTAGCTTACTATTTTAATATAATCCTTTTCTTCTGTGATAGCATATTCTACACACAACTATTACTTAAAGAAAAAGAGTGAATGTAAGGAGCTGAGGACCTGCTGTGGAAACTGAGCAAGCTTGTCTGCTTCCTAGTACCATTTGGGAAACTCACTTTGAAGATGGATTTAAGGAACGTATCTTTATTTTCTCCACAGAATATAGTGCTCTCAGGAGGATCCACGATGTTCAGGGACTTTGGACGACGACTGCAAAGGGATTTGAAGAGAGTAGTGGATGCGAGGTTGAGACTCAGTGAGGAGCTCAGTGGTGGTCGGATAAAAGTAAGTAAGAATTTCAAACAGGTTGATCATGAAAACGGTAGAAAAATAAAGTTCAGAGTTTTCACCTCACTAGTGAAAACACAGTGCTGTGAGATGAATAGAGTGTACTTATGTATTATTAAATCTCTTAGTAGCTTTGCAGCGTATGACATACCTTTACAGGAATTGTGAAGTTACTGTAAGCAATCTGCAAGGACATTTCTGATGTCTCCTACTAGAAGAGAAGTGATCTCAGCAGTAGGCAAAAGGGATTTAACTTGTGTCCTTCAGTGTACTGGTCAGGAAGAGTTACCTGATGTGGTCCCCTAAAAAATATGACACTGAGTAGTTGTGATATAATGATATGAATGGAGGGGTGAAGATTTCTGGATATTTTGAGTTGATGGGGAAATGTAAACTAACGATGAACTGTTTTTCTTAGCCCAAGCCAGTTGAAGTTCAAGTGATAACACATCACATGCAGCGTTATGCGGTTTGGTTTGGTGGTTCCATGCTGGCTTCAACAGTAAGTATTCATGAAGACTATTCTCAGTCTTTCTTTTCGTGTTGTCTGCTGGCTATATTCGTTCTGAGTACCACTTTTAAACCTTTTGTTTAAAAAAGCCTGAACTTCATTGCATTCTGGAATCCTATCTTGGCAAAGTTTGTACAGAGCAAGTGGGAGCTTTGCTTGAATGAGCATATCATGTTCTGATGTAACTCTGGAGTATTATGTGTATGTGTGTGTATATATATATATGTGCTAGCTGGAATATAGTCCCTTTAATCTTGAAGTTAGCACATGGGATTAGTCAGGACTTCAGGAGTATAGGATCTAAACATTCTTTGACATGAGTGAGAGTCAAGTGGAGGAAAACAGGAACAATTCATGTCTTCAAAGGGAGATTTCTTAATGCTGTTTTTAAAAAGAACTCTATTGTCCATGCAGATTCTTGTTGTTTTCATAAATTAAAAAAAAATTATTCTGTTGCAAAGATAAAATACTTTATCATGGAGCTGCAATCTAAAAAAGAGTTAAAGCGTTATTTTATTTGTGTGTTTTTCTGCTTTATGTCTTCTTCTGGCTTTGAGAGGATTTGCTTTATGTTTTCATAGCCGGAGTTCTTCCAAGTATGTCACACGAAGAAAGACTATGAAGAGTACGGCCCTAGCATTTGTCGTCATAATCCTGTGTTTGGAGTCATGTCATAATGCTTGTCTAATGGAAACGAGATCTGTGATTTCTTACTCATGTCAGGCAGAGGAAGGCAGCAGGTACTGTAAATACTGAAACAAGATGTGGCTATCTCCTGGAAGCATGTGGATCACCGCCGTGCACTACAGCACAGCTTACAGCCCCAAGTCATTTCAGTGAAAGCCATTTCTCTGCAGACTACTTTGAAGCCTATCCTTCCTTCTTCCTAAATGTGAGGTAATTGACAGTAGGTGATTCTCTGTTTAGGAGGTTGTGCAAATACTACTGAAAATGAATCTAGAAAAATGAGGCGGTGTTTTACTGCTTGTGGGAAGATTTAAACCTTTGCCATTTTTGCCCTAATTCTGCAATCAGATATTTAGCAATGGAGCACTAAATACCACATTGCCTTCAGGGGGGTTGAAATGGTTGCAGGTACATGCCCAAGCAATTAGATTGCAGGATTGGAGCTATACTTTGTAAATGTAGTTTTTTTTCATATCATTTTGTATTTTATGATATCAGTAGGGTGAGTTGATGACTAGTTCTGAGCACGAACAGCTGTCAATGACATGGAGTGATGTTACACATCTGCAGGTGTGAGGCATGTATTGGAGTTTTGCTGGTATGTTTCATTTTGGGGGGAGAAAAAAAAAAGCCATGTATGCTAGCAACTGATTTATTCTTGTTTGAATGACACAAATGAAGTGATTTACAGTACTGTATGAAGTTTATTATAGCCACTGTTACTTTGTTTGGAATTTTCTGAAACTGTTTTATAGAAGATGTTTTGTTTTGATGTTGCTGAGTGGTGGATGACACGCGGGCCTTGCACCAGTGAAATAAATGCTGTTAACATCTTTATGAAAGTCTGTGGTAGTTTTGATTTGCATGCTCCCAAGGTTAGCTTTCCATTCATAGGTCACTGTGTGTAACATCATAGTAAAACTCAAACTGAAAAGGACCTCTGGGAATTGCTCTTGAAACATTTTGCGTAGCCTAGTAAGGATTTTGCAATATGCATCAGTTTGTTTTTAACTGACACGGAAGGAATTTGACCAGCCAATAAATTAGATATTAAAGGGGGGGACTCTGTGACTCTAATCTGTTTCTGAATGTGTTAGAACTAGAAGTTCAGCTCAGAGTAGACATGTTGAAGCTTGCTTCGCTCAAGTCTTTCACTAAGAACAAAATGGAAAAGCCAATATAATGTGTACAGTTTCAACTTGCCCAATGTGACATCGCCTTGTCTACATTTCAGTATTTTTGTTGAGTCCTGCTGCAGTGTATTATGAGGTACAGACTTTAAATGTGTTCAGATCTGTTGAGAATAAATCACTAGGAAATCATTTAAAATGCTGGACAAGTGTTCCTATGCAGCCTTGAATTGAATGAGGTTTTATTTTTTATTTTTTTCCTGCCACCTTTAAGTCATTTGCTTAAGCAAAAGCTTGAGGAAAAAGGGAAATGTGGGAATAAGCCAGAAGAGTTCTGATGTCTTATCCTATCAGAAACTGAGAAGCTGTTAATGGAGGGAGAAGAGGTGATCCTGAGAATAATGTGCTTCAAAATTACCCTTCAAAATGAAATTAGGAACCATTAGCACCAAGCACTCAGTGAGTCTCAAAATGCTGTTGGATTTGGAAGATTTCAAAATAGAAGTTTGTCCCTGCACTGCTGACATTTTAAGTTTCTGGTGTATGCAGCAGAATCCAGAGCAATGAGTGCCGTGTGGGAGCAGACAGGCTTCAGAGGAAGACTTACACATGCACTAAATACTGTGGTGTTTGGTGCTGCAAAATAAGGCTTGCTGGGAATATGGGTTGGTTACCAGCTGCCAGTTTTAGTCAGGTGCTGAGGGATTCCATAGGGTTAGCTGTATTTTTGTTCAGCAGCTCCAATGAAAGATGTGAGCATCCATGGTTTTTTTGTTTTTTTTTTTTTTGGAGGGAAAGAAGTTTCAAATGGCAAGTCTCAATGTGAATGAAGAGTAGACCCACTTCACTAATAGTAAGAATACTAATACCAGGATGTTTGAGTGTTCTAAAGCTGAGTTACCCCACTCTTCAACTTTTTGGAAAGCTGGTGTACCTATCATGTGAAAGGCCACGTGATGTTAAGACCATCATTAGGCAGAAAAAAAGAAGTCCAGATGAGGTCTTAGAGAAGAAATTAAAATGAGTTGTTAGCCCCTTTTTGTTGAATTTTAAGTTAGTTGGCAAGTCAGCTTGCTTTTCCAGTTTACCTTGTATGGATTCCTTGCCAGCAGTTAATGTGAAGCCACACTATTCTCTAAGAATTGAGTTGAAAAGTGCTTCCTTAACATGTTGATCGGGGCACTCACCTGAGAAAGAGCACATGCATTAGGTGTGAAGGATTTTGGACAGGAAGGAATTGAATGTGAGACAAAGCCAGTAGGGGCAGGTATCTATTTTGCCTCCAGTCACATGCACCAGCACTTGCTCTAGTACTTTTACAAAGCTTGATTTCTTAAGATGTGTTCTCTTAATGCCTAAATCTTTAGGGCAAATTTCTTGAGCCTGTGGTGAGGCCAGTGGATCTGTTCCCAGTCCTGCTAAGACAGGTCTGTCTGTGTTAGCAGGAATAGAAAATAAGTGTGTTTGGATGGAAAAATGCCTGTTTTTCTCTCTGTGGAAGTGGTGAGGTAGTGTTGATCTGACAGTCTTCAGCAATAAAGTTGTGGGTTTAACAATGTGAAAGCCCATACAGCTCTTCAGAGTAAAGCAAGTTGACATTAGAAGTAGCTCAACTGGGTGTTATATTTGGCTCCTGTTGTATTTTATCTGCCACTGCACTCTGCGTGCTCAGAGCTGCTCATCCAGTTTGAGTCTGAAACATGAAGAATCGTTTATCTGTGAGCTGCCATGTGGCCCAAATTGGGGTTTTAGAAGTGTCTGAATTGTTGTGAAGGTGTGCTGCTGGTGAATGGTTTGTGGTCCTGCTTGGTCTCTGGAGCAAGCTCTGATAATCACAGGACACTTCTGTGAGATGATGTGACGTGCTCAGAGTCTGAATGCAGGTAAGCTGAAGTGCAGCAGGAAGTTCAGTCTGCGTAGTTGTAACTGGGAGTTGTAACTGGGACTTCTGACTTGGAGATTTACAGTACCGTGCACCTGTTAGGAACGGGGTTCACCAATCCCCATCAACCAATTACCAAATGATGTGTAGTTTAGCCTCGATTTAACCTTGACTTGAGTCAGCACTGTAGAAGCGGAAGGTGTAGTGTTTAAAAGCACTTAAGGCTCTCGTGAACTTGAAGAGTGTTGTGCTTATGTTCACTGTTGTGCTTTCGATTAACTACAATTAGAGAAGTCTTGACACAAACTGGAGTACTGATCTCTCTGTAAATAATTCATTCTTCATGATAAGTAGATCCTCTCTCATCTGGAAAAATTACTGTTGTGCCAAATAAGCATTAGAGATGGAAGAAGTGAAAAGCTGACTTAAAACCACCAGGGATACTGAGCAGAGTTATGCAACCTTCTGCTTCGTGGCATAATGTTAAGATGTGTAGTGGCTGTGAGATAGCTAGTGAATGAAAGCTTAGGTAAAACTATGGTAAAGAAATAGCCAGACACCTTGTTCTCACATGCTAGACTTTGGTAAGAGTGTTTCTTCCACTATGAGGGAAAGTAGCAAATGAATGTCCAGTTTTTAACGTTTCAAGTTTATTTTCTACTCCTCACAACAAGCTGAATGTACGTAGTAGAGGATGATAAGGAAATGCCTGTATTCACAGTTTGCTACTGTGCCTTTTGTTCTAGTTGCTTCAGCTGTGATGATCTCCTGTTGAGATGCCTGATCCTTCAATTACTGTGATGTCCTGTTGCTAGTCTTCACTGTGTCATCTTTTGGGGGAACTTGCTTCATTTTTGTAAGCTTTTCTTCTTTTCTGATCTTTTCCTTAGGCAAATGACTTGCAGGCATCATACCTTAACATTCTTGAGCAGCCTTCATAGTCCTGCTTGTAAGTTCACAACATTAGCCTAAGTGCCAATCTGTTATTTGTTCCTTAGGCTTCATACCTGATTTTTTTTTCTTTTTCTTTTTTGTGAATGGTTTTAAAGCAACTCCTGTAAGCTGCAGCTTATTTGTGTGGGAGGCAGATGAAAGGCTCTGAAGCCAGCCTAAGAATGTCTGCTGCCTTCAGACATTGGAAATAGAGGTCAAGCTAAATTGTGACACTTCGGATTATTTTTTAACTCTCTGTCTGGTGGAATTCAGAAGAGGAGGGAGAGCTGGCTCTTCTCTTGCTTCTCTACAGCTGTTTCCTTCTAAGTTCTTGTGAGTTCAGCTGATGAATACAACTGGGTTATAGTATTAGTCATTGTTTCTTACCTTCATCTTGTTTGAAGTTTTCTGCTGCTTTGTTTGTAGTCTCAGGAGCCTGTCCTTCCCATCAGCCGTTCTAAAATGAAAGATCTTACTTTTCTCAACTGCATCGTAATAACGTGAAGGAATTTTCCCCTTATTTTATCTTCCTCTGTAATTGGGACAAAGAAGTGACAGTGCTGCCTATAGTGAGTGCTGTTTGACCCTTTGACTGCAAGGGAAACAAAATGAGCTGGTGTAGGCTGGAAAACACAGAAAGTGATGGGCATTTAGGAGGATGATGTCAAGCTTTTTCTTTCTGGTCCCGTGTACTGTATATGCCCTTAGGCATAAATAAACAGTTTAAACAAATCTCTCTGCTTCCTTGGCTTTTATTTTCTGTGACACAGCTAAAACATAGGCAGTGTAAATGTGGAGAATGAGAGACGACCAGATGAGTGCTCCTCATTTGCAGCTGGGTGTATGGTCTGTTGTGGCTTCGTTGCAATTTGGACTGGGTCAGCATTTACTGCAGTGTAAGTCCTTATAACATCTTTCCAAAGTACATCTAGAAGTCTGTTTCCACCCTTTGCTTGATGGTGGATTGACGTAAGTGGCAATTTGTGACAGATTTCTTTCAGTACTTTCAATTTATGCATCCAGCAGGGTACTTTGGAAAACCAACTGTTGTTGCAACAAATACGCAACGTGAGAGCAGAAGCTGTGATATTTCTAGGCTGTGTGTTCTGTTGCTTGTTAATTGTGCATCTTGTTTTAATAGCCTGCATCACTCTATGTGCTACTGCTTTTACTGTGCCTTGCTAGTGTGATGTTTTAGTACGTTTGTTCATCTAGTCATATTGTATGTCTATTATGCATTAAATGATATTGGCTATTAAAGGATTACAGCCAGGATATAATTATGACCCTGCAGAATAAAGTTTCCAAATTACTCTGCCACAGTCTATAATTATACTGAATGTGCCCTGATGCCAAAGATTATTAGGAGGATTATGAGCTACTTTTCCATAACATCCATTTCTTGAGTACACAGTTTACAATTTGCTGGCTTTAAGGAGTTAGTGACCTTTCATGGGAAGTGTTATTACAGGATACAATCAAAATGTAAGGTTTTTGTGTTATAACATGCTTATTTCCATTCCTCATCTGGACTTTATTAGGCAGTGACTGGTCAAAATGTCTCATATCTGAAGTATACAGCTCTTAAATTTGAGTATCCAAGAAGTGAAACCAATAAAACACCCTTGAAGATGTCAAGAGACATCTCAGCAAGGTGTTCTAGACCCTCTGTTTCTTTGGAATGGAGATGGGAGCCTGCATGATGACACTAGCAGTAGGATTTAAACAACTTATTTCTGTATATCTGAAAATGTTTTTATCTGAAGACTTTTGCACTCAACACTTTTCTGAAGAACTGCAGGTGATTAGTTATAATGAACATGAAATGGGTAAGAGTAAAACTAAGGATCATCTCTTTAATAGTAGAACAGCACCGAGCTGTTGATTGAAACCCCAAATGGATATCTTAGGCTTCTTTTTGCCAAATTATAAGTAAACTAAATGCCATTTAATTTCTGTGAACTTGGATGACTCTCTTCAAAAGTGCTCAAAACCATTCTCTGGCATAGAGCCTTACTTGCACAGTACAGCCTGTTCTTATTGAGCTCTCCAGACTTCCTGATGCAAACTGCCTTTTGGGATGGTCTCTGGATTCCTGAGCTGTGCTCTGAGAGTAATTGGCTCAGTGATGATGGCTGTGGCCAAAATGGTGCTGTAGGTCATGCTTATGATTTAACCATGTAGTTGATGGTACTCCGATGCTTGGGAATGTTTCTTGACACTGTTTAAGTTACCAGCATAAGTAAAACAAGTGTATTTTTGGTGGCAGAGCCTTGCAAAATATTTTAAATAATGGGCTATTTCCTTAAGGCTCCAGATCTTTGTTGTGCTATTGTCTTCTGTGAATCTGTAAGGAGAATACTTCTACTGTAATCAGTTCCACTGTGTAAGAAACCTTAATTACTATAGGCTGGCAGATAACAGTGATGAACTCTCCAATTTGTTCTGAAAAAATGTCTATTTTAAAACCACTGTTACAGTTCTTAAGATCAGTAATATTTAAATGTGTAAGTTATATATATGTAAGCACGTAACTCAGCTTATGCTCTTTACACACTGCAGGGTCATAGGTTCTGCAGTTTTTTTCTTAATATTTTCATGTCATGTTTTGCATGAGTTACCATCCTGTACATCCATAAAGGCTCTGTGATTACAGAGATGTATCTAGCATCTACTTCGTCTGAGAATCTTCCCTCCTGATAGCAACCCTCAAGAAAAAAACAAAACCAGCTTGACTTCTTCAATTCTATGGATGACTTGATGGAATTATATATTGAACGATTTGTTCTGGACTATTGCCACAAATCAGACCTAGCTGCTTGAAATAACCTGCTATGTGCCTTGCATGAGCATTAAGGCTCACAAGACTTTTTCCTTGAGTATAAGTTGCTTTGAAATTGTAGTCAAAATTCTGTTTTCATGTCTGTGTGGTACATTCCCTGGGTATTACAGGTTTGGGGGTTGTACTCGATGATCTCTAGATGTCCCTTCCAACCCCTACAACTCTGTGATTCAGTGATTCCCCTCATTTCTCTTCTGTCTTAGATCTAAGAATCTTGTGTGGATGTTTCAATGGAATGATCAAATTAATGAAAATCAACTGTGACAAAATAGCATTTTTCAACAGAGGGAAAAAGACATTTTTTGGACAGCTCTGCTAGAAATAATCTCCTTTGTTAGTAATTTCTTTGGAAGAAGGAATGCAATCATCAGTATTTGGCAAGATGCAGTCCTTTGAACCAATGCATTCCCAAATGCATCTAAACTGATGAAATTGTAATGTTGCCATGATGGTTTGCATAGCAGCAGAGTAACAGTGGATGGATTGCCAATACGAGAGAAAAGTTTCATGATGGCATGATGTTCTTCAAAACCAAAGGAAAAAGCAAATCTTTCACAGAATGATAATTTAAATCTTCTGTGCTGTGAGTTACAGATTGGCCACGAGTACTCCAAGGCCTTAGTAACCGAAGGGAGCCCTGAAATTAACTCCCTTTTCCTCTTCTGGGAGTAAGTGTAATTGGATAAGAGATCAAATGTTGTCATTAGTCAGTCTGCATTGACATGAATATCCAACAAAATAGTTATTAAGTAAACTGCAGCAAAGCAAGCTCAGTTCTTTCCCAAAGGAGGGTCATGTTTCTTCCAGTCATGATTTGCAGAACATATGCTTTTATAGCAGGACTGCACAAATCTTATAAAAACTGTTTCAGAGTAGAAGCAGCCACCTTTAAACGTACTGGTCTTCAATCTTTGAGCAAAGTTGTCTCAGAAGCCCAATTAATTTTCTGTGTGGTTCCTAATTTTCTTAAAATTCTTCTTTAGTTATGTGTGTCATTAAAGCTATTTCTTCCTCCTAGGTGTGTACAAATAAACAAGCAACTCATGAATAAACCCATGTTGGGGTACTGACTGTAGTGCTTGCTAATTCATGAGCCATTGTCTCTTCAGAAGAAGAAGACAGCTATGCTCCAGAGAACACACTTTAATTGTTCAGATAGGCATATTAAACTTTTACACTTGAATAGTAAGTCAGGTAGAAGTAGATCTGCCTCTTTGCAGCCATCTGACTTCTGGGTTGTAGCTACTGTTGGGACTGTGTTTTCTGATTCTTTTCACTTTTCTTTCCCCTTTTCCAAAAGGGGAACAAGAGCTTCTAAGAGTGAGCTCTGTGTCTTCTTCATCAGCTGGCCTGCTCTGTTGGACATCTCTGATTGCCTTTGGTGTTGAAGAATATGGGCAGTATTGACTGGGGCGTAGATGACAATAACCAGCCCTGTGCTCTTTCTCATATTCTTCCATGATGTGATGCTGAAGATCTTGGTAAAAAAAACAACTGTGTTCTGGTTCTGGTGGAGTATTCCCTGCACAATCCTTTAGCTGTTGGTGTAGTATGATCAGAAGTAAAGAACTTGGAAGCCCCAAGAATTCTCATCACCTTAACTGAGAGCAAATGCATCTCCAGGGCCAGATTTGTTGGCCAGCTGTCCACAAATCACTTCTGACCAGTATGATGCATGTGGTCACCTTAACTTTATTTTTTTACTTTTTGCAGGAAATATGGGCAACCATGGCTCAGTCATGTTTTCTTTGTTGCTATAAAAGTGAAAACAGTTTCTCCATTCCCTGCTCTCAGCCGCCGTGTGATATTTGATGTTATTCAGAGGTTGTCTATCATAAAAGCTATTCAGCTGAACAGTATCCAGCTGTTTGTCTGCACTGAAGATTCCTGCCAAGAGTTCTGTTGTTTCAGCTCTGTTTGCTTCTCATTTGCTGTTACCTGTGTGATCTGTTTATGTTCTGTAGTGAACAACAGCAGTTGCCATTGACATCAGAGTGCTGTAAGTCAACTCTGAATTTTGAAGTACACCCTGAGTGCCTCATAACAACGATGTAATCCAAACAGGTAAGGTAGGGTAACCCTTTTAAGACAACTCTAAAAGAAGCAAAGGGCGTGTGCTGTTACCTATTTGTACTGTTATATCTGCTATTTTAAATCACATCATGGGTAATCATGTGTAATTGTGGAAGAGAACAATAGATTCCATATCACAGGAGTCAATGGGCCTTGCTTACATGTGGGTTTTCTGTTTGCAAGTCAGGATTTGTGCAAGGCAACTGAATGTCTTTATGGCCCTTTTGCAAATGGAGGAACCAAGAGGATGGGTACATGATTGGCATTTAGGTAGTCTGTGGCTGTGGTGAAAACAGCTGAAGTATCAGAGGTTTCTCTCCTAGCTCAGAATAGAGTTTCCCTGCTTCCAAACCAGACTATTGGTATTCACTTGCTGTGGGCTGCTGTTGTATGAGTACATTGCTCTGAGGACAGGCTTCTAATTCAATTGTTTACAGATGGATGATTTGCTGGACTACCCACACAGTGTCATAATAAAACTGGTGTCCTGAGGGTGTGGGGTGTTACAGTAAGAATAACAGTGCTGAGCAATTCATGGGGCTTTTGAGTTCATCAGAGGACAGATTTCTCTGTGAATGCACCAGGGAAGTGCAGCGACTCAGCCCATGTCTCTGTTTCTAACTGACTGACAGGAACAGTGCCAACAGCTCAGATGTTGGTTATTGTGATCTGTGTTGTGATGCTATTCAGGACAATACCTGTTTCATCATCTGGAGCATCTGTCATATGGATTTTGTGTGTGCCATAATGGCATTTTCTGAAAGCATACCAACACTTTGAGACACTGGCAGCTTTAACAGACCTTTATTTCATGGGTGAATGTTTTTGAATAATAGTCATTTATTTGGTTATTTGTTAGCAGCTTTAGAGCAAAGTTTCTGGGACATAAGCATGCAGGGAGTGAATTATCTCTTTCTTCCTCAATTGGGAAGGATCTTGACATTAGATGTATTTCCCAATTGGGTGAAATTCTATCGTATGCATCTTCTGTTGGAGATTTCTAGGTTTATCTTAGAGTTATATTTTGTCCTGTTGACTACCACAGTACTTCTGATAGTTCTTAGCAGGAACTTGAGTTTCTCTGCACGTTTATGACATGGTAAAAGATTTGATGATTTATCCCATGGGATCTCTAAGGAAAGTACTTTTATTGCTCTGCAGTTTTCAGTAGAAAGGTTGCTAAAATTTCACATGCTTTTAGAAAGCTGATATAGTTTTGTTTATTTGTTGTTATTGTTCTTAACTTGAATAGCCATTTGAAAACATTTGTTTTTCTCAATTCTGATGAAAAAATGCATGAAAAAATTCCCAATTACTGTCCACCAGTACCAGCTTGAACTGTACCCATTAATCCATCCACTCCTGCTTTCTGGTCAGTTTTAAATTCTTCTTGCAATGTAAAGCTTCCATTATTACACTTATAAATTAAAAGAAATCCAAGCTTCTAACTTATTAAATGCATGTTTTAACTGATGTAAACCTTTTACTCTTCAGCTAACATTTGTGGAATCAGAAAGAAATTGGACCGTGGAGAAAAATTTTTATCTGTTGGGCACCAAACTCTCTTCATTTTGATTTTTGTGTGTAAGTAAAGTTCTACTGATACACTGCTAACCTTTTTTCAAGGTCGTTTATATTTAATGCATCGTACAGCTTATTTGTGGTAGAGCTCTCCCTGAGCAGGATTATGAATTCCTGTGTGCTGGAATGGTATCTTTTAGAAACATAACTCAGATACATTTAAAAGGCCTTATAGCATTGTGTAAAGGCCAAGTACTCATTAGTAGGGGGCACTTTTTAGAGGATTTTGATTTTTTTTCTTTTCTTTCCATTTTTTCAGTTGTCTTCAGCATTCACCCCAGTGTTGCTTCCTGAAATTTAACTGGGGCACACATTGGAAGCATAGAGACAGCCCAAGATTTACCTTCTTGGTTTCATGTGTGAGAGTGGATCAGCAGAGGAGAGCTTTCAGGCAATGCTGCTGATTGGGATTCTGCTGGATAGATGTTGACATTTTGATGTACCCTTTCTGTAGTGCAAGCGTGTCTCTAATGAGTCTTCACAGGACACCTTCCTCTTGGTAATGATTCCACCTGGCAGTGTGCTGCCTTTGCTGTCCCATTGGAGATCAAATACACAATATATCGTTCAACAATGAGTTAAGCTGGGACCAGGAAGGCTGCTTGTTCCTCACCTTCTATTTCTACCAGCTGCAGGAGAGCACAGTTTAGGGGAGGTGGTGAGGTTGGAGATCTTGCAGCTTATGTGGGATAGATTGAGTTCTTCCCTCTGCTTCCTGTGAAGGATCATAGAAATTGCTTAGCTCAGAAGAGACCTTAAAGAGGCCAGGGCTCCATCCAACCTGGCTTTGAACGCCTCCAGGGAAGGGGCATCCCCATTCTCCTTGGGCAGCAGAGCCAGTTTCTCACCACCCTCTGAACAAATAATTTCTTCCTGTCATCTAGGAACTTTCTCTTCTCTAGACTAGCTCAGCTACCTCTGTCTTCCTTCTTAGGAGAAGTACTCCAGTGCTTTGAGAATTTTCATTACCTCCTCCGGACCCGATCCAACTTCTCTGCATCCTTCCTGTACTGGGTGCCCAAGGCCCGGATGTGATACTTCATATGGAGCCTTACAAGGACAGAACAGAGGGAGACAAATTAGCACAAATTGCTAAATGAAGCTGAAAGTAAAACTGATGACAGCCCGTCTGAACATTTTACAACAGCCATATTGTTTACAAGACTTTTTTTGCTGTCTTCCACTTCCTCCTCTTCTCCTCTAACTAGAAGTATCCTGGTCTCCTAGGAGATGTTTATTACAGATTTAATTTCATAACAGAAATCTGCCACGTAGCAGTGCAATGCCATGATTTACCCAGTAGGGCACCTGCTCGTTGGGAGATGGGTGTTAGCATCCCCGCGACTGTGTGAATTAAAATAAACTAGCAGCCAGCACTTGTTTGTTAGTTATGGGAAGGCAATTAAGATACTAATTGGTAAGGAGATGCATAAATTTGACTGACGTGAGAAGGAAATGCCTGAGGAAGCTGACAATCCATCTCTACAATGTTGTTCCTCAGAATTTCTAATTAGAGATAGCAATTTGGTTCTTTTAATTTTCTTCCACATGCACTCCAAGCAACAAGAAGCCAATTAACTTTCTTATTGCATCTGTACATTACTTTATGTACAGAACATAGCAATAGAAGACGTTTCTATTTGAATTCTTGGCTTCTGGCCTTTAATAGGAAATCAGATATTTGCAGTTTATTAGACTGTTAGAGAGTATAGGAACACAAATTTTTATCTTTTATTTCTATCAGAGAGGAAATCCTAGACCTTTATAGCTCTAGAAGTGTTTCATACCATGCTTGTGATTTCTCAGCAATTTCATAAACCCTGATAAGTGTTCATGTTAATTAAGTTTAGATGAGGGAAACTTCTTTGCAGTTAATCTTTGAAACCCAACTGCTCCTGTGGAGATATGGCTCTCCTTGGCTAGGAGGGGGTATTTTACCAGGATTTCATTTTAGGGGAAAGAAAACATGCAAGCTTAAGTCAGAGCACTATATGTACATACAGAAGGTGAGCTTTAAGTGAAATTAAATTGTTTGATGTACCTTGATTAATATATTTAACTTTTCTCTGCTTGCATTTCTTGTCTTTCGGTAGGACTTATTTATCAGGGAAAGTTACACAGCAACATACGCTGGTCTTATGGGGAATTATTTCTCAGGAAAAGTTATACTAAGATACAAGCTGAAGTCTTATGGTGATTCTAACCACTTGGTTAGGTGTTGCACCAGTGAAGAGAAATACTGAACTGAGTCTGGGAGGGAGGATGTAGGGAGAAGAAAGATGCAGGTCCTTCTTAGAGTGGACGTTATTTGATACCTATTTATACTTTTTGTTCATCCATTCTTCCTTCATGGCACCCAATTCAGGTTGGATATTTGGAAAAATTTCTTCTCAGAAAGAGCAATAATGCATTGAAACAGACTGCCCAGGGAGGTGTTGGCGTTACCGTCCATGGGGGTGATTCAGAACCATGGAGATGTGGCACTGAAGGGACATGGTTGGTGGGCATGGTGGGGGGTGTGCTGATGACTGAACTGGGTGATGATAATGGTCTTCTCACCTTAATGATGCTATGATTCTGAATCAAGAAGATCAAATCTCATGGCTTCTGAGGAAGTATCTGTATCTGGAGACACTCAGCAAAGGGTGAAAAGAGACAAGGTTCTGGGCTTGTTCAGCTTGGAGAAGAAAAAGCTCTGGAGAGACCTCATTGTGACTTTCCAGTACTTAAAGGGCACTTACAAGCAGGTGAGGGATTAACTTTTTACACAGTCTGATAGTAATGGCTTTAAATTAAAAGAGGGGAGATTTAAGTTAGGTGTTAGGAGGAAATTCTTTATTCAGAGGGTGATGAGGCACTGGCACAGACTGCCCAGAGAGGTTGTGGATGTCCCATCCATGGAGGTGCTTAAGACTGAGTTGGATGGGGCCCTGGGCAGCCTGTTCCAGTGGGAGTTAGTGAGCCCACAGCATAGGGTTGGTTGAAGGTCTTTATGGTTCCTTCTGACCTAACCCATTCTATGATCCTATGAATTTATGTCCTGGCACTGCAGCCAAGGGTGTAGCTTTATGGTGCTACAGACCCCAGCCACCTCTCTGTATGGCTTCACCTGCTCCTGTCTCTTCTCATCATGCAGAAAAAGGAAGAGGTCTCCCCCCAGCACGTGAGCTGCTTCAAGACCTGACCCCATCACAGCCAGTGACAAGGCAGCAGATCAGACAGTAGTTCAGCTGTGGACCAGGAGTCTGTGCTGATTTAACATCATTCAAAGGGGATTTAGAATAGATGAAATGAACCTTTTTTGAATTATGTTAGTTAGCACAACTGCAGTGAGCACAGACATTTCTCTCATTAAGTTCCCAGGAATTTATTTTTGCTGAAGGACTATTTGACCCATTCTTGCTCAGTAAGTAGCTGTGTATCAGTTACCTCTGCTTCCAAGTGTGCTGGTTTCTGGGGAGTGCTTTCTGACAATTTAAACCATCCTCTGGCTAGTGCTGCTGGATGCATTTGAAGAGGTGCTTCAACACCTGCCTAGAACTGCTGTGTTTCAGGTGTAATTGCACAATTTCTGCTTACCCTCATCCTCCCTCCTAAACAGAAAACTCAGAGCACAAGATGCATTACACATCTTGACATAACGGTATTTAGTGTTGATTGTTGTGATGGTTAACATTGTGCTACAGCTTATTTGTGTTTATTGCTTTCCTCTAACCAGTGGGATGATGATAAATGAACTTTCATACTGTGTATACGCTGCACGGTATTGCTGTCTGGTTAGCTAGAGGGAGCTCTTTGTCTTGCATATCTTCTTTTTCAGCCCTGTTTTTCTCATTGTTATACAGCAACTTCAGTACCACTAAGTCTGTCACAACTGTTCTTTTCCAAACTTTAAAACAATATTTATGGAATAGACTTCTTGTGTAAGAAAAAGATTTTGTGCTGATTTTGCTTCTCTGATTTCCAGGAGAAGTTTGGTCATCCCGATAGGGGAATCTTTGCACTTCCCTTGAGAAGAATTCTTGCTGCAGGAGGCACTGAGCAGCTGCTGTGTGCTGGCTTTGTGTGTGGATTTTAGACCCAAAAGGATGCTTTCCTAGGTGAGTGCTCTAGGTTTGACACAAGTCTGGCTTACAAGGGAGCTGTCCAGATGGGAAGTTGTTGTCAGCAATAAGGGAATGGGAACACTGTGCTCTGCTTCCAGGATCTCAACTTCCTTTTAAGCAAACCTTGGGTTGGAATCAGTGTTAATGAGACAGCTTTTGTAGCTGAAGAAATGCATGAAAATATGATGTGCAAAGAACTCAATACCTGTTTGAAAAACTCTTTTCAGTATCTGATGCTTGCAAATCTGTATGCAAGTGGTGTTTTATAGCCAGAAGCACACTTGTTTACAGGATGGCTTGCTCTCTAACACCTTGACCCACTGTTGTAGTGACAGCTTTGGTGGCCAAAGTAGGGACAACTGATGCTGTCTGCGTGGACTTCTGAGAGGCCTTTCACATGAACCCACACCACATCCTTATCTTATCATTCTTATTTGAGAAATATGGATTGCAGGGGCAGATTGTTCAGCGGATAATGAGGTGGTTGGAAGGTTGCAGTCAAAGTGTTGTGGTCAGTGGTTCTGTGTTCAGATGCAGGTTGGTTGGTAATGAGTGGTGTCACCAGGAGGCTACATGGGATGTCCAAGCCAGGTGTGTCTGAGCAATCAATGGATTTTTGAAGGCAGGGGTAGGGCATGTCCCTGCCTTCCTGCCGTGGGAAGAACTGGCTGTGCAGCTCCACCATTGCTGTGAACCCTTTTTCTTAGTGAACCATTTGTTCTGGGCAGCACAAAACATCATTTTCATGACCACTAAGATCATTTAGTCCAATCATCAACCTACCACCTCCATACGACTAAACAATGACTATCAGTGCCACATCTCCATGGTTCTTGAATGCCTCCAGGATGGTGACTCCACCACCTCCCTGGGCAGCCTGAGCCAGTGCATCACCACTCTTTCTGACAAGAAATTTTTCCTAATATCCAACCTGAACCTCCCCGGTGCAACTTAAAGCCATTTCCTCTTATCCTATCAGTCAGTTTGGTCTGTAAGAAAGCAAGTTGGAAACAGCATTTTCTTTCTTACCTGCAGTCAAAGATGCTCCAAATGGCAAAGGCTGATGAGGTCACTTCCGATCTTGTCCTGCAGAAATGCTCTTCCTGATAACATACATTGGCATTCACTTCTCTCATTGTGGAGACAGCTGCCAGGAGCTGTGGGCACAGCCAGAGGGAGCACTGCTACAGGGAAAGCTGTGGCAGCATTCATTGCAGCTGCACCTGCAGAATGTATATTTAGGCACTCATTTGCAGGGGACAGGACAAGAAGAACGTAAGATCCTGTGACCAGCACCAGACACTGGTGCACGTTCATCTGATCAGGGCTCAGTTCTGAAGCTGCACAGCCAACCCACTTCTATCATGATACATCTGGCTCTATTAGAAGTCAAAGGGATTCCCACTACTTCTATAATTATTTTATGGTCTTGGAAAGTGACTGCTTCATAGCCTAAGATATTATCTCTCTGTAATTCGCAGGTCTGGGACATCTTCCATTAAAGAATCCCTGGCTGAAATGAGCCTACAAGTAAATGTTTCCAGGCCAGGATTTGAGTCTGCTAAAGTTTTTTAACTATGAGGTAGAGAAGTAGTTTTGGGGGAAACTTTTAGAGTGCAGTTGTTGAGAGCTACAAGCCAGGTGTTTAGCCTGTTAGCCTCAGAGCCGAATCTTGGAGCTAGGCTGAGTCTACAGGTTCAGTGGAAGAAGTAAAAATCAGATGGAGAACTATTTACTATCTGGGTTAGATACCAA
Source organism: Callipepla californica brunnescens (assembly GCA_023055505.1). Taxonomy (NCBI): domain Eukaryota; kingdom Metazoa; phylum Chordata; class Aves; order Galliformes; family Odontophoridae; genus Callipepla; species Callipepla californica. The sequence goes on from JALIRH010000006.1 coordinate 5,489,513, forward strand.
ACCTTGTGGGGCTACAATATGCGTGTCTACAAGTGAAACAGATGTTTAAGCTCTCACAGCTGGTGACGATGTAGGCAAAAATGTCAGTGGAGTTTGTTTTGTTGTGAACTGAGTCGTCTCTTGGGCTGTTGATGGAATATGTTGATGCGTTCTCCATCAGCTAAATAGAGTGGTCACAGGCATCAGTTGATGGTTGGACTAGGTGATCTCAGTGGTTTTTCTCACTTTAATGATTCTATGAATTAAGCTGGGCACTTGGACACCTGGCATCTGTGACTATAGGTACTCACTTATGTGAAGTTTCCTTCAATTGAGACCTGAATCCTGCCAGAAATGAACAGAAAAAATAACCTGGAAAGACTGAGAGAAACAGACTGAAGTTGAAAAGATTAAAGAGGAGTGGTGCTAGTCTTCAGATACAGATACAGAGGAGTTGTTTTCCATGTCTCTGGGAAAAGGATGAGGAACGTCAACAGGGAGGATTTAAGATAAGCATCACAAAAAAAAAATAATAATAATAAACGAAACACTGAATAGATTTACTGAGAAGAATGTAGAGGTGACAACATTAGAAATACTTATTAAAAAGTTAAATTAAAAACCTACTGGCCATGCTTACTTTTTCACAAAGAGATGCTGATATGACAACAAAAAAGATAAGCTTTCTGAAGCGATGCAAAAGGCTTAAGCTACTTAAAAAACAAAGTGTATCATCTGTATAAGCAAGTGGTATGAACATCTCTGGTAGCATTTTGGCTATTAAAAGCAATCCCATTTGCCATTTTGAAGATGTAGGCTATTGTGTCACTCAGAAGAAGCTTATGAAGCTGCAGAAGTCCTAGCAAAACCTTTGTGATCTAGTGTGACACACACCTTTTGTGCAGAGCCTTGGGGATGAGAATTTGCAATAGTCACATGAGAAATGCTTGGATACTGGATTTTGCTGGCAAAGAAAGTTAAGAGAAATGGAATCTTCAAAGGCATTTGACTTAAAGTCATTTAAGCCCTGTGAACTGCTGAGACAGCATGTTTGACTGGGGCTATCTACTGTAGCTATTATAAATATCAAGCAGTACATTACTGTGGCTGTGTTATCTCTGACAAGATTAAGAGCTTTCCTGTCATAGAGAATTTTCCAATAAAGACTTCACTGCCTGTCCCCCACATACAAAAATGATAAGTGACCCTGATATTTCTCAGTTCCACTTTATCAATAAAAAATGTTCTGCTCGGATTATTTCTGTTTGTCTCCTAATGAAGTGGCATTTTGTGATGTGCCAGTCAATTCTGGAACTGAGGAAGATGTGCAAACTCATATCCATATCCTTAAAGCAGTAGATGTGTACCACAGACTGAAATATGCTGTGCTGTGCGTTTAATCTGTTTTACTTATAGAAGGATAAATCACCCATTAAAAATAATTACTGAGGTAAGGGAATAGATTATCTGATGAACCACATTGCTCACTCTGAATCATGCCTTGCTGAAACACAGGAATATGATGATATGGAATTGGAGACATCAAAACTGATTTAGGAAGAGACACTGACAATGTTAAATCAAAATTACTGCTTACAGAGCAGAAGATGCTCTATTGGATATAGACATTCTGTGAACCACACGGGGTCCCATGAATATTAACGTACACAGTGCAACATGTGAAAATTGCAACAGAAACCTTCAAAATAAGCAAATTGACCTGAGCTGTTGGGAAATGGCTGCTGCATCAAAGCCTGCAGTCCTGGTCTTCTCATCGTGCACTCAACCTTGTGATGAACCCTGCATGGTAAATTGTGCCCAACGTAACCAGGGCAGTTGTGCTTTCTATGTCGGCACAGAAGAACATACCCAGAATAAATTACCCATTGGACTCATTGCAGTTCAAGAAGACTGTGATTGCTGAGGCTTCTTTTCAGGGCACCCTTTTTTAGGGTTTCTAGTGAGCTCAGTGTTGTTTTAGCAATGGAGGGGGCTTGGAAGATGCTGAAAAGAGTCTGTGGCCACAGACGTAGAAGTTTAGAATATCTGAGCTTTCCTGACTTGGACCATCAAGATGCTGCTGCTGGTGGCTGATGGACACTGCAGCCTGGGTTGTACCCCCACCAGGAGCAGCCCAAGCTATGTTTTAGTCCCCTAGCAAGAAGGGAAAAAGGTGGAAAACTGTATAGGAAAGACTGAGGATGGTGAGAATGTGGTTTAGAGTGTGGGATTTGCTGTCTAAACTGAGGTGTGGAGCAAAACGAACAGACAAGAAAAAGGAACAGAGAGCTGTGATGGGAGAATTGATGCTACGGCAAGGAGAAGTGATTGATTCCCTCTGCCCAAAGACAGACCCGCTAGTTCTTAAACCACTGGCTATACCTGTGGCTGAGGACTACTTGAACAGCAAGACCAGAGACTCAGAAAGCCTACATCAGCCTGCAGCCACTGGTGCCACTAGTTCTAAAAGAGGTGCAGCTGCTTTCATAGGAGACGTAGATTTCATTGCCCATTATAATGTCAACTGTACAGAATTTATGATGCAATGTGTTTATTTTAATGTGCAGTGTCTACATCTCACCAGCCACATATATTTCAACCTTTAATGTAGCCATCTCATTGTACTCTAACACTCTTGCATATTTACTCACAGTCTCTCCGAGTGCAGAACTGCACAGTATCTCGTGGCGTTTTACTAATTAAATGGATTGTGTGTTTTGCTGGCAGTGTGTTGTGAACATTAACTTCTGAAAGCTTTTTCATTTGTCATTGTCTCATTCCTTGGCATTATGATTACTGCAATTTTATATTGTGATAAGACTTTACAGCAAGTTAGACTGTACACCGGAAATTCCTGCCTGCCAGAGCAATCTGCTGCACAAGATAGAAGTTTAATGGGATTTGTGATGTTCACTCACACTCTCTCCATCAGCATTTCCTCTCTCCACCAACAGTTTCATTTGCATTGTTTCCTCTTCCATTTGTTCTGAGGGGAGCAAGCAGTCCTCCTTTTTGGTTTCCACATGGCTACAGAGGGGATATGTGTTCAAACAGTGCTATTGGCAGACCTCTGCCTTTTAGAGTGTGGAAGAAACTTCTTCATCCACAAAGCCCCAGCCTGGTGGCACACCCTGACAGGGGGTGAAGCATAAAACCACCCAGATGGGCTCTTCTGACAATGGGTGAGGTTGATGTAGCAGTTTATGAATCCCAGTGTTGGCTTTAGGGTTGGTGCTGCTGTTGCCATGTGGTGGTGTTGTGTCCATTTTATACAGTAGGAAAGCTCTGTCCATCTATCTGATAGTGTTTATCTCCCCTCATTTAGGATGTCAAATCACAAAAATCTGCCTTGACTGTACTCCAGTATGGGATGGAAAAAACATTCACCTTTAGAAAAACAGATGTTTAATAGTCCTCATTTTGGAAACTGTTGGAATTCAGCTTGTGCTCAATTTAGGGATAACAAGACTCTTGGATCAGGATGACAGAATCATAGAATGACCTGAGTTGAAAAGGATTGCAAAGACCATCTAGTTTCAACCCCCCTGCTGTGGGCAAGGTCATCAACCACTAGAGCAGGCTGCCCAGAGCCACATCCAGCCTTGCCTTAAATGCTTCCAGGGACGAGGGGCATCCACATCTCTGGGCATTCTGTTCCAGTGCATCACCACCCTCTGTGCGAAAAGCTTCCTTCTAACATCCAACCTAAATCTCCCGTCTTAGTTCAAAACCATTCCTCCTTGCCCTATCACTATCAACCTGTGTAAACAGTTGTATGATGTCTGCATGTGAGCCAGGTGCTGCCTGAGCTCCCATTTCAATCCACAAAGATCCAGTCAATTGAACCAGTGCAGTCCAGAGAGCTGTTCAGCTCTGTGAAAATGAAGGGTGATCTGACTGCTCTCTGGATATCACTGACTATAAGAACCATCTCTGGGACATAACAAAAGCTCACAGGTATATCTGCCCTGCCAGTTCTGCAGGCTTAGTTCACCTTGGTGACAATTCTCAGCTGCATCTCCAGGAACAACCCTTCTCCTGCAGTCTGATGAAGATGTCCTTCTTTCTTCTCCTGCAGGCCATAAGCCTGCTCATGTATGGGTGCATTTTGGAGCCCCTCTCAGCCCCCTAGACTTTGACATTTTTTATGTTCATTAGGTTCTCTTTCTTTAAGTTAGGGTATTGCCCTTGCAAGTTGTATTATTTGAATTGATTTTTTTTTTTAATCAGGCAAAATAAGAACAATCTAATCATATGCCTAATAAAATTGATAAAGAACCAATAAAAGCCCAGTGATGAACCATCTGGCACGCTGAAGAGGAAAGATGAGAAAACCAAACCACTGCTGAAATCTTAACCTTCTTTATCACATTAGAAGCTCATTCACACTTCATAATAGCCCAATATTTCATTTTGGCTACTGAGATTAATGCCAAAGAATACATAATCACACAATAATTCTCCGTATCTTTCTATACAGATGCACTGAATGGAGTCATCAAAATAAACAGATCAGCCATTTATTCCCCTCCCATCATATTCACTGGCACTGCATCAGCAATAACCAAAACAGAACCTCTGCAGGAATCTTGCTGTTAGACAAAAGGCAGCTGGAAAGAGCAGATTTTCCAAGGCAACAAAATTATTTAGGAGCAGAACTTGTGTTAAAGCCTACAAAATTTCAGCCTGTAACTCATGCGGCTTTGTGTTCTCAACCCACCAACTTTGGAAATATTCATGTGACCCTGCCAAAAGGGATGTCACCACAGAATTGAGACTTAGGTGCAGATCTGATGGGATGATGCCTCATCTCAGCCCATGGAGTTTTACCTTGCCAAAGGGTGAATTGGGAATTTGGTCTCCAGAAGGGAATTACAAAAGTCATACAGTGATTCTTGATGCTTATTGCACTCATGAGTCACATCTTTGACTTGTGTGATCTTTTGGAAACTGTATGGACACATCCTTAGTATGAATCATGACCCTGATGCACCCTTAAAATGTGGGATTTTCTATAAAGCAATATTAAGTTGTCCAAGTAATCATCCCAGGCAGAGCCCGAGCCTTGTCTGCATATTTATGTATTGATAAAGGCTCCATTCTGCCTGTCCTGGTGCTGACTGTTCCTCTAGTAATGCAGGATATCATGTAACACCACCTGATGTATTGCGAGCTGTTCACAACCCAGGTGACAGGTTTCAGCCATCTGTCACCTCAAGTTCTAATCAGGGTGCTGTTCTACTCATGATGTGTTGGTGTAATACATCTGCACAGGGACATGGGTGAGAGTTGCATTCGGACACCGTTGGCAAATGAATATGCTCTGCCTGTTTATAGATGTGTGGATGTACACACATACAGCTGTGTGCTGTTGCTGTTTTGGCTTTGGATTAAAATTGTATTGATGTTTATGGTGTAGACATTTCTCTCTTGAAATGCTTGATTACCAAGCAATCCTTGATACTGCTGCCCTGAGGAATGACATGAATTTGAACCGTTTATTAAACCTCATAATAAATACCAACTGTTTTAAACAAAAGATGACTTACCAGGAGATCTCAGGGAGTAGATTTACTTGAGGATTTACTTAAGGTCAAACACCGAGTGCTGATCAGCTCAGTGCATTTGTTACTGATCTAAAAGAACAGACCAGCTCATTACTAGCAAGACTGGAGCAATAACCAGCAGTGGTGAGTAATGGTAAGGGCAGTTATACATCCTGTTGTAACCTGGAGTGATTAAAATAGCAAGTGCTTCTAACGCAGCGAGTTGCCAGAGTATGCTTCTGGGAAGTGGAGCTGTGTAGTGCTTACAGGATATGGAACTGCCTCCTGGAAGCCATTGACAGGATGGGAGGTTGTGGTCAATAAACATGGCATCGTGGTTGTGCAATATGTCAGTGTGCTGAGAGGTAATGAGAGCCCCAGATGTCTCATCAGGGGAAAATTAAGTAAAAGGAAGAAAGTTCTCTTATGGCAGTTTGCTGCGATAGCATGTCCCTTTGTCTGAAGTGATTCTGGGGTAATACTGTAGAATGCAGGAATTACTACTAGAATACTTAGGAACATTTTTTCAAAATTACCTGAGTTTAGGAGAACAGCAAAGACACAGTGAGACCGGGTGTCTAAACCTTCACATTGGCCATATTCAGGGTAACAGTGCAAAGTAACTTCATGGGATAACGGCTCTGACAATAATGCACTAACGACCTTGTGGTTTCTCCAGCACTGCTGGGTTTCTCTAGGTGGGTTATTCTCAGTGCAAGCAGAAGTTATGCAGGAGTTACCTGGTGAAATGTTACACCCTATGCTACAGTGCTGTTGTACTCACAGATCATATTATTCCCTTCTGGTATTACAGATCTATCAGCCTAAGAAATGTATGACCAAAGGGCGGATGTGGTACAAAAGCTGCATTCTTAGAAGGAGAAACTATTCGAGTCATCTCCTGGGGAGAGAGGCTGTGTTAGGCTGGAGAGATGGCAAAGGTGAGAGCTGACCTTTGGCTTCTTCACAGTAATGGAATTGCAAAAAGATTTTCTTTGCAAAACTACATATGCTCCTGCCAGCTAAGTTCTGCTATAGCCAGTGCTAACACCAGACTTGCAGAAGGGCTAGATTTGATGCTAGAACTGTAGTGGAGAAAAGCTATTTTGTTGGCTGCAGAACCAGCATGTTCATAACCTATTCAAGCATCATTTCAACAATCCTTATTCAAGGATTCAAGCACCATCCTCCCCTGGCAATACTCTTAATACTGCCCAGAATGTCACTGAACTTCCAATGGCAAGGACACATGGCTGGTTCATGTTCAATTTGGTGTCCATTCAGGATACCCATTTTCTGAGGAGTTTCTTTCCAGCTTAGAGTCCTCCAGCAAGTTCTTGTTCCCACGGCTGTTTCTTCCCAAGTGCAAGGCTCGATGTTTGCCTTCCTTTGGGGCACCTCTACAGACCAGGGTCTGTGTGGCAGCAGCCCTCTTAACTTGTCCTCAGGGGTATGCTGTGTTCAGTGGGCTAGGGACAAAGGTACCTGGGAGAGTTCCTGTGCTTTGTGAGGTGTCAAAACCCCTTGTGCCCCTAGGGCAGGGTGAGAATGGAAGACCATTGCTTGGGTTATCCCATCTGTGGGATATCTACACCTTGCAGTTGATTTTAGACTCACTAAATCACAGCAGCTTTCTGGGACTGAACAGAGCTGTGTTCTCAGCTCCCCAGAAAGTTAAGGCTGTTATGCTGTCACGTCAACAACTGAGCAGACATTTTACAGACAAATAATACCAGATCAGGTATGAAGACTTAAAAGTGTAACAGATAAAAAGGACAATGCAATGGGGATGGAAAACTGTGGTGCAAACTAATTGCAAAGCAGCGATAAGTGTAAAACTCCAGTCAAAAAATCAGGCAGGAAAAAGCTTGATAGACAAGGAAATAAATGCAAAGTACAGTAACAAATGCAATTTCAGTGGGAAGTTTTATGAGGAATTATTTCCCTGAGGTAAAGAATAAGAGACTGTAAGAAACAGCCAATAAAGCAGAAAGAAAGTAGGTTATTATTTGAGTTTAAGGTTTAGGAGCAACATCTGTGATTGTCCTCAAATATCAGTACAGATCTGAGTGCTATTATTCCTCTGTGTAACCCTTGAGACACCTCTGGAGCTTCAAAATGAAACCAGCAGTAGCCTGCCCTGTTGGTGAAATGATTGAATCCTTCGCCATAATTCAAGAACATGGGACAATGAGAAACTCAGAGACAAAGATTTTGAACCAGAAGGCTGAAAGAATTTGATGAATTCTTAACTTGTGAAATGTATTGCTCTGGGCTGTCATGGTGACCATCACATTGAAACAAGTGATTGAAAAAATAGCTAAAATGCAAAAGGCTACATTATACAGATGGTTGACATTACAGCTCAGCTTGCGTGGCCTATTGAGCTGCTATAGGCAGTGTGTACCAGTATTTTTTCAGCTGCTAGGCTCATGAAGGCATTATCTGTTCACTACAGGTAGCATCTCCTGCAGGATTGGATGGTGAGCTAGGTTGAGAACTGGTTGACTGGCAGAGCTCAGAGGGTTGTGATCAGTGGCATAGAGTCCAGTTGGAGGCCTGTACTTAGGAGTGCTCCTCAGGGGTTGGTGCTGGGAACAAAAAACAAGGAAACAACATGAACTCTTTACTGCCGTCTGTATACAGCTTTGCTATAAGAGAACACTTCTTTATTTTGAGGTTTATTCTCTTACCTTCACAAGTATAGGTCATGGTGCTGAAGTCAGTAGCCATGCTCCAGGTTTAGATGAGAAAATCTGATGTTTTCTTTGAAATGGGGCCAATGAAAAGCCCTTTGTAGGCCAGCCTGCCACATTGATAAAATGCCCTATCTGTAGAAATAGTCCAGACTTGGAGATCTTCAGTGGTTAGGTGCAGAGAAAACTAAAGACTCGTCAGGATTGAGCAGCATTCTGGGAATGGCAAGGCACTGATGTCTTGTATGAGTAAAGGTACTCCTGTTTGGCTTTCTAGGAGTTGTATTTCACTAATGAGTAAACTTTTGGTGCTGAATTCTCTTGAAAAGCTCTAAAAGCACCTGCTGCTGCTTCAGAGAAGAGCAGAACTGATCACGTAAGAAAGCTGATGTACTAAAGCAAAAGAAATTTTGGCCAGATGATGCTTGAGGCTCAGCTAATCAGTTGTTTAAAGCCAAGAGTGTTTATTCTTTTCATTACTGTAAATACAATAAAACTTGTTATAAATTATGCTGGCTGTGTATGGTCAGATTATTTATGGGATTGATAGCCGCATGGACTGGAATTACATTACCGTAGGTTATTGGATTGCATATCATGTCTTGCTGAATTTTAATATCATTTGGTTTAAATGCAAATGCTAAAGTAAAGGATAGTTTTTGCTTTAGGGCTGTGGATTAGTTATTCAAGATGATCATACTATTAACTGTGCAGGGAAGATAAATTGGTTAAAGGAAAAACTTGACATCTTATCAATTTTTTCTATATAGGGGCGTTAGTGGAAAAAAGCGCTTGCTACAGCAGTTTCCTTTTAGTTTCTTAATCATGTGTTAAGAAAGTCTGTGCTCTGAGTTTAATATGGAATTTTAAAGTGCTTAGAGCTGATGAAACTAGAGAAATTGCTGCACGTAGGGAAGATGTTTGCACTAGATTTCCACGCAGAAGGTTGTGCTGAATAATGATGGAGGAGATCATGGGAGGTACCCAGCTGGACCCCTCGTAATTCTGTGCCATGCCTGACATGGCTTTGTAAAGAAACTCCTGCTTCTTGTCCCTGAAGGCAGTGATATTTGATGATTCACAAACTTCTGAGACAGCAAACTGGAGAGACTGGAAAATAGGACAGAGAGAAAAATGTAACGAGAAGCAATTCAGAGAAGAAAAAGCTGGCACAAAATATGGATTGAGCAGAGTGACCAAGCACATAAGGAATAGTAGGAAGGGAGCTGGAGGGAGACCATGGGTGTTGCTGGAGGGAGCCATGGGAGAAGAAGGCGTCTTCTCTGCCTTCCCCAATCTGTGTGCACTAGTTTTCTAGTCTCTCCAGGCAGCTCGTGTCTGGGAGGCACTGACGGACTAGATAGAATTCAAGCACAGGTGATAATAGGGGATATATGGCAGAATTTATGGAGAAAATGTAAGCATCAAATGTGCACAATTTGTCTCTGTGACAGTCTGACATTAGAGCAGTGTAAATACAGATGAAAAGAAAGAGGTGTCACTTAACATGAAGGAAGAATGCTGTGAGTGAGGGCTTTCCACATATTTTGTTTATTCTTCAAGCAGGTCTACACATCATTTGAGGTAAAATTCTCTTCTTCACTTCTTCATACTTGACTGCAACTGAGATGCCCTCCCTCAGCTTGTGCCCTGTATCTCCTCCAGGGAAGTTATTCTGGGCTACAAAGATGACTAAGGAGCATCTCCTATATGAGGAAAGGCTGAATAGCTTGGGATTGTTCAACCTGGGAAAAAAAAAGACTGAAAGAGAAGATCTGATAAATGTTTGTAAACATCAAAATGGAGGTGGGAGCCAAATGGATGAAGGCAGGCTCTTCTCAGTGATGTGTAGCAATAGGACAAGGAATAATGGCCTAAAACTTGAACATAAGATCTTATGTACTAACAAGCAGAAAAACTTTACAGTAAGGGTGACAGAGCACTGAAACAGGTTGCCCAGATAGGTCATGGTGTCTCCTTCTATAGTGATATTCAAGACACAATTGGACACCTACCTATGTCACCTATTGTAGGATACCTTCTTCAGCACGGGGTTGGAGTCAATGATCTCTTGAAGTCCCTTCCAACCCCTGCAATTCTGTGATTCTGTGATTCTCAGTCACATCCAGGTTGGATGGAGGGAGTAGCATCTAGAAGTCAGCAAAACTCCCTTCCCATTTCTACAATCAGTGCTATGTTGTGTTCTGTCCCAGCTCTCCTATAGTCCATAGCCCAGACATTGTTTAGTTCTAGTTTTTGTCTCTGGTGCTCCAAGCAAAAGTTGCTCTTTGGGGCAATGGCACAGGATGACATGGGTATATTTGGCCTGAGCAATCAGAAAAATGGTCATAAAGCTGCCAAACCTTAGGGAAAACTTTGTCCATGATCATATTAGAAGAAAAACCTGTTCGCTAGAGTTGGACCGTCCTGCAAGCTGTGTCCCTGCTCCATGCCTGCAGCCGTGTTTCCAAACCTTGCTCAGGTATAACAGCAGCCTGAAAAATCCTATGGTTCACAGCAAGGCAGCTGATGCTCAGCTATCATGAAAGTATCCAGAAGTAGTAATTACCCATTATTTCTTGGGCTGCCTTTTAATTATTATGACAGGCCAACAGCCAGCATTGTATGGGGACAACTGCAGGGTGCTGTGGTGCCCAAAGACATTCTGCAGCAGGGGGTTAAATCTTGTTAATGATCTGAGTTTCAGCCAGACTCATCACTACATACCATGAGTGCCAGTAACTAAAGTTAGAGACTATTTCAGTTAAGTACTTACATTTTATTTACATGAGATATTTCATATACTGCTGTTCAGAAATTACAGAAATATACAGAGGAGGATATTTAAGGATGGGTTAGTACTTCTGGATGGTTGGCCAATTTCCTTCCTCATGTTGCAGAGTTATTTTTCTGCAGCTGGGTAAGAAATCAGCTGTTATATAGTCATTGTAACCTCAGAAAACTCCCCTTTTCATTGCTTCCCGTCCTTCTACCTCCTATTCCAGGAACAAATTTTACAAGGGAGTTTGTAAGTTTTTTCTTTTTTTTTTTTTTTCAAAAGGAATGTCAAGATTTTGTGTTCCTTTCCTAAGTGCTGATGTGCCTGTTTTATTTTTCTGTCACGAGCCCAAGCACTCACAGAAACAGTTTAAATCCATACCTTCCTTCAATAAAGTATCTTGTGAAATTTCAGCATCCTTCCTCGATACTAAATCCACATTCCACCACTCCTTATTATCCACCCACAGAGTTACAACTCATCACATTCATGTTTAAATTATGCCCTTACTAGTGATTTATTAAATTCAGAGATCCATTTGCCAATTTCAAGTTAATTTTTGTCCTTCTTTCTCCTACTTTTGGAAAATGCTCTTTCTTTTATTGCTGGGCAGTTTTCAGCCAACTCCTAAACAGTCCACTCTTCCCAGAACTCTTGGTAGGCTCCTTTGCCAAAGAGGTTGATGCTGCTGCAACCAGAGATGATGCCACCACCATTTTTTTGACTATAAGGAGGTTTTCCACAGTTCTTCCATTTTTTTCCCACCTCCTGCATTTGAGAGGATCCAAAATAAATAAATAAAGCAGCTACAATATGTTCAGTAGGTGACCTAAAATCATGTCATGTCTTGAGTTGCTCAGTAAGAATCACAACAGGAGATGACATTGACAGGGTGATCATTTTGGCTTGTCTTTTCTGTGACCAAGACAGCTGGGGCTAGTTGGCAGAGTAAGCAGGGACAGAATTGTCAGACGGTCCCATTCAGTATCAGCCTTGCACTTGGTCATCTTGCTGGCTCTTCCTCTTTCCTTGGGTAGTGGGCAATTCTTTTCAAGGTAAATGCATGCAGATCAAAAAGGATCTCAAATGTTTTCTGCCTACATGCAACTTGATTGCAAAACCCAATATCTTATACAAGATTTAGGGCTAAGAAGAATGAGAAAAGAAGTTATGTGACTCCTTACTTCAAATCAAGAAAATAATCTATGAAGGCAGTCTATTTTTTTTTTTCCCTGTTATCTTCTGAGAAGAAATGCATGGCTGAATGGCTGATGAATTTATAGAAGTTAACATGAATGGGTAATTGCAAAGGAAATATTAACCACTCTCAAGAAATTCTTTCTACTCATATTTGGCTGCCCACAAAAGGTCTTGCAGAATGTCCACTGTTGACTCCTTTTGATTCATTCAGTGTCATCTGCAAACTTGCTGAAGGTGTACACGATCCCATCAACTATGTCACTGGTAAAGATGTTAAAGTGTACTGGTCTCAGGATGGATTTCCAAGGGACATCATATGCAAGCAACCTCTACGTGGACATAAAGCTCCTGACAACAACTCTAGCTATGACCATCCAAACAACATTTTATCCACTGAATAGTTCAGCCTTCAAATCCATATCTCTTCAACTTAGAGAAAAGGATGTGGTGCAGGTGAAAGGCCTTGCAGAATTCCAGGGAGACAACGTCAGTTGCCCTCCTTTTCCAACTGGAACTTACACTCTCCTCACCTTCAGTGGTGTCTACCATGGTCAGAAGCAGATGATCTATGCTCATTAGCTATACAAAGATGTTGATTTGATGTCTGATAGCTCTGCTCTCCTCTGCAAGTGTGAGAGATACATTCTTCACTTGGTCAACCATCTCTGGCTCTCTGGAATGGTAGCCTCTTTCTCCCTGTCAGAACCATCCATGACCATCCCGAGTGGTAGCTATAGGAAATATTAGTTAAATCTATACTTGTAGCTTGAGACAGAGAGCTGGAAAGAGTCGAACAGACATTCATTATGTCAAGTTAAGGTAATATGCTGTACATAAGTTGCAACTCAGTCTTAATATAACAAGCTGTTAATGATCTAACTTGTTCAGTTCTGTCAATTCTTGTATAAATAAAAGGCTAAGTGCAGCTCACATTATTAGTGATCTTCTTTTATATTGGTTTATGTAAAGGAGAAGAGGTAGAGCACTTAATTGATCTACAGGCTTAGTACTAGCATACTGGGAAAGCAGAAATTCCCAGGAGAATTTGTGCTCTGCTCACTACTTTACCTAATTTCTTATCCTGGTAATGGACTCCAAATAAAGTAAAATAATGCTTAATAAAACTGAGCTTGGAAAAGTAATTCGCTCAGGCCATTGATTTAATTAACTGGAGTCCATTTGTTTAAGCACTATTTTTGTTTTAAATGCATAGCACAACCCACAGAAAAGTGTTCTCACTGCAGTTGAGTCCTATCTACTAAGGTTAAGGAGAAAAAGTAACTTTTCTCCTTGATTGTGCTCTGCTGAAAATCCAAGCAGTGGCATACTAAAATAGCCAATCAATGACTTCTAGATGTGGTTTAAAACTAGGACTGATGTCAATGCACTGGGAGTCCTTTTCCTGCGTGGTTTGCTGGAACATGTATTTCTAGAAGAGAGAGCTGGCATCTTTATCGAAGCCGTCTAAGAGAGGAAACAAAAAGGCAATTAGGAGATAGCTGGTGCCATATTTATTGTGTGCAAATCTTTCTCAGTGCTGTTGAGAATAAGAATAAATAAAAGGAATAGCTCTTAAATAATTAATAATCATATAATTTTTTTTTTTTTGAAATAAGGAAGCATTAGGTCCTGAAGAGCTCTGTTTTTGTTATTTATTAATTTCAAAAAAGAGCATAAAGTCTAGCCAAGCAAGATTTTTACTACCATAATGAAAATAATCATAAAATCCATAATGTGTCCCTTTCCTCCTCACCATCTCTTTTTTGAGCTGTCTACAATGCACTTGGCCAGTTGCTGAAACATACTGATACTTTTAAATCATTTTGTAATTGGTTGCAATGAGTGAGGTCAAGAAAGTTTTGCTGAATCGGCTTTTTTATGCTCAATATAAGAAAACTAAAAGAAGTCCAAACTTTTTAGGTGAGGAATTAACTCAGCAATTTCTTCCTTTAATCACAATCAAACCCGATTTCTATTAAAACTTTTTCAGCACTTGATTGCACATGTTATAGGAGCTACACAGAATGATGAGGTGTTAGTTGCTTTTTTCTCCTTTCCTTTTCCTATGACCCTTAAATCTGTACAACATCCATTAAGTGCAACTAACCACAATTCTTGTATTTAATCTTAAAATGTAATTAAAACAAAGAAGTGTGAAATGAAAAGCAATCAGACAGAAAATATGTACTCCAGTTAGAGCACTTCTTTCCGTTCTTTTGGGAATATCAAATGGGCTGGTGGTATAACTTGGACCAGTACAGTCTAATCAAAGTACTACTGGAAACCTAGATTAATTTTTGAGAAGAAAAAAGACAATCTATAGATTATCCACTGTGATTATCCGAAAAAAAGGAAAAGGAAAAGGAAAAGGAAAAGGAAAAGGAAAAGGAAAAGGAAAAGGAAAAGGAAAAGGAAAAGGAAAAGGAAAAGGAAAAAAGGAAAGAGAATCCCTGGAATTGTGAATTCTTTTGGCAGTAGTTGGAGGCTCTGTATGTGTACAGCTCCCAGCCTAGTGGGAACTTTATCTCTCTTGACTACTTTCATGTTACCAGGATGTGAATAACAAATGAACTGTTCATGGCCATGCTGTTTTTATCCTATGATCAGCTCATTTAACTCAAATATTAAGTAATAATAATACGAACATCAGTTATCGATACAGATAATAAAGCTCTCAATCAGCATGTCAAAGAGTGCTTTATGGAGGTGGTCAGGTACAGCAATAACTGTTCTGCAGGCAAGGCAAATAGATAATATTATATGTTCTCTTTCTCAAGATTACACAGATAGAGGTCCATTTGTCCTCATCTTTGTCCTTATTGTGCACTGGTTGGGATATAAACTGTTCAGGTGGAAAATTATTTTTTTATCAGTATTATCTACAGTCCCACAGCGGAATAGCGACTCATAATATTACATAGCTGGTTTTAAGACAAATGTAATCTGTGTCCTCACAAGAACCTTAAAATGAAAGGAAAGGTCTCCATCATCTTTGACAGATTTTGCTCTGTTGGTAAATTAATTTCTGCCTTTGGCATATGACCTCTATCAAGCCCTCAAAGGAAAGGAAATAAAGAGACACTTCCTGTGGACCCTGAGGAATGTGGAGTCTATTGAGCCTCTGAAGTCACTGAGGGTTGTCAGGCTGAGACACAGGTGGAAGCAACGTGCCCACAGTGTGAGGATAGGCAGATCAATTTACAACACGTAAATTGATCCCAGCATACTAATAAGTTTGATCTAACTAAAAGTTATCTCCACCCAGCATGTGCTCTGAAAAAGAGCAACATTTGGGTTTCAAAGACCTAAGGTGTTTTTGATGGGTGAGGTGGAGGCAAAGCCCCCAGAAAGCCTGATGGCATCTGACAGCATCAGAGAATGCAACTTGGGTTATCTATGGGTGGTCAAGAGGGAATCTCCCCAGCACCAACCTGCGAGCCTCACCAGCAGCTACACAGTGAAAAAGACCTGCATCATGCTTTCTCAGATCACCATGTGCCTGTGAAGGGCTGGGAAATGTGTAGAAGCAGAAAAAGTTCTGACTACAAAGCAATACCTCACCCCATAGGACCGATTAGAAAAAAATCCTGAAAATCAACAGTAGTGTTTTCCAGCTGCTATTTTTCCTATTTTAGCATGGAGGATGACCGTTAGATTTAGCATGGGTCATGACTTCAGTGCAAAGAGAAGAGAAAACAACTGAACACAGGGTTGAATGGAGAGCAGCTCCACCAAAATAATTATTCATTGAGAAGACTTTTTGGCCACTGAGCAGAGGAGATGTACTGGGTTTGGTCAGGATCTCTGCCTACCCATCTCTCCAGTTGTTTGGCAACATAGCAGTAGCACAAATTAGTTTATATTCCTCATTCTTCCCACTTTTGGTAATGCTTTCTTCTCTTCAGTTTTCCTGCTCTCTTATCCTTTCCTTGAACTTGCCCCCTTCATACAATGCCAGTGTTTTCACATAATCTCTCCTTTCATGGCATCTGCCTCTTCTTTTAAGCCCAAATTACTTTCTTGAAGCACCACCCAGTGTTCTCTTTCTGGCTTTATTCCTTCTCTTCACAACTAAACTGTGTTTTCCCAGGGGGCCTGGCTCATCGCAGCTCTTTGAATTCAATTAATTGATCTTCATCAGCCAGATTGCCTTTGGCAAAGAAACCCAGTACACTGTCTTTGTGTTTTAACTTCTGTTTTATTCTCATTTAATTTGTGCCCTTTGGAGCTTACTGAGCCCTAATTACCTCTGCTACCACCTCACCATATTCAATTAAAGCCTTCATCTTGCTGACCTGATGTCTCTGTCCTCATCAAATCTCACCTCTCTGACTTTGCCCATTATTTTTCTGCAAAGTCAATACCCTCCACAGGGACTTCAGCTCTTTTGCTCTCTCCTTTCACTTCATTTTCTTGACTAGTTCAGTGCACAAAGGACATGTTTGCTTTGTGCTCCCTTGCCTTCACCTTTCCTAGATATTTGGAGAAGGATAGGATGATGTAAAAGGGTGATAGAAGCAAGAAGACTGTTACCAGAGCATGGATAGACCAGCAGCAATCAGTGATTTCAATCAGAACACTTTTGCTTGGTTTGTGAAAACTTGGTCTATATAGCAGCACTAAATAGCAAGGGTAAAACCAACTCCCACACACATCACCCAGCTATGAGGAGCTCTCAGATGTCCATAACAAGTTATTCAATGCAATTATTTTAAACACTTTACCGAGTAAAGTTTTTGCACTGCTTTCTGGGTACCTCCTCTTTCCTGCTCCTTTCATTCCTTTACCTATTAACTCTTCTCCCACTATTCCATTGCAGTGGGGCCACGATTCTTAGGTATCTCTCTTTCAAAAAGCATATTTCCCACCTCTTTTTCTCCCTGGCCCATTTCTTGTTCTGCCCCTTCCCCTTTTCATTCTTACAAGGCAGTCTACACTGAGGAAGGGAGCTGTGCACTGCCATAGTATTTTTTTCTCTCATGCCTTCATTATTCTTCCCCTCTCTCTTTGTTCTGTTCTGTTCACATTTTCTCTTTTCCAGAAAGGTCAGTGACTTGTTTATAGTGAACATCCTTTCCTTTTGTACTTGTTTAATTTTAACCTTAATTTTAATATTCTCTGTTTCCTATTATGGTGATTTCTGAGCAAAATCTTGGTCACTACTGGGAAGTGGGGATTGTTCACCTTTCAAAAGAATGCTACCTGCTCTGCAGAAATGCTACTGGAGGTTAATCTCTCACCAACCTGATCCTTTGAAGTGCTGGGGTTTGACCATTTCCCCCTCTTCTTCCTTTTTTTGCTTCCTGCTCTGAAGCCCCTTCCTATGGCTGGTTCAAGCCCCAGATTGTACCCTTAGTTCCTTCCTTCTCCTTCAGCAGGTTTCTGGCCAGCGCTTAGATCTCTATAGGTCACTTGAAGTTAACTTTATATACTGATGTCACAGTCCATTGAGCTTTGGTATTGAAGAATTCCTCTTGACTTGTCAATATTTCTTGGAAAAAAGAAATTCTGCAATTGAAGCATGCTGCTATAGTGCTCCACATTTGGGGTGTTATAACAGAAGATCCAAGTGGGAGGATCTGTTGTGGGTGCCCAAGTCTCCTTTTGTGTATAATTTTTCTGTTTTTGCAATCCATCTGATAGGGGAGGAGGTCTGGGCAATTGCTGTTTCTACACTGCACAAATTCCAAACTCATTAATCAGGTTTCTCCTTTCTCATGAAGGTATGATTCCTATTTCAGCTCATTTCTCTTTTAAAAATTGGGATTTCTAACTGACACCAGCAGTTCCCTTCCTTTGGTTTGTTTGAAGACAAGAGGTTTCTTACCAGTGAGAAATGGCCATGAAGACATCTGCGTACTAAAGACTTTGTGCAGATTGTACCTAACGATTGTCATGGTAAGTCTTTTGCTGTTCAGATTAAGCCAGGGCCCAACATTCTATAGATGAAGTCCCTTGTGTGGGAGAGTCACTAAGGGCTGTTCTCCCTTGCAAAGATTGCCACTGGCTCCAGCATCAGTGTGATTCCTGAGGTCACGTGTGAATTATCAAATGCTATCTCTGAACTAATCTTTTTTTCAAGCTTTTTAAAGTTTGAAAATTGGGCCCATGAGAATCTCATGAGGTTCAACAAGTCCGTGGGCAAAGTGCTACAGTTGAGTGGGATAATCCCAGATATGAGTACAGACTGGGAGAAGTCCTTCCAGAACTTGAAGGGAGTGTATAAACAGGCGGGAGAATGGCTGTTTACATGGGTTGATAGTGATAGGAAAAGGGGGAATGGTTTTAAACTAAGAGGGGGAAGATTTAGGTTAGATATTAGGAGTAAATTTTTTTACTCACAGGGTGGTGATGCACTGGAACAGGTTGTCCAGAGAGGTTGTGGATGCTCCATCCCTGGAGGCATCCAAGGCAAGGCTGCATATGGCTCTGGGCAGTCTGCTCTAGTGACTGGCAAACCTGCCCATGTGGCAAAGGGGTTGAAACTAGATGGTCTTTGCAGTCCTTTTCAACCCAGGCCATTCTATGATTCTATGATATGAAGAACTCCTTAAGAGCAGTCCTTGGGGGGTCCTGGTGGACTGAAAATTTGATGTGAACCAGCAGTGTGAACTTGTAGCCCAGAAAGCCAACAATATCCTGTGCTGCATCAAAATAGGAGTGGCAGCAGGTCAGGGAGGTGAGTGTCCCCCTCTACTCTGCCCTTATGAAGTTCCATCTGGAGTACTACGTCCAGGTTTGGGGCACACAGCAGAAGGAAGACGTAGAGCTGTTGGAGTGGGTCCATAGGAAGCCATGAAGATGCTCAGAAGGAGCTGGGTTTTTTCAGCCTGGAGAAAGGAAGTCCTTTCTTTCTTTGGGGAGTCCTTCCAATATTAAAGAGAGCTTATAAAAAAAAGAGGGAGACTGACTTTTTACATGCTCTGATATTGATGGGGCAAAGGAGAATGGTTTTAAACTAAAAGAAGGGAGATTTAGGTTAGATATTACAAAGAAAATTTTTACTCGGAGAGTGGTGAGGCACTGGCACTGCTGCCTAGAGACCTGTGGATGCCTCATCCCTGGAGTACTCAAGACCAGATTGGATAGGGCCCTGGACAGCCTGGCAGGTGAGTGTCCACCAGTCCACAGCAGGGGCTTGGATCTGGATGATCTTTAAAGGTCCCTTCCAACCCATCACATTCTGTATTTCTATCATTCTGTGAAGCATCCATGAGGATTTTCCTGAATTATTTTCTTACCTGGAGCTTGCTCCAGAGGAAATGAGCAGTTACTGGTCAGTCTCACACTCTTAAACCTGGCATGAAGGGTTCCTCGTGGTTCCTTAACCTATTTTTAGAAGCAGAAGTGTATTTTACTATTTTTGCATTTTGTCGTTATTTCACCCCTTCTTCTCTTTCATGTTCTTCCTGAAGAGTAAGCTCATATCCTAACCTCCTTTGCCAACCACAGCAGTCTTTCCTTCTTCTCTCCTTTCACACCATAAAGATATATATGAGAATAAAACTAAAGAAAGCATAATTTAGGAAAATACATATCTGTTTTTATCTTGTTTGCTTTTGTGCTTTCCTTGCAAATGACCTTCCTGTGTAGAACACTGTCTTCTTTTAATCAACAGAGGATTTTCTGCCTTCAGTGCTCCCTGAGATATTCTGTGACACACACAAGTGCAATAATATGACAGCAGAGCTTCAGGTGTGCTCAGATTCCCATTTATCCCAAAGTTTTGTGAGAAAGCTAAGTATTATGAGGTCATCAAAATATTCTCTTTCTAAGACTTCCAGAGCAGGCATTTTGAGCCCAATCCCTTCCCATGGTGCAGTGAAATGAGTTTTTCAGCCCTATTGCAATATTTATCCTCAGGCATCAGAAGGGAATGGTGGGGCTCTGTAATGTAAGGTATTACAGCAGCATTTTTTATCATAACCAAGTTATGTCTCAGCTTTGCTTTAACTTACTGACCTTTTAAATCAATGCATTTATGTTTCAGATGTGCAGCATGGTTAATTCTGCCTGATAAAAAAAAGGTAATGCAAGGGCTTCTATTGTCTCAGAAATGTGTATAGAAACACACTGCGAGGGGTAGAACTTCAGCAGATACTAAGAAACCTCATTTTTTTGATGTATTTATCATATCAACCAACTTCCAATGCTTAGAGCTTTATATGGCTATTTCCCCTGTTACACTATGCATGTGTATTGAAGATGCAGTTGCTTGAAAACTGGAGCTTGGACTGGAGTTCATCCTGTTGCAGGATGAACAAAGTACTTGAAAATGGGAATGGCCCAATCAACCTAAACAAGGTGTAGGCTTAGTGTCTTGGGAGCTTGGAGTTTGGGAGGAAGGTTTTGGGTTTTGCTGCCTGTTGCTTCGTGCACTTGCTGTAAGTAAGGCAGGGTGATGTAACAACAACAGAATTGGCTGACTGACCCAAGGTTTTGTGCAACTCTGGGCATATCATTAACCCAGCCACAACCTCTGTTCATTGTAGTAATATAGAGGTAATGATCCTCTGTAATATGGGCTGAGGACCACAGGGAAGCACAGATTTCATTTTTTAACACAAACCCCTTGTTGAGAAAGACAGTTTGTGTCTGTAGTGATGTACTGCCTTTGAGGGTTAACACCAGAGCTCCTTTGTTCTTGAAGAAGAATCATAAGCACTTCTGCCAGTTTTTGTGTTCCCTGGGGGAACAGAGGCAAACTTCTCTGACTTCCATGAATACTAAAGTTTTGTGAAAGCTGCTGCTTTTCCAGCCCAGGGAATGGAGGCACTGCTTTGCTGCCATGAAATTCAATTTTGCATGTAATGCACTTTCACCCCCCATACTCCTCCTGGCAATTTTCTTCCAAAGCAATCTCAGAGCAGTCATTTGGGATGCTTTAACTTTCCTTTTCCTCCACTGCCAAACTTCTTTCAGAGGCCGGGTCATTCCTGTTGTTGCAATTCACCTTTTGTCATCCAGAGCAATAGGCTTCCTTCTCCATAAATTTTAAGAAGGCTCAAAATAACACCGATTATCATGAGCCAGGAGGGCTGTAGCAGTGAAGCAGGGTGGCAAACCTCAGCCCATCTCATCTCAGTTAGATGTGATGTCCTTTAGAGAAGGTGGAGGTGGGTTTCTTACCTTCTGGGACATCGGTGTTTTGGGCATCCATCACCCCTTCTGATTTTTGTTGCACTTTCTGCCCTTTTCCTCTTAGTGTGGATACATAAAGGTAAGTGCAGAGGCAGAGAGTGTGCTGAGCAGGGGGTTGTTCCCCTAGGCTTTAGCTGGGAGTGCTAAATATGGATTGCTTCAGAGCTCAGCCTGGAGTGAGGCGGAGATAAGGGAAGCAAGTGTTTAGACATCATGGAATCACAGAATAGTTTGAGTTGTAAGGAACCCTTAAAGGTCATCTGGTCCAACTCCCTGCAATGAACAGGGACACCCACAGCTCCATCAGGTGCCCTATCCAGTCTGACCTTGAGGGTCTCCAGGTAAGGGGCATCCAACAGTCCTCTGAGCAACCTGTTTCAAATACTAAGAATAAAACTATAGGGGCAGGTAATTAGTTCTAACTGAGGAACGTGGTCCTTCATTTATGTCCTCTCCTAGAGAGCATTGTACAGGGAAAAGGACTGTAAGAAGGGTGAGAAAAATACTTTTTTTTTTTTTTTTTTTTTTTTTTTGAAGACCCTAAGGAATCTATGAAACCTGCACATGAGTGAAAATAAAACAGTTCATTCTATTACTGACATCTCTATAAACTGTGCCTGCCTGTGTCTTGGGGACAGCGGGGGATGCAAGGACCTGAGAACCAAGATCCCATTACAGAGGATTTTCTGCAACTGAAAGGCAGCTTCATCCAAAGTGTGAAGTCCTGGGACATTCCTGTGTCTCTTGCTGAGTTTCAGCATTCAGCTGATATGACTTTGGGTGTCTTCCCCTAACCACACACTTGAGTTCCCAGTACCACTCTTTGTTTTGCCCTGACTCCTATTTGCAGGTGGCTTAGTATAAAAGGGTTTCTAATTCAATTTAGAGCCTGTCTGTGTTTGCCATTGTTGCTGCCAGTAATGACTGGACCAACATAAAGGCAAACTTACAATAAATTAGGATTGCTAAAGAATAATTCAGTAACTTCCTAGGATCAGATCTCAATGAGACATTTCTTGTCCTCAGGGAAAGTGAATTCTTATTTCATTGTCACTAGAGCCAGACACGGGGCAGTCTCCATCTCTTCATCTTCCTTAGGGCTTTCTTCTAGGACCACTGGTAATTTTTCTAAGGCTGATGATGTTGAAAATTAATAACTCCCTACTTGAATTAATTAACGTATTTCAGTTGCCTTAGTATTAGGATTGTAATGAAGAAAAATTTGGGTGTGGGGGAGGGAAGCCCATTTAAAATGTAATTTTTTCATGCAATTCACAGTATTGTAGTAGTGAGTCTATGAAAAGGAGTTTTTGTAGTTAAAAGCAAAAGTAGATTTGATGATGACTGTGACCAATCTGGGAGTCCACCTACACTAATTTATCAGAGGCGATCTTCAAAACTTGCAGTTTAAAACAGTAAAAAGAAATCCATCTGTGCATGGAAAGAGTGTACTGTATATACTGCTGCTTTCTGTCTTGCTAAGAGTTTGTTAATCACTGCCATGTGAATAGAAAAAAACAGATAAAAAGGAAGAGGTTGGGCAGATCTTGCACCACCATTTCCAGTACTGAATATGTGCAATATACCATGGTGGGAATCTTACCCCAGCATGGTAAGATGTTTGAATTTGATAGAATGACTATCTACTAACTAAATTTCATCTGCTCTGAAGTCTCCAGGAATCACTTTTTTGGCAAGCTATTCTACAAGGCTCAGCCCCATATTAGCATTTTAATTGCTGGCTGATTGTTTTTATGTTGCAAAACTCAGTTCACAACAGTATGCAAGTTGCAATTAGTTTTTACTGTGTGATTCATTAGCTCCTATAAAGCATGTTGTGCTGCAACATTTGGAAGGTAATATGCTAGAAACATTACTGCTTGCATAAAAAAACATAGAATGGCATTGAAAACACGTGGGTCCTGCCTGTGACAAACACAGCCCCATATGTTGGCAGGGCATATTCTCTCACGTGAGGTTGAGCTGACAGCTGCAGGTGAAATTATCTCATATTGACATGTTTCCCATATAAACATCTTGAAGCTGTTCTGTCTGTTCCATATGGGTTTATATAGGTTTTGACCAAAGTGGATGGAGTGGATACAGGTGTGGAGTTTCCTTCATGAGGCTGCTGAACTCAGTTTGGTTTCTGATGCTCCTCCAGGGAAATATCATAGAATCAAAGCATTGTTAAAGCTGGAAAGACCAACCTAACCCCAACCCATCCCCACCATCTCACTGACCACGTCCCTCAGTGTAACATTTCCACTGTTCTGGAATGCCTCCAGGGTTGGTGACTCCACCACCACCCTGGGCAGTGTGTACCAGTGCATCACCACTCTTTCTGAGAAGAAATTTTTCCTAATATTCAACCTGCATCTCTCCTGATACAACTCGAGGCCACTACTTCTTGTCCTATCAAACATGAATCTGACATTTTTTCATGACTGAGGGATCATGTCTTTCTTTTGGAAATGCTGCTTTGTTCACACTGTGATAGTGAGGTGTGTAAATCAAACTAATCAAACCTGCACTGAGGGAGGGGGATAAATTATCAAGTGTAATTAAAACTTTCCCACCCCTACAGTCCTGTATTCCTCAAAGACTGTACAGTAACAATGAAGGGGGTAAAGCTCAGAATATAGTCTATATTTGTGACAGAGTATTGAGTTTTTCAAGACTGATAAATAAAGAAAAGGGTGTTAAGAAAAACAGATGGAAAACTTCCCCACTGGGCGGTTTCTTGTGGGATTTTCTATGGTTTATTTCTTTTCTTTTCACAAAAGCCCTGCAGAAGTCAAACTTTTGTTTCTGTTGGCTGCCAGAAATCTTATGCCGGGAACATTTGCCCAGTGAAGGGAAATACTTATTCCTCCAGAAATATGCTTTTGCCAACATAAACTGTAACATTTTGAATTTCATGGGAAATCAGGTAAAAAACAAACTTCAGGACTTCAACCCAGACTGTATTATGTCATTCAATTTTCTGTCATATGCTTTACACCTGCAGGAGTCAAAGGTACCTGCAGCCATTCAGTCTGCCCTACTGATTGGGAATAAGTGCAAGCTGTGTGTTAGCCTTCCTTTCAATCCTCTATCTTAAGTCTCTTGCTGTTCACACCAGGCTGCAATGCTGCCTGTGGTCTGTGCCTGGATTGCAGATGCATGCTTCAGTCAGACAGTGATAACTTTGGTTTTAGAAAAAAGTTTCTTCATTCCATTTAGCTTAAACTGTGCAACTCCGTCTTGAATGTGTAAAGATGGAGTAACTTCTGGAAGTGTGAATGCAGTAGCTAGACATGCTGATACATCAGGTTGATGATCAGGTGAGATAACTGCAAGGGTTTTGTGTAGGGTGTGAGTGTCAGAAACTCAGGATTGATGGCTGCTCTTGCTGCCTGGAAAGTAGAAAACCTTATGGGTTGTGCTGATAGAAAGAGAGGTAACCATGAAATGGGAAGGATGGAAATCTTCCCTTCTGCTTTTTCTTGTTTTTGTAGCTTATAATGTATAGAGCCCATTTATCCAAAACCTTAGGATAAATGTGTACCTCCTCTGTAATCTGCTCTGAATTTACAGTATGCAGGTCTAAATGAGAAGCTGACTTTTAATAAGCTAGAATGAAGAGTGGCTTGTGTGCTAGGAACCTCTTCCTCTCCATAAACCAAGGAGCATTGAATTGTCTGAATTAAGAGGTGTTTAGTTTCAGTGGTTTCCTCCTTCACTGACTGCATTTAGAGCTTATCTCAGATTCTTTGCAGCTCTGGGGAAAGCATGTGGAGGCGGGACATATGCTTAGTTCCTTTTTCCCCCCCCTCAATTGTGCAAAAACACCAACACAAGGTCTTGACTAAGGTGTTTTAGGAAATATGTGACTGCACACTGCTGCTCAGATTCTTTTTGCTTCCTTCTCTCTGATTTTGTTCTTTGCAAGCACAGTCTGTAGGTGGGGAAAGTTAAATAGATGTGGCAAAAGCATCTTGTGAGCATCAGTAGCAGTGCTGCCACTTTCCATAGACTTTTGATGTCAAGATTTCTGAAAACATTCTGGATGCTTAGAAATTCTGTAGAGGGACAGATTTCAGTGTGCCATATTGGATTGTTTTTCCAATGTCAATGAGAAATGAAAAGTTTAATCACTTTGTGTCCAAATACTTAAATCATATAGCTTTGCTGCCCAGAGAAGCTGTGGATACCCCAACCCTGGAGAAGGTGCTTAAGCCAGGTTGTGTGGGTCCTGGGTAGACTGACATGGTGGGTGACCACCAGCCCATGGTATGGGATTGGAACTAGATGATCTTCAAGGTCCCTTCCAAATCAAGGCACTGCATGAGTTATCCCCAGTGCACTGGGATAATGGAAAACTTTGGTGTAGTGGGTGGCCTAATTGCCATTGGGGCTAGCAGCAAACTTATCTCCTGGACGTGATGGGGCAGAGAGAACTGCTTCTTTAAGGAGGCCCTTCATATAGCAATGTGAGATCAAGAGCAGCATAAAGCAAATTAATGAAGAAAAAAACCCACACCTCTTGCTTTGAGGTCAGTCCAGCAGTGTGCTCCAGGATGTCCAGGTACTACATGGTGATGGCAGCTCAACTCATGGTAAGGCAAAAGGTGGCAGTTGCTCTTCACCCAGCAATCCAGCTGATCTCAGCACCATGGCAGACTGACTCAAGATCAGTTTATTTATCCATACATCTCTCTGGCACTCTCTGCCTCCATTTTTGGAAGAGTGAAACGACAGTGTGTTTGTAGTGTGTGGGAGCTGATGTGTCAGTAGTGCTACACTGGGTGTTAGTTAAACGCAAAATAATTTTGTGTGCTTTACTAAATGTAATTCATCAGAAGCTGTGCAGATTCTCTGGGTAGAGCTACACTGAACACAATGGCATCTGCAGATAAAAAATGACAAATGACAATATTACTCCTGCTCTGTGATTCATTGGGAAGAGCTCGGAAGAAATTATTCAGTGAAGACAGAACAGCAACCATAAAACAACAGAACCACCTCCTTTATATGGCATTAATTTTTTTCTTTCTTTTTTTTTTTCTTACTACAAGTCATCCTTGTAAAATGCTGTCTTTTAAATGGTTCATCAGACACATCTCAAACACTTTTACGATTATTAGTAAATGGAGTTAGAGCATGTTATAGTAGTTTTATTACATTTTGCACAGCAATAATGGATTACAGGGAGCCTCATACTGCTGTAGCTCAGGCTGTGCAGCCTGAGTTTCAGTTTCTAGCTGACTTGCTTTGGGGAGACTCACCACTCTGCTTCATCACCGCTGCTGGTGGGAGAAGTGGAACTTTGTTATCCAGGTTCACAAAGAAATTCCATGACGTTTGTAGGTGTCTGGCCTTTATAGTATGCTTTCTGTTTCTTGTTTTATGCAGAAATCAGAAAGGGATCTGGTACGCCCACCTGGGCTATTACCTAGTTATATCACAGGGAGAGGTTCACTTTAGATAATGTTGGGTATTTGCTGTGTGTGGGGTTCATGTGGGATCTTGCTCTCTAAGCTTCCATGATTCACAGTGGTGTAGGGAGGGATTCCAGATCTGTGCTGTCCTTTGGTGGCAATCCATGGTGCCCCAAGTGGTGCTTATCTCCTGTCGTTAGGGGCTGTTTCTAGCCCTCTATCTTCACCTGGTCTAGTCAACATTGGCCACTTGCAATAGAAGCAGTAGTTATGTTTAGGGCATGACTGACTTCAGTTTAGATGTCTGCTTTGGGGCATGTAAGACTGCAACATGAGTGTTTTCATTCAGTGTACACAGGCAGATATTTTGGGTAGAAACATCTACCTTTGGTCAGATAAATCCAGTAGTTTTATGGGCTCTTTCAAGAGTAACATGGGAAGACTTTATTTTTGTCCTACCCTTCTTGAAAAATTTCAGATGGGATGATTTGGTATCTGGAGCTGCTTCCCACTGACTACCACAACTCAGTCACTCTAAAAACTGGTTTATGTCAATATTTCTGAAAACATAAGCCAAGAAGTATAGTTTCCTATCTTGGTGGTGGCCTACCCAATGGCATTGATGGGGGCTGTAAAAGCTGTCCTGCACTTTTCCCAATTCACAGAAGGACTTAGGTGCATGCTGGATATTCAAGCACATACACAAGTGCTTTGCTGAATGGAGATTGATTAAAATACAGACTTTGGGGCCTTAGTTAATTATGTGTCATAAACTGCTTAATTGATACTATACTGGAGAGAACCAATAACTTCTGATAAATCAGAACATGCACAGCAGTTCTGAACTTTAATTTAGCATGGTAAGACCACCTTCCTCAAAACCCATGGAAAAGGCAGAAAGACATTCATATCCCTGATTCTTTGTGGGCTGACAGAGTTTGTGATTGAAGTCTCTGATCTGATTAAAAAAAAAAAAAAAACTTCAGTGTATTTTTCCTCTGAAACAGCTTCTAACTGGAGAAGATCCAAGGCATCCCTGCACAGCTGGCAGAAGCTCTCCCACATAATAATGTAAAATCTCAGCCACTGGTCATACTTAAGAGGCATGTTACTTTGGGACCCAGTTCTCTGAAGTTTTAACTTTCTTGTAGTACAGAGGGGAAAATCCAAGCTGTTGTTTTATCTGAATGCACACACTAGTCGATGTCCAAGCTGAATACTAGTCAAAAGAGAAAGGAAAGATACATTTGAGGAAGGCAGGTGCTGTGATCCAAAGGCTGCATGGGTCCACTCTTTGAATATGAGAGATGCAACCTGGATGCAACTGCTGATTTGTCATTCCTAATCATGAACAGGGCTTACAACTCCTCTCCCATGTTGCTCTCTTTCTTGCATCTGTTTTTCTGTAGGGCAGCTCTAACATTCTTATTTTTCCTATATGCTGGTGTGATTTTTGCTGAAAAAAGCCAGATGAAGCTGGAAAAGATGTGCTGGGAAGAAATGTGCCTACATTCAGAGCCTTGTTCATGTTTCATTTCTCCTTGTAAAGGGTGGGGTGAAGGGAGAGGCTGAATACTTGAGCAGATTTGTCTTTGGTAAAATTATTTACTTGCAAGAATCTTTCAAAAAACATGTCCTGCTCCTCTAAAGGCTGTGGAAGTGAAGTTTGGAATGAGAGGGGCACTTGCTTTTAGCTATTTCTTGTTTTGGAGTATCTATCTATAAGATGTTGTTTTTCCTCACTCAAACTTATAGGAAAAATAAGTAGGTTGCTCCAAAAGTAATGTCTGTTACTACAACAGACACAAATAGCTCAGTAACAATATTTAATAAATTCTCAGCTACTAAATATTGCTTTTCAACATAGTCACCCCCATTAGCTGACTCACATGGATGAGCTGATCACAACGCTCTTCTTTTTGTAGTGTGACAGCTGTGCATGTCTGTCCAGAACATGTTCTGTCTTTCATTTCTGCATTACCAGTGCTGAAATGCCCTTCCCATTACCTCACAGTTCTCACATCAGCTGTTTGGTCTCCACAAGCATTCATCAAATGCCAGTGGATGCCAGTGGGTACAGTTTTTTCCACATGGGGGATTTCGGTCTCACCCACTGCTTCATAGGCACTTCCATGTCAGGTGCTTTTTTGTCACCCTGTCCCTCTGCTGCCTTCTGTCATATGGCAATAAAATGTAATAGAATATTGGTGGAAAGGTTCAGCCTGTACTGCCATACCACCAGCATCCACCTCTGATGTCATGGGTCAACATCATAAGTAGGAGGCATTTCTTTTGGAGGAGCCATCTTATTTAGCTTATATAAAAAACAACCTAAACCAAACTAGGGAACATTAAGTAGTAAGGGTTTAGGTTTATGTGGGGATCCACATGTTGGTCACAAAATGAGGAGGGAGAGCGAGAATATCTCTTGCATATATCCAAGTCATACAGTGAGATGGTTTTTCTGTGAGAGCAGAAATCCACAAGCCCGTGTAATTCTGACATGTTTAATCAGGTCTTCCAACATCCAGGGCAAGACTCTCTCTGCTAAGCTGTCAGAACTGAGAAGTCACCTGGAATGCACCAAACCTCCAATGAAGTGCATGTGCACTGTGGTCTGTTCATGCCCTTTTTTGTGTCTTTACAATGAGAATTTTTCTTGTTCCTTGCTCAGGAGTTGTGTGTGGTGGCTAATGGGATGCTAAGGTCTAAGATACCTGGAAATCTTGATCTGTCATGAGATAAAAGGTTAGCCTTCAATTTAGAAACAATCACTGTTATGACCAGTCTTGCCTTTTATGTTAATATTAATGCTGAGAGCTTCTGAACATGCAGAGAACATTATTTGGGGAAGAAAAAACATTAATAAAAAAAACCCAGCAAAATTAAGTATATTGCAGTATTAAGATTTACTTCTAGCTCTTTCAGCCAAAACTGAGCATGTGAACCATAGCTTGATGCGATCTGACACTGTCACAGCCCAAGGAGATCTATCTACAGACCATTTGTGAACAAGAGCATCCTTGGATACTTTGGATTTTCCCATTTTTCAAGTATCTGAGGTATTAAATCCATGTTTCTTCATTCTTAATTGCAGCCTCTATTAGATGAAATCAATTTTGTCAGCTTCTCTAGCACTGCACTTGCAGCGTGTTTGTACATCAGTAGGATCAGATGCATGAAGAGAGGCTAAATGACCTTTCTTTATGAACTCACCAGTGGCACAAGTATGTTAATATCATTAAATAGCTGCTCCTCCTTGTGAAGGTACTAAATATTGTGCAAATCAGAAATAAATGCTATGTCAGATAACACTGGGGAGCAGTAAGAAAATCTTTATAAGAGCAACAGAACAATAATCTCGTTTTTCACTTAATTCTGTTTCCCAAGAAGTTATCCGGATTTTTAAATAAAAAGTGATCCTACCCAAAGGGGAGATATGTTTTCCCAAATGTTTTATAGTCTTAAATCAGGTCTTACTGTTTCTTGAACAAGGTAGAACAGATGTTAGAACAGTAAAAAAGAAAACAAAGCATCTTTGACGATCTCCTTAGGTTAAGCAAATAGGAAACAATTGTTAAATGGATGATAGTAAATGCATTGTGATTTTCACATCGTATTTCTGCATGGGTGAGGGGAAAAAAGTTAGAGATCTGGGAAGGGTGATTTGGGTGTTTGTCTAGCAGCTGTAGCATGGGTGAGGAGCTTTTGGGCAATGATGATCACCACGTGCCGCATCTTCCCCCTCCTTTGCTGTTGAGTGTGTGCAGCACTTGTGCTTGGACATCAAGTTGGGTGGAGACAGAAAGAAGTGTGTGGGTAGGGCATAGGGACAGCCCCATGTCCTCTTAACCCCTGCAAAGTTATTCAGACCCTTTGTCATAAGAAATACTGCACCCATTAGTAGGATCACACAACATGAATATCAAGCATCTAAATTTGATAAAGGATCTACTTCAAGCAAAGAAGGAGGAATATTAATTCAGCGATTATTAAGGAGCTAATGGAGAATCACAAAGCTCCTGGGAATAGACAAATGGAGAGTAGAGAGTTGTGAATTACTAACTATTTACCATCAGATAACAAGAGAGGCACAGTGCAACTGATTCCCTCTATTGCTTGTTCCCTGTTATACTTGACTTAGATCCATATTATATTACGGAATCTGCCATAAAAATTAAATTACATTGCTAAGAATTTTTCAAAGGCAAAGAAAGAACACTGAAGGATGATCCCACCTCTGTGGATAATAGTGCCTCACAAAGGGTGAGAATTCAGTCAGCGACTCAGGTTTGTTGCTCAGGGATTTCTGCTGTATATTGGTGATAAATCTCTCTTCCTCTCTCTCTCTCTCTCTCTCTTTTTTTTTCCCTTTTCCCTTTTGCAAGGGTGTCTTTTCTGGCATGCATTTTTCAAAGACAAAAAGCATGTAAATGAGCACAGCTCTGTTAGAGATGCACTCAGCTGTAGTCCACCCATATGGGATGCTCTCAGCCTCTTTCCAATCCTCTGTCTCAGTCTCCATTTGTCTCCCATCAAAATTTCCCTTGTATACCTCAGTGAGCACATGGATGCTGCTCCCTCCTCACCAGACAGGTTGAATTATCTTGTCTCACTTTGCCTGTTGTCAAGTGGACCCGAACACCTCTTAGCTATGTGCATCTAGAGGTACCTGAGAGAGCACTCAGGCCCCTCTCATACCATATCCCATCTACCTTCCATGCTGATCAGGATAGTTTTGTCAACATAAAACATGAGGCTCTTATTTTCAATGGAATTTTTGGCTGTCAGTGCATCCTGGTGCAACCTGAAAGAATGACTTGCATGGCTACTGCCTGGTCTGCCACTGAATTGCCCAGACAGATGGAATAAACCAAAAGCTATGAGGCCCTGTTTTGATATTGCATGACTTTGACTCTGCTGCCTTCTCTTCTCCTTCATTGTGCTGTTACCAAAAAGCAGAGCTGGAGATTGCACTCAGAGCAGGTCTCAGGCTGATAACAGCCTGCTGACAAATGGTGCTGGCTAATACAGACCTTGTTTATGTTAGCACAGTTCTGCTATCAGCTACCAATAGGTTTTGGTTTCATCATTATCAGGCTGCTACAGAGACCTTAGTGTGAGGTGCAACATAAATTAAAGACAAAGAGGTGTATCCAATAATTCACTGCCTTTCCAGCTTCTAATATGATGTTGGGAGTATACAGCTTCCTAGCACAACATTTGGTGTCTGACCAAACACTAAACTCAGGTATTCTTTGTTTCCTGTTTATCATTCACATGCAGAGATGGATATCTCTTGTGCTGAGTCACTGTTATTACTTTAGAGGTAGTTTCTCTGCCCTAAAATCTTACTCTTTTATAGAAATGGGCAAAAGATATATTAGCTACAGAGGGCAGAATAGCTCATGGAGGTGATATCATGTCCTTTCCTTGCATGTGAATTGATTAATTCTTACTATTTACTGCATGGGGGGAGTGGTAGCACATCACTTCTAGGTAAATATTACTGCACATGACTTCATTTTTAAGGCTAGAGTCTATGACTCTGCACTTATTTTCA
This sequence comes from Callipepla californica brunnescens, assembly GCA_023055505.1. Taxonomy (NCBI): domain Eukaryota; kingdom Metazoa; phylum Chordata; class Aves; order Galliformes; family Odontophoridae; genus Callipepla; species Callipepla californica. Next base: position 5,521,840 of record JALIRH010000006.1, read on the forward strand.
AATTCTTTGCTATTGCAATTTGTTTTCCTGACAGACATGGATGCCAGTATAGTTTATCTTGCAAGGATATTAATAACAGGGGAACATTATCTCCAGAGGAGGAACTTTTCCACAGGAAGATTAAGGTAATAGCTCCTTACTGCTGTTTAATTCTCTCACTGTCTTGATAAGCAAATAGCAGGGGTGGACCTCATCTTGTGCCTATGAGCTTGTCAGCTGCAAAGTTGTGGGTAAGTGTGGGGGCAATGAGAGCCCTTGGCTATGGCAACGGTGTAACCTGTGTACACAGGTTTTATAGGTAATACAGGTAAGGTTTGTATATGATGTATTCTGAATATCTTCATGCACAAACGTCTGTATAAAGATGTCCTTAGCCAGTGCTTTACAGCTGGCAATGTAATATTTGAGTTATGTTTAAATCAGAAATTGGCACAAGAATTCAGTGCAGTAGTGACTTTGGTTTGTGCTGAGCAGCTACTACCTGTCCTGATGACTCATGTTGGTTCATTAGTATCTTGTATTCCTGTACTTCTATGCATGATGCCAGCTCCTCTTCTGCTCTGTGTGCTGTTTGGAAGGGACTCCTGTTCCCCTGTTCTGGGTCTGTGAATCACAGAGCCATGCCAGCCCATGCCCACTTACCATATCCCTCAGTGAGACATCTCCACATTTCCTGAACACCTCCAGGTGACTCCAGCACTTCCCTGTTCCAGTGCCTCCCCACTCTTTCTGAGGCTAAACTTAATATCCAGTCTAGCAGCACTTAAGGATATTACCTCCTGTCCTATCACTGCTACCTGGGAGAAGAGGCTGTGACCCCACCTTGCTACAACCTCCTTTGGGCAGCTGTATGGTTTTACTAGACAGCTCCATGGTTTTACTTTAATATTCTTGCCTGCATTAGCTGACAGACCTTTTCCTTCAGTAAACTACACCCATCATGCCCCATAAGCTGTAATCATGAGCAGTACCTCATGGCTGCCTGTTTCCAGCCTGGAACTGTGGCTCCTAGCACACCAGCTATCCTGTACTGAGGCTGTGCCTTAGTTGGTCTGGATGGAAAATGGTCACCTGCTCATTGGCTGTAGTTGTACCTGTGATGTTTCTCTTTGTAGCTGTTATTGGGCAGTGACAATGCCATGAAGATGTGTTCAGTTTTGCTGTTTTTATTCATTTATTTATTTATTATTTTTTAAAGAAGATGGAAATTGAATTTTGTTTGCAACAATGCTTGTGTCTCTTGATTGTTCAGCTGTCAGATGTGAGGGAGGCACAAGTCACTTGTTTGTTTCCCAGCTCCTACTTGGAAGCACGTTGGCACCTTTTCTGCCTGACACTGTGCTAAGTAAAGGATGGTGAAACAATTGTTTTATGACTGCTGTCTCTTTGGGAACCCTAAGGAAATTAGATATTTGTCTCATGAGGCTCTTCCAGGGAGGAAATATATTTAATTAAAGGCACAAAGCTGGAGTGATGCCATTCTTTTCCCTTATGATGAAAAAACAGATTGGTTTGCTTTTGTCCCTCCTCTTCTGCTGTGTGTATTGTGGCCTCGTACCCATGCAGATAGTGATCACTGGCAGAGAGAGTGGCTGGTCCACAGTGCTTTGGGGAACCTTTATTTGGATTTATACAGGCATCATTGAGAAAGTGCTCTTTCTGCATCCATCAGTGTTTTCTACATTTATGGTTGATAGCAGGTGGCCAGAATGAGTTAAATTTGACAATAACTGACTGTGCTTCCATTAGGAATGGTAGCTCAGAGGATCTGATGCTGAGTCTCTCAACAGCTGTGTGTTGCAACAGATTTTACTCAGTTCCAGATTTTGACTGGTGCGAGTAATCCCACTTTGCCCTTAGCTTGTATCTCTGCACCGCAGTTGGGAGTGGGATTTGAAATGTAGTTGATGTAGCAATAGAAATGCATTTCCTCTAGAGAAAGTCTATTTTGCCTGTGCTGCAGACCAAACAAGTGCATTGGATGCCATTTGGGGATTCACTTCCAAACCTCATTGCTGCTTTGAAACAAAAACCACCCTAGACAAAACTGAGTGTGAATTAGAGGTAATATGGATTTTTCCTTCATATGACCCTCATATGACAAATCACCCTCTCCTTGTTGTGGCTGCAAACTGGAAAATACCAGTTCAGAAATACGTTTTGCGAGATAGCTCATAGTGATGTGACTGGAGGTGAGCTATAGACCCTTCTTTTGGTGATTAGTAATAGAACCCAAGGGAAGGCACGAAGCTGCAACAGGGAAAATTCGGGTATCAGGAAAAGATTCTTCAACAGAGGATGATGGGCATGGGACAGGCTCCCCAGGGCATTGGTCATGGCACTGAGTTTGCCAGACAAGGAGCATTTGGACATATGGTCTGATATTTGGGTTATTTTGGGAGCCAGGAGTTGTACTTATGGGTCCCTTGCAACCAGTGATATTCCGTAATTCTTCATCTAAGGCTGACTGAGTGAGCTGTAGTTAGAGCTGGGGCACCATGAAGCTGTGTGGGGTTCTTTGGCTGCAACTTACAATGAGATGGCTGTGGACATCAGCATGAAGACTCTCACATTGCTGGACTGTTGCTCGAAGCTGTATTTATGGACAGATTTTGCAGCCTTTTTTTTTTCTATTTCCTTTTAATTCACAGTGATTTGAGCTTTTCATTTAAAGTTTGAAATTATCCTAAGAGAACACTTTGAGCACAATTTTCCAGTATAAGGCTGTTATTACACACTTTTGATCAGCCCTCTTGAGTGTTGAATTTGTAAGGTTTCCTCTTGGCACGGTAATGCAGACTTTTTATAAAGGAAATGTCTTATAACAAGACTCAGTGGTTGGTTATTTGGGAGCAAAAAAAAAAAGACAGACGCAGTTTGAAATGAAATCACACTATGATGCCTTTTAATTCCATATTAATATGTAATTGAGTAATAAAGTTGTAGTCTAATGTTTTTCATAATACAGCTTTCCATACCTACTACTTAGCCTGCAAAGTTACCTGGATTTCTTAATCTTATTACAGTTTAAAATTGGAATTTCATTATTTGAATGAGATTATTTCTGCTGTCTTTTGCATGAGTCTGCTAGGCTGTACAGAAAACAATTTCCTAGGAGTAAAAACTGTTGATTATTTTCAGCGTAGGAGCCATATAAGACTAAATGACATCTTTCAGTAATATGGATGATGATTAAAAAACCCCACAACTCTGGACTATATATATACGTGTATTTTTTTTAAAGAGGAAGAGTGATCTTAGCGATTCCCTGTCTCAGTTAAAACTAGAACTATACAGCCAGCATCCAGAGATTATACTGGTATGTTCATGTCACAGATATTCTGATTTTCAGGAATCTGTACTCTCCCTATAAGCCCGGGAAATAAACTACTCACCCACTGGCTTTAAATGCAAATGAAACAAGTTTCATGATAGTGATCTTTTGGCAAAGCTTCTCTGTTGCCTGTTGTAGTTTTGTCTCGCTCTTAATTCTAAGCATTTCTAATAGAACTATCATTCTGGATTTAGTAGCATACAAAATACAGGAAGAAGCACAATTAAATATCTAAGTTGTGATCATGCTGAGAGGACAGAAAAAAAAAAAGTGTGACAAACAAAATTGGTTTGAGAGTGGTGTTAGCACAGCCACCACTGCTACTTCAAGTGCTCTACACACAGACTGGTTTTGGCTTTGGCAAGAAAATTAAATGAAATCCACAAAATGGAGCCCATCAAATAATGGGCTTCAAATAATTTACAGATAATTTACATTATCTGTAAATCGGGTTTTCTATGGATGCTACGGCTGGATGCCGTGTTTTCAAAATCTTAAAGATCCCATTTTCCCATTTTTTTTAAACGTTGCATTTAAAAGCAAGGGTAGATCCAATTTTTAACAGGAGTGGAAGTTACTGAAAAACTCTGCTGAAAAGTGAGGTTACTTTTGTTGATGTGCATCCAGCCAAGATTCCTACCCAAGACCAAGAGTTTGGGAAGAGCCTTGGGCTCAGGGAGCCTGACCTGATTTGCACTCTGAAAAACAGACTGTGAACTTTTTGGGAAAAATGGACTTTTTGCTGCCAGATCATTGTCAAGGAGAAAAAGTCAGATCTGGGACGAAAACATCACTTTAGACAATGTTCCAGGAAGCATCATTTCCTTTGATACATCGTAGAATCATTAAGGTTGGGAAAGATCACTACGGCCACCAAGTCCAATCACCAACCTCCCCCCACCATGCCCACTGACTGTGTCCCTCAGTGCCACGTCTCCATGGTTCTGAAACACCTCCAGGGATGGTGACTCCACCATCTTCCTGGGCAGCTGTGCCACTGCATCACCACTCTTTCTGACAAGAAATTTTTCCTAATATCCAACCTGAACCTCCCCTTGGCACAACTTGAGGCCACCACTGAAAGCCTCAAATTTATTTGTTGAAATGGTGTATGTTGTCACTTTTTGTATTGCTTGTTTTCTTAAACCTACTAAAAAAATCCATACCTGTTCCACTGACAGTTTTAACAGAAGTTTAGCCTTATCAGAATCAATTTTCCAAATCCATTTAAAGAGAAAATTATTCTTTTGGCTGCTGTGTTAGAGGTAGGAAAAGGCGTAATAAATTACATGTTTTAAGAAAGATGAGAAAAATAGCATAGGAAATCCCAGAGGTCTGTGCATTTGTCATGAGTCACTGAACAAAAAAGTTCAGATTTATGAAGACTTGACCCAGCAGTGCTCGGAGTAGTCTTAGATGCCCTTTTTTCCGCCTCTCTCAAGAGGAAATGACTGATTCAGGGTTAAAGGTTTTTTTTTTTTTTGTTTTGTTTTGTTTTTTTTTCCTTGCAAAGCTGAGCCAGTGTATACCATAATTATTTCCCATAATATTTTAAATTATAATTATTATCTTTTTCTGAGATGTTAATATAAATTATGATTCTGCTTAGATAATTCATATTTTTAAATACTAGTTTTCAGTGAATCCAGCGTCATAAACTTCAGTGCATCCCAGGTAAGTCCATTCTACTTCTAAGACAGTACCTTGAAGTTTTTGGCTGCTATGAAGAAAAGGTAACCATTATGTAATTGTCTGTGTTTGTGTGTGTGTGTGTGTTACTCTTGAAGCTGACAAATGAATTTCCTAGAATGTTTGAAGTCCACTGGTAGATGGGATGTGACTAAAACTTGTTACAAAAACTTCCAGATCAAAGGATGACTCTCTGGTCTTGCTCTCTGCTGTGCTACACAGTATGGCAATGAAACACCTGGTTGGAAGCAAATATTTATTCTTGTTTTCCTTTGAATAGAAGACTTATTTAAATTAGAATTAGCAGCTTCAAATGAGGTTGCATTTTCAAAGCCCCAACTATTTATTTGATTGCTGTAACCTTTTTACATCTGCAAGCATTCTAAATTGAGTTTTAGTGCTGCGTGGCAGATAATCAGTCAGTGGATTATTTCCCTTTGAAGCACAAAGTCACAAACAGTTTTTGGAGATATTTTGGATTTGTGGTTTCAAGAGTTAATAGAGGAAAATAATCTGTTTCCAACAACTCCATGTAATGTCTTATCTTTCAGAAAAGATGTATAGATGAGGGCTGTTCCAAAAATAATACCTCTTTATTTTTTTATGTTGGCCCATGACACCAGAGGTGGGTGTTGATGATATGGTAGTAGGGGTTGAGCCTTCCCAGTAATATTACTCTGCACTTTGTTGCTGTGTGACAGATGGCAGCAGAGGGGCAGTCTGACAGAAACTTCCATCTCACATGGAAGTTTCAGGATTCAACCGCTTACCATCAACTGAGCAGTCCTCTGCTGTCAGGTTACATGGAGCTAGTTTATTTTTCATTCATTACCTTCAAGTCAGAAAATAGCTGGTAGTGCTGGAAAGAGTAAACATGGGTCTATTGCACTGAGAAGAACTGCTTGAAGTGTCTGATGTTAACCATTGCCAAATGCAGTACTTCTGATCTTGAGCAGCCCTGTGAAGTTGCAGCAAGACAAGATTTTGTATACAGTTTTCGCAAGGAGATACCACTTAAAGATGTTTTAAAGTGAAATGGAGGATTCAACACAGACATTTATTTCAAGAACACATCTGTAGGTTTCAAAATCCGCTATATATTCCCATTGGCAAGTCAATCACATAGTAATTAGAAAGCAGTCACATACTAATTAGAAAAACTTGTGGAAAAACATTACAGAGATGTATGTAAGTTGTCTGTAGTATTCGTGACCTCTGATTCTAGGTAAAATGCTGCAAAGGAAGGAGGCTTTTTCTTGTTGTCTTAGGAGTTGTGCTCCAGTAGCTCTCTGCAAACACAATTTGCAAAATGTAGTAGGAACGAAGCAATTTTAGTTTGAGCTGAAGAAACAGACAGTGGGTTCTCTGCACTGTGTTCTGCATTGGTTATGCACTTCTGGGAGCAGAGAAAGTTGTAAGAGATTTGGACAAGGTTTATCAACATTAGTGGATTTTCATTCTCCCTTAGAACTGTTGCGTGGGAAACACTGATTTTCCTGCTTGACTTTTCATGGGATTGATAAATGGGACATGGATATAGATTTTTCTGATAAGAAGCAGAAAAGTCTAAAACTCTTAAAAAGTCAGAATCAGTGAATGCCATTATCAGCTCCTCTGTACCAAAAAGAATGAATGTGACAGTAATCACAGTGTTCCTGTTTGAGTCACGTGCAGACTATTAATGAGCAATAAGAAGATGCTTCTGACAGTGGGAACATGATGTTAGGATTGACAACTCTGCTGTTTATGCCAGTATAATATTTTTAGGTAGATGATAGCAGCTGGACACAAAGCTGACTAGGAGACAATGAAATGCAGTTGTCTTCTTTTTTGACAAATCTATGAATGTTGGTGCGTTAACAGTGTATTCAGTCAGGCAATCCTGCACAAGTATTACAAACCAAAAGGCTGATGCTGAAGAGGAAAAGAGATTATTAGATCATTTCAGTAAAGATAACGAGGAGGAAGAGAATTATCATAGTGTTTGAAGTAGACATCTAATGTCTTACAAGTGCCTTACCATGTGATCAATGCATTTTATCAAAAGAAAATACTGAGTTGTGGCACTTTTAAAGAGGAATATATATTTTTAATTCTTTGCAAGTACTAAAAATTTTCTTTTGAGGGTATAAAGCAAGATTTTAATTGCAAAATGAAGCTTCTTAGAATCTTAGAGTTCAATGCTGCTCATAATACTATGCTGCCACTGAGCCATCCTTCAGCAAAGGACAGCATACTTCAAGTATGTCTGTGGTCATAGGCTTCTTCAGAGAGAGCATTCTCAAGTTCATCATATATAGTGTTAGCAACAACTGCCTCTTCTAAGACTCATCCATTGATGACAATCGGATTTATTTTTGTTAATTTGGCATTTTCTTATGAGAACTTGCTGGAAGTAATGTGTTAATGTTAGTGTGCTCAGAACTTTCCTTTCCCCTTATAATAAGATGGCTAAAGTCTTAAATTCCTGTCACATTTTTATTAATGATTGTATTAAATTCTGATCTTGTGGTGCCGTAAGGAAGTGCAATAGTTTGAACAAGTGAGTTTCTATCAATGTAGACCATGGCTTAAGAAGTATTGGATGTTATGCTGAAGCCTTGAAGGAATATATGAGCATTTTTTGTTTATGGTCAGTGGGCAAAATCCCAGTTCAGATATACATTTGGATCCAAAATTACTGCTCTTAAAAAAATAAAAGAAATCATTAGGTATATGTTGCTGAAGTGATTCCCAAGTTTATCAGGATTTTGTACAGAACAGCACCTCACCTAATGAAGCTGTCTAAAGACCATAGAAGTATTCACATTTACTTTACTTCAGTTTACATATGGCGTGGTGCAGTGAAAATGCTAAGCCATGACCTGAACCCATGATTGAGCACCTGGAGGGAAGGCAAGGCCAACCCAAGGGAGCTCAGGTGCATGCAGTGTACCTCAGAGACTAGAAAGGGTGGATGATGGCTCTATCTCTTCCCAGACTTCATTTAAGGGTTGGCAGTAGAGATAAGGGTGTGTTGCTGGAGATCCCTGTGTAGCTGAGGCCTACTGAATGTAAGTAGATTATTTCCTTCAGTTCTGTGCCCACAGTTATTGTATTTTAGCAAGTTCTTGCTTACTGCAGCCTAGGACCTTACTGCTCTGATATCAGTGCTGCATTTTCCATCAGGTTACGTATGGGAAGGAGAAAAAAATAAATATTTTTTTGAGGTGTGGGAGGAGGGGAAGGAAGATAGAAATGTTCCTGACTGAGGTTTTGATTTCAGAGAAACTATTATTTTCTACCAGCGCTAACATTTTGACTGACTGATCATTCATCCTGCTCTCAGTTTGTACTGCAGCTCTGTGTCTTTGCTTTTGGTGCAACTTTACTGCATGATGCTGTGCTTCTGTTTCCTCCACAACTACATACAAATGTGTCAGCAGTGACTTTAATCCATTCTATTAAGTCAATGGCCACCTTAATCAAATTGTGTTTCATGTCTACAAAGAAGAAATCAGTAGACAACTGATTTATTGGCAAAGATGAAAAATGGGATATGAAAAAGCAGATCAAGGTATGCACAACTCTGAGGGTGAAAATGGCCTTAGGCAAGACAATTTCACTAGATTTAGTACCAGTTTCCTAGAGAACTGGTGTTTGCTGTGTGTTTTTAAGGTCAAGTAGATTTTTTGGTGGTTATGCGCTGTTTCTTATGGGTAACATGACAATGCTTAAGTTGTTCTCTTTAGCAGTTCGCTTTTATTTCTCAGTTTGATGTATTTACATTGTTGTTCTGTACAGTTTTTATTTTCACTTGCCTGCTATTCAGAGTCTCTGCATTGTTCTGAGCCTGCTAACAATTCCTCCTATCTCACAACTTTCTCTTTTTATCTTTTTCTTGCTGCTGGCATGCTTCTTCCTTTCATGTAGCATTCTACAGCTTTTGAATTGTTATCTTCTGTGCTAATTGTAGTACTTATCCTTCTTTAAATCTCTTTTATTTTCTAAAGCACTAATAAAAATCCCTTAGGCTCCAACAAAAACTTGTAAATGCATCCAGTTTCACATCAGCTGCCCATAGAAGAGTCTTCTAAGCTGCTGTTCCTTAATGTCTTAATTCATTAAACTGCAAGACTTCCTGGTATATAGAATCTATTATCCAAATCTTTTGAAAATTGATGATGATGTTACATCCTGGAATGGTTGAAGGGTTGTCTACAAAATTCCCTACTTGTCTTTTAGTGTAAAGTGTCAGTCATGCTCAATACGTACTCTCCGAGTTACATATACACTGTCAGTATTCATTGTTCTTGGGCCTGCATTAAAACCATTTTTGTATGTCAGAAGATACAGAAAACAAGCTTTATTCTTGTTCTACATATCATATGTTATGACAGTTTCACTCAATGCAAACAGTAAGAAATAAAGCTTCATAAAATATTGAACTAAGTGCCCTTTTAATAGAGACTTTGAAGTGTGTGCCCATAGGATTAGGAAGTACAAACATTTTAGTGTGTAAACTATGTAAATTGCAAGAACTCTTTGCTTTTTGGAAACTATTAAAGAGAAAAATCCAGAATTGTAGGCACCCGGAGAGTACTTATTTACCTTCTGAAAGAGATTCTGCTTACATGGGTAGTGTATCTGCATGACACTTGTAGCTATTGTACATCTTTGGGGTGCACACTCACCTTGATCTGGGCAGTGGTTTTGAATGATGAGACCATGAAAGGGATTTGGAAGTAGGAGAGGAGTGGGTAGCTGTTGTGTGGAGTAGAAAAGAAGATACTGATGCTTATCCACCTGAGAATGCTGTCTGTGAAAACAGAAAGGACTGGCTCCTCCATCCTTGTATTTTCAATATTTGATATATGTAGATAGTAGTACAGAATTCAATTTGTCCTCACCCCTTGTGCTGCTTTGCTATGTGTTTGACTTGAACACTTTTGTCTGATGAAGATACTAAATCACTATCCATCATATTTGAGAAGTTGTGAAGTATGATGTAGTCACTGACTGAAAACTCTCATTTATACAAAGGAAGAGTAGGAAAACACGAGGAACTGTAAGTCAGTCAGTCTCATCTCTGTGCCTGGCAAGATCATGGAGCAGATCCTTCTAGAAACTTTTATAAGGTACATGAAAAAAGAAAAGAGGATCACAAGAAGCATGTTGGGATGTTGGATGGTTGGGCTAGATGATCTTGTAGGTCCTTTTCAACCTTGTGTTTCTATGTGTCTTCTGATGAGGCTTTTGAAGACCTGATAAATGTGCTCAGTGGGCAGGAATATGTTGAAGCTCCTCTAGTGAGGTATTCCTGCTATTCTCAACTTGTGTTAAATCCACTAATGAGAGATAAGTTTCCCATGCTGAACGATTTTGTGAGTTCCAGAGATGGAGGAATGGAAAGATTTCAATGGAATCCAGTGAGAAAAATGGGTTTGTAGCAACATCAAGATATCTCAGTATTTTGTGCATATCAGCGAGACATAGTTGACCTCTGCTTCATAGCATACACTGTTACTTCAGACTACACTGGAGCTGTGATATCTGTGATGAAACAAGCTTCTCCAGTGAGAAATAGCATGGGGCTTACTCCTGGGTACAGTCTGAAAAGTCTTTCCTTCTTCAGAAGAACTCAGCATAGCATGCTCCAAGAAAGGATTCTGGTGGCAGGGACGTGGCTCAGGAAACTATTGAGTTTCCTCCTCTGGGCAGTAAGCAGATGCACTTTTGCATTACTGTGCTTTGTTGTTTCCACATTCATCTGAAACCTGGAAGAAAAGGACAACAGATGCTATGGGTTATGTGGGATTTGCTGATTTTATTTATTTATTTATTTATTTATTTTTATGAAGACTGTTAGATTGCTCCAATCCAGCAGGGAAATAGGAATATTAAAGTGTACTCTAACCTCTGTTTTATCGCAGTGATTCGTAAAATATTATTTCTTCAATTATTTCTTCACTTTAAAGTATTGTGGCAGTACTATGATTATTCACTTCTTGAGAAAGGATCTCTAAGTTGGAGATCCTGAGCTAAAAAAAAATATATATATATATTTTTTTTTAGCTCAGAAGTAATATTCTAGCTTTAGATTTTAGAGCAGAAATTGAAACTAAATCTAAAAGCATAGGCTATAAATACAAAACCTTCTAGAGCACTTCAGGAGCTCTCAGTACAAACATTTCTTTTGATAGCTTTGTAAATGGAAATCTGGGTTATATTTTATGAGCAGATGCAGACAACAGTAGCTACGGTGTGTGACAAGCATCAGTTTTTTTGAGAAAGCCCATTGCTACAAAGAACTACCACCAAGAAATAATATTGCGTGTTATCTTTTTCACTATGAAACCAAAAGCGTTTTGTTGAGAACAGTGGCAGCAAAGAGCTGGAATATAATCTCTTTCATGGAATATGATTTCTTTCATTTTAATTGAGTTCTCTGTTGCGCTCATTAGGTTCTGAGTTAAAGAGGGCTACAGAAAGGCTTCTTGTAGTGTAACAGTGTCAAAGAAGCAGGTCTTGAATTCATGAAAGTAACAATGCTCTGCAGTACAGTTTCACAGAAATAAGCAGAATTATCTTGGAAAACCCCAATGGAGGGTCTGCTCCTTCTGTTCCAGTGTTAGAAAAACTTAATGCAGGGCTGATATCATTCTTCCTGGATTCACTTTACTGTGTAGTTAAGGTTGACCTCATACCATTCAGCTCTAAATGTGTATGATGTAGTCACCCACAGCTTAACCCAGAGAGTCTGTGCTTCTCTTTGTCAATAGGTCAGGAGAATTGAAGTGTCTGTTCCAGACAGCTGGATGAAATATGAAGTAGAGGTTATCTTTGTGAAAGAAGGCAGACTATGCATATGTTAAGTCTTTGTAGATGGATGTGAGCTTGTTTTGCATCAAAACAAAATCCATGCTGCTGTGTGCGTTGCAATGGTATGCTGATGGGCAAAATCAATACCCTTAAATTAGAGTTTATCTGCTGGAGCAGATCCTTGGCAGCTGTTTTTTCAAGAATTTAAAGGGAATGATTGAAACAGCAAATACTATGCTAAATTAATTTCTGCACAATTGTCCCTTCATATTCTTTCTACTTTTCACAGCGCAGCTCTGAAAAGGAACAAAGGAGAAGTAGCAGTTTTCTCATGGGGATGTGAGAGGCCTTGCCGGGGTTGTGAGCTGAGACAGTGGCTCTGTAGGAATAAGATTAGAATGTGTTTACACGGACAAGTGTCAGCAAAACGCAGCATGTCCTGTATGTGCCATGAGCTATGTTCAGTCCTGGAGTCAGCTGCACAGTGCAGTGGTGCAACTAACACAGCTTGCCACCTCCTCTTGTGCTACAAACTGCTTTTCTGGAGTTAGTTGCTTGAGGGGGAAGGAAAAAATTAAATTCTTCAATCTTTGCCTGGAGATATAAATTATAATAGTGCAAAAATTAGTCTGCCTCAGGAACTGGGCAGTAAGTTAAGCTGACATGCAGCAGTGAAAAGAATGCAAAGAAAACAAGAAATGCTCAGTTTATTTCTGAGCAGAGGTTCAAAGATACTGATAACGCTTAACCTTCTCTCCTCTTCTGTAATTGTCTGTTCCATGAGAACTCGGACAATGTTTTAAACCCAACTGTGAAGTCCAGCAGAGCTCCAGAGACATCCAACTGTTTTAAAATGATGACTGTGAAATGTGATAGCAAGATGTCTTACAAGAAAAATTCCCTGTGATGCTATTTGGGAGTGGATTTTGTATGCAAGAAGAGTCTTGGAGCAGGAAAGAAGCTTTCCTACTTTTTTGTCAGCTGTAATATTGTCTATGTGGGAGATGGCTGCTGGAAGGCTGATGGGAACTTGAGAGTTTGACTGAAGGCTGTAAAGTTGCATAGATGTGTTCAAAAGCTTTGTACATTGTCCATTGGAATTTGGGCTGTGATTTTATGATGGGAACGAGCAAACTTCCCTTCTTATCTTTTGATATAACTGTTTTGGAATATCACATTTGAAAAGTTAATGTATGTTTAGAATTAAGAAAAGGTGGAAATACATTCCTGGATTTGGCTCCCATGCAAGGAATTAATTACAGAAAAGAATCTTTCGCATCAACAGCTGTCAGCCTGTCTGTTTGCATCTAGGACTGCTGTTTGTTGCCATTCAGAGGTACTTTCAAACTGTTTTACACTTTCGTGTTGATTAAGATGATGTTTTCATTAGTTTCAGATCACATATTTTAATCTAGATTCTTGAAGAAAGTGATTTTAGCAGGTAATGGAACGTGGGCAGCACAGTGAAGGCTACAGGGAGCTCATTACCCTTTTCTCAGTTCATCAGTCATTAATTCCACTTCAAGCTTCCCCGTTGCTATAATGTACATTGTCAGTGACTTCATTTTTAATATTCAACAACGTGCCACTTTCCATACCTAATACAAAGGTAGAATGCAATTATTGGCAGAATTAGAGTGCTTCAGAAAGTTTAAACAAGTGAGAAAAGGCTCCCTGAGGAGGGTGTGCTTGAGAGTGTTTGAAAAAGCAACACAAATAACCTTGTAAGAGTGAAGAAAAAGAGAAGAAAATAAATGATGTGAAACTTACTTTCTCTAATATAAAAAAATCATGGAATGAGTTAGATTGGAAGGGATCTCTGGAGATTTCCAGTCCAGATCCCTACTTTGAGGAGGGGCTAACTTCAGTGTTGTTCAGGGCCATGTTTAGTTTTGAGTGTCTCCAAGGATGTAGACAACCCTCATGGAGATTAGCCTTACTTTATATCCACTAGGATTTTTTTTCTTGTGGTGTCTAGCATCTGCTACCCTTTGGTCTGCTCTTGCTCACTTTTGAGACAAGTTTCATTCTGTCTTCTCTCTGTAATACCGAGTTCCTCACCACTGGGTAGTTAAAGGCAATAGTAAGATTCCCTCTTAGATCCTCTCTCTACTGCAGGCTGAGCCAAGCCAGCCTTCTCAGCCTCTTATGGTACTTCATGTGCTCCAGTCCCTGGAGCATTGTGGTGGCCATCTGTTGTGCTAACTCCAGTATATCTGTGCTGTTCTTCTATTTTAGAGGATCAAGTGGGATACAGCACTCCATATGCTGTTTTGCAAGTGCCAAAGAGAGAGAAAAATATTCGCTTCCTTTGACTTGCTGTCTGTGCCTTTGCTTTTGTTTGCTGCAAGGGCTCACTGCTCACTTGTGTTCAACTGTGCTATCCATCAGAACCCTTGGGTCCTTACCTGTAGAGATACTCTAGCTTGTTGAACACAGTGTAAGCCATTCCTCACTGTATACAAGGGTTTACATTTGCTGAACTCCAGGAAATTTTTGCCAGCTCAATTCTTTGATTTCTTAAGTCCTTCCAAAAAACAGCCCTGCCCTCTTGAGTACTGACATCTTCCCCTTATGAAGTCGTCTGCAAAATTGCTGATTGCAGTCCTTACTATTGGCCAGGTTGTTAATATAACCTTTAAACACTGTTGGTTCCAGTACCAAACGCTGATTAACGTTGTGATTAAATGTCCTCCAGTTGTGCTATCCTCCACTCCTGATGCTACTTCCTGTGCCTAGGAATTAAGATAGACAGTCCATCTGGTCCACTAATTTGCACAGGGCTCGCTGACAAAATCTGTGTTAAATGAAGGTGCAAGGCATCTACTACTCTTGTCTTCTCTTGTATCTTGCAGAAGGCAGTCAGGTTTGTCAGGACTGAGAGAAGGTGCTGCCAGTGAATGCTAAGGCAATGAAAACGTGGAGGACTTCAGCCATGTCTATGTAGAGACTCAACACTCTCCATATCCAGTTACATTTACACTGATGTACTCACGACCTTTTAACAACCGTCCTAGCACACACACAAGAACCAAAGGGCACACTTGTAGAAAACAGTGTTCTTGATAAACCCTGTCTTCTTGAAACACTGCAAGCAGACAATACACATAGTAAAGCCCTAATTTGGGATCAGGCGAGTTCATAGAACGAGTTGAGCTTAACCAGTTTATGACCTGGTTATGCTTTAAAATGTCACATCCTGGTCAGATCTAGAATTGAAGAGTCCTGACAGAGAACTGAAATTAAGACTGCTTATAAGTCAACACTGAAGCAGGTGTGCACAGAGAAAGGTATGAAAGAGATCTACCAACTATTAGAAAAGCTGAAGTATAATCCTGATGCAGTCCTATAATTCACAGAGCATATTAGGCACTGGAATTCTTATTCTTCATTTCCTTGCCAAATGATGCACCAAGAGCAGAAAATAGCTAATATGAATCTTATCTTAAAACTGTGCTTGCAACAGTAATAAGAAATGATGTAAATGTAACTCACTCTTGTTATGGAAGTCTAAGGAGGATGATTTGGACTACAGGAGCAGTATGCAGCTAGTGTAGAACTTTGCTATGAAATAGCACTTTAATCACAGGTATCTGTAAATTTTTATTGCACTGTTTAATGACCATGGCTGTTTGTGTGATGCTCAAAGTGGCAGAAAAATATGCATCTGGCCTGTACTTTTGACCACTGTAGCTAACTTTTATACAAATACAGAATGGTATGGAAATAAGGCTATAATACTCTTGCTTACAAGCAGTGTGTTCTGGCTGTGCTTAGTGCTTTTCTGCTTTACTTGAGTGTGGACTTTTGCAGAAAGCATAACATACAGAAATCATGGGAAAAGGAAGATTTCGTTCTTAGAGGACTCTTTTGCTCCTTATTTTCCCTGCCTCTTGATCCCATTTTGTATTTTCTAAGTAAAATGTTGTTAAACTGAATCAGCTGTAATTAATCCAATAATTGGAATAAGCTTCACAGTGCAGTGATGGAGCACTGGCACAGGCTGTACAGAGACATGGTGGAGTCTCCTTCTCTGGAGACATTCAAGACCCACTTGGACACCTACATGTGCAACCTGGGCTAGGGATCTGCTTTGGCAGTGGGGTTGGGCTAGATGATCTCTAAAGGTCCCTTCCAAACCCTACTATTGTGTGATTTGTATTCATGCTGTTTTAAAGTGTCTCATTCTCTTAGGAGGGAGTAAAGTCTAAGTATTGTAGTCCCCTGTGGCAATGAGTTGTATAGCTTGCCAGAGCAGGGATTATCTTGCCCATTGCCTTTGAAAGGACAGTTAACTGAGGACTCTAAAAAGCTGGATATCCTTATAGCTCTTGTCCTCATCTATGGCTGTTGACCATGATTGAAAATGATTCTTAGTGGAGCATGATAGCTTTGGCTAACACTGTCCATTTGCCAAATTCACACTTTGTTTCCACAGTTTTAAAGAAAAAGTATTCTTTAGAAACAATTTGTTTTCATCATTTCTGTTCTTTTGGTATGCTGGCAATTCCTCAGTGCCTCTATTCATCTGGATTTTTTCATTCTTCTATTCAAGCCTGGTACTTTTCTTCTCATCACTGCAAGAGCTAGTTTGCTCACCTGTGGAAATGACCCCCAACAACAGCGTTAGTATTCTGATAGATGGCATATGCGCACAGTTGATTCTCTTCTATTTACAATGCTTCCTCTTGAGTGATTTGTTTCTTCTTCATCCTACAGATTTGCAGATTCAGTTTAAACTTCTTATTGTGTTGGCATACATTTTTACTGTTTGTTTCAGATCATTAGTGGCTCTTGGAAGTAGCTATGCCATTACTGATGGCACCCAAACTAAACTTGCATTATGATGAAGTACTTCCATATTTTCAAGATCTGGAGATTTGTGCTAAGTTTCTTTTCTGGGGGGGATGTTCATCAAGTAGTTCAGATTTTGAAGCTGCAACTCCAGAGGAAACGTGGGAATGTTATTCACAGATTCCTTCTTAGGTCAATATGGAGAATATAACATTTATTTCGCTTTGGGGATGTGTGTTCTGCTAGCTATCTAACCTGTGTGTGTGTGTGTCTCCAATAAGCATCCTGCAGTACTACTGCAAACCCTCTGCACTGCTTCTGGTTTGATATCTTTCTTTGTCAAAAGTTGGAGTTATCTGCTGATGCCAGAAGATTTGTCTATGCTGTAGCATGAAAGCACACTCATTAACCAAACACAGGTTCTGTGAGCTTTGAGACCCCTCATTTGCTTCTCTGTTTTTTGTTGTAAGCATTTTATTGTTGATTCTTAGCACGTGTATTGGTGCTTGAAAAAGAGATCAATGGGAAAAGGTGGGTTTTTCTTTTTTTTCTTTTTTTCTTCTGACGGTAGCATGACTCTTGATAATAAGATTTGGTGTTCTGTGGTTTAAGACCTTTACTTCAGTCATTCCTATGCTACAGCTCATATGCCTATGCTGTCAGTGTGCCCTTCCATGTTTCTCAGGTGCATAATATCTGGCACACACCCAGTGAAATTCCTTAGGAGATATTTGTATTTTGGGCTACATACTGGACAAGTTGTTGGCTAAACTTAGCAGCTCTTAAATAAAGACACATTAAACATATTAGGTGACTTCAAAACTCTTGGTTTGACTCTTTTCCTGTGTATTTTATGGGCAAATCCTTTCCCAATTCTATTCTGTGAAGCCTCTTTAAACATGATCTTAAGAGAGTGCGTGTGTTTTAGCCTTGCACTTTCTTTAGCTGTGCAAGCTTGTCCTTCTGCATCCAGCTGGAATGTTTTGTGTGCATTATTGAAATGCTCTTTAATTAAAATCTTTTAAGAATAGTGCTAAACAGATCTTCTCTGTGTTTAAAACATACATCTCCCTGTATTCCTGCTGGTTTCTGTTTTCCTAGTGTTGCTTCCTGCTTTCTGTCCTTTGCAGATAGCATCAAACACATCTTCATTGCATTTGCTTCCAAATTTTGCTTACAGAAGCTTATATCCATACATTCCGGAACTTTCTCTAGGGTTCTGCATTGCTGTTATTTTTGCTGCTATGTAAGTGCACGTCTGAATCCATGTGGATGTCAGTGGTGTCAAATCCATCTCAGGAGGCCTTATGGACTTGCTTTTTAATAGTTATAACCTGTCTGTTTTTTAATAAGAAAGTCTTTTATGACCCCATCTTCAGAGGAAAGAATTCTCACTTTGTCTCTTCATTTTGTTTCTTTCTTACTGCAGTTTTTTTTTTTTTAACAAGTTATACATAGTGCTCTAGATTTCCATTTTCGCTGATGTTCTGTATTAATTTTTGTGGTATACAGTATATCCAAACAAAGTAAAAGTACATGAGAGTTTGTTCAAACAACAGGCTCGTAGAGAAAACTTTGCGGGGTTATAAAGAAAGGAGGGAGTGAAATTCTGATTTTGTTGTCCTTAAAACCCATGAAGACCTTGTGTGCTCGCCTTCAGCATTTTGGTGCATCAGAGAAATATTTTTCACAACTGCAGATGAGTTGTAAAGGAAATGAAGTCCAGATTCTCAAATACCCTTGAGATCTAAGTATCTCCCAAAACCATTCAAGTAACTGCTTTCTGTCATAATGAATTATCATACAATCACAGACAGACAAAGCTGGGAGAAACCTCCAAGGCAGGATGGGATTGCACAGGGCATCTTCCAGTCCAGAGCGGAGTGTTCTTAGAACAAATACTTTTATTATTTTATTTTTTTTTAACCACTATCTTTCTCATGTTCTTTCATGCTCCAGCTGCTGGATCATCCTGTCTCTTTTCAGCAGCCTCTGCTTAGACTGAATGCTAAAGTCAGTTGATCTGCTGAGGTCAGCCATGTGCAGACAGCATTTTCAATTTCAGTGATCCATTCAGGTTTCCAGTATCAAAGATCTTTTATACACTACAGTGAATGTTTCAATACTGCAGGTTAGGGTGGTCATGAGGCTGCCGGAGAGAGGCAAGGATGAGGGAAACAAGAGCACAGCTGGTGCTGTTGTCAGCCCACTCAGTCTGGGGTCAATGTTCAGGAAATGCTAATTTGAATCGTGGAAATAAACACATGCCTTTTTACTGTGAGATCTCTCTTTTCCTTAGCAAAGAATGATTGTCTACAAGTTAATGAGCAAGAATTGAGCTTGGAGGAAAAAATCTTTGTTTTGTAACTTAATCAGTCCTGTAATTAGCAGAAACAATAATGATTTGGATGGGCAAAAAAAATAGGCAGGATTGTTCTTCAATAATTCATAGGACCAGATAAAAATCACTATAACGCAGAAAGGACAAGATTTAGTGGGGAAGTATTGGTGATAGGTCAATGGTTGGGATAGATGATCTTGGAGGCCTTTTCATAGGATCACCAAGATTAGAATTGTGCAGAATAAGCAGAAGGAACTGAAAGTTGTGATGCAGAATGTTGTTTATCACGCATCTGTTGCAAGGAAAATATGCTTTGGATGCATTGTGTTTGAAGCATTCTGTGAAAGTGCTGCTGATGTACTTTTGTGAAGTAGGATGATATTTGATTAGACACTGATCGATATGAGGAAACAGGTTGTTGAACGCTGTCTAAATAAAAGACAGGTTAGCTGAGAATGTTCATGAAATGATAAGTTCATGATCCATAGGACTTGAATAGCATGCAGCAAAACAGTAACAATGAATTTCAAGTGGGAAGACTTCAATAAAACTGTAGGTGTTGCCCGGGAGGCAAGCCTTATGGAGTAGGGAATTTAAGAATGCTGGCAGCTCCTTAAAGGAGAATATTAATAAGGCTCTCTCATTGTAGAGTGGAGATAAGAAGTCAGTAAGATATCAATTTGACTAAATTATGAGCTTTCTGTTGACTTCAAATGTAGGAAGAAAGAATAGAGAAAGTAGAAACTAGGTCAGACCGCTAAGAAGGAGAATAAAGGCATTGCAGGAGCTCTCAGACCAAATCAAGAAGGTCAACAGAAAAAGAAAGAAGAAATGGCAAGGTGCATTTGTTGTGATCAGACCAAAAGATCATTCTTAATATGTAGAAGGTTTAGGAAAAACCTGAAGCAATAAATGTCTTATTCTGTTTTAATCTTCACTGGCAATTGAATGGATAGCAGTATGAATATTGGTGCCCACAGGAGAGGGAGGCAAGCCTAGAGCAGGAGAGGAATGCAGCAGAGGGAGTTTTCAAATGCTGAGGGGTATGCAAAGATTTAGTCAGTGCAGTTCTACCAGCCCATAATGTTTTTCTTCTGAGTGTGAATGGAGATCATATACCTAGTTAACGTGCTGGTGCCATGGAAATGACTGTAGAGTGGTCAGCATTCTGAGAACAATGTAGCATACTGGGATTGCATATTGAGAAGTAGGATATAGTAAGTTTCTTCAGGGATCTGTTCAGAGCTTGGTTCTGCCCATTGCTTTGGTTACTGACACATACGATGAAGAGTATACAGAGATAAGAACCACTAACAGTACACTGTAATGCAGATCATAATTTAATCTTGACAAATGGAAATGTGATCTAAAAATGCATGTGTTACTTAGTAGGGAGTGGCTATACATTTATGCATGAATGATCATGTACATGAATATAAGATGAAAATGAAACTATCTGGACATTCAGAAATGGGTGAATAGGTGACAGTGAATTGCAAACTAGACAATGTAATCTTTCACAAACCTGTTAGCGTGACAAGAGGAGTGTGAATGGGAATACAGCCTGCAACATAGAGCAATTAATCCACTTAACAATAGGATAGCCTTAGAAGTAAAATTGCACACAGATATGGATATTACCTTTCGAGGAAGGGATGATCGTGCTCTATCTGAGAACAGCAAAAAAATGACCTACAAGAAAATGTTGAAATAGTTGCTAAGAAAAACTCAAGAAGGCTAATGAATGCTGAAGAGAGCATGAAACCTTCCTTATTTATTTATTTTCCCCCGTATCTTCCCTGTTTCAATGGATAATGTCTTCTCTAAATTCATCTTGAAAATGAAAATAGGAAAAGGAACTTTACAGGTTAGAAGACTTTCAAGCTGAGCTGTGGAGACTCCATCAATCTCCATCAGCTGGTTTAATAGTAGGTTTGACAAATAAGCATCAAGAATGTCAGTGGGGCTCCTGCATTAGACTGGTCCATCTATCTCCTTGCCTATGTCCTCTTGGATTTCTTCTAGCCTAATTTGTTATGGTGTGAGTAAATAAAAATCTTATTTACTAGTTGGAGGCAGTTACTCTTCATACTAACACCACACTGGCTTGTGAACAGGACAATATCAAGATTAATTGTAATACTACTCACAGTAGTCATTTGTTGTTGCCCTGTCTTTAATTTCAGATGCTTTATCTCTGAAGATAGAGATAATACCACAAGGCATACCTGACTGTTCTTGTCATACAGACAACTAGTGAAATTCATAAACAAGAGAGTCTGTGACTGCAAACAGTTTAATTTTTACAGAATGCTTATGGGTAAATATCATGTTCTCTGTAGTGATCACTTCACAATTGTCTAACAAGGAGGAAAAACTCTTTATGCTCATAACGCAGAAAAAACTGCTCACATTATTAAATGAAAAGTTTTCACAGTTTTTGAGTTGTGGGTATTTTTTTTTTTCCAAATGCTCTCTGTGCTTCAGTATTGAGTAGATCTGAAAAAACATCTTGGACAAGATATGATTGCAAAAGTTGGGTATTGGCCAGAGAGTAAGAAGAAATGTTTGACATCTTGAATCTACTAATTGAAGAGGGAGCATAGATGCTTTTGTTAGATTTTGAGACAGCTTATGTCAAAACAGAACTTGATGTATACTAAAACCCTCCATGAGGCAATATGTTTCAGTGTTGTTCTCGAAAATATTTGCAGATAATTTCCTAGAGGAAAAAAAAAAAAGGTGCTGTAGGTTGCCTAATACAGACAAACTGGAAGCCTTCAAACACTGGCAGCTAAACAGCTTACAAGGAAACAAGGGAAAAAGAGAGAAGCTTGTTTCTAATTGTTTTTGTGAGCAATGAATATTTCTAATATCTGGGGTGATATTCTCAGGACAAAAGCAGTAAGTTTCAGTGCTTGGTATTGTTACAGGTAAATGTGCTGCGTAAAGAGAACATAGCTGTGTTCAATCAAAGATGCTAACTTGAGTACAATCAGAATGTAATAAAATGTTTTTGTATTTTAATCTTTGTTATTACTTGTGGGAAGTTATGAATAATGCAACACGTGAGAATACCTTTAACACTGCTGCTAAAGAAATCAATTTTTTTAAAAGCTCAGGATTTAATGAATGCTGGGATGGGTTATTCCTTGCAGTCATTATTTTAAAGATTATGCCAGGTTATTAGATTTGATTAAAGGATTTTATGCTTGGCTTGCTTGAGAGTTGAGGATTAAGCAATAAGGAGCTTTCTCCTGTGCTTTATCTCTGAGCTTATCATTTTGATACTTCAGGGCTCTGATTACTTACCAACTTTTGTAAAACATACAGATTTTGTTCATTTACAGCTTTTTAGATCAGTCAGAACTATTAAGCCTGCTAGATAATATCCTGACTGACAATCCCTATTAATTCTGTGTTTTCTTCTATTGGCCTAATGTGTATCCTTAGTCATAAGGATATTCTGCTTGTGTGGCATTCATAAAGACTTCAGTGATTGCAGGGACTGAGCTCTCCTTTCTGTTAGCAACTACACAAAACAAAACAAAAATTAGGATCAGAAGCTTTCATATTTACCTAATCTGAAGGATTTAACATTCCATAACTCCACCCAGAGACATGGAGAGATAACATCCCAGGCTTGACCGTGTTGACTTTTCACCATGCTGTGGAACTATTTCCAGTCTACCTCTGCATAAGACCAAGCTTCATCTAATGCTCTTATCTAAAGATATTTGGAGGAAGAAAGGAAGAATCCAACTGCTTGCTTTATTGTTACAGTGCTTTTTAGGCAAAGAACAAATGCATTTCTGCTATATGAGAACAAAGGTTATGCGTGCAGGTCTTTGTGTCCCCTTTCTAACACAGTACAGAGGTGACCAGAAGAACCTGAACAGAGTAAGAATATCACTGTGTATGGGAACTGTTGAATCATGGCCTGAACCACTGATTGATCACCTGAAGTGAGCACTGAGTCAGCTGCAGGTGCACAGCTGAAGGTAATGTACCTGTGTGATTGGAAGGGGTGGAGTCTGGCTCCACCTCTCCCAGACTCCATTTAAGGTCTGATCAGGAGTGGGGAAGGTTCTCTTCTTGGAGATTCCTCCCTGTGTAGTTATCAGTGATCCTCAACCATCTGGAAAAGGTGAGCCTCTCTTTACTTACTGGTTGTCTGTTTACCATCCAGATAAACTGAGCAAAATATACCATCTTCCTTGCTATTTTCTTTGAATGCTATTCTTCTGGGTTATTTACCCTACATACTGTAACTTACTGAGGAGGGAAAAACATCCCATGTGGTCCTTTTTCTTATGTACTATCAATTGTGGCTGTAAGATGTTTTTTCCATGGCAGAGGATACGTCCAGCAGTTGGGATCCTTTTGATCCCATGCAAAGTGGGGTACAGCAGGGGTGTCCAGGTGGAAACATGGTCACTTACATCCTGCATGACACTAGGTTCAGTAGATGCTCTGCTGAAGACACCTCCTGACTTCTCAGATACTGTCAAATATTGTGTCAAATTCAAGGATGTGGAGTTAATGCTTTGCTCAGCTTTAAAACTGCTGGAAGAAATACAGATTTTTGTTCATGGCAAAGGATATCCCCCTTCATGATCAGAGTATGTGGTTCCTGAATGCTTTCTTGCATTTGCCCTTCAGCTCATTTCTAGTAGTGGGATGAGGTGAATTGAAGGACTTTGGAGTTTAGAACAAAACCAAACCTCTGTTTCTTCAAATTAACCTCCACAGACAGTTTGCTGGCAGAATTAGCCAGGGGGTTGCCCAGTATATTTTTCTGATACAGTAAGACCCTGGATACTTACAAATCCCTTGGTATTGTTCTCTTAAGTGTGTGGGCAGGTGCTGACTTCAGTGTTAAATTAAGTGTACAGAAGCAGATAAATACAGTTGCTGAGCTTTCACAATTGTTAATGCATTTAATTGTTTCTGTCCCATCTGACTTGATGTTCCTACTTTGGTTGGTTGTTTTTTCTTTTTTTTTTCCTAGCTGACCTCTTTTCTATATCAAAGAACTAGAGAACAGATATTGTTCTTTGACTTTTTATTCCCTGAGGTCAATTCATAACATATTCAGCTTATTAACTGTATTGCATTGTGCTTTGCTTATCTATCTTCAAACAACTCTTGCGGAAATGGCAGTTCAGTTTTGCTCACGGTGTTCTGGTCCTAGTTCTCATTTAAAAGTACTTTAATCCAGATTCAGCAGAAAACTGTAGCCCTTCTGGGAGTGTGGAGAAAGCTCTGGGCTGCACAGATAGGGTCAACTTATAATGAATGAGATGTATGGGTGATGAGAGGAGATAGGTAACAGTAACTTATAGGGATAGCAGTGAAGAGATGTACAAGTGATTCAAAATATTTCTGATGCTGTTCATCATGGATTATGCTTGCAGAATCACAGAACAGCAGGGGTTGGAAGGGACCTCTAGAGATTATCTAGTCCAACCCCCCTGCCAAAGCAGCTCCCTAGACCAGGTTGTATAGGTAGGCATCCAGGCAGGTCTTGAACATCTCCAGAGAAGAAGGCTCCATAATCTCCCTGGGCAGCCTATTCCAGGACTCCTTTCATTGCTTTTCTTACTTGCCTTTCCTTGCCAGAGTTTTTGAACTTGTTTACAGATCAGCATTAGTAATGATAGTATGGACAGGTTAAATAGTAGAAGGGTGCGTATTTCAACAGGAGCAAAATGTATTGCTTTGATGTTAGATGCTTGTTTGCCACTTTGTAAGCTTGAAAGAGATCTGAGTAACCTGAGAGAACACTGAAGAAGGTACAGTGGCTAATAATGTCTGAGTGATGTGCTTTACTGGTATAGTAGTGAGGAACTGATGGTTGAACTAGATAATCTTAGTGGCCTTTTTCAACATTTATGATTCTATAATTCATAAATCCTTCCTAGCTGACATGTAATATTTGCTTTCTCTTTCTTTCTTCCTTTATTTTTTTTTCTTCTGGTATTATTTTAATCAACCAATTAACTTTATTAAAATATGAATGGTATTCAGAGATTAAATGTCTTTCACCTGAATTAACTTCAGGCAGAACCATTTTATTAGTGTTCTTAGACCTACAATCAAGAGTAATGATAGTAAATCATTAATATATGTTCTGCCATTTTTAAGAATTAAATCTGTGCCATGGTGTGTTTTACTGTTTTATAGCTATTATGTGGAGCCCCTTGGGATGTTCCCATAAAAGGTGCCCCATAAATTTTATATAGCCTTGTACTGCATTATATTTTATTGCGATATTCCAGGTTTAAAAAAACTCGAGGGCAGCATTTCATTTTATTTTTTTCCTTCTTTTTTGGAAGGTCTCCATGCGAGAAAGACATCAAAATTTGTTTTGTCAATTTCTATTGAGAACACTTACAGTTTGCAATTGTCATCTCTGTTCCCAGTGACATATTTTCTTCTGTCATTTTGAGTGGAATTAAGTTCTGTCAAAAAGACACTAAGGGAGATAGAGCTGCAAGAATAAGGGGGATCTCTTTTTGTATGTCTCTGATTACATATCAATTGGTTCATCTTTGCCTGTTTTGCCTTCCCATAGAGCATTACCATGCCTTCCTGCAGTTTAGGAAGACAGAAGCAAATTAGTGAGACACTGGCACAGGTTTCCCAGAGTGGTGGTGGGTGGTCTTCTCCCTGGAGATGCTGAAGGTCAGGTTGGATGAGGCTCCGGGCACCTGATTGAGCTGTAGGTGTTTGTTGTAGGGGGGTTGGACTAGATGACCTTTAAGGGTTCCTTCACACTGAAATGATTCTATGATATAGGGGAAGACAAACACTGGGTACAATCTGAATTTCCCCAGTCCCAAATGATTGCCCCTAGAGAGGAGCACGGCAATGCTGGAGTAGCATCCAAATTTGGGAACATCATCCCGTATCTACTCTTGGTATGAGCAAGTAAAGAGTTACTTCTATATTCTGAGGGTTTGTAGACCCTAAGGAGGAGAGGAAGAATGATCTCATGGGTTCTAGCTGGAAAGTTATGGAATTCATTTCCACATCTGTCAAAAAAGACATATATTGAGATAATACTGGAAGAAAGCAGATTTTTAAAATTATTTTGTCAGTTTAATGATGCGGATAAGGCCTCTGTGCACTTCTAGTATGAATATGCTATGATGTTGTAGGGTGCATATTTTCTATCACTAGAGATGGCCATATTGAGGAGGTCCTGGATCAGGCATCTTCTCATGGCATGCGTGCAATGCCAGGGGTATCAGTGCCTGAGGAAATGGATGCTCTTCAGGAGAGCAGTTCTGCTGCTGTCTGTGATTCCTGGATTCCAGAAACAGCAGCTGCTCCTGTTGCAAACTCAACCAGGTGGGAATGCAGAAACCTCAAAGAAAGCTTAAAATAGCTTCCTGTAAACAGTGGGGAATAATGTGGAGCCTTCTCTATACTGTGAACACTATTCTGTGTTTTATCAGCTGTTTCTTAATGTGGAAATGAGTTTGTCACTACCAGTCTCCTTAAGAATAGTAACTCCCCTTTGATTTACTTGGAGGAAGACAAGCAGAGGAGTTGCATTCCAGATCTTTCAGTTTCTCCAAGAGCCACTGTAGCTTTCCATTTGAAGCTTTACTTGTTATGATTCCTACTTATCAATTAAAATGCCACCCTGTTATGCAAGGTGTGAGATCATGGCAAATTCTTAAGGGAAAGCGCTTTCAAAAGCGTTTCTTGAATTTCTGAGCTCCTGATGTTTCTGAGATTTTGTCACTTCAGTTACTTTTTTTTTTTTGTGTGTGTGGCAGAACTAGAGATATGAGCAGCAGGGGGATAGGAACTGGATGATCTTTGAGGTCTCCTTCAACTCAAACCATACTGTAATTCCATGTTCCTGTTAACCCTATCCATCTCAAACCTGAAGGACCTCTCAGAGTCCTCTGAGCAAATCACTTGTGAAGAAATCTCTCAAGTTTTGCTTTTTCAATGATGTGTCCATCTTCTGTCCCCTTCCATATCTGCTAAAGCTATGATAAAATTCAGAGTGAATTAAATTGGAAAATAAATGCTTTTGATAAGCATGCACTTGTTGTAGTTCTACCTCCTGATTTTTTCCCTTGGCTTCTGGTTCTGTTGTTGTATTAGGTGTGCTGCCTTTCCTAATGCCTTCATAAGCCCTCATGCAGTCAAGCTGTTTGTTCTGCTCGATTCTGTTCATCATTATTTTCCATCCTTGTCAGCAATTTTAATCAGAGTGAAATCAGATTAGCATATTTAAATTGTTTTAATATGGTGACAGGCAATTGAATGGCTTCTTATAAACGAGTCAAAATCAAACACTGCTTCCTGTGCCTTGCACAGCTGCACCTTATTAGCTTTGATATTTCTGCTTGTCAAATACATTATATTGCCACTTACTTTCTTTGCAGTCTGACTTACCTTTCTCATTGCCCTAGGTTTATTTCATATCCTTCCCTGATCTCATTCCCGTGTTTGTCATAACAAAGGTAGCTTTGTAAAATTGCACCACAAATTGCACTTAATTGCTTTTCTTATGCATTATAACCTATCAGAAAAGCGGGCGATTGGCCATGAACAGTTAAACAATAACTGAAATATGTAAATTGGGATTCCTTGGCATCCATTTTACAATTGACAAGGTGGGAGTTTGCAATTCAGACTTTAGAAACTACAACTAGCAAGATGTAAGGATGCAAGGGAAGCACAGAGCTGCCAAATCTCTAGTTGAGGTGTTTCAGGCCTACTAAATAGTTACGGAGTTCATTTTATTGCTACGCTTAATTTGGTCCACTAGAAGTATGACTTCATTTCATGCTCCTGACTAACCTAATCATGGGAGCAAAACATTGCGCATTAACAGTCTCCAGTGGAAGTCTAAATGAAAGAGACGGCCCCAATCCCAAGAGGGAGACTGGCCTGTTTTTTAATTCTGTCGGAGTCAGAGGGAGTGGGAACAGATAAACAGCGTGCCTGTTCTGCACTTGCAGAAGAAGTGCTTGTCCTATGTGGGATGACATGGGGGATGCTGAGGTTGCTGAAGGATAGGGCCTTTTCACAGTTTTCTTCAAGAAGATGCTTTGCTAATGTGTGCAGTGTAAATTATTGAAGGACCCATTTGGAAATTGGTAACAGGAGTATTGCAAACATCGTAGGTTTTTTTGTGTGTCAAAATCACAGTGTTTAAAGAGAACTAATTTGTCAAACCTCAGAGGAAAAGTTTTCTCCCCCCCCACACACACAAGTACTTCAGAAATGTAGGAGTTTGTAATTTTTTAAGTATCATTACCTTTTTGTGAAATCTGTATGACCCTCTGCTTACAGTCACACTATTGCAAATCCATGTGTTAGGTTTGGAAATGTATACAGAAATTCTTATTTGCTGAGACTTTAATTCCATGCACAAGGTGGTCAGGGGTGGTTAGATCTTAGCTGAAGTATTACAAACATGTTTTGCTGAGACATGAAAATCATGAGCAATCCAAGAGACCAAGGAAGATGAACTATAGAAGAAAAGGCCTGATCCAAGATTTCTGAAAATAAGGAGTATGAATTTCACCATCTCTAGTAGACAATCAAGAGTAATGACCATAATCCACAGAAAGCAAGATGTAGAATAGGAAGATATAGTTTCAGCCTAACAAGTTATTGTCTTGGAAGAGGTTTAGAGCTTTGAACAAGTTGGTGTTTAAGGTCTGCTCTGACCTAAGCCACTAGGAATGGTTAAGGTGCAGCAGATCTTTAGCTGGAACACAACCTATAGGTTTATCAGAGTCCATTGCTCTGGTTACTGCTTTAAATTAATGAAATAATTATAACATATTAGACCACAACATATTGCAATGATTTATTTTAAATAAAATAGTTCTTAGGCTAATATGTAGAATACCAGAAACTCTTCGTCCCATTGATTTCTATTTCTGGGCTCTGGATAAATGAATGGCAGATGAATTCCTCAAGAAATGTGGAAAATAATAGACAATAAATAACACATTTCATACAAGTTGCCGCTTGTATTTTGCTCATCAGAACAAAACTGGAGTGGTTTGCGCCTCCTGAAAAATATTTAGTCCCTCTTCACTCAAGTGAAAATATCTCTTATTGCCATGTACATCAGATGCAGTCTCCTTGAGGGTGATCTCAGACAAAGTGACATTTGGCAACTCAGAGAGCTTGTATTGAAGAAACCTCAGGATGCTTTGTCTGGTTACACCAACGTTGCATGCTAGAAAGAAAGATTTTTAGGGAGGTAACCCAAATCAATCTCTTACAGAGATTTACAGTCCCAGATGATGGATCATGCAGATATGGGAATAGTTTTGATGGTGTTGCTATTAGTCATGAAATCAGGAACTTGTTTAGTGTTAATGTGGATAAAACTGGATTAAAAAAATAGCCGTTTTCTGCCCTGGTGAGAGTGTACATACATCAGACAAATATACAGTGCAAGAATACAAGGTTTTCATCTCCACTGAAAAGCTAACAGAAACAAATCAGTGTGAATAGAAACAAGAGAAACGTGATTAATGCTTCTTAGTGAACACTTTTTCAAATAAGAAACCTCTGACAAAAGCCACACCTGCAAGCCAGCGGGTAATATGAAGTGTCACTGAATACCTTAGCTAAAGGAGCTCTCGGTACATAAAAGGTTGAAACCACGCAAGTTACTGAACATGTTTAATAGTTCAAGATGCGAAAATGCTTAGCTTTGCCAAGCCACCCCCAAAGGAAAGATTTCAAAGGGAGATGGTAGGATTCCTCTGGCCTGAGTTTCATTACATTCCCCTACCCAGGGCAAGACTCTGCTTTTAGAGTATGTTTTCTAATGGTTGTACATATGTGATTGAAAGGGGCAAATCTGAAAATATCATAGGATCATTAATATTGGAAAAGACCATTAAGTTCATCTAGTCCAACTGTTGATCCATTACCACCATTCCTGCTAGCCATGTCTCCCAGTGCTATTCGCACACTGTTTCAAAACAGCTTTGAATCTGTACAAAATCACATTTGGGTACTGAAGTGCTTTACTCCTTTCATGAATATCATCTTACTGAGTTAGATCATCCAGAAGATGTTTATTCTTTTTGTTGTACAGATTTATTCTGTAGTATTCTAAGATTTGCACAGGAGAAAAGCTGTGTTGAAAATCTGCCAGAAATCAGAAGGTAAATGGACTTGACATTTCTTCTTTATTTAAAAATAAAAAAAATATATATCCTGAAGATTTTAGCTTTTATTTTTGAAATTTTCTATTTCATTTCTCGACTCTAAGCTTTAGGATTTTTCTTTTTTTAAAGTGAAAATAACAGTGGTAGGAAGAATATAGTTCTGGAACCATTACTCAGCAACCACAATCAAATATTTTTCCTGGCACCACTACTTATAGAGTTCAGGTAATCCTCTGGAAGTGTTTTCACTGCTTTCACTCAATTCATTTTTCATTTTTATTTCTATTTTACTGTCTTTGTAACAATAAAAGTGTGGTTTTAGCATGATCCCTTTAAAAAAAACAACATTTCAATCTGATTATATGGCTCAGGGGATTAACACAGTGAAGTGTGAGAAGAAGGATTTTTTCTGACTTTCTGTTGGGTGGGAGATTATTTTTTTTCTGGTGGGATTTTTATTTCTGTGAAGGAAACAAATGAAATAGCAATTCTGGGTAGGAATGTATAAGGAGAGAGGATTAAGCATGTGGTTGAAATAGATTAATACTAACCAGGCACAATAGCTGTGTGGGAGCTTATCAACATTGCCTCCCCTCTTGAATGCAGGAAAGAGCCTGGATGCTGTAATAGTTTAGGTGGGGATGACTCCCCAGTACTGTAAGTGAGGACAAGGAATGAAGACAGTAAAAGAACTGATAAGTTTTCTGAGCCAATTAATTGGCTGCTTTTTTTTTTTTTTTTTTTAATCAAATACTCCAGAAGAAAGAACAGTCTCCATTTGATGGAGAAGGGAACCCTGCAAACTGATTATCTTTCTAGAAGAGGACTAAAAGTTCATGCAAAGGCAAAATTATATCACAGCTGCTCTGCCGATTGCTTATTGAACTTATAGTGAAATATGAAAGTGCCATTTTTGGCCAGGTTGGGTTAGTGAACCCACTGCATCTATTAGTTAAACTTAAGACTCTGTGAAAGAGTTACCATATGGAAGATCATGTTCTGTTATATAAAAGATAGGTATAGCTGGCATTTTTGGTAGCTTTGAAAATCCTTTTGTTAAAGCTGAGGGAAAGATTATGAATAGGAACCAAATTTCTTATGTGTATATAGTAACTCTGAAATGATTTGAAGATCACAAAGAAAACACTTCCTTGGTAGGAAGTCCCTGTCTTGTGCTGTATTCTTTCTTCACTTCTGTGACATCTTAAGTAGGATGGAAAAAGCATCTGAAGTGAACAGACAGAGCCTGTATTACAGCTCCATTGCATTTTATACTGCAGGGTCAATTTTCTGTCTCAGAGATGGCAGCAGACAAATTTTTGTAGTCATTTTGTTCAACTAGAAAAGAGTTTTTTGTTTGTTTTGTTTTTCCCAATAATATTATAAACTGACATCGTTTCCATAAAGATTGAGCAAAGCACTTTCATCTATTTATTAGAGATGTGTGTCCAACTTTGTATCCAAATTCGCTTCTTTGGATGGCTTGTTGTGGTAGGAAAAGCTGCCTTAGTAGGTAAGAGAGGACACTCTCTGTGGAATGGGGAATTGTAGTTACCGCTTCTGGAAATGTTGTGGTTACTGTGTATGGCTCCATGACTCCCTATACTTCCTGGAATTTCAGTGTTTATTAGATTTGAAGACCTGGCTTATTGATGACTTAAATTATTAATGTAGTGAGAATTTATTGTGCATTTATATTCCAGAGGTATGCTGCTGTTCTTCATAGGAACGCTTTTCACAGCATGGACCGTGTGAAGATCTTGATTAGTTTTCCTCTTGTTTCTGCTTTGTTTCAATATCAGATTCTTCTCTGGAACGTGTAGTTGAGAGCACTGTAGTAGTACATTTATTGAATTACGAAGTCTGTTTCTACTAAAAAAAAAAAAAAAGTAATAGAAACATTAACTTTGCATTCAGCCTGAAAGTGAAACTCAGTGTAAATGTTGACTTTCAACGGATAGTTTCTGTGATGCTTCGGAAGAAGGTCTCAGCAAAGCCCACCACATGTGAATTCCATTGCATTTGGTTAATCCTATTGCAAATGCAGTGATATGATTGCAATGCAAAACCAGCAGGAAGGAAGCAAGGAGATATCCAATCTTGTAAGTGAAGAAACATCTCTGTAGCTTGTGTTAAATGAATCAGAGATAACAGGTGTCTTCTGGACTATGAGTGTGAAGAAATATTAACAGTCACCTGTGCTGAGTGGTTCTGCAGCATCTCAGTCTGTCAGAGTATCGCAATGAGTCTTGAAATTGATACTTAATTGTTCTGCTTATTTTCAAGTCTGACTGATTAATTTAGCAAACAGAATGACAATTCCCTTCTGGGGATCTGCAGAGGAGCAGCATGTTTTCCTTTTGTGTATAGCTGGAGACCAGCAGGTTGCGTGTCTGTTTTCCTGGTAGTGCCTGTTTGATCTGTTTGATACAAGGCATTGTGTGGGGAATTCATGATGCTGGGGGCCTGGGTGACCTCTAATATGTCCACTGTGTATTGAAGATGGGACTGCGATTAGTCTCAGGATATTGATTGCTGCATCCTTTTTTTTGAAGCAAGTAGTCTTGCTCAGAAGATCCTCTATTACCATTCATACATTGGGCTGAATTTTTTTTTCCTTTTTTTTTTTTTTTTTTTTTTTTTTTTTTTTGCAACTTTCACCATGTTACTCAGCTCTCTCTTGAGATGAAAGGTCAAGCAGCTTATTGTCAGCTGTTGAGCTCGCGTACATAACACATCTTCAAGTGCTTGGTTCAGTTTTGCTCGTCAGAGTTGGTTACTTTGACTTTCCTGTTGCTTTCAGTGGGTGGTTGAGTTTTCTCCCAGAAGCCTAAATTACAGTTCCTATTTCTTTTTGCCTTTGACATGGGACTTTGTTCTCCTATAATGCCACTTTCATGGAGATGCTCGCTGTGCCAGGTTTTTGGGTCTGCTCTCACTTCCCATGAGCTGCAGCCTACTTTGGACCACTTCTCTCCATCTCTTCTGTTAGACTTGGATACTCTGAGTCATGTTATGAATTCTGAGGTAAACAGATTGCTATCATCCATGAGCTCTTATACACCGAGTTACTTGAAATGATTTTGAGGAAGCTGCTTTTCTTCTTGCTTTCATCCCCTCTTCAACATTACTGGGGTTGTTAGAAAACCGACTTCTTGGTATAGAAATAATAAGCACTAAAATGACACTTAAATTCCAAGAGCAACAATGGAAGTGGCTGTTTTTCAGCCACTTGTGCTGGTAAATTCTGCCCTCTGCATAGAACTGAGGATGCAGCAATGTGCATGTGTTACCTCTTGGGTAAGAGTGGAGGATGTCAGAAGGCACTTAAGTAGAAACAGGTTCAAATCGCAGCCTTGCCTGGTTGTTGTTAATAGCACTTCCTTGTCCTTGTCATCCTGAATCCGGTAGGCTGAGGGCAGAATTTATCTCTTCAGGCATACAGCTTCTCAGTATAACTGTTTCCTACCTGCAGCCTCTGATGTGAGTTGCTGGAAACTACAGAACCTTTGCCAAAATCTTTCTAATCAGTCTTGTACGGAGGAGATATTATAAACAGTTCATTTCCCAGACATGTAGTGTAGTGGAAGTAGTACTTTCTAATTAAAGATGGAATTACCACTCAGGTAGCCAGACAGACATTGAGCCACCTTCTGAGCTGAAGGAAATGGCTCCATGTCAGAAAACTAGCATAAATCAGCTGCAAGTGTAAGCCTGGAGAAGTGACTTGGTGGGCTGTTATTATCAACAGCTCTTAGAGTTCTAAGTGGGCTGTATTTACTTAGCATATCCCTTCATATTTCATGTTAATTCTTTAGACAAACAATAATTGTTCATTTTGATGCAGAAGTATTTGCAATAAAGGCAAGAAATTCTGTGACAGGGTAATAATAAAAGAGGTAAGAGCTGATGGTATAATTGAGCTCTTCTGATGTTACAATCCACAAGATGAATGAGAAGGATCTGATGTGAACTTTGCTTTGGGAAACAGCTGAACCTGTGAATGTCAAAGCTTAAAGAAAACAATCAAGAGTTTAATTCAAAATGGGAGAAGATTTTTCATTTAAAGTACAGAGCCCTTTTCATCCTTCTCCCTCTCCTGTTACCTGCCTTTGGTTTATTGAAAGATTTAGAAATACGAAGAGGTATTTACTGTAGGTCACATCTCTACCACTTTGCTAATAAAAGGTTATTTCTTCCAGAAATACCACTATTATAAGGTACTGCTTCAGTGCTCTGCCCTGTGCAAAAGTCCCAGTGAAATGAGAATATATCGGTGGAAGGCGTTAAGAACTGTAATGTGGATGGAATTGGTCGTAGAAATTGGAGAATTTGAATTATCCATCTGATTAGAAATCTATGTTACCCATGTCCTTAATTCTCTCACCTCTATCTATGGTGGGAAATACCTCCAACATGTCTTCCCAATAAAACCGAAGGTGCAATAGGGAAGATAGTGGTGTCTGAGGGGTTGAAATAGCTCAGGGACTCTCCCGTGAGTAGGCAGAGACAGGAAAGAGTTGTTATATAGTTGTTTTTATCAGTGCTCACTGGCAGAAAATAACTGCTTGGAAACTGTCTAGAGCCATTAGCATTTCAGTTGTATTAGTATGCTTCCTTCATGCATGTAATGACAACCATTGCTGCTACTCCTCTTAGACTTAGTGAGAGGAAACAATTATCAGAGGGGGAAAGGAGACGACAAGGTCAAGTTTCCATTTGAGTGCTTCATACTCCAGACACCAGCAGTGACACAAGTTCTGGAACCTCCCCCATGAGCCTCAACTGCCTAAAAAAAAAAAATAGGTGACTTTCTCTTAGAGGGCAGCATGGCCGTATGTGTCCTCAGTATAAGCAGAGGAAATTTAGACATTGCCTAGGTCTTGCCACTTCCAGAAGGTTTCTGGGATGAACAGTCCTTTCTTTTGCTGATTAAAAGAAATTTTATCTGTTCTCCAAGGACGTGGCTTTCGAAATATGGTGGGTTTGATGCCAATGACCCAACAATCGACAACAACACTAGAACTTGGTGTTTTATATCATAGACTGAGATTTTACACAAGATTTAGAGCTAAGTAAACTATTTAGGAAGACAAGAGGACTTGGGGCTCATTTTTTCTGCTTGGGGTTTTGTCTATTTTTTTTTTTTTTTTTTAAATCTGTGCAAGGTGGTAACAAACCTTGATATTCAGAAACATGTTCAGCTTCTGTATTTCGATATACAGGAAAATGACGTAAGGAGTAGGGGAAAAAATCAGTGCCTTAAGTATGTTGTGTAGGCATGAAATTGTTTCTTTTTCTTATGTGTCTGCAGTATACATTAGCTGTACTGCACAGAAGGTCACGATGGCTTTTTTCCTGATGCAGTTTAAACATCCTCTATTTCCTACACTACTTCAAACTATGCTTTCCCTAGTGATTGCCTGTCATCTGCTGTGCCCGTTGGCTGGAAGTAGATAATTCTCTCTTTATACATCAGTCAGAATGTAAAGAATTTTGTCGAGAAGCAAATGCCAAACAGACAGTTTTTGGTAGCTTTTTGTGGACTTCTTCATGCTATGTCTTTCTCCCTTCTTTTTATCTGAGGAGCAGTGGTTGTCGTCTTGAAGGTCTGCTGTTGTTTGTACTTATCCATGTGGAACAGCAGGGCTCAAAACATCACTGATTTTACCATTGTGCTCTGAGAGATGTGCTCTGAGGATAGGGACTTGACATAACATTTCTTTTCCTGTCATCTCTGATGATGCAGATGCACAAACGAGGTTCTAGCTGTTTACTTGCATGTTAATTTTAAGCATAATTAGTAACACAAGGGGCATGGGGAATTAGCGTTTGACAAATGGTAAAAGATACATTTGGTAGGAAAATGAAGCAGCATTTGTTTTTAAGCTCCTAAGAGGCAGTTTCAAACAATGAAGGGAAAAAGAAAACAAAGTTGAACTACAGGAGAAGTACTTGAGAGTTTGTCCTTCTGAGTACTCCCTCCTCTAATTTAAAAGGCTAATGACTGCAAATATAAAGAATACTGAACACTTGTCCCGTATTTCATTTACTAGTAGAACAAGAACCAGCTTGAATTTAGCTGTGGTTTCCCCAATGGAAGAAATGGGACTAAATCACAGAGGAAGGAACATT
Source organism: Callipepla californica brunnescens (assembly GCA_023055505.1). Classification (NCBI taxonomy): domain Eukaryota; kingdom Metazoa; phylum Chordata; class Aves; order Galliformes; family Odontophoridae; genus Callipepla; species Callipepla californica. The sequence continues at coordinate 5,558,105 of JALIRH010000006.1, forward strand.
ATGTATGACCTCTGTGCTGGTAACTTCTCCCTCCTAAAAGCAGTGATGGTACCTATCTAGTCAAGTTGATCAGTAGACAAAGAGATCTACAGTTTAAAAGGTTTTAAGAAATTTATGCTCTTCCTGGAAGCTTTCTCACTTTTACTTGTAGGATCTTACCTCCTTCATCAGCCATGTGGGAGTGCCTGATATATTTTCTTTCAAAGGCCACATCTGGGTACTTTCCTGTTTGTGAGAATTCTGTCTTTGTCCCACGGCTTTCTCATATCTTTCTCATATTCTTCTTCTGATGCTGACCAGGCTTGCAAAACTATGGCACATTAAATATGTTTTGTAAAACAAAATCAATGCTTAAGAGTTTAACTTTTCCTTTAAAAATATCTGGAACTCCACTGGTCTAAATCCACCTGTCCTACTTTGTTCGCTTTCTGTTGGGTAGTTAGTGAATTGCAACCTAAAGCCAAATTTTGGCAATTAAGATAAGTGCATTTACGTTGAAAGATGTGCTTGACCTCCCTGGAGCCAGTGGAGTAGATAAGCCATGAGCTCCAAGGAGGAAAAGTTGAGGATGTTACCTTTCCCCTTCACAAAGCTGGCCATCATCTCACCCCACTGGCCTGTCTGTAGGGTGCAGAAGTGAGCCAGAAACATTGTGTTGGGATTTAAGTCTGGAGTTAAATGAAAAAGGCATCCCATAATATTTTATCCACCAGCTCCTCCATGATTCATGCTAATTGAATTAATGGCTTTATTCTAGCCCTATGTTGATTAAGCAAGAAGAACAAAGATTGTTTTCTCATCCTTATTTTGCAGTTTCTGGGGTGCAGGATGAATGGCTTTAAGGACCTCTGTCAGTCTGCTCACCTTTTCCCTTCCTAATTAAAAAAAAAAAAGTCTTTGAAGAATTTTTACCCGCTGTTATTTCTAAACTTAGCTTGCAAAATGGTGCCAAAGATATATTAAAAACTGATGGAGAAAATAAGAGCTGATGTGAGGAGTAAGGCTTGTGTGCAAGCACTAAGCAACTGCATCAGAGGACCATGTTAAACACTGGCTTGTGTCATATTGCTCATGTGCACAGAGGTAATAGTTCACCTCTACTTGACACCTGCTTGCTTGGAAATGGAGAGCAGCAAGATCAGAGTGCATGAAGCAGTGCCTTGCACTTGCAAAGTACTTTAAAGTTTTGTGTCCTTGTTCCTGGAAGAACTGCAAGCTGTCAGCTGTACAACCTCAGTAAAAACATGATGGTTTTTCTCCACCAGCTTGCCTTTGATTTCCAAGCGACACTGGAGGGCAAGCACTTGATTTACTGTTGGAGGAAAAGACTGCAAAAGTTCACTGTGATAAGGTGAAGGTTGGGAATTACTGTGCAGCTCATGTATGGAAGCTAAGAGGTCAGAGTTCCTGAAGAATTTAATCTATGAATGATTCTCTTGGCTCAATACTTTTCACATGATGCTTCTCTAGGATCATCTTGGCATCTGGAGATTCTTGATGTTTTTATTTTAAGATATCATTCAACAATGCTGATGACTGGAGGCATGTGGAGAGGACACAGTCACGCATGTTGGTTTTTATGACATTCAGCTCCATATCTCTCATCACTAGAAGGTGTTCCTTCAACCATCATCTTCCAAAACAATTTGCTTCCTGGTGCTTTTTTACAACTGTGGGAGCACAGTGCAGAGCAGCTTCATGAAGTTTGATTTGTTGTGTGTTGCTTGGATTATTCCTGATTGTTCCCCTTACCTGTGCTCTGCGGGAAATAAACCAGCGCCTTCTGGTTTTGCTGATCCCTACCTCCTGTAGAGAGAGGGCAGTAGGAACTTCTTCCATTTATTCTGCACTACAGCTCTGCCATGGAAATTACTGTTCTCTGTGTTTGTTGTTACATGTACAAAGAATTAACAACAAAGAGTTTGCATTTGCCAAGTATCTACTTCCCCATCGATCTGCAGTCTGTGTTTGAAGTCCATGTGGGTTGCAAGTCCTGCTATGTTTTCTTAAATTATCTTGACTTTTATTTTTCCTTTTCCCTTAGAAAAATATGACTGTTACTGTATAGCTTGTGACACTGGGCACTCTTCATTTCTCTGCTATAGTGGAAAATGTTAAGAGAAAATTTGGTGTCTCTGACAGTGAAGTGAATTTACTGTGGAGTTTCTGAGTAGAGTAGTTGGCCTTGTGTAGATCTCCCTACACTGCCTTGAATGCAGTTGATACAGTTTTCATTCTGCTGCTGTATACTTTTCTTGAGAACCCATTTGCTTTTCCCTGAAACTAAGAGGAGGCACCACATTGCTGCAACAGAAATTGGAATGGTTCCCAAGTGCCATTAGTCTATTTCCTGTTTATTGGGTGGGACCTTCCAAGACATTGACTGAAATAGAAGCAGGATTAATCTAAGTCATAAACTTACAAGCAATCTATCTCTCAAGTCATGTTCTCAGTGAACTGTATTTCTCTTTTTTTAAAACCTGTTACATCTTTTCTTAGAGCTGCATGTTGGTAGTGCATTCTGTAGCTCTTTATTGATAAATGTAGTATATGGCATACAGGGGGAGAAAGCAATTTACAGCCACCATTTCCTTAGTTGCTTAAAAGCAAAAAGTTTGTTCCATGTTTCAAATGCACCAGCTTTAATGCAATTAAACAGCATAGAGAGATTTCTCCTTCACACTTAAAGACAAATATTTTCTGCATTCTACCAATTCTACTGAAGATGTAAAGTAGGGATGCCCACAGGTTTCCTGAAATCACAAGGGGGTTCTTATCATTAATCCAAAAGGCATCAGTGCCAATCCTGATTCTCAAACTAGATCTCAGTGATACTTTTCTCCCCTTATCAACTCAGCTTTCTCTAGATCAGAATGGCACCTTTCCAGATCTGAGGTGTTACATGGTCTAGTTATGTTTTCTGTGCACAGAGTATGTGAAAGTGTTCCAGAAAGTTTCTGGACTACTGCTGCAATACTTTTGTTGTAATGTTTGTTTTTTTTTTTTTTTCTCATTTCTACTTCTTAGCATTTAATCCAGATCTTGTAACTGACCTGGTTAATTCAATGAAATGTTGAGATGAAAATTATGACCTCTTTTGTTCCATGGAATGAATGGCATTTTTTAAATTTCATTTTATTGTTATTATGTTAATGTTATTATGTTTGCTTTGCACTCTATGTGCATGAGTTTTGTATGTTTATTCTGCACAGCTGATTAAGATAATTAGTACAAATCTGATTTGCCCAAATTTTCCTGCATTTTTTGTGAAAGTTCATCTTATTCTCCTCAGACGGAATTGCAACCCCTGTTTGAACAATGACTTTCCCGTGCATTATATCTTCCCTTCAAGGAAGGAATTGTCCTTTATTAAGCTGTATGTTGACATCTGTCCTATCCATTTTAATTCAGAGAATGACACTGGATGCTTCAGCTTGGAATAATAGAATATCCTGAGTTGGAAGGGATCCTCAAGGATCATTGAACCCAGAAGGGAAAAAACAAGTTTTTCAAATCCAGAGGATGTTTCTATAAAGCTTGTTGCTGAGACTGATTCCATATTCAATTGTCTGGGACACCACTTGGGAATATATTTCTTCCCACTATTTTATAGCATATACACAACTGTTAGTTTCTGTGCAGGTGAATGCTGTGTTATTTTCAATAATGTCCATTTGTATCTTCTGAATATTACTAAGTTATTTGTAGAACAAAATTTCTACCTACTTCTTGAAAATATCACGGTTTTTTTTTTTGTTTGTTTGCAGACTGCTTCTTTGCTTGGTGAAAACCCAGACATCTGCACTGCTTCTTTTATACTACTGCTTTATTTTAAGGGAGATTTTCTGTTTTTTTTGCTGTATGTTCCCAAAGTTTGTCTAATTGCATTCTCATCTCTTCCAAACACATGTATGAAGTTACAGTGCTGCTAATCAAAATGATGAGTATCTTGACTCCGTGGGATATGAATAAGGAATAATGCTATATGGAAGGCAAGATTAATGAATGGATTTCAATTATTGAAATAACTTTCAAAATGATCATGTATTCTGTTTTTCATTGTGTGATATTCAACTAGAGGAAACATTAACCTTGCATACTGATCTGTTATCCCTACATATGCTCCCTTTCCTTCTCACTCAAGTACTGCGTGTGTTTTTCATCTGCAGCTCCCGAAAGAGTACACGTAGACCAGGAACAAGAGCAGTGGAGGATGTGAGGTTCTACCTATTAGAAGGTTGTGAGGCTTCTTGTGATGAGTGGGCTGAGTTTCTGAGCCTTTATGTATATATCTGTGTGAGAAGGGGTTGTCAATAGATCAGGGTAACAAAGCTTTTGATGTATGCTCTTTTGGAAGGGTATGACTGAAATAGCAGAGCATTGGAGCTGAAATTATAACTTTGGCGGAATAGGAAATGGGCTGAAGGAACCATCTGTTAATGCTAAACACTCCATAGATGAACATTAGAGCAGGCTGATCTTTCTAATTACACCTTCCCCTGAACCCTAGTTTTACTTCTGACAGTGCTGCTGGACCTATACAACTCATAGAAAGGCTGTGTTATCTGCTGATATTTTGCCTTCCCTGGGGCAAGGCTAATTTGCATTCAAATTTGCGCTTTTTGTACTGCTGTTTTTCCCTATGCCTGGTAATTTTCCATTGTATCTTATCAGGGTTTATCTGCTGTCACTGATAGTGCTCCAGAGGTGGACATAAATCAGGCCTAACAACTTTTCTATCTCTGTTGTAATACACCTGGCTCCAGTACCTTCTGTGTAAGAGGCCTCATCTTTCAAAAAGCATCACTATACTGATATGTTTGAGGCCTTTTGTGAAAGGCTTGGTGATGAAGGAGGGAGGAGAAATGGCACATCCCACCCAGACTTCACGTTCTTTCCTCTGAAAATACTTGTCTTTTCTGACACTGGTCATAAGCACAGAAGAACTCTAAATAAGAAACTCAGCATGTCTATGAAAGAGGACTTCTAAATTAAAAGCAAATGCCAGCAATCAGCAGTAGCTGTAATAGAAAAGTCAAGGAGACACTGCCGTCTTTCCATAATATTAGCAGTGAAAACAGCAAGCTTGCAGAGTGCTGCTATACAAACACAGGGGTCAAGCTGTTTCCTTCATGAATCTGCTTCTGCCTTTCCTAGATCACAACCAGCCTCAAATCTCACTTGGCCTAGCACAAGGCTTGCTCTCTCTCCTCCCCTTTTTATAGCAAGAATAATTCCTCAAAGTCTTGATATCAGTTTGGGCCTCAATAATGGCTGTGGATTTCACTGGGTTGCAGTTGTATTTTCTTGTTGTTTTTATTTTTTTATTATTATTATTTTTTTCCCCTCTGGATGTTGGGATTCATTTCTTCTTAGAAGGCACTGAGTAAGCAACCATTAAAGAATGAAAAACATGTCAATGTCTTGATTTATTGTAAGGGAAACAAATAACATCACAGTACTTTCTTCTTGTGTCCTGCTTCCATTGTCCGTGGATATCACTATAAGAGAGTTCGGAATCCAGGCTATGCTTTGCAAAACATTATCTACCTCATAGTGGTGCCATGAACTGGCTTTTCTGGGAGAGATTCCCCTGGGATCTCTCATTTCAGTCATCAACTTTTTTTCTTCTAAGCTTTAGGGATGGATCAGGACAGTGATAGCAGTCTCTTACTCACAGACTTTTAAGACTTTAGACCAACATCATAAAGCGTATTTGACCCTCAAAAGTAAAATCCCATTCATGTTTCTATGTATTCTCTCACCACTCATCAGATATTGCAACACCGGCAAGTATTTTTACAGTAATGTCTATGAGCTGTCACTTAACTGGTGAGCACACACACAAATAACCATGGTAGGGCACTTGTCTCTGTGCCTTGTAGAAGCTTGATTTGGGCTTGCTGGAAACACTGTTGTCTCCAAGGCAAAATGGAGTATAATTATGACAGAGGATGTTATCTGATGTTGTGATAGGACTAGGAAGTGTCACTTTATATACCAGATGCCTCTTGTAAACTAAAATGTCTGCATTTTGTCAGCATTGCAGATGATGTCTCCATGTCTCTCTGAACTCACTTATGACTGTACTCTCAGCACTTATGTCAGGGAAATGACGGGAGCTGCACAATGTGAATTATTTCCAGACTCAAAAAAATGAAATCAATAATAAAATGAGTGGGTAAAAGTGATAGATTAGAAAGTGAGTCTCATAAAAGTGAACTGAGTTCAGTAAAGCCAAATGAGATACTATGATCTCTTTTTATTTTGGCTCCCCATAATCTTGTTAATTCTAGATCTTGATAGTTCAAAAGCTATATGTAATGAGATCACTTAAGATAATTAGGTATGTGATGCTGATGTAAAGGAAATTCCTGCAGATATCATATATAAACTGATAAAGAATTGCTGTGGGTACAGTTCTTGGAAATTGGAGTTGGGAAGAGGATAGTTATTGTAGAAATCTCGTTGGTGTTAGTTGATAGTTACATAAAACTGTCCTGGCTTGTTAAAGGCAAACCTGCTTCCTCAGAAATTAGAAAGCATTTTCCTAACAAAGATATTACTTGGCATTTCTGATGGTATGAATCTAAAAAGAGTTGCATTCTGTTCAGAGAAGAAAAATAACATATGCCAGTACATATGGAGCTACAATTTGGATAGGACTCCATTTCAGATGAGGAGACAACAGGTGTAAATAATCAAAGTTGGACTCAGAGTTTGGGATACATGATGTTTTCCTGCAGTTCTCCCTTTAAGACCACTGAGGGTCTGGGGGATGTGGAACAGTGATGGATGGGGGTACAAGTGGCATTACAGGAGCTTTTAGGACCATACAGGACTTGCCTTTGGAACTGGCAATCAACTCCTGATGGATGTGGAGGTCAAGCCAGAACAGCCCTGGAGGATGGTCTGTTATAGCCAAAGAGCCAGCTATATACGGTGCTCAGCTTGGAGGTGATTCTAACAAAAAATAGAAAAAGTCAAAAGAGATTTTACCTGCTAAACTTTTTCAGAAGAGTTGCTCAAAAGGACTGTTTCCTACAGGTTGAATTGTTTTGTGTTGCTGCTCCCTGGGCTAAGGTGCCAGGAATGCTTAAGGCTTGAGTACATTCTGCTGAGATGTACAACAAACTGAATAGTTATCTTTGGATTTTTGATGTCATTTTCAAAGTAAGGCACAACAGGTCTGCCTCTGTTGAGGTGCTGGACAATAACAACAACTCTGTGAAGGATTTTTTCTTTTGATGTTGTTTTGCCAGAGGGATGGAAGGCTGGAAAACACTTGCACAAACTTCAATGATCTACAAAGGAGAGGTTGGTGAGGTTGACTTCTTCACATGGCTAACACAAACCTCTGATGCAGGTAGCCTTTGGCTTCCCTTGTAGCAGTCTCCAGAAGTCAATCGGGGAACTTTCTCTTTCAACTTTCTGCAAATCATGCTTTGAGCAGCCCAGAAAAACAAGGTATGGTGAAAAACAAGAGACTCCACAGGCACAGGAATTCCCTCATGGGAAACACTGCATCCTTGCAAGTGAATTCCTTCTCTTTGCACATCTGTTCTCAGCTGCCACTTATCATCGGTGTTTGTGTGACCTAGCTGGTTGTCAGCCCTCAGAGTTTAGCAAAATGCATTGAATGTCACTAGCTACGTAACTACTTTCTCTTGCTGTCAACTTTCATGCAAACTGATATGTACTTGTTATTTTTTTCTATTTCTTTTTGGAAGTGAGAGAGCTCTTTCATACCTTTGGAGACTTAGGTTCACCTCTTGGAAGATAATTTAGTATGCTTGTCACTGAACTCAGCTTCTTGAAACAATTTGGTTTGATTCAGTGCTCTTCCATGAATTCAAAATTACTCTTTTATTTCCTTCGCCTTTCCCCTAAATTGCTTGCACATCTTCAAAAGCAAACTTCAGGAAAAAGGCTGTTGTTAGAGTGCCAAAACATTACGTTCAGTGTGAATGTTAAAAAGATATTGCAATTCATTTCACTGGTACTAAGAGGGGTAATTAGTGTTATTTAGCTTAAAAGAAGCAGGGTGGTTTTATGAACTTCTAAAAGCTACTGAGGTCTATGAGTAGAGATCATCCTCAGCAGGGGATCATTTGATTTATTATATACAGGTGAGCTTCTACCCTGGACAATAAATACGGAGAGTGGCTGGGTTGGGAAATTTTTGTTAAGAACTGCTTAGGTGCTTAGAATTAAGGACTCTATTTCTAAAAAGACAACATCTGGATGTTGCAATTAATTTATTAACTGAGTTTTTAGGAGTGTATAAACAGATAAGCTGCTTTTAAAGCCTCCAAGAAGGTGGCTTTGAGTCTGTCAGCATTTTATTTAAAAATGAAAGCTAAAAAAATTTAAAAAAAAAAAAAAAAAAAGGAAAAAAAAGAGAATTTACTGCTTGTAAATAGAGAAGTTTATCTTTCTGAGCTTTGTGCTCCTAGAGGATATAAAGTCAGAGGCAGCTGATTTATTGACATCTATAGTTGGACCAGCCCCCCTACACATCTGCCCTACTGTCTGAAATGAAATGCACTGAATATGTTGGTGATTCAGCCCAGTAGCAACTCAAATCCTCAAACATAAACTCTTTAATATAGCCAGCTGTGTCTGGAGAATATAAACTTGCACTGTTTGCAATGAGAAGCAAAGGAGGATTTGGGTTTATACCGTTTGTAGTCTTCTTCTAACACGTTTCTATTCAAAGTCCCATTTGAAAATGTAGACACTCTCCATCTTCACTAAGGGGAACACAAATTCAAATGGAAACACAGAAGCTCTTCTAGTTCATGTGGACCATTTGGGCAAATGTTCTATTTGGTGCCTATTCATGAGTACCTATTACCCTTGACAGAAATCCTACGATTCCTAGGTTACATCTAAGGTAAGACATCTAAGGTAAGATCTCTTTTCTTAAATTAATTCTATTCAAGGCTTCCTCTGGAGTCCAAAATCCAGTAAAATCATAATGCTGTAGGTGTCCCTGGAAAGCATGAAGGGACAACTTTGGAGGTAAACTCAGCAGCTTCAGTACTTTTTCATTCTGTGATAATTCCCAATGAATCTCTTACAGTGTTATTCTGGAAATATACACAAAAGGAAATTCTGCAGAAGAGGGAGTTTAGATGCTGTATATAGATGAAAAGTAGATTGAAAGTAGGTTAATTTGGAAAACTTTAGCTTTTCAGAGCAGCGCTTTTGAATCAGTTCTTACCCCTTGTTTAGTGAGAAAGGGAGAAATTGGGAGAGAAGGTTTTTCATTTTTCATTCTGTTGGGAGAGTTCATAATCTTCTGCAAAAAAATAAAAATAAAAAAGGGATTATGTATGACAGGCTTTCAGTTACTTAGGAGTGGAATTCATTGTGTATTTCACTGTTTTCTTAGAAACATTTAAATGCAGTTCACTTTAGTTTTGCCTGAAAATAAAATAAACAAAGCACCTACCTAGAGGACTCACTATTGTTTCTTAAATGTATTTTGCAAAGCTATTAAATGTTTTGGTGTCGTTTTTTTTTGACAGTGCTTTTATGTCACTTGTCTGTTAATCCAATTACATTTTTTATTTGCCAGATGAAGGAACTGTGTAAACATTCATAAAATATTAAATTGACTCAAATTCACTGCTTTGCATGATAGGAAAATTATAGACAGACACTCAAGATGTCATTCTTGCCAATGTGGCTTTTAAACTTGGAAGGAATTATGTATTCCCTAATGATCTTTGTGTAGTCTGTAAACTGTCTTAATTTGCCACATCAGGGTCAGTGGAAATGAATGGGTCCCAGGATGTCAAAGCCATTTAAAAGGCTCTTAGTTGCCTCTACAGTGACTTAATCTTGTCTTTTTATTAGTGGGAGTAAGTGGATTAATATAAGCCACTTTCTGAATTAGACTCTGAGCTCATGCCTTGATCTCTGGTCAGAACAGGCCAGTCATGCAATCGTAGAATCATAAATGGCTTAGATTGGAAGTGACCTTAAAGATCCTCAAGCTCCAGTCTTTGGGAGGGGAGGCAGGATTGTGCTCCTGGTTATAATGCTGGGACCACCACGGTCCCCTCTGGTTGGAAGTGCATGGTTATTTCCTCTGAGTAGTACTGAAAATAAATATTTCTTCCTGAAAAGTGCTAACCTGCAGCGTTGCACTTGAAAACAGCAGAGGGGTGACTTTGATGTGCTTGCTCTTTCACATAGTGTATGCTCAATTAATGGGTCCGTGCTGGCATGTAACGGCCTCTGGTGTGATCTAGATTTGCTGTAAACAGACTCTGGAGATGGATTTTTGGGGAACAGATGAGTTCTTAAGGCTCAGTCTTGTCACTATGTGCCCCTTGGGACTCCACGGCTCATAATCCTGATCAGCGCTAGTGATACCAAGGGAGCAGTAAAGCAAGGGAAAAAGATCTGAACTCTTCTATTTCAATTAAGGTAATGGTTAGTAGATCAGGGGCTGTAACTGCTAAATGTTGTTATTGCCCTAAGTAATCTGCAGAGACTTTGGAGGCTCATTTTCCCTCATTACAGAAGATACAGCTATGAAACTCTTCAAAACAATGGCACATTTCAGGCTGTAGCCCACACTACTCCTGTTCAGTGGGACATCCAACTGATTGATTCACTAATGCAAAGAAAAAGGAGAATAAAATGGTGAAATTAAATGCCTAGAATTTGTACAGAATCAGGGTTACGTGTCTAACCTGCAGAGGGTCTAAGTGTGAGAGTCTTCTTATCATGGAGGTTAACTATGAATTGTAAAATGTAAGCAGTATGGTAAAGGTACAGCTGGTGAAGCATGGTACAAGCTCAGCAAGTTGAGCAGGAGCTACATAGATCTACCCTAAAATATATGGAGCTTCTCCAAAGGAAAGCCCATCTGGACACCGTTTGTTGGAGAAGCTGTGGCTGAAATGCCTCGACTTCTGAGGAAAGTTTAGCTAAATCTCATCGTATTGTAACAAAACCAGTATATGGTGACAGTCCAAAGCTCCAAATCCATCAGGTAACATTTAGGAGCTCAGCATGACAAAATTTGCCTTCTTACTCAAGACAGTGTTGATTTTCAAACTTGTTTGAAAACCACTTTCTGGTGGTTTTTGAAGTCATAGGAGACAGAAAATCCTAATTTATAGGGAATTTCCCTTTAATTAGACTCTTAGCAGATGATTCAGAAGTTTTCCTATTACTAAAACCATTGTAAAAAGTGTTAATCTGTACCCTGGTTGTCCTATAGCACAACATGAAAATATTTCATTATTTATATCTTTACAAGAGTACTCACAGTTTTCCTTCTGACTACCACACTCAATTCTCATCTTGACTGGTGGTTACCATTTGCTCCCACGGTTGTTGATGTTCACTTCTGAAAGCTGCATGAAAGTTTGTGTACTTCTTTCGATCGTGTTATGGTGCTACCTAGAAAATAAAAAGGCTTTGGACAGCAAAGCTGAAACCACCAGTAAATAGATTGATGTTTTTACCTTTCCTCTGAATGGTTCACTGACATTTCTGACTTTCACTTGCAGACATGTGAGAATGTGGGGTATGCCTATTATCTACTTATATGTTCTCGTAAAGAACAAGTTGACATCAGTATGGATTAAAGCTGCTCAAATGTGCTTCTCAATTATATTTTTATGCCATTAATGTTCAAAATAATAAAAATAAAAATAATCTGGTAAAGTTAATTGATTATAGTACTTCAAAAGTGAGTCTGAGAAAGTGAGATTCATAGAGTCCCTGATGTGAATGGCACTCCTTGTCTCACTTGCAAGATGGGCAGGTTTTTTCATTTTATATGGCAGGTCTCTAGCCAAAACTGGTAGAGAAAATATTTTCTGAACATATAGCCAACTGCTATAGATACGGTTCTCTGGGAAACATAGTGAGTGATAAATGTTTTTAAAGTGTAATAAAAACAACATTCAGCTCTTGCATAATGTTTCAATTTTCAGATTGTTCTTAAATCTAAGCTAACCTACTATTTCCCTGGGAGTAATATAACAGTTATTGCCCCCATTCTACAGATGGGGAAGGCATAAAAAAACCATTATATTTTAAATTAGTAGTCTTAGCATTTGTGAAAATTTTATGCAAAATCACATCTGTGCCTGGAATCTGATATCCGTCTTGTTCATTGTGATTTCAAAAAATATCTTTAATAAATATTAAGGGCTATGCCTCTTTTGCAATGGGAAATCATGTAAGAAACACACTCAGAATTCCATTACCAAACATTTGTATTTGGATGTACACAGATATTTGTACACAAATACGTTTTCTCATCAGAGATGTTTGCTAAGGCCTACCTTTCAGGAGGAACTGCTTTTTATAAATGGAGTGGGTGTTTCTTAAACTATCAGTGTCTAAGCACTGTACTGGCTGTTCCTGTCTGCTTACTCATCTATGCCAAAACCAAGAACTTAATATGTTTTAAATCCAAATTTGATGCTTTCAAGCTTTTGGAAAAAAAGAAAAAAAAAAAGCTTTACGCAGTAAATCAGAGCAATAGAAAAAAATTGTCAAAACCTTGCCAGGCAGATCCTAATGGTGGGAATGTATATGTTTTTTTGTTTGTTTGTTTGTTTTTTGTTTCACTGTAACATCACTATTCTCTGCTTCAGGACAGAATTTCCTATAACCTCCAGTCTTTTCTTCATGAAACACACAAGAACTTAATACAGATAACTTTCCTTCCCATGTTGAAAAGTACCTCATGAGAAATCTAGGACTGAGAGAATCTCATTTTATTTTGAATTGGGCAGGAAATCTTCAGAAAACTGGGTAGCATTCTGGAAAACTAGAATTTTTCAAAACCAGAGGCATTTGCTGGAAATGTGTCAATCTCTTGGAAGGATTATTTTCCATGTATTTAAAAAGAGAAACCTTTTTATTGTAGAATAGCCAGCAGGTAGTCTATACTCATATGAACAATATCTGTTGAAGAACATTTTCATTTTTCAGTGAAACCTCTAAAAGACACATTTCAGACAGCTATAATGTCAATGTCCCAATTGAGGTCAGTAACCACAAGGAGTTTTGATTTGATAAACTCCAGATGTGATGGGAATAAGTGTGTACATATTTCTCAATTTGTAACGTATTCTTTCCTTTGTTCTCTTCAAGTTGGAAAGGCTAACCTTTACTTCTTACAACATAAAGATGGATAGACTGGATATATTTTCCAGTTCTGATTAATGCTGACTGTAGAAGTTATTCTCATACATGTAAATGTCTAATTTTTTAATGACTATAACTAAATTGTTCTTATTAGGTGAGCCAGAATTCGCTATCTCTTTTGATTCATTAGGAATTTAAAGTAAAATAATTAGTCTCTTCTGTAGGAGAAGAGTTCTTTCAAAGGTATTCAAAGTAATGAAAACGAATCAAAATATCAGCAGCTCCACTGATGCAATTATTGCCTCCAAGAATTTGTAACACGTGTACCTTCTAATATGAGAAACAATTCTGTATCTGATAGCAATATGTCAGAGATCATTCTTGAGAACAAGCAATCAGGGACGAAGGTATGATCTCTGATCTATATTGGATATATATATACATTTTCATTTATAAGAAATTTTACAGAACTCACCCATGCATACACATTTAAAAATGTTCAAGTTACAAAATCAATATTGTAAAAAAAATAAAAATAAAAAATAGGAAGTGTCAGTATAAAAGGATAATAGTCTTTTTTGTCTGCTTGGAACCTACACTGTCATGGCATTGAGTTTTGTAACCTGGAAATCTAGTTGATATTTTCATTTCCACATGACTTCCACTTCTGAGTTTCAAGACAAGAAACTTTCTTGTTACTTTTTTGTGTCCAGAGTTGACACCTGGCTGCAGAATGAGCAACAGGAGGAAAAGCTGTTGCTATACTCTTGGATTAGACTCCCCTTATGTATGCAGTACACTCAGGAATTTCTTTTGTACTGCAGTGAATCTTTTAAATTAATGGATGAATTAGTGAAGGGTCCCAAAATGAATGTCTTCTACAGACACAAAAAGTTCTTACAAATCTGAGCTGATTTGAAATCTAAATGTAAGAGCATCTCAGAAGAGAAGGATTTAAACCATGCAGAATTCTCCATGGAACAGAGAGTCCCAGCATTCCCAATTTAGTGTAGATCAAATTCAGGGCTGTGCAGAATCACAGTCTCTGGAAATTTCTCCAACACATGGGCAGCCGTGGTCTCAAAAGCAGTCATCCACCAGACTGGGTGCAAATGATCCAGGCAAGAAAACACTCAGGTCTAAATGCGTGTTCGTATCTCATTGCCTTGTTTCCTGGGAAATATGCTGAAAACTGCAGCAAAGAATGTACATTTTAATGAATGGTTATATACTGGCAATTTCTTTCAGCAAATTACATTCTTGTGTAAATATTCTTGAGAATGAGTAAGCTTTTTAAAGGGAAAGTTGTGAAGCAGAATGGAAATTAGAAGCATTTTTTGCTTAGGTTTGAAGATTATCTTCTGTTTTTAGAAAACAGAATTTGATGTCTTAGATTCTGCCTGGGCTTTCACTTTAGCTAATATCTGTATAAATAAACAGTTAAAATCAATATTTAAAACCAAGAAAGCCTACATTATAAATTAATAGATTTATTATTTTTTCAGTTCAATACATGCTTAAGCAAACAGTGCTTTCAGCATAAGGGTATGGCAGAGCTAATCTTCAGGAATACTGTTACTCAGAATGGGATTCATTCTTACTGCTTTTTAAAAGCAAGGTATTTCAGTTGATCTTGTTGCCTGAGGAGTATGGTTACACACCTTTGTGTACTGTAATCTCAAACCAGAGCCAGAAGTCTCTTAATCATTAGGCCTTAAAAGTCTCTTATTCACCTGGGCTGGAGCCAAGCAAAGTGTACTTAGTGATTATATACTTAGTGATTATGACAGAAACCTGTGGGAAATGTGTGCCTTACATAGGCTGAAACCTGAATTTCTGTTCAGCAGTATTTAGCAAGGGAGCAGATGTGAATCAGGAGGATAGCAGTAATGCACAATACTAAGTGCAGTCTTGTATGACTAGTTCCAAAGGCACAGAATTGTTCCCAATTCAAATGTGTTTGCTAGTCAGCAGAATGTATGGTGAATGCTTTTAATGGCATATATTTTACAACTTCCTCTCAATTTCTTCCTAACAAATTGCACGAACTCTTTAATAATAGGTGCAGGTGTATTCTTATATGTAAAGTAATAGCTCTGAATTTGTCATTTAAAACAGATACATTTTCTGTGCGGCTCATTAGTCATGAGGAGAGTGGGAAATAAGAATGTGAATGCATCCTCATCTGATGACATTTTCTGTGAGTGTGAGGGTATGCTAGCTGCTGCCTCATTGTCTGTACTCATAGCAGTTGTTCAAAAGGCAACCTCAGAGAGTATTTGTGAACACTGACACAACCCCACATGAAGAGAAATGTGAAGGGACCAGGAGTTATTAAGACCAACTGCCTTTGTACAGGCGTTAAGAAGATGAGAAGGTTTTAAGGAGAAAAAGTCCATGGGAAGAGCAGGGTCTGACAGTCAGATCAGGGCATCAATTGGAAGGAGGTCTAGGCAGTACTGTACGACTAACCGGAAAATCAATGGACTGGTGTGGGAGCAATATTGACGTGAAGAATATGATGGGGTACTCCTTTATATAAGAATGTGAAATGAGAATGCACAAGATTTCTACTCTGAAGTAGTCTGATATATATGAATAGTAGACTGGGAAAGGTTCCTCAACCCAGAATACCTGAAGCAGCTAATTATCTTCATTTCATAGAATTATAAGAATGGTTTAGATCGGAAGAGACCTTAAAGGTCATTGAACTCCAAACCCCTGCCATGAGCTGGTAGCCAACCACCAGATGATGCTGCCCATGGCTCCATCTAAGCTGGCCTTGAACACCTCCAGGGATGGGCCCCTACAGCTTCTCTGGGCAAAGTTTGCTCAGAAAAAGCTTACATTAGGAAGCACGTAATCCATTTTGGACGCAGATCAAATCTCTTGTTAAAATAGTCCTCTTGTTTCCAATTCTGTGCCCTACTGTAGTGCAACAACATTCTTCTAATTGAGATCAGTGATCAGACCATGCACCTGAAAGACTGTAATATTCACTAGATGGAGATGTGACACTGAGACTCTTCACACAGGGTATTTCTCTTGTCCTGTTAAAAATTTGACAGGGTGGGAATTGCAGGGGAGTTGGATTAGATGGCCTTCAGAGGTCCCTTCCAAGTCAAAGGTTTCTATGATTCTAAGAATAGGTGGATCATAATGGTATAAACGGTGCCCTTTTCTGGTCTGTGCATCAAGAGGAGAGTAATTTCAGTTAGTTGCACCTGACGGGAACCCAAGAAGAGTTGTCTTGGATTTCTATCTAGAATCAAACAGGACTTGGTCCACACTCATTTTTTTCTTGCTTTCATTTGCATTTGTTCTACCTGCTTTCCTTCATGCTCCAAATCCACCCTCATCTCTAAGGCCATCTCAAAGCATTTCACATATATTGGTTTATTAAAAACTCCTGAGCAGCTCTTAGAATGTTACATAACACTAAGGCTAATCACATGAAGATTAAAATGGTTTGCTCCATTTGTTTTAGATCTGAAAGATAAAGTCTACCTGCTGAACAACAAAGGGTATGTGCTTATTAAATCTGGTACCAATGGTGATTTTGCTCTGCTGCAGATGAAGTTTATCTACTGTGCTCATAGTAGCCTATAGTGATGGCAGTCTATACATCCCTTCATACCTCCTATTCTAGGTTTTCAATGTCCATCCAGTTAGTGAGTTTTCTAAGCGTCTAAACATCCATGAATGTAGCATAAGCTATGCATGGAGAATAATCTATTTATTTTGTGTGTATCTTTTATACTGTTAAAAATTCTTGTGTCAGTCTCCTCCTCCCAAACTGAATTGGCCCCATGCTTTGAGCTTTTCCTATAAATTTTGTCTTCAAGAGCTCCTGCTTTTCACTGTTATTCTCCTCCCTCCGATTCATGCATTCTTTGAACTGTAATGCTCAAAGCAAAGCATAGCGCTTTCTTAGGGATTTGATTGGTTCTGAGTTGAAAAGGAGGAGCTCTGTTTGTACTTAAATTTATTTTGTGTGTTTCGTTTTTTAAATGTTTTTGGAACTACTTAACTTATATTTGTTTACATTGTAATCCTCTAGAAACTCCATATCCTTTTTGTAGAATAGCATAACCAGCTATGTCCCAGATTTTATTTAGTTGAGAACTTGTTGTAACATTTCAAGATATGAAGGCAAGAAAGATGGAGAAAGACTTTTTATCAGGGTCTGCAGTGAGCGTACAAGAGGCTGCAGGCTTAAAACTGAAGGACAGTTGATTTTATTGCACATAAGGGAGAAAATTTCTGTGATGATGGTGGTGATACACTGGCACAGGATTACCAAAGATGGATGTGGATGTCCCATCTCTGGAGGTGCTCAAGAGCGGGTTGGATGGGGCAGCATGATCTGGTGGGATGTTTCCTTACCCACGGCAAGGGACTGGACAAGATGACCCCTGAGCATCCTTCTACCCCAAACTATTTTATGTATCTAAGATTCTATGACGATTCTATGATTGTTCTGCAGTTTGCAGTTGTTCTCTGCATCCTTCCAACTTTGCCAAGGGGATTTTTATCTGTTCACTACACAGGGATGCACAATTCACTAGCCTTAGCTCAGAGATGTATTAGCCATAGTCATCACCCTTCTGACTAGTTTAGTGTCCAGGAAGAATACACCTTTATTTGCAAGAAATTTGGAAAAATACATATAATTTTGGTTTTAACTGAAGTATTTTTTATTTCATACAATCTATGCACATAGTTGGACACCAACATAGGACCATTTTGGAGACAAGGTAAAATATAAAAGGATAATGGAAATCTGTGCTACCTTTATTTTTTTCTAATGGAATTGTATTAAAATCTATAGAAATGCTCAGAATGGGATGTCCTGGTATTTTCTGAAGCAGAAATAGCAGGTTATGGTATTGCTGAACCACTGCTAGGTCAGAGATGAGTTACAGATGAGTTCTTTTCACATACCAAGTTATTCATGAGATTTAGGAGCCTCTTATCTCTTTTTGTGTGAGCCTGAGGATGTAACTGCTGGTAATAAGTAAGGTGTGGAAATTAATATATGACTAATCTAGGAAATCAACTTCGGTCCTGCTCGTGTTCTACTGTAATGAACAGCACTTGCATTGTCATCATTGTTATATCACAATGTGAGCTCTTAAAGAATAAGAGAATTGGGAGTGAAGTTCAGTTTGCAATAAAAAAAAAAATCAAAATTCAATCTGGAAGAAATCAGTTCAGCAATTAAAGAGTTCTAAAACTTTTATTCAAAAGGCAGTATTGTTCCGTCAATATTTATACCACATGTTGATGCTGTAAATCCCTTGGAATGGCAGCTGTCATTCATTTTTCTGTGGGACAAGAATCCTACGATTGAACTTGGTCTTCTGCAATTTACACCTTTGTTTCTGTCTGAACTCTCATTTGCATTCCCTCTTTCCTGGATGATACTCAATGATTTGCT
Source organism: Callipepla californica brunnescens (assembly GCA_023055505.1). Taxonomy (NCBI): domain Eukaryota; kingdom Metazoa; phylum Chordata; class Aves; order Galliformes; family Odontophoridae; genus Callipepla; species Callipepla californica. The sequence goes on from JALIRH010000006.1 coordinate 5,576,673, forward strand.
CAAGGGAGCAAATACAGCTTTATTCTTGGAGCTCCTAGGGTGCTTCATGGAGTCTACTGGCTAGAAGTTTCAAATACCATTCCTACAGTGCTCTCATAGGTGTCAATTAAAAATGATCCTAAAATATGTTATGGTACACTGCCTGAGAAATCTGACAGCTGTGCTATGAAAAGTAGGAAGATTAGCCTTCTCCCACAATCGTTTAGAAATCCCTGGTAACACAGCATTTTTAAAGAATGATGTGAATGGATATAAATAACATGCATTTTGTACACGTTTGAAAATATACAAACTAGTTAGGAGATGAAAGTACATCTCTAAAATCCCTGTGAGTTCTGTTTCACTTCTTCCCATCGAGTAACATAAATTTTACTGAGGGGAGCTGTTTGCAAACCCAAGCAGGGAATTTCAAGCCTATGTGAACACCTCCTGCCCATCTTGCAGTGAATCAGTCAATACCACAGCAGCACAATGATGTTCTGCATCAGAAATTCTGCAGAAGCCATACCAAGACCTACCAGGGAATGAAGTCATAAAGCATTATTCTGAGTGCAAAGGCTGGCCACACATTTTGTGAGGGAGGTTGTTATTCTCAGCACTGTCACAGAGTGTGGTACCCAGGGAAAAAATAAAAAGTAATACAATCTTCCTTTTGTATATATGGCTGGGGAATGTAATATTTGCTTCTCTTCATACTGCTTCTGCCCTCCTCAACAGATTTCCCACTGACATTGTGCAATAGGTCAAGTTAATAACTGATAGTGCTGCTTTGTTTGACCAGTGTTTCTGGCACATGTAGTTTTTGTCCTTATACCTTGTGGGGTTCATGTTTTACAGATTACCCTGCAGGACTTGGCTCCTAAGGCAGAAGAAGAAAAACATTTGCATGCAATATTCAAATCACTTATGAATATTTTAAATCTGACTCTCCAGTATCTTGTTGCAATGCAGCCAGTTTTCCCCTGAAATCTAATCACTTGATAAAGTGCCTTCTGGAAGTGGAAGTACCTCTAAAAATATGCAAAATAATATGATATCTAGCACTCTGATTCTGAAATGTCAAGGAGGAAGGAAGTGTATGTTTTAAACTACAAGGCGTGACTTATTCTGGTTTATGATGGTCAAGATATCATCATAAACCTTTTCAATTGCATTCTTGTCTTATGCGGTATCTGTATTAGTCAAGCCATATAGGTGATTAAGTGTGATGGATTAAAGCAGTAATTCCGCCTGATAAGATAAACTCCACAGTATTTTTCCTCATTTTGATAGAATTTCCTCAATTGATAGAATTTTCTCTTTTTGCTAAGATAGTTCATAATATTGTACATATGTAGGTAGGAGGGGAGGATGTGACAGTAGGCATAGGGAGAAAACTTTTGTTGATAGGTCAATAAAATACAGGTGGCACAACAACTTGGGCAAAAAAGCAATCTTAGAGCTCAATCTCCTCTGTAGAAGAGCTGCAGTATTTCCTACTCATCTCTTTTGAAAGAATCCAGGCCCACCTGGAAAGTCCTAAACTTCTGTTTAACAGTAAATGTAAATCATCAGAGTAACTCTGGAGACTTAGCTGAGAATCTGCTCTGTGATGTGTCTGTGCCAACTGAAACAGTCTGGAAAGTTTGCACTGATTATCATCTTGACATATCTTGAACTTGGATTTAGAGTTACAACAAGAGCTGCCAGCCCCATCTTTTAGACACCTTCGTCTGTCCTCTAGAAATACAAATGGAAACACAGAGCTAAATCCTTTGAGGCTTGCTATGCTCAGATTGTCTACAGAAGTTAGGGTAAAAGCCACACAGTGTAGATTAATCATGGGAGAAGTGACTTATTAAAAATCCAGAACTTTCTACTCACTTACCCTTACAGTTTAATTTTCTAGAGCTCTTCCTGGAGTATATTAAGCAAGAAATATACTGTTATACTCAATTTTTTAAGAGCATTTTAACTTCTACAGGATAAAGAATATGAAGAACATGATTAGCATAGATAACACCTGAAAATGTTGAATTATTAAGGAACTCCTAGATTTTAATATTGAAGTTACTATATTAAGAAATGCTTCATGCAACACTCCAGAGGGATGGCATCCTAGATTCAAACTGCCAAGCATAACTAACAGTTCACGCTGTCTGGACAGATAGCATTGGATGCTGACATCAGTGCCACATGTCACACTGGGAGGCAGAGATCTCTCATATGGAGGGATGAAACGGGGAACTAGGACACTGGCTATGTTAGGTTTTACCTCTGTAGTGGTGAAATTAGGGATGTGTTTTGTTCTCTTCCTCAGTAGGACAACAGTCCTACTGCTGGCTCTTGGCAGCTTTGCATGGTGGCTGCAAGTGACTGAATATTCTCATGTTTCTCCTGGCTTTCATCTGTACTGAGAAAGATTTGATGATGAACCTCTGTATTTTTTCCAACTAATTTAGCACTCCTACCTTTTCTCCCTTCTTTTTCAGTGCAGTCTAGTTGATTTTCTGTACTCAGACAACAATGACTGGTTTCTCAATGGACAGCAATAAAACTTGACCCATAAATGATTCTTCTTCCAAAATAGTTATTATATTGTAATGTAGAAGGAAATGTTCTTATAGAAAACAGGTTGTTGTTTTTTTTGTTTGTTTTTGTTTTGTTTGTTTTTTCTCAAAATGGGAAGCAAGGAAAATGTATAGAGAGGAGGAGTAGGAAGAAAACAAGTCTTTTCTTGCTTATTCTGCTCCCCATGACCTGACAATAATTTATGTGCAATATAAAGTTAAATAAAAGTAGCTGTAAAGTTACATATCTTCTTCCTCTTGAGGGAATAATAATTGTAAACTGCAAAACCCAGGTCTAGTTTACTGTTATAAATGGACTGTATATATGAATAGCTTTTGGAGGCAAGTGATGAAACTACTGCTTATGAAGGTGTTTATTTTATATTGCTTTTTCATTCAGGGCAATCATTCTCCACTTGTTTGTGATTTTTATTAAATATGATGCCCACTCATATTTTATGAGAAATGCTTTTGCAAAGTAATCTATTTGATTCAGTATCTCAAAACTTACCTAATGAATAAATATTGCATATGATTAATCTTTTTCTATTTTACAGTTCCAAGCATTTTAAAAAAGAATTGAACCAGAATGGGCAGCTTCATGCTATGCAATAAGCTGCAGATGAATAGAAGCTTTCATCAAAGGTGTTTGAACAGTTCATGTCTGCTTTTGCAATGTTTTCCTTTAAGATTAAATGATGTTTTTCAAATAATTCTTATTTTTTCTCCTTCTTCAGAACTTAACTAAACTGAAATACCTAACTTGTAGTTTATATGATTTAAGAGTTTGAACTCTATAGTTGGATAGACTCTACAGTTTGCTTTCATCACACGGTTGTGTTTGTTTCTTACTGCCTAATGATATGGTTAAAACCATGTGGTTACTCTCTACTGACAAGCAGGACATTTTTTGTTCATAACTGAGGAATATGATACTTGTTTATGATTCTGCCATGCAATTTTTACTTTTGTCTCTACAGGTTCCTGTGGCAATGAGTTCCACAATTTAATTATGAAATATATGAAAAATAATTTCTATTACTTTTATTAAACTGTCTATGAGCTCATTTTATTTCAGACTATTTTTTGGGCAGTAAGACATACAATTGCAAATAATTATTTGCTATTTTTCTTATCTGTACAGTGTCAAGCTATAGCCTTTTCTTTCCTCTCAGAAATTCCTATGTTCTATCATTCTGAATGTGTGGTTATGTTGTTTGGTTTTCCTTTTTCCTAAAATGCATTACTTTGCATTCATCATTGTTTAAATTCAATTGCAATCTTGTAACAATGTCATTCAGCATTGTAAGATCCTTTTGTGAGTCTTTGAAATCAACACAGAACTGACAGTTCTGTGCTATTTATTCCTATTTCCAGATCACTTATGAAAATGCTGAGCAGAAAAAACTCCGGGACAGATCCTTGAGGGCTTATCTGTCAACTTTTCTTCACTTTAACTTCTCTGTTCCTCTTGTTTCTTTAAGTCTAAGTGCATATTGATCTGTAAGGATTTTCTCTTCTCTTGGGAAAAGATTCTATCAAAATCTTTAAAAAATTTTAAGTAGAATATATTGGCCCAATAATATTTTCTTCTTTTTTTTGTTGACTTTTTCCAAACCTCTAACAAAAGAGTCATGAACCACATTGGCTCTTCCTCATGTATGTAATAGTCCTGGTATATACAGTTTTCATGTTACTTGGTGCAAGAGTCAACTCACTGATACACTGTTTCGGTCTTTGGTAGCCTCAGTCACATTTGTCAACTACTGCTGCCTTGTTTTGGTGGATCTTTTCCTTCAGCATACCCCCATATAGCATAGCTCTGAGGTGGGAAACCCTCAGTCTTCCTTCTTGCAGAGTATCATCTCATGAGGTTCATTCAGCTTTCCTGCAATGGCTGTCACTTCCCAAGCACCACGTCTTTTAAACATATCTGAAGTTTTCCTTAATTCACTGATTTGATATTAAGTCATGATCATGACAGCAGCACTTCTCAAAAAGAATGTTAACATGTAAATATATATTAGAAGTAATCCATTGGCTATGCCAGTGTTGATTGGGCAGAAAAGAAGTTATTTATTTACAGAAGGTGAATGGAATGTACAGTTGATGACATGAAGCTTAGTTAAGCTCTGACTACAATATTTGTTCATTTTAAATGGAAATGTTCTGTTTAAATGAAATGTAATTGGAAATCAGTTTTTATGCAAAAGTGTAAATGACTTTGAATGTGACAGACTGTCAGGTTTTGACACAGATTCATCATGGTACTCAAGATTTTGCATTATTGCCTTCCAAGCCATAGGTTTGTCCTGCAGATGGTTTCTGTTTGATTGCTCTAATCATGCCTGGATTCACATATTTTGTTGTTTCCCATGCGTACTCCTGTTTTCCTTTTCCAGCTGAGTGCTGATATAAATTTACAAGGATCAAAAACATCAGAGAAACTGATTCCTTCAAAGATCTACTGTTGAACTTCCATCCCTTGGGAAGGTTGAAGCTTTTAAACATGAGATTCCCGACCAGTTTTACTGGTATGTTGTGGGTCTGAATTCTCTTCCATCTGTACTATAACTGCTATCTTATAGAATCATAGAATGGCTTGGGTAGTAAGGGACCATAAAGACCATCCAGTTCTGACCCCTTGCCATGGACACCCACCAGATCAGGCTGCCCAGAGTCCCATCCACCCTGACCTTGATCACCTCCAGGGCTGGGGCATCCACAACTTTTCTGGGCAGCCATTGCCAGTGCCTCACCACCCCTGAGTAAAAAATTTCCATCCAACATCTAACCTTCTTATTGTCTGTTTATACACCAAATGATGAGAAATGTAATGTATACAAAGCATAGATGTATTGGAGCTGCAGAGGGTCTTCTCAGTAACATCACCTCCACTTCTTTACATACCTCATTCATATTGGTTTTTAGTTGTAGTTCATCATGCGAGTCAAGATGAACACCTGAAAATGGTTTGGATATCCCTGTAGGTTAATTGCTCTATCATTGTTTGAGACGTAAGGGTCCTGATGATTTGGTTGTTTATGGCACTAGACTTTTGGGCTTGGTGTTGAAAAGTCCTAAATGAACAATGTTCTTTAGGAAATCATTGAAAGTACAGAGCACTGCTGCCAGATAGATACAATGGAGGCAGTCATCAAAAAGGACACAGTGCCTTGCATGCCATCTAGCAAATCAAATCAAAGTTCAGGTCTCTGGTAAATGAACAAATTGGAGCTTTGTTATCAGTGCTCTCATTTATTCAGAATTGTAGAATGGTTTGAGTTGGAAGGGACCTCTAAAGATCATCTAGTCCAGCTCCCCTGTGATGAGCATGATCATCTATTGCTAGAACAGGTTGCTCAGAGCCCCATTCAGCCTGTTCTTCCCATTAGTATGAAGTCTGTCTTGGGTATCATAGAAATACGTTGTTTAAAAGACAGACCTGTACAAATGGATTTGAGAAGAAACGTTGACTCATACTGATCATTACCTAGCAATGCTTTCATCTGACTGTTCAGAGGCCCTAGAGCAAACCGTGGAGCCCTCTCCACCCTTCCCATCATGGTCTGTTGTCACAGCTCTCACAGACAATAGCATCCTATTAACAGGGTCGATATCCTTCTATTCCCTAGGTAATGACTGACCGGTGAGCATTTCTAGAGTCCACATCACTAACTCTCTTCTGGAAAACTAAATGAGCTATTTGAGAGACAGGCAGAAGCCAGAGTTACTTATCTGTCTCATCTATCAGCGCAAGGACCCTTTCTAACTGCCTTTCACTATTCTATTAGCTCTACAAGAATCTCTGTATGAAGTTATGGATTCTGTAGCTCTATAAATTGTGCTGGCAAGAAATCAATAAAAACTAAATCCTAGTAAATTAGGATTCCACAAGTGATTTCAGAAAAAAACCCAGATCAGCCAGGTACTTGGATTTGCTTACCTCTAAGCACCTGATCAGTCTTAGTTCAGTCAGCTCTCTGCTGCCTTAGCTCCAGGCATGCAAGCAGTTAATGTAAAGCTACCTTGAAATAAGTTTATTTGCATTATAAACCATGATAAATGAAATATGTGCTTTCCTGAGCACAGCCCTGACTAGAAAAAGATAATTAATTGTTTTGTTTTCTAATTCTTCTGCGTGTCATATTATCTACTTACTTTAGGTGTAAAAGTCACTGGGCTGCATGAACAGAAAAATAGCTACAATCATTTTGCAGTCTGCAACGATGATGGCAAAAGTTCAGAGAGTATTTGGGATTTTTGAGCATCTTTTATGAACACAGAACAGTAAAGCCTGAACTGCAGTCTTCCACTCCTCTTCTAGCCCTCATCATAGAATCTTTGAGGTCAATAAGATCATCTTGTCCAACCAACAACCCATGCCTGTGACTGCCCTAGACCATGATATCTACCCTTTTCTTGAACACATCCAGGGATGGTGTCTCCATCACTTGCCTGGAAAGCCTGTTCCCAAACCTCACTATTCTGCAGTGTTGTTGGCCAGAATGATGGACATCCATAGCTTTGGGTCCTGAAAGCTGCCTTTCATCCTTCCAAAGCATACATCATTGTTGGGTAAAGGGGTATATATCAAACAGGGAGAAGATTTTCTTTGGGACATCAGCACAGTCCCCATCCTTGGGTCAGTACCCAGGCTCAGCCCTGCAGTGCACCATGCAGCTGCTGCATGGCTTAAGGGGAGCCCAGCAGTCCAGTGTTTGCTGAAACAACACAGTCAGATCTCCTGGGCTGAGCAATGGCAGCGTTCTGCCTGGAGAAATAGTTAGCTGAGTCCCCCTGAATATCTGCTGTTTGTAATGGAAATGTTGATATCTTATCTGTGGTGACAATAAGGGAAGAACCAGGAAAGGGAGCCCTTTTATTGGTTTTAAAGTAGAGGCAGATGCATATTCACAATTGTAATCTGTTCAGGACAGGAATTTGCTCCTTGTTATCTGTGGGTCCAAATATAATGTGTTTTTAATTGCTTATTCAGTGCACCTAGCAATTAAGGCAAAATCATATCTCTTCTTTTGAAAATGTATGAGCTTTATAAGTAGAAGTCATTGTCCTTGTTAATTGAAAGTGCAGATTTATTTTCTGTTGATTTTGTGTTGTTTTTTTTTTTAAAGGATTCCAAAAGGTTTTGAAATCCCATTAAAGGGCAAATGTTATCGGATGCTTTTGCTGCAGCCACGAAGGACAAAATGGAGGGTCAGCTCAGTACTTGTGGTGCTTTTTAAGCCCTGTGTTTATTCAGCTTAAATTTAGTGATGTTTTAATATGCTAAGCTATGCTGGACTGTAACTTTCATACTGGATGTCTCTTTCTCTGAGCAATCAGTATCACATCCTTGTCTCTTTGTGCAAGGGCCATTGCTGCATTGTGCACATGTGCTATTCCTAGCAAAACAGTGCCAAGGCCCTGTGTGCTGCAGTTTGTTGGAAGGTTAAAAGCAAATGCACTCCATGAAGGAGAATACAGCTGGAGAAAATGAAAAGTTTCTGGAGACCCAGAACAAACACTGGGCAGAGGTAAGCAAATCAGGCTGGATCAGACAATGAGCCAAAATAGAGTATGTTGCATATGTGCTGTGAATGGTACCTTGTGTCAAAGTTGTAAGAGATTTGTTGACCAAGTTTTTCAGATATTCAGTGTATGAGGTAGGGCCTGATCTCTTGCGTTCATGTCACTTGTTAGGAATGGTTAAACTGAAGAAAGACAGGAAAATTGATGAGACAAGATGAAAATGTTGGCCAAAATACACTTCGTAAATGGAAATACCAGAGGAGACTTTGCGTGTGCTGAACATCTTGGTAGAAAATTCTATAATACAAGCTGCCTAATGATTTTGATATCAGTATCACAGCTGCAGTGGAAGAACTGGGGCATTTTCATCATCCAGGCTACTCTGGTTGGCAGTGGTTGCCAGAATCAAACCTCAGTGCATGCAATCAAACCTCACTGTTGTGCAATGATCCTGCACAAGTCCCTCAGAACTCCTCTTCCCCCTTCAGCAGAGCTGGAGCATGTTTTACATGGAAAGTCTTATTTCATCTTTTTTTCTTTTTTGTCCGTGTCCTTGCAAAAGGAATCAAATGGACACATCAAGGCTTTTCTTCCTAAAATTCTTTGCCTTACTCTTCATTTCGCCTTTAAATTACTAAGTGCTATGTTTCACAGAACAGCTCCAAAGAAAGACACAAGGCAGCTGCTTCATTTAATGCTGCTTGACAAAGTGAACTTGCAAGACCTCCCAGCAGTGACCTGCTCACTCATTTAAGCACAGTGTAATTGCTGAATATCTGACTCACCTCTGTCTTTCAAATGCACGTTATGCCTACATTTTTAGGTATGACTTCAAAATATGGAGCTAAACACTATCTTTATTGCTGTGCTGTTCTTGTGTGGATGTCTGTCAATCAAATGGATGCTCAACCTTTTCTCCTGAGAGGAGAAAATAATGTGGGACAATATTTATTGGTCTGTAAGAACTGAGTACTTTAAAACCGTGTGTTTCTGTGTTCCTGTTTCAGTGTAATTAGATTTCATGTAACAATATTTTTGTTCTTTCTCTTCAAACACAGCAAACATTTGATTTGTGAATATTTTGGGAGTGTCAGTCAGTGTGCAGTTCAAATTTTGAGTTGTTCAGTGGCTCTCTGACAGGGAACTGTGTATTACTGGCAAAATTCTGGAGTATCCAGGCCTGCTGTGGCTGGTTGAATGCAGCAGTTTTCTACCTGAGACGCCATCAAGGTACAATGTATCTGTCTAAGGGTTTACCCCAGAGGGACCTGTGTGCATTTTGTATGTCAAATAAAGAAGATCCAACTTCAGTGGTCTGCCATAAACTCTGGGAATGCTGGGTCCCTTCCAGCAGAATGCTTTTAAAGTGCAGAGCTTGCCTTGTTCCATAAATCCTTTTTGATCTCATTTTCCTCACCTTTCCCTCCTTGTATAAATATGACTTGGTCCTAAAGCCAGAAGCCAGCTTTGGAAGAAAGTAATTGCACAAGGTGGTGTTTACATTAAGAATTATTGAAGTTAGATGAGAATTTGGGGTGAAGCTGTTTTGCTACCTGCTAAGTCATAAATGATATCTCAGATGAATTTATAGTAGCTCATCCTTATGTTCTATAATTCATATGGATTTTTAATTCTCCTTCAAGAAACGTTCTGCCTACAGTGATGTGCATTTTTTACCTTTTTTTTTCTCTCCTTCCATTCCCAAGCTGGTAAGTGAGGAGAAGGTGTATTTGAGGCATAGACTAGAAATTACTATGTCTGTATGCAATATAGCCATGAGAAATACAATATATCTGACACTACAATGTGAGTGAGCCAGTTGACTGAAGTCGCTAGACAAGTGCTGTGAATATGATACAGGGTGTGATTTCTTCCTCCTTCCTAAAATAAAATAAATCAGCTGCATCATTTTTCTCTCCATCTGTTACGACAGCAGCTAAGAGAGTACCATTCAGTTTTACTGTGCTGTGTCTGTAATATAGAAGCCTAAAGTTGTCTGAGATAACACTCTTCACTACCTATATCTCACTGGAAGGTTCCATGTAATCAGTATTTTGGGGATTATGTCCAGACATCGTCTTGGCTTTTGTTAGGATTCTGTCAACTATGGTTTTGTGTTTGCATCTGTCAGTTCCAGAAACTACAGGGCTGGTGAGAATGTTTTATATGGACACTCACTCCCCAACTTGCAAGTCAGAAGGGAATTCTGAAGTTTTCATTCAGTCTGAACTTCTCTAGCTCACTCTTAGGGTGAAAAAAGCACAGTTTCTTGGATTTATATTCACTTTTGTTAGGAGAGCACAATGTGCTGTAGAAATTGGTTTCCTTTGCCACTGCAATGCCAGGGGGCAACTTTGAATACCAAAGAAGAGCTGTGAACTCATCTCACCGTAAAGTTAGGTGGGAGAGATGACCAGGGAGTTTCCATTTTCAGACTGAAAAGAAATACTTGAGTGGGACACAGCTGTTAATCTTGAAAAAACATTAAAAAAACCCTTTCTCGTGTTTATTCATGTTTGAAATAGTTTTCAGAGCCAGTTGCTTATTATGTCTTACTTAACACTTTAGCATATATTTTTTTTAGTCCATCAGTGCTTTCAGAGAAACTCTAATCAAGCTGGGCAGATGGCATGGAGAGAACAGGAACAGTATATCACAAAAGAGATGGTTGTCAGTGGCCAAATGGGTTCTTAGAAGAATGACTTGAATCTTCACAGATCCATTTCTTTATAGAACAAGAAGCTGCTGCGGTCTATGAGCACCAATGCCTCTTCATGCACTGATGGGAGCGAGGTACAATATTAGTGGAAAGTGTTTTTTTTTTTTTTAGGTAAAAGAACTGTAATCTTCATCTGGGTTTAGCTTTCCTTTCCAAAAGACAGAGAAGACTATCCCAAATGTGGGAAACAAATGGGAACAGTTGACAAAAATAAGATTCAATAGCAGAACCTTCAAATTCATTAGAGGCTCAGCAGCTTTCTTAAGTGTTTTCTGTCCTTTCACATTTCCTTGATAGATAATGCTGCTGTATCTCACTGCTGTTCTGTGATCTCTTTCATTACTGGAATGGGCTCATTCTGATCTTTTTAATGATTTCTGAGTACATGATTCTAATGATCACAGCGTGGTCCAAGGTGAGGAAGTACATCTGAAATGAATGACTGATGATTTAACTAATCATGACCTGAATCACAGTAAGCATTTTCAGAAAACATCAGCCTGGCTCCAGGCAGAGGTATTTGTCTGGTAGGGAGGAAATGTTTAATCTAGAATTTGACTGACTTGTTTCATTGGTTTGAGACTTCTCACTATGTGCAATAACAACAGCAAGACATTGAACGCTTTCTCCTCACAGACATTTCACTTTTCTGTCTTTTGACGGTGTTATAAGGCTTCCCAAGCACCATATTGGAGTGAATTAACGTGCAGTTATTCTCTGTGCTCATGCTAAATTATTGGTTTACCCATACTAGTTATTTTATTCACAGAGAAGAGGAGGACATGGTCCCACATTTCTGGCAGCATCACAGAGCTGGAAAAACGAGCTGTTACCAAAGATCAGCAGTGACTGACCTTCTTATCAACAAGTCATTTTTTTGAGACAGTTTTTCATAGGATTGAAGGTGACTGGGATGAATTTCTTTGTTTTGCAGGTAGAGTTGGAAAAATCACTATTGTGCCTTTCCCAGAAGGGTCATGGAAGATTAAAGTGCACATCCCTTTCTTTTTAAACTATTTGTTTGACAGAGCTTCTTCTTACCCACATTCTCACTCATTTCCATTTTCTTTTATCCTTGGAACTTTTCCCACTCTGTCCCTCTGACAATCCCTTTCTCTGTGTTTCTTTTATCTGTTCTACATGTTGTTTTGTCTTTCTCTATTTATTTCCTTCTTCTGCTTTATAAAATCAGCTAAAATCCCTGTCAGTCTACCCTATCTTCTCTGACAGCAACTCTCAGGCTTCCCATCTCTTAACCTGTTACCTCACTTTTTCTTTTGTATTCTTATGATGTGGACAAGTTTTACTGTAATACTCCTCTGTGATGTGTATGTTTGCATGGAAAGTTAGGCAAAGTAGAGATATATATCCTGCAAATATCAGAGGTTTTTTTTATTGTTACTGCAGCACTGACTTTAAATTTTTTTTTTTGACAGTATCATAGAATCATAGAATGTCTTGTGTCGTAAGGGACCTTAAAGATCATCTAGTTCCAACCACACCAAGATTTTTTTTGTGTGTGTATAAAGTGAGAAAAGAAGTTAATAGCATAGGTTTCTTACAGATACTACCTTTTACCTTTCTTCACCCTCACCAGAAGCACCATCAGAAAATTCAACATGTGGTTATTTTTAATCACAAATTTGTGAAGTCAGTACTGTGCAGCATTTTCCAAGGCACATGTAGCCTTGTTATTACAAAATACAATACAAATTTGTCAGGTTATCAATAAAAAATAAAGACTTCTAAAAAAATATGTAGATACTATGTTGTATGTTGAGGCTTTAAAGATTTTGCAGTGTTTTTTCTTTTTCTGTGTGCATGCTGACCAGCAATGAGCAGATCCTATTTTGTCCAGAGTTTAGGGAAATCATAGAATCACAGAATATTATGGTTGGAAAAGACCTCTAAGATTATTCAGTCCAACTGTCCACACACCACCAACAGTGCCCACTAAACCACGTCCCTGATTACCACATCTACATGTTTTTTGAACACTTCTGGGGACTCCCTTGTGGTGGAGTGACAAAATGATGTGTTAATGGTGGCACACCATTAAGAATTTTCAGATTGTTAGATTTGAAAATCTGTCAAATTGAGATTTTTCAAATATGCCTCAGGAATAAATCTTTGCATAAAGAAGATGCTTAAACGTGCAGACACTTGAACACAAAACCAAAGCTTTCTTATGCTTTGAGATTCTTATGCTAACAAGTTTCTTTCAGCAGAAATAGCACTTACATGCATAAGTAGGTGTGTATGCCCACGCTGACATGCATACATGCAGCTCCACACGTGTACATGGGGGGAGAAAGGGAAAGGATATTTTTCACTGTTACTCTCAGAAATTTTAGAGCAAATTCAAGGAGTAATTAAATTTTGTCTGCTACGTTCAGTATACTAAAGGTGCAGTAAAGGTGCAAAGATATAAACGAGCACAAAACCCACTGCAGTCAGAATCGACAGGCTGAGATCTCTGGAATATGTAATGTCTTCCCTTTCTCTTCAGAGCTTTCTTTCAAAAGTAGCAGTGAGCATAATTTATTGTCCTAGCAAGAAATAAATCGTTTTCTGAGAACAGCACTGGGCTTCTGCCTGCATATTTCATGCAGCTGTGATTATGGAAAAAAAGGGTGTTTGAAAATGAACCATCCCCGATTGCATCCTTGTTATGAATACATTCATTTCCATTTCCCTGTTTTGTTACACTATGGAGACATTTTATGTTCTTTTTTTAGATTTATTTATTTCAATTAATATTTATTTTTTAATCAAAATGAATATGTCACGAGGAAATTCATCCTTTTAAATGTGGTCCCTTACCGAATATTGAGGTATCTTTGAACGATTTCTGTTCTTTCTCGGCAGTGAGTTTTACCCCAAAGCTCTCAGAAGGAGATTGACAGTCTTTGTGGGGAGAATCATCACTGCTGGATTTCTTTAACAGAAGACAGAGTGGGCACACTTAGACCCAGAACTGGAGCACTTGGGCTGTTCCTGATATAAGGGTCATGTTTTCCATGATTCCTCTATAAAACTTCACACAGCAGTAGAAATTTCTGAACGAGTGCTGTGCAAGGAGAGGAAATGTGAAATGATGCATTAGAGATGTACTCTGGCACACTGTACATAATCTATGAAATTCCAATTGTTCAGAAAGCTTACAGAGCTAAACCTTGACAACTTTGTTGTAGAAAGACAACCTGTGCTCAGGAAAATATCTGGGTAATGGCAAAATATCAGTCACGCTCCACACTGCGAGCTTAGTGGAGCCTCATTGTGCTCTTGTTTTAATACTTTGCAATGTCTGAATACAAATAACAGAACCAGAAAGACCCAAAAAGCCTATCAGAAAGAGGTAAATCTTTGGGATTTTTCCTTGACTTCTGATAGAGCAAAATGGGGTGATAACATCTTCACACCTGCCTGTTATACACCTGGCAAATCCAATCCTCCCCACCAATGTATCTAGCTTCTACAGAAAAGACTGAAAATACAAATGACATCAGTTATTATTAAAAAAATAAGAAATAATTCTTATTAAAGGAGTTGCAGCAATGCCCACCTACCTGTCTACTAACCTCATATCATTATCTGTTCTCCACTCTTGTGATATTACATGATTCTATGATTCTCTGTCTGTGTGTCTACACTATACAGTAAGGTAGGTAGTGCTGCTGGAAGTTGAAGCTTGAAATATGTTCCAGGTATGAGGGCTGAATGTAAATGAGGGTAAATGAGGCCCCATGTTCTGAAGGCAGTTAAGACTGAAAGAGATGTGTGGTAAAACATGTCATGCTTCAATACATGAAACACTTGCTTTCAGGTCACAGTGGCAAGGATCAGAACTTCATCTTACAGATTGTGCTTGCTGGAAAATTCTCTTCTCTGGTTCCTCAAACTATTGCACCAGTTGTTACTACAGAGATTAAATGCTGCTGACAAACTCAGACATTCTTACCTCTTTGGGACATCTCTGGGCTTGTTCAATTTTGCAATTCCTTGCATCTACAACCACTGATTAGGAATATTAGAAACCTATATAGCCCCCTCTCTCCTTTTTTATACATATAGCTAATGGTTTGTGCCATTAACCTGTATTCTCTGCAGCTATTGATGTTTTCTGTTGGATGTGGTGTAATCTAACTTTTATTGCTAAACATGAACTCAAAATGAAGACTTTTCTTCTACTTTGTAAGATTTTCTTAACAGTGCCCCCAGGTGGGTAATTTAGACCTGAAAACAGGGTCTTTTACTAATGGAGTAGTATTTTCTGACAGTAACAGATTCAAGAACCTTTTCTTGTGAGGCATCCAATAAGGAATATCAAATATATCCTTTTTACTATCCCTTAACAACGGTGAGTCTTGGGGCCTTGCAAATCAATTCTTAATAAAAGAAAAACCTGTGCTATGGAGTCCAGCTACACTCCTAATCTGAGTTCTTAATAAATTTTATATAAAACTTTCACCGTCTAGAGGGATGCTCAGAAAAATACAAATCGAACTCTCAATCCACACAACCACAAAGCCATTCTTAGCTCACTTTGCCTGTACAAATTAGGGCCTATAGTAAGCAGTCTTCTAGCAAGGGCTTCCCAGAAGTCACCACATTAACAATATGGTTTCTCTTCGATACTCTTGCATCCAGAGAAATCATCAACATGGCTGTAACAGATTCTTTTAGTGCCTCTCACAGGACGAACTAAAGAAGCTGTGTCTATGCCAGGTAAGGAGGCAGCTAATTAATTGCTGTTTGACACGTTGTGATATTTAGAACACACTGAACTTGGGATTTTGGGGATGCTCTTAGCTATTTCTGAGTCTGTTCATCTGAGAAGTAACTATCTTCAAGTTTTTTAACAGAAAAATCCTTTATTTTGTTAGGAATGCTCTGCTGTCTCAAGAGTTTTGTTTGGGTTTTTCTATGAATGCCAGGGAGGAAAGCTGTGCCGAGAAAGGCATGAAGAGAATCATGTTCTGCTTAATTATGATACTTAAAGAATCTGTTCTATTTTTAAGCTGAACATTTGATTCATCACAAATATAAAGAAAAAGTGATTTCAGGGTGTGTGCTTCTGGCATCGTATTTTGTACAGTACTGGGAAATGTTATGAGGAGAGTCCATTCATGTTGTACTTCCTGGTTTTTCCTCCTTGGGAATATTCTTTGATGAAAAAAGTATTTAAAAATCCATTACCATCAGTACCTTGGGTTGCTTTGAATTGGAATGTGGGAAAAAGCACCATAAACTATTTTCTATTTTAGAAGCAATTCATACTGAAATATTCTGCTGCAGCACAATTTACTCTGCAGATAGATTGAAACAAATAATGTGTAAGTGCTTTGTTTTAAAATATTGGTATGGATAAAAATGTATTATTCAAGAGAGCTCCTTGGGATAGTTCTGAAATAGAAAATAGTGTATGCAGATGGTCTTATATACATATGTAAGTGAGAAACTTGAAGCAGCAGCAGCAAATGAGACCCAGCTGTGATTCCATCAGGTGCTCTGCAGGGATGCTTTCTAACTTGCAGAGTTTATTTTCCCTTCCTCTTCCTGTTCCAAAGGCCTCGGTAAATAATGGAAAATATTTATTCTCTTCTCTGCCCATCTTATTTGACCTTCACTCACTTCTCAAACATCCTTGATAAGAATTTGATTGTTACTCAATCAGCATACACTATTATTTCTCCCGGTTTGTGTTACTGATTTTGAGCTCTTCATCCTCACTTCATCTTCAGTGGTCAGAAGGAAGACCTATTTATCCATGTTCTGACCATTTCTATGCTTCATTTGAGTGTTGATGCTCTAAGCCCCCTGAGGCGCACTCACACTTGGACAGGAAGGAACCAGTGTGCAGCTTATCCTTTAATACACTGGACACTGCTTCTCATGAAAGAACTCTTAATGCAGCCTCTCTTCCTCCTCTGTATGGCTGCCATGGACCTACAGCAGCTTATGCCACTTTGCAAACCTTGAATTGAACTTCTGCTGTGGCCCAAACCCCTCTCCTATATCCCTCATGAAAGGCCTTATGTTAGTCTTTCTTCTGGTAAGTGCATAAAAGCTGTTGTGGATTATAATACTGGAGAAAAAGTCTATAGGCAACACCACAGATTGTAGAGAACATACTTAATTTTTGACCCTGAGAGAACTGGTCATAGGAGGAAAATTTCAAAGCAAGAACTGATATATGTGCCTTGTTATTTCAACTTCTTGATATGCACTGATGTACATTTTCTGTTCATCTATTTAAGATGAAGAAGCTGTATTCCAGTTTACATTTTATACCCCATAAAATAAAATAAAATAAATAAAACAAAACATGAGGATAAGGGATGTCTTTAATACTAAAAATGTATGTTATCAGCTTTAGTAGGCATAGAATGAGTAAAAGTGAGTATTCTTTACACATACATCAAATGTGTGTATTCTGTAGAATCCTTTTGATGTGTGGATATTGTTTGTCTTTGAGTGGCAATCGTGCAGCTCACACAATGGCATTATCATGTAGACCATGAAGTTCAGCTCTCCAAATACATTCTGCTACAGCAGGTGGAATATCATCTTGTTTTTAAAATGGAGTAGAAATATAAAAGAACAAGAAGCAATTTTTTTTTTTGGGGGGGGGATGGGGAGAGGGTACAGACAGTAATTGTGGTAGACCTCATGACAACAAGATCAAACATTTGGAACCCTCTTTAGTCAAAACTTTTATCACCATGAGATAAAAATACCATTTCATTCTTTGCAGTATCAAGGCTTAGATTTTCAAAACAACCAGTTATTTCAGGTGCCCCAGTTTATAGTTTCCTAGTTTTATTCCACTGTACTATATATGAGTCCTATTTTTGCAGAAAGACCCTTCAGAAAACAAACCTCCTCAATGACGTTTAAATTGGAAGTACACAATCCCTCCTTATCTGTGAATAATTCAGGACCAGATGATTCTAATGTAAATACTTAACATTTATCCATATCAGAGTCAGTTAATATTAGAGAAACAGTTTGAAAAGCTATCAGTTTTCATTAATGTTTTATGTGTATGTGAAAGGAAAGAATAAACTATTCATAACATCCAGATTGGACAGGACAGAGGGTGATGGGGGTTAGTCCCACAGTTCACGAAGAGCAGCTTTTTAGAAGTCAGATAGTTAGCACTAAAATAGTTTAGTGCTGAGCTTGTGGAATCTCTATTATTTGGGGTTTTTATGAAATGCTTAGCAATTATCAGTTGCAGCTTATCTAGCCTTGCAGAAGAGTGACTAGGTGAGTTTTGTCAGCTCAATTTCTATCATTCTGTGCATGTATATATCATACAATATCACAGAATTGCAGGGGTTGGAAGGGATCTCTAGAGATCATCAAGTCCAACCCTCCTGCCAAAGCAGCTCTCTCACCCAGGTTGCACAGGTAGGTGTCCAGGTGGGTCCTGAATGTCTCCAGAGAAGGAAACTCCACCACCTCTCTGTGCAGCTCCAGTACTCCATCACTGCACTGTGAAGAAGAATGTTGTATATATTCTCAACATCGTGTATATAATTTAATACATGCAAATGGTTTTATTCTCTTGTGTATATATATATATATATATATTACACATATACATTATATTGGCAGCTTAGGGGCAAAGCCTGCTGGAAGAGTAGTTTCGTGGTTAGATTTCTAATTTTTCACACTGTGGAATGAAAAGCTGATCAGATAAATAATGACAGAGACTGCTGTATTTGCCAGGTAGGCAAGAGCACGGGAAGTGCAAAGGTTTTAACAGCTCATTCTTTTTTATCTCCAGGAAAAGTCTGCAACGGGGCCACAAGGTGGCAGATGAGCTGCAAAGATTATGGATTAACAGCTGTAAAATAGAAAGCAGACCATAAATGACAAATTTTAAACCAAGGTATAAACGGTAGAGTGTTGTTGAGTACTTTTAAAAACAAAAGCCACAGGACAAACAAACAAACAAACAAAGCAACAAACAGATGTGGTTCCTATCAAATAACAAAGTAAATTAAGTATCAGCCTCCTTGACCATCTTATTGCAACAGGTTGGGGTTCTAATTGTATTCAGTGGTATCTAAGTCAACCACAGGTCAGCTTTTGGGTAGGCTCCTTGCCTTGGGCACTGTTCTAATGAATTTGTTACGACTGACATTTCACCAGTCTTCAAGCATGAATTAATTTTTATTTGATGCTCTGGTACTGTAGAGAAGAACAAGAATTTCCCTTAGACTGGAGTATAGCAACAAGTGTGTGTTTGTTCTGAAGCCCACACCTTCCTGTAAAAACCTTTGCATATCTGCTGTTTGTAGAAGGAGTTAAAGAATTATCAGTACTGATTTTCCACAGTATAGAAGTGATAATCAGAAAAGGCAAACCCAGATCCTAGTTCTGGTCTCAGAGGTTCAGCCAACATTTGTTTAATAGACTCAATTTCCATCTGGTGGCTCAATGCATTTTGTTCTTGACTTTTTTTTCTGCATGACTTGTAATCAAGCTCAACAAATCCTCCTCAACTACTATTTTTTTTCCTTCTTGCGCTGGACTAACTTACAGATGCTGTCCAAACCACTCCTCAGATATCAAACAGACAGGAAACATCCACAATAAGCTCCAGTTCATAGAATCATAGACTCATTAAAGTTGGAAGAGACCACTAAGATCATCTAGTCCAACCATCAACTCATCCCCACTAAATCATGTCCAGAAGCTTCAAGAATATTTTTCACTGCTTTGAATTATTGCTCCAGTTTTCAGGTGGTATAAAAGCTCCAGCCCTTTTAGGTCCCCATCAGCACCTGCCTGGTTGGTGTTATCTGTCTGTGCCACATCAGATCAGTTCAGCCTCAGGGAGGGAAGGCTAATAAACCTGAGCATCCCTGAAGGAGGTAACACCACAGTTATCCTGTCCTCTCGAGACTATTGTGTTGAACTCCCTGATTTTCAGGTCTTTATTAACTTGTTTGCTCCAAAAAAGACTTGAATTCTCTTTCAGATTCTTTTTTCAGGGTCTGAGCACATCCTATTCTTGTAGGATCCATTTAAGACATAGTGTAGATTTTAGACAGTGACAGCCTCTCACAAGCAGTAATAAATCTAATCTGAATGAAGATTTGCTGCTTGCTAATGGAAACAATAATAATTCAATTGCTTTTGTAGTTCTAAATAATTGTATTGAATAATTAAATGACAATTTATTCTTTTTGTTTTGAAAGCATTCCTCTTACGGTTCAGCTTGTTCTGTTTCGTTGTTGATTCTTGTGTGTTTGATCTTATATTTGTTATCAGAAGAATATACACAGAAGTGCTCTTAAAATGCAGTTACATAAACAATTTTCTGCCTGTGGTCTTGTGAAAGACACTGTAATTATATGAGTAAATTTTTTGGTCATAAATAATTCAGTCAATATTAATTACATATTCTTATTTAGTAATCATTGAATTTTGTATCTTCTGTTCATTAGTTTTTCTTTCATTACAACAGTCTCTTATAAGCTATTGTCATATATTCCAAAAGGACTCTGTTATAGTCAGAGGAAGTGACTGAAAAAGAATTTCTGGCAATGTTTTTTTAAAGGTTTATCCTGTTTCTGTTCTTTTCTTGCTTCACTGTCCTAAGAACAGGAGCAGAAAAATTTTCAGAGTACAGAAGAGAAATGTTCATTGTGCTTTTTGTTTTCTGATTGTTTATGGTGGTTAATCACAATAGATTATTATCATTTATCAATTAAATTATTCAGAATTCAAGAATATCAAGAATGCTTTTACTCTCCATGTGTTTCAAAAGGTGAGTATGAATTAGTAGCTTATACGTATCCACGAATCCAGCTTGTTACAGTGAGAGAAGGAAGAGTACATTTTTATTATGAAATGCACATTCCTAGAGTATCTACACTGAAAAATGAGAATGATAAGTTCCTGTTCACGTTATAATGTGAGCATCCATAGCTTTGACCGGTTTTGGAGGAGCTAAAAGCATTAGATATGTCGCAGCTGTGGACATCAATTCAGTTTAATGGCTCCTTGCTGGACTGGTACAGCAGAGTCTGGAA
Organism: Callipepla californica brunnescens; assembly: GCA_023055505.1. Taxonomy (NCBI): domain Eukaryota; kingdom Metazoa; phylum Chordata; class Aves; order Galliformes; family Odontophoridae; genus Callipepla; species Callipepla californica. The sequence goes on from JALIRH010000006.1 coordinate 5,597,525, forward strand.
GTGCTGATTTTCTCTAGGTACTGCAGTGCTTACAACAATGAGGTAAAATAATTTAATTCAGGTAGTACTTAGCTACTCTTCTACTTTGTATTTTCTGATTTATCTCGGTTAGCTATTTCTGTCCCTAAACAGCTGCTTAAACAAAGTCTCTTTTCTCCAAAGAAAATGTCTTTGACCGTTATCACAAAACTTACAAAAATCTACCTGCTCCTTTTTAATCAACTCTTTTGATGTTATTCTTCAGAAATGAAGACACTAAGATGAGTCATTCAGAGAACTGTTTTCTTGGAGAAAGAAGGACATATTTAATAGTTTTATTGACCACATCATTTTGAGTTCTAAAGGTTTAAGCAACAAGGAAACAGCAGTTGAGAAGTTACCAGGCGTGCAGTTTTTTAAGCTTTTTGGACATTCTTAGTCTCTTCAATTATATTACTACTTTTGTCTGACATCCTGAATTAAGTCAATATGCTTTTGGAAAAAAATCATGCTACGAGATGTTGTACACAGGGACTATTTGCACAGATGTCTACATCTTCACTCATCACCCTTACCTTTACAGAGACCAGAGGAAATACATCAGACTTGTAATGTGTTATACTCTTACATTTCTCATCCTAAAATAATTTCCATTAATCACATTCTTGAGATGTCTTTTTCTTTTTGCTGATCATAAAGAGATGGTAAAGTGATTAGTTTGGCAGGTAACATCTTTTCTGTGGATGTTTTAAGTGAGCTGAAATCCCAACCACACAGAAACTGTGAAATAAAATGGTAAAACAGTGCTTATGGCAACAGAAGAGTCAGATTTTTTTTGTATGAGTCATTGACCCTGTTGTCAGGGTCTGTGAAAGAGCTAAATCAACATCACAGTTGATTTATACTTTACAGTATCAACCTGCAGATTTCTATTTACAATACTGTGATTAGTTATAATATTATGCCACGTTTACAGTAATACTATGATTATGAGTCATTATATTATGATGTATTTATTACTCAGGTCAGAAAAAGAAAGAGAAGCTAACCCTAGAAGACCAAATCAAAATCATTATGAATTCAAAGACTATCTGCATGGATCAGGTTTAAACAAAGCATTTATAATTAAAGTATGTGTGTTTTTCCTCAGAGTCCTTTCTGAGGAATCTCAGGTATTTCATGCACTTTTTATAAAGTTCTAATGTGGTACTCCACCTGAGAAATGAAGTAGATATGTACTGGCTTGATAATAGCTGAACATTGTCTTCATTTTGCAAACTATTGGATTTTAGTTAGTAAATGAATGTAGTGCTCTGAAGAGATTTTCTGCCATTGTAGGTATGCAGTGTACATGGAGAACTGCCTTGCTATTGAACAGTGGAATAGAGTGGAGATTATAAGAGAAGAAGGGGATGACTATCAGAAGAGAAAATGATTAATTTCTTCATAATTTTGGCAGTAAATATGAGGAAGATTAGATAGTTGCTAAGACTAGGTAAGAAATGCATTCCTGCAACTACCAACATAGGAATGAAAGCACGAATGCAGAACTCTGTGAAATGGCATATTACAGCCTTGGAAACTATTACAAGTGGAACTTCAAAGAAAGCAAAGTGAAAGAGATGACGGGTTGGCAATATTTTTGCACTTATTCTGGAAACATGTATGTACAAGAATCCAGCAATAAAAAACATTTCCTGACTTAAACTCACATCTATCTTGCCTGTAAGGAACCTTCAAGTGTACTCACGGACTATTTTAGCAGATGAAATATTGCCAAAGTTGATTAGCTCAAGTTAACAGGCTCCATGAATGTTCTGAGAGTTCTGGAATTAGTTTTATGTTCTTCAGTTATGTTATTTCTTTTTCTTTGAGTGAGAAATTACAAAAAGAGACTTCCACAGATGTAAGATAGTTATACTTTTCTCTCTTCTCTGTGGATATTTCCTTTTTGCAGTCAGTAATTTTTCATCAAGTTATGAGCTGAAAAATCTCCGCACAGTGACTCAAAAGTCATTGTACAATACTAAGAAAATGTCATCAACAGCTGAATCTGTAGCAAATTGCTTTTTCTTTTCAAATTCTATTTACACTGCAAACAAAAAATGTCTGCCTGTTGAAAATAAGTCCATTTAGTGCAGATGTTCTTACACAAATACTTGTTATCTTTCATCACTGCTATCATTTAATTCATTACTTTGGTCAAAACATCTTCAGGAGTCTTTGTTTATCTATGTATTACCTCCAATAGAGGTAATACAATCAATTTCAATATTCTTCATTCCAGCGTAGCTGGCCACCTTTCAAAATGCAGTAACACACCTTGCAACAGACTTCTACAGCTGCTTTGGCAGGAGTGCTGGACTCTATAATCTCTAGAGGTCCCTTCCAATCACTATGATTCTGTGATAATTGCCATATTCTTTTTGTGTCCAAAACAGTCTACTAGGAATGACAAACTCTGCCTATGAACCTTGTTAGATATATTGTCCAAATCTGCCTTTGTAAGGACTCTGCATGCTACTGTTTCAAACCATTTCAGAGGCTGGGTGTCATTGCTTAGCTTTTTTTTTTTTTTTACTTTAGTAGTGTAGATACAGCTTTTACAATAACCAGAGTTATGCATGGATTTTTATATCTTAACTATCAGTACTCAACAATCTGCTTCTGCTAATAAAGGTTGAAGAGTTGTGTGCCAGTTCTGTACAATGCCAGTAAAAGTCAAGATTTTAGTATCTTTGAGGCTAAACTTCAAAGGAAGAACACATAATTCAACAACTCTGGAACTAGATTGTTCTATTAAGTACTATTCTTTTTAGACAAATGCTTCTAAAAGCCAAAATTTCACTTAATATCTCAGCTGACTCAATAACCTGCTATGACTTCCTCCCTTTAGCCATCATGGCTATTGGTGGCAACTGAATTCATGAACTTACCAAAAAAGCAAAACTTTATTACCTGAGCCAAAAACTACATATTTTATCTGTAAGAAACCAGCAGACTACTGCAGACTTGGGCTAGCTGGTAGATGAAAGCATGATTACACACTGAGCCAGTGTATTATTACACTTTCACTTCCTCTGCTGAAAGGTCTATTATCTTTTCTGTGAACATGATCTAATGTCTGTGGAACTCAGTGTGAGCTTTTCATTGAGTTTAATCGACTTTGAATCAAGATATAAATGTGAAACCTCTTTTTACCAGCTAGAATTAAACAGAGCATAAGAAATATGAAGAGGAGATCTTTAAATATAGCTACTCATTTATCTATCTCTCTACATATACTATAGCATCTTGATATTTGTCTATCTTCCACATAAACACTGGCTTGAACATACCTGAAATAGCTATCTGATAGGGATAATACAATATATGAAGTAACCTGGTCTACAATTAATCAAAGGGATGCAAAAAAGCAATTTAGGTACAACTGATAGAAAGATGAAGATTTGCTGGTGAAAGGAAAAGAGGAGTAGGAGTTCTCAAAAGTCACTTTCCCAGAGGGAAACTGAGTAGTTGTTTCATGGTGGGTGTTTTTTCCTGTTGCTACTCTGAATAGTTTGACTCTCTTAGTCAAATTTATTAATTATTTTTTAATTAATACATTAAAACTTTGTCATGTTGCCCAAATTCCCATCCAGAATGGCCTTAAACATTTCCAGGGACAGGGAATCCAAAATTTCTCTGCACAACCTGTTCCAGTGACTCATCACTCTCACAGTCAAGAGTTTCTTCCAAAGTAAATAATTTTACCAACAAGGTAGAGGATTTTCTAATGAAGAGGATTAGAGGATTTTCTCCAGGTTATTAGTACATATTCTCATATCTACTTATTGATGAGGAACTACCTTAGACTCTAAAAGGAATTGTATATATTATAGTTCTGCATAAACCATAGATTTCCCCACTTTCAGCCAGTGACATAATGGCACAATTACAAATCTTACTGTGACTGTTGGAAAGCACGTTAAGATATTATTCCTGCAAATTGTGGTTGATTACCACAAGAAGTCTACACAAATGGAACTGCATTAGAGGAGTTGTAGCGATAGATGGACTGATTTAAATGTGTAGTATAGACCATAAATTAGTAAACATTCTCAGTAGACCAGCTATTTCAGCCACAATTATTTATTGTAGTGAAGATTAACATACATTTGATGGATATATAAAAGGCAACAGAAATTAGCAACTGAGAGAGCATTACCTGGCATGGAGCTGGAATCAAATTATTCTTTGTATCAAAATCAGAAATACCAACACAGTTGAAATTTTGCACAGTTCGTCACTGCTGACAGAAAAATCACCTGGCCAGTATTATGTTGTCTATAAATATACTATTGTAACTTAGCTACTTACATACTTTTACAAAGAAAAATGTATTTTAATAACATAACACTGACTACTTTGATCTACTAAATCCAAATCCCTTTGCAGAGAGTACTAACTACATTCAAGGATTTGAGGCCAGGTTTTCTAAGTTTCCCTATCTTCTCCTGTATCTTCCAGTCAGCTGGCATCAACAAGTACTATGCATTCTACAGGAAATCATAGAATTATTAAGATTGGGAAAGGCAATTAAGATCATCAAATCCAACCACCAAACCATCCCTATCGTACCACAAAACAATGTCCCTCAGTGCCACATCTCCATAGTTCTGGAACACCTCCAGGGACACCTCTCTGGGCAGCATGTGCCAATGCATTACCTCTTTCTGAGAAGAAATTTTCCCTGGTCTCCAACCTGAAGCTCCCCTTGGTGCAACTTAAGGCCATTACCTCTTATTCAAAACTATATTTTTAGTCTATTAATCAAGCTTTGATCAATCAAACCTGGAAACTTGAAGCAGAGTTTAGGGCTGTGATGTGGGTAATGCCAAAGCTCTGAATGAACACTGGTCTTTTGTGATAGCATTAAATTTATTCTATGTGAAACCAGCATCTAAATTAAAATTTCTCTAGTAACAGTGCATCATCCCTAGAGAGCTGTTTTTGATGGCAAATGAGAATAAAAGGAAGGGAATTCAGAGAAACAGTAATTTTTTTGACATTACCTTTTTTTTTGAACTTATTGAGGGTGATCACGCTTTCTTATCCAATTTTCACTTGACCTATTGACCTCAATTTTCCTTAATACTGGTGGAGACAAGTAGGCACAGCTAAAGCATGACTCGTCTCCTAAATGGAGACAACTGAGTCAGATGAAACCCTCAGACATGCTTATTTCTTTCCATTGATTATATAGCTCAGATGTAAGTGCTCACATTACGGATACATAATGTTAGGAATGATGAAGCCTCCTATAAAGACACTGCTCTAAATGCAGAAGAGTACTTTCTATTCCTCCATTCACCAAGCACTAAAGGAGCCAATCAATTACATGCTTAAATCTTGACCAAGGAATAATTCCTGATATGCTGGTTCAGGTACAAGTCTCAGAACAGCAGTAAAAATTCTCAGTAATATTATAGGGGAAATACGTAATAATCATTATATATCTTATTGTCTTTGGGCTGGTGGCTGATTTCTGCTCAGCTGTAGATGATAAGCATTTTACAGCCTGGAAATTCAATGTCAGCATTGAGATCTATCATAAAATCTTTGAAATACAACTGACGTTAAAGAATGTTTCATTTTATTCATTGATTTTGTCAGTTTATGTGATAAAGAAGGTTAATTTCAGTGTCCTCTTAACTCTTCTGGGTTAAATTAGTTTTTAGTCGCTTAGAGGATTATGTTTCCACATAAACTTTTATTGGCTACAACATGCTTTTACTCAGATCAAGTAGGGTCTGGTTTTCTGGACTGTATTTTGATCTTGTAAAGTGATTTAATTTTATTAGATTATTTGATCTTGTCAAAGTGCAGCTGTTAAACTGTGCCTTTCCACAAGTCCTTCTTTCTTCTGGAAAATCAGTTCTGTCATTGTGACCAACCTGATAGTCTTAATAAAAATCATTCTGCCCATACAGATAATAGAATAATTTCACATACTTCCCAGAATCCCAGATGTTTTATAGAGGGCTCACATTCACGTACCTGAATGGAGGTTTTAGTAGGTTGGGGGTAGTCATGTTACACTTGTCTCTATGAATTGTTCTAGGTTCACTGCTCACCAGCCCTGTTGCTTTTTTTTTTTTTTTTTTTTTTTTTGGAGATTACTTAGGTTTCAGATAGTGCTGCTTTAATTACATCTATTAAATGTACAGCTATAATTTTTCTGCAGCTGTGAAAATACAGGGGTTAATTCAGATCACTTTAAACAAGTTTCGCAACTGATGATAGCTATCATTTTAGGCTTGGGTTGTTTTTTTTTGTTGTTGTTAAGTTATACTTAAATTGATATAAGTGCTGTAAACAGTGGTAGTAACAGGGAGATAACTTCCATTTTGTGTTTCTGTTCCTATGCAGCTTCTTTTTTAATCAAGTCTCATACTTCCTGAATCTCAGAGATTTACTCTTTCTGTCTTTGTTTATGCAAAGACAAAAATAGCCCACTGCTGAAAAACAAGTACTTATTCTTTATAAATAGAAAGTTAGTTTGTTTATTTTTCTCAGGTTGCTTGCTATTCTTTGCTACACAGTATAGAAATCTGTTAGCAACCTAAGCAGAAAAACAAGGAACATGAATCAACAAGGAAGATGAAAAGGAAGCTGTTATTGGACTGATCTCTCAGCTTCTGTAACTGGACATTACAAAAATTCCAGTTAATTTTTACGACACTAATGGTATAACACAGCTAAATCTTAGCCATTGTATACATACACCATATGTATGTGTAGTTTCTAAGAGGACAGAAATGTTCAAAATATACAGAAGTATTAAAAGATAAAGTGGAGAGACTGCTGTCCTGAATAGGATTAGAATTAAAAGAGATAATGAGGTCATACTAAGGACACTAAAATTGTTCATTACTTCCTGCTCATTGTAGACCTCTAAGTACACCCAAAGGGGGCTGTTAGTGGGTAAGAAGTCAATCCACATTGTCATCAAGTTATAATTTTGTCTTTTGCATTGGCCATGCATTGTGAATTCCCAAAGCAATTGTTACTGTGCAGAAGATTCACAGAAGTTGGAGGGATTTTTTGTTAAACTTATGCTGTCATTTCAGCAGCTAGGATGTAAATAGATTTTCTAGATTGCTCCTCAAATGAATCAACTGTTTATCACTTCTTTTTTTTGGTGTATGATATCAAAATTTCCTATGTATACGTGGCTGTTTTGCATTGACTATTTGTGAAAGACCTTGTTAAGCAATTTCAGATGGAGTAATGCACTTTAAAATGATAAAAACTACAAATGTTAAACTAATGACCACACTTCAACCACTGTCATAATGCTAACACAAGCTGATATGTGAGGCAGTGGGGAAATTACAGCCTCAAGACATCACCTCCCTGCTCCAGGTCTATCCCATATTCATCCCCTGCCTGAAGAGCAGCATTATCCCAGTGCAGCAAATCCCTTCTTCATGGCGCTGGGTACAAGGGCACACCATGAACAGCTCATGGGGCAGCAATTTTTCACTGATTTGGATCTGGTAGGGTGAGTGAAGGACCGTGGTGCTCAGCTGCAGTATCCCAGCAGTGTGCACTCCACTGAGAAGATGCCAACAAATATGTCAATGCATGCCATCTATTCCTTTCAAAATAGATCCAAAAGCCTAACATCAGCCCATAGGCTCTTGAAGCCTCTGTGTCACATGCTTTGTGCACTTAAAATGCTCTTTGCAGCTAAAAATTAGTTCTATAGGAAAAAAATCACCCGCTCAGTGACACTGCTTCTCCAGCAATTATCCTTGTCTTCACCAGTTCTTTCTGCTCAGGATGAGCAGATCTTTGAGCTGAAAATCAACATAGTGCAAAATATAGTTTAACCAATGGAAATTCTCCACAGTACAAAAACCATATAAACAGTAGTTGATTATTAGAGCTATTAAAGCCTGACTGTTAATTGGATTGTAACAAATAAAACACGTGGACCATTAAAAGGATGTCAAACTTGGTGGCTTGCAGTAGGGATAGCAGACTTCGGCAAAGACAAATTATTTATTAAGGCCATATGATGACGATAAGTACTAGTCGTTAACACCAAATTTCACTCTGATTGGAGGATCTTTGGTGCCTGGCTAATTTCCCTTTTCATCTTCTTGTGCTGCTTTAATGGGCCTTTTCTTTTTAGTGTTTTCTTTGGATTTGTCTCTGTCAGCTGTATGCACTCTTGCCCCAACAGTCTCCTTATAGCTTTCCTGCTTGGCTGCTTGTTTGTGCAGACATTTCTTCACAGAGTCATGACAAACACCAGGGGCACATCAGTCCTTTTTAGCTCAGTGGGAATGCTCCAATGCACATGAGACCCCTACTACATTTTATTATCCTGCCTGGTTTTCTTTTCTGTTCCACTGAGTAGTTTCTGAGCTTCCTACAGAGCCATCCCTCTTACTGACACATCCATGAATCCACACCTAGAAATACCTTTGGTTCTGCACCAAGACTGCATCTTTTTTTAAATATCCAGTGTAGATCAGAAACCAAAGTGACAGCACATCAGCAAAGCAAAATCAGGATCAAAGTCTCTGTAAAGAGATCCTCATTAAGGAGTCCCCCAAACACCAAACTCAAAGAACCCGAGCTACATTTCCTCATTTAATGTATTTGACCAACCCTTTATACATTATTTAGCGATGAGAAATTTACCCCAGTGGTTCTCATCAGGCATCTGTTGTGCCTGTTTTTATTGCTTAATTACTTGATCCATGCTCCTAGTACACACAATAGCTTCAGTCTCAGACACATATTCAATTCACATTGTACGTCTTTAAATGTTGTATTAGAATGTTTTCTCAGTCAGCTCATCCTTTTCTGTATAAATACCACATGTATCTTGTTTAGACCTTCTTTAATTCTCTGACGGACAGCAGGCAGACTACTCATCAGTGCTGTATTTAATTGCTTATCAGTCACACTCTCAAGCTTTCCAACCTTCAAGCTGCATATCTACTGTTAATAAAACTCCCCCTTTGCAGGCCATTCCAGCTTTTCTTTAGCTCTTGCCTGAGTAGAGAAAAACTCAAAAGATCTCTTAAGGGTACTGAGGTAATCTTCTATGGCTCGTGGAAATATTGTTGTAGCCCGAACTGCCTTTCTGTATTTAAGCTATGTTTTATATTCAGTTGCCAGAATTCTGTCTGCATTCTGACCTGTGCAGATCCAATGCAGATGACATTGTGAACAGACCAGTCCCTTAGAAATGCTTGTGTACTCATGCAATTCATGGGAAGTAAACAATCACTATTCTGGAAAGATAGGCAGTCAGTTCATTATGCAGTTTGCTTGACAAATTTTATGGGGACTACTGAGTCATGGCCTGAAACACTGATTGAGCACCTGAAGGAAAGATCTGGTCAGCCCTCGGAGCACAGGTGAAAGTGATTCACCTGTGCGACCAGAATGGGTGGAGCCAGGCTGCACACCTCTTAGACCTCATTTAAGGGCTGACTGCCATTGAGGGAGGTTTTCTTGTTGGAGTTCTCTCCTTTAGAATTCTTTCCCAGAGAGTCTTGGACCTTGGAGATAGGTGAGTATTCATGATTTTCCTTTCTTTTGTAACATCTGTTTGTTTGCACTTGTTGCTTTGCACAAATTAAGCTGAATAAATTGATGTGGGTACTCTGTCATGCAGTTGCTGCAGCTGTGTGTGTTTGAGAAAGTTAGCTGTTGGTGCCCTTCAGAGGCAAACCTGTACCTGACACCTGGTGCAAAAACAACATTCAGCTCCATGTAGATCTTAATTTTGTGATTCTGGAGTTGATACTTTGAGCAGAAGCCTTTTCCCATGAGGAAACTCTCTCATGCTAAGATTTTCCAGCCTGGGCAAGAACAATTGAAGCCAGGTGGGAATATTTGTGATATGGTGTTTGGTACTCTGTAGGCATATAAGTGACTTTGATAATAGGCTTTTGATAAAGACTGAGTAAGACTGAAGACATCTTCTCCTGGATGAATGCGGTCTGTGTGTATTAAAAGATGATTCTCAACTGTCTGGCTTGATTTTTGGTTAATGGTAATGAGGTATTTTTCTCCTCCTTGCTCTTAGTAATCTTTGGTTGCTGGAGAAAATGACTTTTAACAGGACTGTTCAATCTTTGTGATGCTTTAATCTTTGTATACTCTGGAACCTGATGTTTATAATTGCTTGCAATTATTTCTTATGGCTGGTTTTTCTAACCCCAAGAAAATATTGATGTTGTTGTCTTTGCTCCTTGTTAGGCAGATTATATCCTGTAAAATTTCTTAAGGAAAATTAATTGTTCCATCTTATATTGATCTGTTTGGCTCATGTAATTGATTTACCTCTTATTGCCAATTGGATGATGATGTTCACAATATAAGCTGATGGTTATATCCTTTCCTTGTGTATAGTATCACCAGAAAAATTGCCTGCGAAAGTCTTCTTTTTCTTTGCTGTAGAAGTTTTTCTGATACAGAGAGATTTGTCATGACTAATAAAAAGCCAAGGTAGTTTTTGGCTGGGAAAACACTTTTTGTAATGGAGAGATAAAATTCTTGAGAATTGGAAGTGCTTTTTCTGGCTGTTCTCCATGGAAAATACTCTTGTCCCCAGGTTTATGTTGCAAGTTTAACAGAAACATCTAGTACTCTAAACCTCTCAGGGAGACTGGATGATGGACAATGAATGTAGACTAATAGAGGATTTGAAGCTTCTCCCTTCGTTGTGAAGTTGTCATGTTTAACACCTGTTCTTAAAGGTACTGAAACTAATATTCCCATTATATATATTATTATGGGAAGACACACAACTGAAAGTTGGAGGCCTGTGGCTCCTGTACTGCCCTCAATCAGTCTTTTCCAAGTTGTCTGGGTGAAGCAAATGGGAAGAGGGTCCAGTCTATCGTCCAGGACATGTCAAAGTAGCACTTGTTTAATCTAAATAGGGCTTATTCTATACTGTGACACCTTCGACCTGCTGTAGTACCATATTTATTTGTAGACCATAGTAAATAAGGGGTTTTCTTGTCTAATCTGATGGCATTTGGCTCCAGTTGTCTTGCAACAGTATGAAGGAGAGAGTGGATGCCTGTTCCACACAAACATACCTTGGCAGTTTTCAGACAGTGTGCCTATGATTCATAGGAAATAATGTATGAACTTCATATCCATGACTAGAATAATTCAGAGTTGGGTCCTTTGGTTTTTTTTGCTGTTCTATTTTTCTAACCTGCTGCTTCTTCCAGTCAGAAAGTGCAGAATAATATTAATTTGTCTGTAGCAAACCACATGTTTTTACATTCTTATTAAACAATCTCCCACACCTCAATTGCCTCACCCTGAGAATACTTTTGCATATCCCATCTCTAATTGCTAGACACAACCCTCAATCACTTTGTGCATAAAGACAAAAGGAAAAAAAAAAAAAGACTAAGAGCATCATTTAGTAACTTCACTAGCATGTTCAAACATGGGAAAAGTGTTACTTTATTGTGTGGAGCAGCTGGTACTCATTCCAACAGGATTTACTGAAAATCATTTTTGCTTCTGGCTCTAGGATGAATCATAATTGGTCCCAAGAGGATAGCTCTCTGGACAAAACGTAATTATAAGTATTTTGGAAAATTTAATTATTCTGCCTCTGGGTACTTAAAGCCTTTAGAAGAGGTCAGCTTCTTGCAAGTTTATTTTGGAGTAGTGATTTCTAAAGGGGCAAATGGTGTTTAACTCTTATTGTAAAACAGCCTTAATTTCAGCCTCACTAAAAATATTAATCAAGGGACTTATTCCTTGCTTGAAATGACATTGGTGTATGGGCCAAGACCCAGGACCTCAGGCATGCAATTGCTTAGAAAGATATCTGACACTCATAAATTTTGATGGTATTATTTACTGAACTGTCTCTATGGATCTGGGGCTAAATCCTACACTGAGGACCAAAGCTTTGAAGAGACCCTTACACGCATCAGCTGGCATAAAAGATGCCATGTAGACACTGGTGTTACATTGTAGAGAGTGAAATACTGAGAGTGGTTCTGATACAGCTGTTTGTGTTTGGTTTATTTTTTAATTATTTGAATTGGAAGAGACCTTTAAATGTTAATTAGTCTAGCTCTTCTGCAATGAACAGGGACACCTGCAGCTCCATCAGGTGCTCAGAGCTCTATCCAGTCTAGCCTTGAGTGTCTCCAGGGATGGGGCATCCACCACCTTTCTGGGTAAGATGTCTTAGTGCCTCGCTGGTTTAAGCTGGGGACTAGTGTTTTGGGCAGCAAAGACAAAGCATTCACTGTGGTCGGATGGTGGAGGGTAATGGTTTCTTTGGAAGAAAAGACCATATCTTAACATAGAAGAAATTGGCTATAGTCCACCTATTCATAAACATCTTCCTAAGGACATCTGAATATTGAGGATTCAAATACTTTCTAGAGCAACTAACAAAAATATGTGGAGGCTAATATCAGAGCCAGTGGATTTGTGTACTAGTATAAGAACAAATCTTGTTCAGTGCCAGGTAACATTTGGATTGTGTTTCCAGAACTATTGTTGGAGGTATGATCCTACAAAAAAAACCTAATTCTTTTGGTTTATGTCGACTGGAAGAATATATTCATGAAGAGGGAACTCCCAGCAGTAAATCTGGTTTCTTCCTCTAGTCTCTGCATGGGATGGTGTAGAATTACTTCCAGGAAAAAAAAATAAAATCTAGAAGTTTATATGCAGTATGAGAAAAGCCTCTCAAATACATATTTTTTACTGCCTTCAAATGAACATTTCTGTTTTCAGTCTGAACTAACATAGTCTAATTGAAGAAATCTAAGTGCCCCCTTTCCTCCCAGAAAAAAGACTTTTTTTTAATTAGGCTGTGTAAATGTATTTTTACTTGTTGGAAAAAATATATATATTTTAAATCTAGATTGTTCTTGTTTTCAGAGTTAGTTTTAATAAGGGACCCTGAAGCTAAACAAGTACTTTTGAATACCAAATTACTTTTCACTACATACCTATCACTGGAATACTTAAAAATAGGAGCAGGCTGGTGGCTGTGAGTTTCTTCAGTCTGCTGTGAAATGTAGGTCTAAAGACTGTGCCACTAATTTCCATCGTGCAGAAACTCGGGAACTTATATCAAGTAATAATGTTGACACCAAAGAAAGCTGTGGAGTCAGACTGATCCATATTTAGTGTCAGTACTACATGAAGTGGTGCACAAGGGCCATCAGCTGTCACCTGTTGATCTTTTGATCACCAGAGTTCTGAAAAGTGTGTCTCTGCTGTATGGTGGTATCAGCTCCACTTTGGAGGTGTAGATGTTGACAGGGACAGTTTGGAAACAGATGTGGATGCTTAGCTGCACGTGCTCGTATTTGCTAATTGCACTGATGCTAGAAAAGCTTTGTGATCACTGGGAGGGTGCAAGTAGAAACACTGTACTGAATCCACAAAGAAAGGAGCCAGGCCTTGCAGAGTCAGCAATCTGTCCTCAGATTTGGGAAAAACAGCGGTGACAATGGTCTGGTGTGCAGGTGCAAAGAATACCTGCACTGCCTATAAACTGTGACGTCAGCCTTTCTGCCACCTGCTCATTGTGGAATGTGTGTTACTAGAGGCATTTGTGGATGTCACTACAACTGAAAGACAGTTATCTAATAATGTGTTTGTAAATTGGGTATGTATGATAATTTTCTTTGATATGGCTCTATATTGGCTTCAATTTCTAGAGTCTCCTGTAAGAGCAGCTTAATATGTTGTTGACTCTTTCACATTATTAGCACTCTACTGGACTGCAGAAAGTGGACCTCAGAACAGGAGTGTACGGGTTGGTGTTTCAAAGATTTCTCAATGAATTTTGTTTCTTTTGTAAGCAAAAAGATTTGTTTCTAAAAAAACAAACACAAAAAACAAATCCCCAAACCAACAAAACCAAGATAAAACTCCTGTGTATTTATTAGCTTTCAGCTGGACTATAGGATTTCTGTACTTGGGGCAGAGGACAATTTGCAGACAATAGAACTAGACGCTTGACAATGTAACATGCATCTCTATGACTTCTGGTTTTACACCTCAGAATGATCTTTATTAGTTATTTACATTCTTTTCCTTATGTTTTTTCACTGTTCCTTTGATTTTCATTTATTTGCTTTCTGTATATTTTAATTGAAATTAATGTGAAGTAGTTTAAAGAAATAATTTAGTGAATTCAGGGTTAAATATTGTTACTCGAAGTGGGTGTTAGTTCAAAGGACTGGAGCGCCTGAGGAGAGAAATGCTAGGAGGGAAAATGTCTCAATTACTGGCCAATTTTGTTTGTATGATTCTGTATGAGGGAAACATAATCTGAAACAAGCCATGCTGGAAGTGATACTGCTGCTTTTTTTCCTTATTGTAGCATCTACTTGCATAGTGCAGCTACAAAGCTTCAGGCTGTTAGTGATACTGATCACTCTGTGACCCTTTTATTTTCCACCACCTATATCCTTCAGTTCCCAAGGAGATTTTAATGAAAAATTAAATGTTGTCAATAGTAATTCAACTATTTCTTCACCAAGTTGCCTTAGAAGGATTATATCCTCTAGTTAATGTTCACTTTGTATTTATGCCGTTGTATCATTTGTGATTGCAACAGTGTCAGACAAATACAGGCTACAGTAAACACTGGTACAAAAATTTTATTGCCTGCCTGGTGATGGGCTTTCCTGACAGCTCCTCATTTACTAGTGTCTTCAGTTGGCACTGCAGAATCTCTGGGCAAGCTTCTTTTGTGCTTGCAGTGTGTTGGGAGAATAAAATTTTACCTGGATTAATTTTTCGGGTAGTTGCTTTTCAGACTGTTCATCTGACTGATTTTATTGCTCTGTTTATTAAACGGAGCTTGTGATATTTCACTATTGCTATATTTACTATTTAATTTGGGTGTAGTTTCAGTATTTTGAGTGATGATTTCTTAATTCTAATCTTTTTCTTTGCAGCGCTGTCATACAGGTTTCCTTTTATCCCTTCTCAAACTATTTTAATGCAAGCCACTGGTGTCATACTTCCAGTTTGGCATTCTACAGTGATCTCCATTATGCATAGAAGGGCTTGATTCCTTTAGCTGCAAGTTCTAACTTTCTAACAAGCTCTCTCATTTTTACTGAGGCCATAGGTTAGAGTTTAGCCCTATTGTAGTGGATTTTTTTGCTCATGTAAGGAGTGAGTCTAAGTGCATTTTAGTCATTGTTAAAGCATAGGACTTTCACTGTGCAAATTTGTATGAGATTCAGTGCATTGCTCAGTCTAAATGTACGGTTTGCTTTTCGTCTCACCATTTGCTCCAATGAACTACTGCTGTTATCTGAAATCTATGAAGAATGTAATTCCTCTTTCACTGAATTCAGTGAAATCACAATTTCAGCAGGTGCACTCGGAAGCTGAAGTTCCAACGCACTTACAGCAACATTCAACAATGGAGTGCAGGGTAGCTTGAGGACTGGGAAATAATTTGGATTCTGGAGTGCTATTGCCCTTTTCATGAATTTTAGCTCATAAGCAACTGGTGTTCTGCATTTGCTGGGATTGATACTACTATCAAATACATGTCCAAGAAAGACTGACAAATAGTCCAAAAGACATCTTCTACCTGTAGGGTGGGCTGCAGGATGGGAGAGGAGGTCTTAACAACAACTCAGAAGGAAAACATCCGCTAACTGAAAATCAACCGCAACCTTTGCTGGTGTACTTGTACCACATGGCATCCAGCTCTGAAAGACAGCCAGAAAAGTATTTCACAGATAAACTACTATGTTGTGTTTTGCTGCCATTTCACACTTCTTAGGTACAGCTGTGGAAAGTCTTCAGTATGCCAGCACATGTATCCTAATTTTTTTTTTTCATTCCTTGTTGTCAGTAGTATTAGAATCTTTGTGTGTGTTTGGGGGAGGGAGAAAGAAGTGACATCAAATAACCTCATCCTGCAATAGAAAAATAAGTTAATTTGTTTTATAAGTGTCATGTTCCTTATTCTATTTGTGTGGATGTACACAACAAATATTTCAAGTGGATTTGGGGAGAAAAATGGTTAGGTGTCAGGACCAGAGTAGGCTTCCCATGAGGAGACAGCCATGTTTCCAGGTCATAAATGCAAGAAGTGAATCCTCACACACCAATGGCTCTTACTCTGTGCTCCACTGCTATGAAACTGGCTCTTGATGCAGATGAAGTTAATGTAGACTCATGCTTGCTGAACTTCACTTTTCATCTTGTGTTTTTTTCTTGTCTTCTTCATATAAGATCGGAAAAGTTGTCAAGGACTAAAGAGATATCTATGCTATCCTGGCAAAGCCCATGGCAAGAGAAAACTATCATGGAAGTAAAGGATGACAGCTGAGGGGAAAGATTATCTTTCTCCTGAAAGCTATTATTTTTGTTGGAATGGAAGTTGAATTCTGAGACCAAAAAGCAGGAACAAAAATGATGCAGCACAAGAATTTACCTCTGCTTCTTATTATGATTGTGCAGAGATAAGTTTCCTCACTAGGCTGCACTCGCACTATTTTTTGATATAAATTAGCAATGGCATTATACTAATTGCAATAATTCAACTGAATAGAAACCTAGGAAGACACCTAATGACACATTATATTTTCTGAGTGTTTGTCTAGAGGCTTCTGCATTCTTCGTTATTTATCTTGCTAACAAGCTCTCAACATTGTCAGCCCCTGTTGTAGGCTTTGCTACTCACTGGAGCATGAAAGAGAGCCAAAACCACAAGTAGTGCATATATTAGAAGTCCCAGTGTATTTCCCTGGACTGTCAAATGACAAATATTTGATCAGCTGTGGATCAATAATTGCACGTCCAACCTGCTAAGATCTTTATTTTGGAACAAGGCTTTAAGAAGTAGAAGTATTCTTGTGCAATCTTGTTAAGGGTGTTTAGGATAGAGACAGTGTGGCTGTGGTTGGAAATCTTATTTGCAGTCTTTCCTAATTTCATTAGGATTTGTTTGTTTCTCCTGGACATTTAATTTTTATTTATTTTTTTTCCATAAAACAATAGAGAAGCCAAGTCTTGCTGCAAGTGAGTGCTGTTATGAACTCTGGATGGTATATATGCTATTGGGACATTTTCCCTTTTATGGTGAATTGCAATGTTGAAATGACAAAAAAACAAGTGTGCGCCCTTTATTGGTTCTTTATGATGCAGAAGGACTGTTTTAGAGTCTGTTCTTCCACTGGCCTTTCAGCAGAAATACCATGCTCTGAGTGCCTCATTTTCCCCATGAGTTCTGTGTAGTATAGGTTCTATGGGACAGAAATATCGCAGCAAATAGAAGTTGAGAGTACATTTTATACCTCATTCAGACTCTGAACTGCTGTGTTCTTTCTCCCCAAAATGCTACTTTACTTTCTTTCCTAGGATTGATTTCACCTAACTTTAGGTGTCAACCTTTTATATCAATGGAGAGAAATAGGTATGCTCAGGGAGTGGCACACCTGACCAATTTTAAATGTCATTTTTAGTTTGAGAAGTATCACATTATTGATCATGACACACATACGGAAGAAAAATCACAGATGGAGGAACGCAGTGCCTCCTCAGCTTCATTTTCATATGAACACTGCAACTGTACAATAGAGCAAGTCCTGAAGGCAACAGAGATATTTGTCTGTTTCCTGGGTTTGCATACTGAGAAACACTATCTGATTCCCAGGGCACAGTTCTTTATGCACGTAGTTATTTTAAGGCAGAAGAACAGCAGTGCTTCTTCTGAAGGTATCCTTCAGCTTTTCACCCAAGGTAAGGAGATGCTTGGAGCCTATAAAAGAAATAAATATGACAGTACCTTCCAAGTATTTTTAAGCACAAAAAAAAGCAGTTTTATATGTCACATGGATGGAACTGACTGAAAACAAAGAACATGGTGAACTTGAGTCCTCACCTGAACACAGATAATGAAAATAGTCTAGAAATAGATGCTGAGTCTCACTTACAATTTGTGTTTCAGTCTATCTTGATTTCCAACAAACAATTCTCTGAATGATGCTTCCAGTGGATATCTGCTAAGGAGAATTGATTCCACCCACTGATATATCACATCTGTGAATGGGAAATTTGTTTAAATTAAACAGGCAGAGTGGAATTAATTTAAGTACCTGAGCTAATCCTTACAAGGACAGGACACGTTTTATCTTTGTTCTTTTTTCAGTCAATTTACAGGAAGGGGCAATTTAAAGGATGATGTATGTGGTTACTTAGACATCTGCTTTAGAATGATGCATATTGTAACAGATTCCTTTGATTGGGCATAAAGAAGAAGGCTGAGTGATGTTTAAGTGAATGTGAGCCAGATCTTTCTGAATCTTTTTTCCCTGATTATCTTTTTTTCTTTTTCCTGCTCTGAATGCATTCTTGCTGTTTCAAAGGGCAGTGTCAATCTGGCAACAAAACAGTAAACCCAGCAGTATCAGAGAATCAACTTATAACAAAAAATTGGCAGGCAAGTCTGAGACACAGGGCTATGTGAAAGATGGTAATCGCATTCTATTTTGGAAGCACCATTGGAGCACAGCTTTTGTGGAAATATAAAACAAATGTACTTCAGATCTTAGGGTTGAAAACTCAACATACATAGCTGCTTAGAATGAGTGGTTTCAGTTTGCTATGTTCATCTCTGGAAAATTGTTGCTTATCCAACTGTAAATATTTGACAGAGGGCCAGACACCTTTGAGAGCAGTTCAAAAACTGGCAGCTTTGGTGGCTACTGGTGTGTCATCAGGGTAACACTGAAAATGTGCTGGTGAGACCTATTCCCAAATTAAGGCAAGTAAATTGAAAGTATTATTCTAGGAGAAAGATTACTTCTCAGAAAGCTGTTGTGGTGTAATAAAATGGGCTGAAGTTGAAAAAGAATGACCTTTGGCTGCAAGGAGATAAAGGGTGATAGGATTATTGTGGTAACTCCTGAGGCGAGGAGGAAGACTCCGAAGGGCCAGTGGGGATTCAGGCAGCAGATAGAATTAACAGGCACTGTGTAGATGTGATTTATGTAGTTGGAGGTATAATAAGGTGGTCTTTGGGGCTGGTGCTCGATAAAGATATCCCTGGCCAGGGGTAAAATGAATGTCTTGTACTGTGTTCAGACAGAAAAAAGATCATTGCAAAATAAGGCTAAAGAACCACTTGCAGCATTAACACTTACTTTGGCAACTGAAGATAGATCTGAGAGCAGAGCATTGTTTACAGGTGCATGGATTCTGAGGCAACTGAGCCTCAGTTAAGGCCACTTTTGCTCTTGCTCAGCAAGAAAAAGAACAGGGTGGTGACTCAATGCTGGTCTGATCCTGCTATTTTGGTGATGTATCCCATGGAAAACGATGGGTCCTCACTTAGTTTAATAAGGTATTTCGTCTTTGGGTCAAGGGGTTAGTTAAGGCTTATTCCAGCAGGGAAATGCCAGTGTATAAACCTTATCACCAGGTTTCCAAAAGCAATAAAATGTTCATAAATACTAATTGAGCCATATCAGCTAGTGTATAGGAGGAGGCCACCAGGCTTTAAGGACAGGTCGCAACTTTGGGGTGAATAGCAGAGCTTAACTGAGTCAAACCAGAGTCAAACCAGTCAGACTCAGTCAGAGGAGAATTTATTTACCAGTATAATACCTAGAACTCAGATCCGGTATAGAAGGATTGTTAGGCTCATTAACTATTTCCTTTTGAGATGGTCTGGAAAAAAAAAAAAGAAGTCTTTGTCCAAATTTGACAAGATTCAAATGTTTCCATGGTGATCAACTATTTTGTTAGAACTCCAGTAAAAATGATCACCATGAACTTTTCTGAACCTTCCAGTGACCTACTTGGCCTGTCACAGACATTCTTTCCTGAAGTGTTCTTCTATGACACAGCCTGCCAGAAGAAGTGATACCACTTCACTATTACCCTAACCCTGGCTGGTTCTTTCTATCCTTTCCACTGTATTTTTATTTTTTACCAAATCCTACTAGGAACTGTTTCTTCCTCAAATTGCTGTGTGTGTGTTTGCAGGCCCATTTTCAATCTTCTTTTTCAAATTGACTTTGTGGAAATCTGAGACTCATTCTAAAGACCAGCCTAAATTCTTGCTCAGGTATCTCTTTTATTCCTATTTTGTCTCCAGTTTCATCCAGTAGAGCAATGTTGATGGATATGAAGGTTGTAACTTGAAATGATTTGGTGACATATAAACAAAAACTAAGAGGAAGAGAGCTGGTGGTGACATCAGGGCTGGGTTGGGACATATGTGGAGGTTCTGGGAACTCCATGCACTACTTTCTCAGAGTCTGCTGATTTCAAAGGAAGCTGGTCTGGGTGCAATGGAGGTTGTAATACATGGGAGCAGACCTTGAATACAGATAGACAGACCTTATGGGGTTTTAGAAGGTAACAGGAAAACTACACAGTAGGAGAGCTACAGTCTGCTCAGGAATTTCAGAGCATGTTGGTGGGCTCAGGGTACAAATCTACATTTTATTCTCACAGACTTCTTTAGTACTAAAGTTCTTTTGGCTCCTATTTATAAGAAATATGAAAGTGTCTCATGGATCAAACTTACAGTCAGAAAAGTGACCAAAGGCTTTTCATGTCAAAGATTTTGAAATGCTGCTCTTCCATGGCTTGGTTTCTTCGCTTCTGAATGGGGGTAGGCATGTTTTCTTACTCAGAGGTCATAGTAAGTGGCTATATCAAGATCAGTATGGGACACTATGGAGTTACTGGTTTCCAGCGTGACAGAACTTGTTGGTAGGAGGGTATCTGGGAGCAAAAAGAACATGTGGGTACTTTTAAAAATAGTTACGTTTTAGAACGTTCTTCATGACGTCTCCCCCAGGCCAATATTACTATTTTGTATTTCCTAATATAACTCAGATAGAACTGTTTGTGTTGCTCAGTAGAGGGGAGAATTAGCATTCTCTTGTAGTTCAGTCAGTGTGAGGTTCTCACCGTGAAGGCTTAGAGAGTCTCTTTAGGGGAAATGAATAAGGAGCTCTGCAATCATAGTGTTCCAGTTGCAAATCTGCAGCTTGTGTGAGAAACAGCTTTGGGGGGTACTCTGTGTTCCCATTTTTCTTCCTTTGGTGCATCAAAATCTTTCACAGTGAAATGACACGCATGTTCCTATTAATCAGATTTGTTTAAAACTCACTGCAGCAGGAAAAAGTGACTAATGCTGACCCATGATACCTGTTCTTGTGAGGTGAAGAGGGCACTTCCGTGCTGTAAGTGAGGCTAAAGTGGTTGTTTCTAAAACCATGTGAAGTACACATAGCAATTTGCTCACACAAAAAAAAAAAAAAAAAAGAGACCCTGTCTTACTACTGGGAGGGTAACTGAAAAAGCATGGCAGTTCTCTACAGGATTTTGCTTTTCATTCTTGCCTCAATATGTCTGTGGTAGGAAGAATTTTTTTTTAGAAGTGAATTCTGAGCTCTTCCAGACACTTGGAAGTATTTCTCTTTCTGCATCTCCCATGGGTCTGTCTCAGTTGTGTTTGATGACAGTTGGAGAGCCACATGAGTGATGTGCTGCCCAGGAACTCCTGCAGCTTACAGCCTTCCTCCCCATACCCCATATCAATTCCTGCCACTGTGCCTCAACATGATGGAGCTGCTGAAATGAGCTTCCCATCCCTTGCTCGTGCTCTTCATGGGTGTTAGACACCTGATAACTTCCTTCTCCACTCAATCTTCGGACCAAAGAACCACAGCTGATCCCCTTATTATTTTTTTTCATTCCCTGCTATATTTAAGCAAATTAAATCATAGTAAAGAAGCAGTCAGATTCATTTACAGGTGAGGTGCATGTCCAAATGTGTGCTGGAGAACCTCCACAGAAGAAGATGAGCAGGAAAGAGAACAAAATAGTCTCCATGTGCCTCACAAGGTATGCTATAGCCCTTTTTGCCCATGATGAGTTGTGTTCAGCAAGTAAAACCAGAACTCAAATTTATGTGAATTCAATAGGCTAAGCCATAAAATTGATAGTATGATATGGAGGTGTTACTCAGATGTAATAGGCCATTTAGAAAAAAATAGATATAGATTTTCTGTCTTTTGCCTGATCCATTTCCTTTCTCACAAAGGAAAAGCTAAGAAAGGAAGTGCTGTGCTTTTGTTTCATAACCATTGCTCTGATGCTTATGGTGATGCTTTAATGGGGATGCTTTGAATCACTTGCTTTAAATTGCTGTTACGTATTATTTTCATATCCACTTTCAGTTACAGTTAAATGAAGCACCTATTTAGTAGTTCTTACCCAAGGGCATGAGAAAACAATAGGAAGATACTTAGCACTACTAAAAAGCCTCAGGAATATAGTGTGTGTATTCATAAACTGTATAAATGTTTCTGTGGATAAAATGAGCTTGCACACATGGCTGGGATTTGTGCTCAGTTATAGCAGCTAGTTGTGCAGGGATCTTGGCATCTATGTTCCAGAATTACGTAATTCCAGTAATTTATTAGAAAATACTGCACTGAAAATCATGCGAGTACTTTTTTAATGTGAAGGAGTCAGTGTATGTTTTATATTCCTCTTCAGCACCTTGGCTTTCTGCTCTGAGCCTAAGCACCCCACAGACAAAGCAAAACCCTAGATGAATCAGTAAAACTCTGGAGTTTGCCCCTGCGAGCCCTAAATACATTTAGGAAAGATGAGTGATGGGGCTACTTTCAATTGTTTCAACAGCATTTCACTCAAAACAAATGAAATGCTCTAAGCCACCCTGTGTCTTTCTATCACACGTGGTTGCTTCCTGCAAATCTCAGAAAATACTTTGTGGGCAGCAAAACATTCTGCTTTCACATTTTATAATGTTTTGTTTTTTTTTTTCACTGCAGAGTCATTTCATACTTCACTATTTCTTAAACCATTGTGATTTGTATTAAGAAAAAAACTAACACCAAAAGCAAAACCAAATGACAATAGCAACAAAACACATACATCACTGAAGACTTCACATGCAATTGTTGTTTCTATTATATTTTACAGACAAGAAGTCCAATGAGCTGATTTAATAGAATGTCTTAGGTTGGAAGGGACCTCAGGGATCAACATGTTCCAACCCTTCCTGCCAGGTAGTAGATCATAGTGCCCAGGGCACCATGCAATCTGTCTTTTAACACCTCCAGGGAAGTGCTCTTCTCTGTGTGCTGAGGAATGTGGGAAGTCTGGTATTTAGAAGGGTTCTGTTGGATACATCTCATGAAGTCTGCCACTGATCCTCCTCTGATGGGGGTGCTTTATGTATTATCTTGTTTCTCCCATGTGCTCCATAGCTATGGATAGGCTGCATCTCATGACAAAGCAGCTGGTGTATCTGCCTGTACCTCTTCACATTAAATTATGTGCCATGTGTAGACCTCTTTCCAAGTTCAGAAATAATTGGTTGGATCCAACCGAATGAAATCTGTCCAGGGCAAAGAGAACTAATGGTTTGCCAACTCTGTTTAGTAAATAACAAACCAGGAATGGAGACTTTCAAAAAGATTTACTTCAAAAGGTAAATAAAAAGATTTTATTAAATAGTGGAAATAAAACCATTTACATTTTTTTAATTAATATTGTCATGCAAGTATTTCTTACCTATCCTGTGGTTTTCACACAACCTTGCTGTTAATTCAGTGAGGCAAATTTAGTAGGTGACTGATTCAGTAGGAATGTAATTAAAACCTCAAACATCCCATTGGCCTTATCTTTGAGTGTTTGGCTTTCACTCCTTTTTGAAAACTTACCCCTGAAAAATTAGGACTTGGTGAAGTGGAGAAGATGGGTTAATATTTCTTCTTGCTGTTATCCAGTCCATTCAAAGAAAAATAACAAATCCAACCACAAAATGAAAACAGGAGCTCTATACATTGTTCTTCATATCCCAAACTGAGTGCAGACTTGACCCATGTTGTGAAAGGATCTTTCCTTGGAAGACCCTGGTACGAGTGGCAGCTCTGGACTCTGCTGGGGCACTCTAGTTCTTGGGATCTCTGGTGGTCAGAGTGCTTGGGTTGCTGATTCTTAGTTGTTTGCTCTGGTGAGAGTTACTTCCTTCTTTGCCCAGTGTTCACAGAATCGTAGGGGTTGGAAGTGACCTCTAGAGATCGTGTCCAACCCCCCTGCCAAAGCAGGTTCCCTTCACCAGGTGGCACAGGCAGGCATACCAGTCTTGCTGGAAGAGTCTGATCTCACTGCACGTACATGTACTCTCATGTTCTTTGCATCTTTTAAGGCAATTCTGAAAGTTAAAGCACTTTAAAAGTACTATTGTAGACAATTTGCCCCTAAGAATTTTGAAGTATCCAGTCATGTTACTCTCAGATTCACTGAAACTGTTAGCAGGGCCAGAAATTTGCAGGAGATATGCCGACATTTTTAAAGGATAAATAGAAAGAACTGGATAATTACAACTTTTCTAATGTGACACTGATCTCAGAGGAGATAATGGAACATTCAGTGTGGGATTTGGCTGATAAAGAGTCAGAAGACAGTAATACAATTAATGCTAATCTATCTAGGATTATGGGCAATAGATCTTGTCAAAGTAAAGAGGCTATCTGTACCTGATAGCTTTACAAGCTGCGTTGACAAGGGGAATACTATCTGTTTAACAGATTTAGACTCTTCTAATACGTCTGCCTTAGTTTTATATAGAAAATCAACACATATTAGAAGCTTTTAATCAATTTAATGAGCAGAACTCAAGACTGTAAACTGAGGATCATTACTAGGCAAGTGAAATGCTAGTCAAGACCGCTGTTTAACACTGATGTCAATGTTTTGAAAGAAAGTGTAAAAAACTTTCTGATAAAGATTAGTGACGACAGTGATATTGGGGAGTTATTAAATAATGTGAAGAGAGGTGATGGACATGGAGTGCTCCAAAATGATTTTTAAATTGAGCCAAGCAGCATGTCTTTTACAACAGCAAATAAGGAGTTGTAAACTGAACAAAGAACAAATTTTGTATGGACACTGTTGCTGGAGAATTTGGTTCCCTGGAAAGCCTATTCAGATTGGATAAAACAGAATTGGCATAGCCTCCTGATCTGAGGTCTCAGCAGATGAGTTGAGGGGTTCCTTGTTATCAAACAGGGGAATATCAGATTGGTACAGTGAGATTTTAACATCTCCCACTGTGACCTGTTATTCTTTTGGAATACATCTGTATGTAACTAAAGCCTTCATGCTGCAAAATACATAAGACCATGCTGCGACCTTTTCTCCATTGAGGATGTGCTTAAAGAGTTTGCTGAGCTGGGGACCTTCACTACAAGATGCTCATCCATTATCTTGTGGTTGGATTTTTTTTTTTCCTGGTGGTTTCAGAAACTCATTTGGATGCAGTGGTTTTCTGTGGTTTAATTTACTTTCCTTATTTGTCTCCAAACTGTATATTTACAAAAGGAATCAAATGAGTATTATTTATTTTACAGCCTGTAATGATCCTTTTGGAGAGAAGCCATTATGTAGGTACTTCCAACATACGTCTTTTCCTGTTGGAGAGCTCTCATGACATAAACACAAAACAAATATCAGGTTCAGTTCTGCAAACAGTTTCTTGTAGAACATGCTTTATTTCCAAGAATATCTCAGTAAATACTCTGAAGTATTCATTCAGTTTAATTGAGGCTGGAATGTCTCCTGAGTTATCCCATTAAAACAGATGTTTCTTTATTGATGTCTGGGTAAAAGTATCATTCAGAGATCAATGTGCTTATGTGCAATTTTTGCATGTACAAAACCATTTTAATAGGAGAGTTACAGTGGCTCCCAGTTTCAGTTTGGACAGGATGTCCCCCAGAATGCAGTCAGGCAGAAACCCATTGACTGCTGGCCTCCAGATGAAATACAACCCATTAACTGTTACACTTGAAGGTTGATCATCCAACCAGGTTTTTATCCAACTTGTTGTCTACCTATTCAGACCCTAATATGCAACTCGACTACAAGAGATTTTGTGGGAAATGGCAATGAAAGCCCTGTTAATTCTGAGGCAAGGGTTTTCTGTGGGCTTTTGGTGGCAATAGGAAGTGTACTCTAATGAAATTGAACCTCTCAAGTTTGAGATAGCGTCCCAAAGTGCCATACAGCCAAAGAAAAAAGTAGTCCCTGTCTTGAAAGTGTGAAGCAGCAGATTGCCCATAATACTTTCACATGTTAGTTGCAGCTGCATGAACAAATTTAGCAGGAGAAATGAGCACCATTACCTTCTGCAGGAGTCTTGTTCTGCTGCTTTGTGTTAGGGTCCTCTCACAGGCCATATTTTGACGGGGTTTTATTAACTTGCTTGGTCAGGAGTACATTGATCTACTCTCAGCCTGGATGAAGTGATGTTATTTCAAAAATGTCTATAGTAGGGAAGTTTTTTGGAGTGTGATATCTTCTGCCTACAGACGGTTTTAAGAATAATTGGCAAAGGCTTACATGAAATTGGTATACCATGGATAAAGCAAAAGGTTATTATATTAAGCATAAAAGTTGTCTGGATGTATTGACCTTAATATAGAAACAGTGATTTAACCTAGCTGAGAAACTGGTTCTGTGTGATTATTTATTCATTTTGTTTTCATTTTCTTACAGCTTCTATATTTTTCTTCTCTCATTTTTCCCTGTTTCCTTTGTATATGGGCATATATAACATCTAGACTTGTTACTTACTCTAGATCTATCATTTTGCAAGCAAGGTTAAGGTGTATTTCAGAACAGAGGCAGGAGTGCTACAGGTTTTAAGCTCAAGACATTATTGCACTCTTTCTGTGTTCCTCAACCCAAAAATTTTTTATGGAATGAATACAAGTTTTGACTAGCCAGGCTGAATGACTGTTTATTATTTCAGTGCCAGAAATCTTGATTGTTTTAATCTTAGTCTTTGCTGCTTTATGGGCACAACTTTTTCTTCTGTATTCTTTTTATATGTTCTGGTAAGTTAGCATGATTTTCTTTAGAAATCTCTTTAGCCTGAATGTATCCTTCCGATGCAAAGCCTGATATTTTGGTATTATGCCTAGCTCACAGAATCTTATTTTGAATGAGGAGTCCCAGAGAGGGATGAAGAGGAGTATAGTCTAAGTAATGCAAAACCTTCTTGCAAATACAACAAGTTAAAATAAACTGAGCCCCTTCGTATTCTTTCCCTCTTGCATTTACTAGATCATTCCTTTCTCTTGACAATGTCTTCAGGAATTCTCAATTTTTTGTGACTTAGCTGTTCACATCCTTTCACGTTCATTGCAAGGCATGGACATGGAAAGCAATTTTCTGTGACTGTCTTGATTTTTTTCACCTGTTCAAACTAAATTCCTTCAGTCCTTGGATGCCAGGTCAGTTCAACTGGGAAGTCTAGTCTGGTTTTAGCCACCAGCGACAAATCCAAGCATTTGACATTGGAACATAATAAATAGAAGGCACACCATTGTAGGCAGTACCTAGCATCATTCTGTGGCATTTTCCCATTCTAACTCCTAGTTTTACTTCCTAGTACATTTTTTTAAACTTCAGCTATCTCCAAGTCAGGTGGCCAGATATCACTTCAGGCAGATGGTTTCTTTTGGTTTTGTTTTTGTAAATTTAAACTAGGCTCCCACTTGTTATGCAATGGATCCTTACTACATTTAAATGTTTCTTTTTAAATGTTTTTTTTTTTTTTTTTTTAATACAGCTGTTAATTCAGGACTTTTTGTATCATGCCCTTTCAGAATGGGGAGAATGGGTAGATGTAACCCTTGTAAAGCCAGGCAGGTTGTAATCTTGGAGGCAAGGGAGTGAAAAACGCTTCTAAAGGTCACAACTCTCACCTTCTCTTAAAAGCTCGAATTAAGTAGAGTTTTCTATATTCATAGATACTGCTAGGCTTCATTTTTTTTTTTCTGCAACCAACACTGACACTCCAGCTTACAGCAAGATCTGCCCTCATGGCCAACTGATAGGCAGACTAGAAACTGGAGAATGAAGCAAATAAAAAATTTCACAAATTAGCAAGATAACCGTTGGCTTTGCTGTCTCCTGCAGTCTTGAAATAAAGATTAGGTTCCTCTATGGAAGACGGGCTTCAGACAGACACTAATTATTGCAATATGCAGAGGAGCAACCAGATGGAACAGGATGACTTCTGATCTGATAGAGGGTCAGGTGATGCCTGCTGACCTTAAGTTCTATGACTATCTAACAAGAATGCATAAAGAGACAGTCAAGCCATGTGCTATTGTCTAAGCTTTGCTAAAGTGGAATAATTAGAGAGCAGGAACTCTTCTTGCCCTCCAGAATCTAAATATCATTGTTGCTTTGGCAAAGAACAGTCTTATGAGTTTCTGTCCATTAAAAAGTGTTTAAATTTAGCTATGAACACAGTAATTTTGTGGCTGCAGTAGTAACAATTTTTGTCCGTACTCCTGAAGTTCATGGAAATCCTGTTACTGACTCAAGTGGAATTCAGATAAGACCTGATGACTTTCTGCTTCCATTATTAGAGTCAGTAATATTTCACTGACTATAATGGGGACAGAATGAAGCAATGAGGGAATTGTTTTGTTTTGAATAATCTCTCTTTAAACAATTTCCACTCTATAGGGTAGCAGGCCATAGAGCTACCTTACAAAAATGGCTTCACATTGCAATTAAATGGGTGCAACTATTTTCTCTGTACACTACTTATCAGTATAAAAGAGACAGAATGCTCTGAACCAAAATAGTTTTCCATTATGGGTTGATCAATGTGTTAGCCAATAAAAGAGGGCATTGCATTTCTCAAACTTTATTTTAGGAGTTGGTGGTAATCTACCTAGGAACTCCCTAACGCATCTCCTTATATTATGCTCTGCTTGGAGCAATGGAGGAAGATATCTCTTGAACCCAGGGATTGGGCTGTGTACATAACAAGCAAGTAGAAGAAATAGCCAGATCAAGGGAGATTTGGCGTGAGCGTTGCTAGTGTGCCACCCTGTATTGTTTTTGTATCTGAAGTTCAAGTTCAGGGTATTGCTGGTTTATAGTGATTTATAGGTTAAAAGATACACATTTATAAATACCTGATAAAGATTCAACACATGGTGCTTTGATTCAAGGCTATGGTCCTGGGAAACTGGAACTAACCCACAGTCAGAAATGTACTCTTGATTGATGTAGCTTGGAAAGCTTTTGAGGGGAGAGTGGATCAACTTTTGTAAAATCTTCTGGTGGAGCAGATGATCTCAGAGCAAGGAATACATTTGTGGGTTTGGTTTGCTTTCTTTAATGGATGTGCTGCAAAACACAACAGCCTCTTTCAGAGGAAAAAAATGTTATTAAGCTGTAACCATTCCATATTCGAAGGATGGTTCACTGGCAGTACTTTCTCTAATTGATCCAGTCTGAAGAGTTATGTTGGTAGTGAGAATATAATCGACCAGCAACAGATTATTATTTGTGTCACGGAGCTCCTCTGCAGATGTGATAGAAAGGAACTTTGGTAGGGGTTTACAGGCTTTGGAGAATCTCATCAACGTAGAGCAGTACACATACTTGTATGCTACTGAGATAAACATGAAATACAACATTCATAAACACCAGATCCTTGGGCTCAGAGCACCCTAGTGAATGTGGAATATGTTTCTTATATTTAAGTAGTTGTGAGGGAATTATATTGACTGAAAATAAAGCTCTATTCATGAAGTATTTTTTGTTCAAAGAAAAAAAAGTACTTTATTCTTTATGATACATTGGAACAACATTTGTTCCTGTTAACTTAGGAAAATTATTGACTCAAATACAAGTTATATGAACAACTGCAGGTGCCTGAATAACAGTTTACTAGAAACATTTCCATTTTATATCTGTACCATGACAGGTCTGGCAAACTGCACCTTGCTAGTCCATTAATATTCAGAAAATATTCAGAGAAGTATCAATGATGTATTTGTTGGAAGAGATAAATTTGTTCCATGCCATTTATCATATAGAAACCAAAAACAAAAGTAGGTGAGATGCCTTAGATGACCATGAAAATTCTTTACATACAAAGAACAGTGACTGAAACACACTGAGAAGATTTATTAAAAAATATATCTTGGTTTGGGACTTAATTTCAGAAAGATCTTGATTAAAGTATTATGGCAAGAATGTAATTTTGCATTTATGGTGGTGGTGGGGAAATAGCTTCACTGTTACACTACTAAAACATTTTATAGAAGCTGTGATTTGGCAACAGCTCCCAAAATCTTGATTGCACTCTTTCTCTACCCACCATCAGTACATTGCCAAGAGGTTTTTTTAGTATTTAAATTAAAAATGAAAATACAGCATGTGTAAACTCTGGATATGAATCCAGTATATGAATCATTTAAATTATAATGTATATCAGTAAAGAAAAGAGTTTGGAGTGCATATCTGAAAATGGTGTAAAAGAATGGCACCTTCTAACCCACAGATTTCTGGCTTCCTATTTTTATTTCAGTAAGATTGCTTTGTTTTAGTGACAAAAGCACTTTATTGGTGTTGTAGCCAAGACAACTGCGCAGCAAAGAGGCAATGAATGGTTCATTGGATTCTTTGCTTCAATTGCCATTGGAGTATCTTTCCTGTCTCTACAATGGTATAGAAAATAGTAAACACTGCGAAATTTTTCCTTCAGTGCAAAATTACTTCATATTTGCAGTCAGAGTCATGTGCACACAAAATAATCTATTAACTGGAATGAAATAATGCTTTTACTTATGCAGAGTAGACTGGTCTTGTAGGTCACATAAACTAGAGTCTAAGAAGTTTGGCAGCCCACCAGATTTTGAAGAGTCATTTTGTGGTTTCGTGCATATCCAACAAGGCTGTCACTGACTTGCTGAAATCTCTTTCTATTCCCCTTTCCAGAGAGACAAAATAATTATCCTACAGCACCAAGAGTTGTACTGGGAGTCTGAGACTAGGAGCTCTGTTTACTATCAGAAGAGTTCAGGATCAGTCCCTGATTACCCACAAGGTAGTGTTTGCTCAGGAGCAACATTGTGAATAGTTAATGGGCTCTGAGCAGTACTTGATCTCTGATAAGGGATATGGATACTAAAGTGCTGACCAGTTTGGATCTATACTAAATTTATCACCCTTTTCTCCCCTTTGACAGCTCAACTGATTCTGCACCATTCTGTGCTCACCTGTGTTCTCCTTGTACTTTTCACCATAGACCCCTTTCTGCTGACATCTCACTGCAGCTCATTTCAGAAGCACTGCAAATGGTGAATGGTGAATTCATGGAAATTCGAGGATTTGTGGAGGCAACATATAGACACCTGAAGTTTTGCCACTGGCAAAATCTTTGGGCACCAGGCTGTGAGGTGGGATGTTATGAATAACATATTCCAGAAGGAAGATGAAAATGGATAAGAGGAAAAAGAAAGGGAAAACGTGAAGCTATAAAATTTTAAACATGCATGCCTGCGTGGCTGGAAGCAAGAAACTGGAAAGAAAGAAACTGGAAGCTTTTGTATTTGCTTGCATGTGAGGTCAATATGATTCTCACAGTCAGGCCACCTTGCTCACCACTCCTCAGTCTCTATGAGACTCCAAAGGATGGAACAAAACATTCCAGGGCCACATGGCTTTTCACAGCGAGGATGTATGGTTTTAAGAAATAAGTTCTCCAGCAAGAATTATTTTTAAATTAATCAGGTCTCCAGAATATCATGCTGGCTTATGTGAGGACTGTGTAACCTCTCTTGAACTACCACATGAGGGTTTATGGAAGTGGAAAGAACTCTTGTGAGTCTGTAGGATAGTTTGTGGCCACACTGGCTGCACACTGTTCTTTCTGTTTTTTTATTGTCTCCTTCAAGAGAGTTTTTTGAGACTGGAGTAGTCCCATAAGACAATGACTCAGTTCCTGAGTCCATTTTATTTGGAAACCACGGAGAAGCAGTAAACACAGAATCCCACACTGGCATTAATGCAAACCCACTTTTTAGAGAAGTTGACATTACCAAGCACCAACTGATGCCTTTTTCAGACACTGATAACTGTTATTTTTTGAGATAATTCAGCATACTGTGTGTAAGGAGTGAATACAGTGGTGCTTTGTTTTTAATATATTATTTATCATAAAGAGTATCACTTCTTCTTCTCAAATGTTGACTTATTCCTCTTGCTGGTGCTTTACTTGAACACATGAAAGAAAATTTATCCAGAGCGTGATTTTGACTCAAACCGGGAGAAAAGCCACCTTTAATCAGCTATCTCAATCCTCTGTTGTTCCTTAGCCACTCCTTCTCTTGTATTTGAACACATTACCTAATTCTTTGTTATTTTAATTTTGTGCCAGCAGTTGCCAAAGTTGGTTGTTAGTGTCTTGCTTGATTATCAATAAGTCATCAAAACTGATTTGGGATGGCCAGACTTTTCAAAAAGGAAGTCAGAGCTTTCGAAACATCTGTTAGGGTTTAAATTGGCCTGGCCATTTTTTCTTTTTTTGGCAAAGAATTGTTTTGTTTGTTTGTTTTTGACAATTTCCTAATTTTCCAGTGCCTTCTCTATTTCCATACAAGTTAAATGATTTGGCCAAAAAAGTGACAGCACTCTGGAAATACTTCTCTGAGAGAGATGTTTTCTCTTCTTGTATCCTTGTATGCTGCTGATAGGAGAGACTGCTGCTTTCAGTGCAGAGGGAATCGCCTAGAGAAGTACACATGGCTGGGTTTTGAGCTTTTGATGTTGTGGGACACTTCAGCATTAGGGTTTGTAGTAAGCAGACTTAGTAGCAAGGATCTAAAGCAGGATGTAGGACAAAGATGATAAAGGGCATGGAACACGTCCCTTATGAGGAATGGCTGAGAGTCCTGGGTCTGTTTGACCTTGGAAAAAGAAGACTCAGAGGGGATCTGATTCACATCTATAAATATCTAAGGAGTGGGAGGGAAAGGGATGAGGCTGGACTCTTCTCAGCAGTGTGTGATGATAGGATGAGGGGAAATGACCACAAACTGAAGCATAGGAAGTTCTGCACAGATGTGCATGTGAACTTGTTCACAGTGCAGTGATGGAGCACTGGAGCTGCACAGGGAGGTGGTGGAGTCTCCTTATCTGGAGATGTTCAGGACCCACCTGGATGCCAACCTGGGCTAGGGAGCTGCTTTGGCAGTGGGGTTGGACTAGATGGTTTCTGGAGGTCCCTTCCAACCCCTACAACTCTGTGATTCTGTGACTTGTCACAAAATCAAAAGCTCCAATTTATCAGGGTTCATCACTTTTTTTTGTCTGAACAGTACTAAAATCTTCATTAGCATTTGCCTTCATATTTCTGAGCAGTGCACTGGGACATGTCCATTGGCAGATGAAGGAAAAATAATGCTTGTACAATTAGTACCACCTAAATAGGGACTTTGTAAAGAGCTTGTTGGCTTCAGGATATCCTTATTTCAGAACCCAAGATGGGCTGTGCTTCAGAGAGAAGTAATCTAATGTGATACTCTGAGGAGATTATTCTCATGTTTGATGTTGTGTAGTTGATGAAAATTGCCTCTACAATCACTAGCAGCTTCAGAAAGTGCAGAAGAATGGCTGAAGGTAATACTGTCGCTAGAAGCCATGCTGCCTCTGTTCCTGTTGGATCGATTCTCATCTTTCATGAGTTGTATTGGGAAATGTGAGAGTGAGACTAACAACACAAACCCAGATTTACTTTCCTTGACCAGTTCACGAGATATAACGACAACAGAGATCTGTTCTTTGATCAACTCTTTGATTTATATATCAGAGAACAAAACAGACCCTCTGGGTTGTGAATTGAATAGCACAGACCTGTTGGTAGAAGCTGAATTATTCCTGATAATATCCAACTGTTTGAAGTTCAGTTTTCAGAGGATATGGGGTAATTCAAAATAAGAATTAGAGGAAAAAAATGTTAAAGCATCAGGAAGTTGAAAAAATAAAATAAAAGAGGAACAGCTTTGGGCTATTACATGCTGAAATCAGATCTTAATAAATGGAATATTTCTGACCTTAATGCATGGTATTCAGACTTTGAGCCCCAACATATTACTTTAAGAACCTGCTCTGTTCTTGACTGGTTTTCAATGCCTTTGGAGCAGGCAATAAAAATGGGAGGACATACATATAAATGGAAAACTACAAAAAGTCCAAGCTGAAGAGAGAGAGAAAAATTCATGCAGTTTTATTTTCACATTATGGTCTGTAGTTCCTTGGAGGGAGACTGAGGGCAGAGGGAAAACAAGAGTTGTTCTTACTTCCTAGGGATCCTCAAGGAGTAATTAGGAAAAAAAAATACTCTGGCTAATTTTACTGTTTGAAGTTCCTGGGAAATATGTGCAAACTGGAGAAAAAAAAAAAAAAAGCTGAAAATTGTTAATCTGCAACAACATTGGAACATCTCAGCGTTTCTAGACCTTGCAATGAACTCACTTGCTTCCAGGGGATGCAGAGTGAATAATATGTTCAACAAATAATTTAGTTGACCTGGTGGGGTTTTTGTTTTTTGTTGTTTTTTTGTTGTTGTTGTTTTGTTTTTTTCGTTGTGTACATATATATTTTTGTCTATATTGATCACAGTTTTCAATTCTACCTCTGGTCTTGTTTGCAAAAGAAGGGCCTTAATGCTCAGGTATCACAGAGAGGTCTTATGAGCATAGCTGGGCAAACTCCAGAGCCTGATGGTGCAGCCCAGTGCTGCAGGCACTTTGAAAGTTCAGTGAACTTCACTGTTCAAAAAGCCAGGTGGGATTTGTCTCATAAAGCTGTGCAAACAGTCTCACTATAGGACTGCAATGGCTTCTTACCTTCTGAGAACACCATTCTGGATTCTGTGAATGTAGCTCCAGCTTGAACAGGTTCAAGATTCTACACAAATACATGGAGCAGCTGTCTGCTAGGCTTTGGTCATTCACTCTATAAAATATTCTCCTTCAAGAGAACTTTATAATGTTTTTGTTTCTGCTTTCATTTCACCATTTCTTAGCTCTAACATGAGCTGATAATCATTACAAGACAGCAGAAATGACAGAGATCTACATTTGAGCTTGAACGTCACAAGTTTAACTCCTTTTGATGATCACTGAAGTTTGCACTTAATTAGTTAATGCAATTTGGCCAAGATTCCTCACAGCTGGTGAATCAGGTCTGGTCAATATTTCTATATCTTTGAGGAAAACTTTGCTGTGAAAGACATCTGGGTACTACTTTCCTTCAAAAGAGAAAGGAAAAAAAGACCTGCATAAAGATAACATGATTTATCCAGGAGATATGATGAGAATGTTATTTTTAATGATAGCTCAGCTAAAAAAAAAAGTGCAACAACTTTAGGAGGTTATCATCTGAGGCTCAGAATCACACAAAGACAGAAAAAGAACTGCATAAAAAATTGATCATAGGGATGCCTACCTCACACAGATGACATTTTTCAATAAGGAACACCTTTCATGCTTTCAGAGGGAGCCCTGCCATTCAAAAAGGTATTTAATCAGGCAGGAAGATGGAGTGCTGTGAAACTTGCAGCCTGAAACCTCAAGAAACACATTCTTGATTTTGTTGCAAGTTTGGAACTTCGGAAACATTCTCTGAAGGCTCTGTGTAAATTTCTACTGCTTTTTGAATGTTTCTTGGCAGGTTTGTGTGTGCTCCTGAAACCTATGTGACTGCAAGAAAAGTATACCCAAGACCTTGCTTGGGAAGAGCACAGTACTGGTAACACTCAGTGCCTCATTAAGACAGATAACCAATTCAATTCTCAATTGGCTGCTGAGAGAGCTGATGGCAGACACCTGGTTCAGTAGCTGGAAGTCAACTGACCATGTGTCAAATCTATGACTATGAATCAACCATCTTAACTCATAAACAGTGAGCAGCCCATCTACCCCTTGAGCTCTTCTGCATGGTAGCTGACAATGTGATGGGATTTTTCCCTTGAGAAAGGTGTGCCCTTTGAGGTTGTGGCTGCTGCACAAGTCCCTTAAACCTTAATGTCGAGAGTTGCTGTGCAGGTACAGAATCTTGGTGAGTGATTAAGTTTGTTTAAGCTTGGCTAACTTTGCTAAGATTTATATTTCAGATTGATTGCGCCCTTAGATGTAACAATTGACTAGGTCTGAGAGTAGGAGTGGATTCAGCTGCACCTGGTTTCCTTATCACTTTGGTTTGAGGATTTCAGGGGTCTAAGGTCTTCACTCTGATCCTTGTATTTCAATAGGAGGACCTACTGGATATGTACATTTGACTACTTACTACATAGATGATAGGTGACTATTTACTATATAGATAATCCTTACCATCCCAAATCTGAGGTCACTCTCTTTTTACAATTAAGCGTTCTTAAATCATCATGTTCCTTCAGTAAACATATTGCTGCTTTTCTCTTATGAGCGAAGATTTTAGCATTCGGCTGTGACATACAGCAGTGTCCATCGAAATACTAGAACCAGAAAACACTTAAGAAAATCAGAAAAACAGACCTTGGGGTTACACATCGTTAAAAGACTACTTATAGGTTGATACAACTAACTTTTTTTCTGAAGATGAATAAGTACATCTGTGTGCCTACGGGTTGGTTGATTTTGTTCTATTAACTTAAATTGGTGAGGACCTTAGGTTCACTTTTATTTATTTACTTACTTACTTATTCTTTCTATATCATTTACATTTCCCCCTTCTGAGCTCTACTGTGCTGGTCTGGATCACGGGATCGCACCGATTTCCTAGAACCTTTGTTAGGTCTGCTAGTCACAAGATGTAGCTATGTGTTATATTGCAGGCTGTTATCAGTAATCTTCAGTTCACTGTGAACAATTTCTTTTACAATATGTTTCTGTTTTCTCTGTGTTTTTAGTTTGTACTCATAACAATGTTTGCTGATTCTGGTAATGTCTTGTGTCAGACTGGAGGTACTGCGACTGCTTTTTTTGCATCATAGATCAATACTATCTCAGCAAGAACCCGAACTCTCTTTGTTCTGTGAAGAGAACAGGCATTTTTTTTTGGGCCAACCTCCCCTTCTGACAGTCGATGAAATTAATGTTTTTGTTTTGCACTCCACTGCCAGAGTAACTGATGCAGCATAAAACATTGATCTGTAACTTGTCCATTCATCAAAACCTGAAAAAAAAATGGTTTTGTGATATTTTCTATGTGACTGGATAAATGACTTAATCTAAATCCACTAGAATCAGTGAATAGATGTTGCTTTTTTTTTTTTGTTAGGCAGAGCCCATGAAAATGAGGCATTATTGGAGGGCAAGCATTTTTATGGCTTTTTGAAATCTATCATTTTAAGCAGGATGGATAGTGTGAAGGTTATAACAGTACAAGCACCACCACTCATTGGAGTTCTAATATGGCAGCTCATGAATTCTATATGATTTGTGCAGCAGAACTAGGTATTTCATGGTTTCCAGTCTCTTAAAATACCTTTTAGAGGTAGATGTTACTCTTGTATTTCACACATGGCTTCTCAACACAGACACCTATGTTTAGCACGTGCTGCGTGCTGTTCACAAATGAGTTTAGCTTTGAAAGTCATAGTTACCTTATTGTCACACAGAGATAGAACTGTATGGGGACTGCTGAACACTTGTCTGCTCTACTTATTCCATAATGTGCATACTGTATGCATGGAGTAAGTAGAGCAGATGAGTGTTCAGCAGTCCCTAACACTTCTCCTAGATTTAAAAAAAAACAAAAAAAAAACAAAAACAACCATGACTAACAACCACAAACAAAACCTATGAAGATGATGGCACCCTATTCAACCCATAGTAGTCTGAATCATGCTACTAATTGAACTGGTATTCAGTACTGCCTGTGCCTCTATATCCAGAGTGACTCTTCTTTGCTGACAATGAAGAGCATATTTTTAATATAAGTTCCAGGAAAATAATGCATTTTCTTTTTACAGCACTCCAAAGTCAATGAACACTTACTCAAGGACAAATTCACTTCAAGAACAGGGTGAGCTGAATTTAGCACAAAGACAGAATAAAGGAGCAGAGATGCACAACTTTATTTATTATGTGATGTCTGTAGAACAGTTGAGATCTTCATACATGCTATAGCATCTTCTTCAGATTCTTTGAAATCCCCTTTTAAATGATTTGGTCCTATAAAAGTTAGTGGCTTTCCCTTTTGGCTCCTTCCCATTGTTGTAACAATTTCTAAGAAAGGGATAAAAGAGCATGTGTAATCAGCAGCTGAGTGACACTGCTACCCTAGCTAGCAGTGTCACCCCAAGGAGCAATGAGAGCTAGACTACTCAGAACTAGATGCAGATAAGTCACTGACTGAACTATGCAAGGTGGTAGAAAAACAGATCTGCAAAATAGGTGGCAGGAAGAGCTCAGCTGAACTGTGATCTGTTGGAGTATTTTCCAAACTACCACGACCCTGAGGAACTTTTCTATTCCAACGAATCAATAAGGTCAAATGGCAAAGTAGAGATACTTAGAGCATTGATCTTTTCAATCAGGCATCGGTTTTCTTTTTGCAGTTGAATGACATCTCAAAATATTGTCAACTTTTTGATTGCAGCCTAGTACTTCTATACTCCCATTCTTCTTGGAGCAAAACTTCAGACTGACAGAAAGTTATATTATTACATAGGCTCTAAAGGGAGTTTATCTCTTTAAAAATGTATTCTTCCAGTCTCTAATATTATATTTGATGTTCAAGCTCATGCGCTTCCTTATTTGTAGTGACTTCATATGCAGGCCTTGCAGCAAGCCTGGTGACCTAATGTTTTAAACAGTTAGGAAAGATAAAGAAAAGCATAGAGAGAAAAAGACTGAAGTACTTGACTCACTTCAGGAGTCTTTATTAAAAATCTGAGAAAATCCTGGCTCACTTTTAGAAGTTAACTACCTCCTTTGGAACAATAGTGCCATTAAACCAAGAGCTCTCTGTCCTACTGGATGCATATGTAATACCAAACTGAGAAGAGAAAGATGAGTCTTAATAGCCTCTAACAAGCATTAGAGAAGAAAAATATTTTGCACTTTTTAAAATAGTTGCTTTCTGTGTACTGAACAGAGAAGTGTAAGATTAACTAAACAGCATTTTTTACAGTAAAAATGAGGAGACTATACTCATGTCTTCAGTCTGAAAAACCTAGATGTTTTCTCCTCTTTTTCTCTTGGATAAAAAAATCAAACTTGGTTGTTGTGGGCTTCCTAAGATTGTCTGAAAGACATTGCTTTTGAGTAAAACAGGTGCACAAACAGGAAGAACAGTTTCAGTTAAAGATTAGAGGTGGAACAACTGAAAAATCACTGAAGTTACATTAATAACTTTGGAGGGGGTTACTCCAATAAACAAGGCTGCTTTTCAGTTGATTTAATAAGGGTAAAGCTACATGGCCAAATCTCAAAGCAAGGCTCAGTAAATGTACACTACAGTTCATGTAACGTGACAACTGCAATAGCAGAGTGTGGGACCCAGTGAAGGGGAATCTCTCTTAGAAGCTTGGTGACTAGGGGGCTCTCCTTTTCCTGGGAATATCTTCAGTGTGATTATCTTATTACTGCCACCATTAAATACTGTATGTAAATTTGGTTCATCTGATGAGGTTGCCTGTTTGTTAGACTTATTATTTTTTTTTTTTTTTCCTTCCCTGCATGTAGCAGGGGTCAGTTCAATTGTATACAGACCTGGGACCACTTGAGATGTCCTATGGTCCTCAACTCAGTGGTGGTGCTGGAGGTAAGTTGCCCATAGATCCAGCATCTTCCCTGAAAAACGCACTTGGATTTCCTAGATACCTCTGGTTACTTTACATGGCACCTATGTTTAGGAAACTAGCTGTTTTCCCACAGAGTAGATCTAGATATATACATGGCAAATGTCTGCATGAGCTAGTCAATATGCACACTGAATACAGAATGACTAAATCAATAGTGATTTAGTCAGTATCACTGAGATCTATGTTACAATTCACCTCCTCCTGAAGCATACATATCAAATAGGTTGCCTGACTGCCAACTCAGAAACATCTATTTCTCTCCAGTGATTATAAAGAGCCCAATGTGAGATGTTCTGTGATACTCTGTTTTTTCCAGATGTGAATTGAGATCAGTCTCAATTATTGTACTGGTCATTTGTGAACCGTGATGAAGCTCCTCAAATATAACAGATTCTTGTAGGAAAAACATGAAAGCATAGTCTTATTAACTTACGAATCAAAGGTTTGTCTAAGGAGTGGTCAGTTGCTGTCCACAGTGCAGGTAAGCAGCTCAGCTACTCACAGCATTTGGCATAGACCAGGTCAGCTGCCTGAGTTTGTCCACTTAAGACACCAAATTAAGCTGCTCACTTAAACAACTATGGGTCAGGTGTCACCGTCCATCTCAGAAATTGGTGTATAGAATTTGATTTGCTAAGTTGTGCAGACTCATTATCTCATCTGTTACAAACATTCATAGTATTTATACAAAATGCATTTTGTTTTTTTCATTGAGCCTTCACTGTTTGGTTGCAATTCAGAGCAGAACAGCTCTGTAGACAGAGCTTTGCACATTTCCCTCAATATATCTGAAGACGTAATTAACTGATATCAGCAGTTATAAGGCTACAAGATTCATAATTGACCTTCTTTGGAATGACTATATAAGATAAATGGATGTGATGTCACTAAACTGCTCTCTGATTATCACTTAAAATCATGAACACGCTTGCAGATAATGCTTGATGTTATGTAGGCACATAAATATAAAATTTATTGATAGGATATTGATTTTTGTACAGTGACTCAAGCATTTATCTTAGTTCTACTTCTTAACCCCAAGGATAGTAACAGAATCAGATTCTCACTAATGGAAAATGAGTTTCAGGTTTCTCTGAAGAGTGATACAAATTGTTTGGTAATAGTATTTTGCATAATCACCTGCTTAAATAATTACCGACATCATCTTCCTGCTGATGTTCTCTAATAAACCTAATGATATCTAAAAACATTGCACAGCCTACTCTAGCAGGCTCAGGCACGTCAAGGTTTTCTGGTCTAACAGTCTGAGAGGTGAAGAAATCGTGCTTAGCATGCAAAAGACACGCTTTAGCGTCAAAGCCTAATGTTTTGCCAAACAGATTGGGTTGTTGTCCACAGATATCCAGCTGATGCTGCCCTGCATCACAGAGCATTTGGCTCGCTCTCTGCATCAAGAAGAGGAAAAAAATAATTTTGTCTTTGGAATTAGGCTGGTGATTTATCTTTTGAGTTTTCATTTTGGTTTTATTTTTTTTTAAATAGAGTAGCTGTGGCTACTTGATGGCGTTGTTTAAGCTTGATATTTATGTAGTCTTTTCCTGTAAGGGAAGTGGGAAACTGGCTCCTCAACAGCACTGAATGAGTGCTTAAATAGACAGCAATATAAAATACTTAGCATGTTGTGAGTTTTGCCTCAAAATTTGTCTTGCTGTTGCTGCTTTAGTGGAAGAAAATCTGGAGAATGTGTTCTGTTGGAAAACTTATTTTGCTTTAATTGTGGTGACATTTAAAGCTGCTGAGAGCCAGTGAGTTTTCTACAGTGACATACTGAATATTCAGGATAGACAGACCTGGTGGAATTCAAAATGCCTGTAGATGTATACAGGTCTTATGCTGATTCAGAGTTGTGTGAATAGGTTCCTTCTGCACCCTGTGTAAGCTTAGTTCAGTACGATCAAATATTTGCCCTTGGAGACATTCAGCATCGAGCTGGACCAGGCTCTGAGCAACCTTACCTAGTTGAAGATCTCCCTTTTCATTACAGGAGAGTTGGACAAGATGGACTTTTTGGGGCCCTTCCAACTCAATGCTATGATTCTGAACAGCAAGACCATCTGGCAGAAGGAGAGAGGTTCTCATTAAGAAAAAAAAAAAAAAAAAGTCTGGAAAGAATAGTCAGATTTGAATGGTTGAGATTTGTTTTTGTTTTGCTGATGATATCAGGAAACACACTTCACTTAAAGTTATCATTCTCAGAAATTAAGTCTTAGAAAAGAATTATGTTTTTTCAGTTTCTATGAAGTTTAGTTAAACTACCAAGTGAAGTTATTATTCTCAAAATAGAATAATTAAAGTTGGAAAAGGCCTCTAAGATCAACTAGTCCAACCACCCCTATCATGCCCACTGAGCATGTCCCTCAGTGTGACATCTCCACATATCTTGAATGCCTCCAGAGGCAGTGATTCCATCACCTCCCTAGGCAGACTGTGCCAGTGCATCACCACTCTTTTTGAAAATATTTTTTTCCTAATTCTGTAAAGCAAAGTACATCATGTTAAAAGCAGCAGGGATGCTCGGGCTTAGATCTCCTTTTTAAAAATGCTTTGGTCTGTGTGTACTGGAGTTAATACAGACCATTTTCTTCTAGGTTGTAACTCATGATTGGCTGCCTACTGTCTAATGGAGTGTGTTCATGTTGCATCTTTTACTGCTTTACAAGCTTTCACTGGTAGTCAGTTTTCATGCAACATCTCTGAGATTTCTGCTTGAGTTGAACTGGCCAGTCACACAGTTACAGAATCATCAAGGTGGGAGAAGACCACCTAGTCTGCCTATCAACCCATCACTGCCATGGCCATTAAACTACTGTCGCAGTCTCTCACTCACATGCACAAATCCTCCATGCCCTTTGAAAAAGAGGCTAAAAACTGTTGGCTCAAAATAGTTAATCTATTTCTGAATATGCTTCCTTGGTGTGGAGATCACTGTTGTAATGGCCAGCTGCTTGTTTCATGAGTCCATGCTCCAACCTTCCAGCGATGTTCCCGAAGACAAAAGTTGCCTTGATATTCTTTGCATCAGGAAGATCTGAGTGCTGTGAATCTTATTGGAAAGGATTTGGTAGTTCAGAGAGCTTGCATTTGTCAAATGAAAGCTTGGGGGTAACATTTTGTAGTTTGTAACTTAGACTGGTGATTGCAGTGAAATTATAGACTGTGGGAGAAACAGATGATGGCTCTCTCTGTACTACAGAGTCAAAACATCTGAGTGAGGTTTTAATAAGGGTGTTACCAGCTCTAGACCATATAGCTTGTCATCTGGTTGTAAGCAGATTGATTACCACTGTTAAAGATTCATTGAAAAGGTAACTTGCCTGTTGAAAGGAATTGCTGTCTGCTACCAAGCCTCTGTGAGGGATATGGGGAAAGCAGAGAGATGCCAGACAGCATGAGGTTGGGGATGAAATGTTTGTAATGATGCCTTCCGTTTGCTAAAAACAAACAAACAAAGAAGCTCTTCTGAGCTCTGCGATTATATTCTTTCCTCCTCTCTGCATCTGGAAAGACTTTTGATGGGCTGCTGCAGAAATCAGCTATATATAAATTCTTTTGCCATAAAGTGAGAAGGTGTGGTGTTTCAGGAGGGTGTAGACCTTCCAGCTAAGCCCACAAAGGTGTGGAGATCACCAGGAACAAGGATGACAATTTCACTTATGTTTCCCTGAGTGGGAGGCCTGAGATTGGTGGCTCGACTGTACCCCCTGAGTCTGCTCAAAGTGTTTTAGTTCTCTTATTCAGTCACTTTGAAGTTAAGGTTGAGTAATAATGCTGGGATTGCACTTCTCTCTCTTTACTCTTATGTCACAGAAAAATACATCTTTAAGGTGTATTTTTGTGCTCTGCCTTAAGAGTACAGCACTGGCCAGAGGTGAATAGTCCCTGTACGACTATTAATGTTAAATGAGGCTTTTCATAAATCCTGACTGAATTTCCTGTGTTACATTGTGCCAGAGATTCTTATCTTAGTGCTCCATGAAATTAAAGTAGTAAACAGGAATTAGTTGATATTTGTTGCATATCTACCTCAAAACATTTTACAAACTTCATTAAAAATTTGCAGATAGTTTAAATGCATTAATTTACATTAATTCCATTAAGTGGAGATGGTGTATTTTTAATTCTGGAAAATAGCTTAATTAAATATTTGGAACAGAAACAGCTGAAATCTAATTTTCAAGTGCTATTCAGTAATGTTTGAAGAGGGGCAAATATACCCGCATCTATCTGCCTTTCTAACAAAGGTGTTGCTAGCTACAAGATATCACTAAAAGATTTATATACTTCCTTTTTTGTCTTTCATCTAAAACAAATAACACTTATGCTACAGCTATAACAATGGATGTAATAAGGAAAAAGGTAATTAAACAGAATATAGCACTCTGTCTAGAAAACAATTACTTCAAATGGATGTTTAATTTGTGTAATAATTTTATAGTGAGATTAGAAAATAAGAATTAATCAAATACTGGGAAAGGACAGGTGGAGAGCTTAAAATTCACTGCTTTTCATGAGTTCAGTCCTTGCCAATGAAGTCCTTCTACTGGTTGACGTGATTAGCAGCACTCATTCTGCTTTTCTACAATGCTTGAGTCCTATTTAAATCTTTACACTGGAGGTTTCACCGTGTTCATTTCACTTTGAACCTGACCAAACCATAGCATTTTACTCTCACTTCAACTACTGTGTTCACTAAGGCTGGTGCAGCAGCCCTATGCTGCCCAGTTCATATCCCATTTCATGTGCAGACCTCAGTGCCTCTGCAGAGAACGTGAGTACTGCGTGTATATGAGTACTCAGAATATTTACAGTTTTTATTTGCTTGGTCCAGTTGAAAAGTTCTCCAAGGCTAAGGATATCTCTGTTGCTGAATGATCCAGAACCACCTGGTTGAAGGGGAAAAAGCAATGCTTTGATTGACCTTTGCAGTTTACAGTCATTGGCATACTCAGTATGGGAGTACTTCACCTTCAGTGAGTGGTGAAAATCACGGCGTGGGGTTCCTAGCTAGGGCTTCTCTAGTGTCTCTGGGCTGCAAATTGATGGAGCAGAAAAGTGTTTCTCCCTTGCCTTAACCTTGTGTCGCTCTAGCTTGTGCCAGACTGACAGAAATATA
The DNA here is from genome assembly GCA_023055505.1 of Callipepla californica brunnescens. Lineage (NCBI taxonomy): Eukaryota > Metazoa > Chordata > Aves > Galliformes > Odontophoridae > Callipepla > Callipepla californica. The sequence continues at coordinate 5,642,347 of JALIRH010000006.1, forward strand.
GCTGAGCACTGAGATGAGAGATGAATAGAGATGTTCCCCAAAACATGGGCATTTACACCTGTAAATTCCTCTGTAGGAATTTATTTTGTTAAAGAAAATACATGCAACCTCAGACATAAAAGAAATAAAATAAAAAAAATTACTAGTATTGATCAGCAAAAGTGGATCCAGTACTGTAGGACTAGCAATGTTCTCCACTGGTAAAGCTGGTGCTCCAGTAGACTTTGGTCTTTTCTTTGTGTGTCCCTTTCTGAGAGCATTGAAGAGCCTTCCCTGATGGAAACTGCCACAGGAGAACATGGCTCTTTTTGGCAGCCCTTTCCTCATGGTAGCTACAGTGATGGCTAAGTAGCAGAGTATAATCAGTGGCATCCAAATCCTGTTGTGACCATAAGGAAGCACATGACACAACCTAAAGAGTGCTGAAGCTGTTCTAATTTATGGTCCCAAGGGACCATTAATGTCATCTGAGACATCTTTGGTGATCTAAGCCATCTTAGGTGATATATGATAATCAGGACCTGAATGATTTAGACAAAAACTTGCACGCAAATCTAATGAATCAAAGGATTGTATTTTTTTCCAGCAGTGCTGGCCCTAAAAGAGGTTCATCTGTATGTTTGTGTCTGCGGAGTGTGCCAACGCACCTGCTCCCTGTGGCAGCATCCCTGGCCATGCAGTGCCTGTGTGTTTCTCTACTTTGAAGCATGAAATTACTGCTTGAAAAAGTTCAGTGATCTTATAAAGAAATATTTCAACTGAATTAAACTCCTGTTATATTTACACTTGTAAACTTGGTAAACACTTGTACACTTGTAAACTACGTAAACTTCGTGAGTTTCTTATCCCCTCACTGAGTCTTAAAAAAAGCCATTAATATCACCACGAAGTTGTTTGTTGTGAGCAGTTCTGTTGTGGGAAAGAAAACAGATAGGATGATGTTAGGAATACATAGTTTTGAAAAGATCTTTTCATTCTGCTGATCTTGTCCTCTTCAATCATGTGAAAGAGAAACAAACATTTAACTAATAAGACATTTTGGTAAAACTACATTTTTTCTTGCCCTTATTTTTATATGACATGACTCTACCAATTTGCCCTTCACAAGCAAACAAGGTGACTAATTCCTGGACGTTCATGAAGATATCTACATCTCATCATGAAGACTATTTAAATGATTAAAAAAGAGTAAGAACAATAGTATTTCATGTTGATTAAGGCAACTTTTATTTGGGCATTAGTACACTGTGGTCCTTTCCTTGCTTACCAATATCCCAACTAATATAATTCTAGCAAGGTTGATTAACCTTTGAAATCATAAACCCAGTAGGAGCATGGTTGTCCCTACTTCAGGAGCTAGCTAAATGATTGATGTTTAGAAGCTGTTTCAAACACAAACTCTTCAGAACAGAAAAGGATTTTTTTTCACTAGAAAAAAAAATATATTAGAGTATCATAGTTTGTGTCTCCTTTGTTTACATAGCTACTAATTGTGGATTTTGTCTTCTCATCTTCTCCAATTAAAAAGATCTGTTGTTGGAGTCAAGAAAAAAAAGAGCCAAGGATCTCCATGATTCACTGTTTCTTAACAAGGAATGTAACTGAATGTTTTTTTCAGTCAATTAGATCTGTGTTCAGCTCAGTGACTAACTTTCCTGCTCTGTGCCAGGATACTGACGCTGCTGTAATACAGAGAATAAAGGAACTGCTTTGTGTCTTGTGATACAATGGGTAGAGACTGAGGCAATGTTTTGTAAGTTTGGACTGGCTTGAACGCTCATTTGGTGTCTTGGGTGAGCAAGAACACAGGGAGGCAGAACTCTCCTGGCAGCAAAGAAGCAGCTATAGAACGTTAATAGTACTTTGGTATATGTATGTGCGCTGAAGTGGACCACAGCAACGGTTTGGGAAGTACACCATTAAAAGGGCAAATATCTACAGCTACAGGAGCAGTCAGTGTGGGTCCATCTTGTTTTGGGCCATTTCCCCTGCCAGACATGCACAGAAATGTGGTAGTGTTTTTCTATTTCCATTTCTCTTCTCACCTCTAGCGCTACCATCAAAATTCAGTGTTTTAATGCTTCTGGAAGCTTGAACTGAAGAAATTGCCAGCATTTACTGCTGAACTGGCAGAGACCTGCAGCAGTACTGTGGCATTTTGCAGCCCAATCCACAAAATTAAGAGCTCAAAACATCACTGTTCTCTGACATATTCCTACCAGAATTGTTCTGAGTCATGAAAGTCGTGGCTTGTTTTCTCTTTCTCTTTTTAATACATTTTTCTCTCTCTCTCTCTCTTTTTTTCTTTTTTTTTGCCCATGAAGGATTATAGACTGAGTTCAGCTTCAGTTCAACCTTCATCAATCAATATTATTAAAAGCAAAAGTTTGCCAAAGCAAACTTATTCTGTCAGTGCAAACATTCGCCCAAGTCATACCTGCTCAGATGAGTGGATGAGGGGAGCACTACGTGACCAACTTCAGAAGGGTTGCTCCACTAAGTGTCATGGCTGCTTGAATTTAAAATGTCAAAGAGTTACTCCAGTTATAGCTCCTGCTGGGCACCAAAGCCTGTTGAAAAACCCTTAAAGACAGCTGGAAAGGGAGCGTTGTATCAAATGTCAGAGTGTTCTAATTGACTGATCTGAGCACAGAAATCCACAAAATAGTGAGAGGCCAAATCTTTGCCCTCGGATAGTTGGCTTCAGGAGAACTTGCATGCGTCTTCAAAGTATATCTCATGCATCCCTGTTGTCTGAGAAGATAAGAGACTAATGCAGCTGCTGAAATTCAGCTTTGAGTTTGAGAGATATAGATTTGTGCTCAGCTCCATAGGTCAGAGGTTTCGAGACTGATATAATGACTTTTGAGGAAGCAAATCTGACACATCTATGGCAGAAATCAGCCCCAGAAGTTTAATACTGGTGAGTTCTCAGTGATCTAATTGAAAAAAAAAAAAAAAAAGAATACTAGGAAAAAGGGAAACTTTCTGCCTTTGAAAAGTCAATCTCCACACCCTGCTGTATCTGAAAATGTGCTTTTGCAGAGGTGAAAATGTCATGTTATTGCTATTTCTGACCTCACTGCATTGGACTAACCTGTTTAGAGCCAATAGGACCATTTGGCACTCCAAGTGTTTGTAGTCTGCTACAGAAATGGGGAGAGTTCTAAGAATTCAGGTCATTTGAAGATTTTGGCTGAGCTAGATTTCAACCAACTCAACAGGGGAACATTTACATTTTCTTTGTTCATTTGTCTCTTCACACTTGTTTATGACAGCCTGCCAAGGAAAGGAAAGATAGCTATGAGGTGGACCACTCTGTAGGGTGAAGGCAGGAAAGCTGTTAGGTATCTCAGATATGAAGGTGTTGGGGAGCTAGGACCACAGATATGGTCAGCGTGACACAAGTTGGTTCCCCTTTCAGCCAAAGAACTGTGAAAGCTTCTTGGGAAACATTTTCTTGGGAATTGCTTTTTAAACAGATGTTACAATGATTTTTATGCATAACTAAATATAAATAAGGTCAGTGTGTGGTGTTTACTTTCTCATTTCTCTTATGCTGAGTTTTTGTCACATGAAAACCCTAAACACATCAGGTTGGGTATTAGGAAAAATTTATTCTCAGGAAAAGTGATAAGGCCTTGGCACTGTTTGCCCAGGGAGGTGGTGGGGCCATCATCCCTGGAGCTGTTCAGAACTGTGGAGATGTGGCACTGAGGGACGTGGTCAGTGGGTATGCTGGGGATGGGTCATCTACATGATCATAGTGGTCATTTCCAACTTTATTGATTCTATGATTCAATGAACTTCATTTGTAGTAATACTTTGTGAGGAACTTACCAACATCTTACAGGTTTCCAAAAATTGCTAGAGAATGAACTAAGAGACAGCAGCATAGATGCACCTTCTCATCACAGTGGGTGTGTGAAGAATATTCTGGTGTTCATACAGACAGTATGGGAGAGAGCAGCCATGACCAAGAAAAGTTGGTAGCAGGCAGAAAATACTTAAGTAAAATATTATCTTAACATGAGTACCTGCTTGTAAAAGAATGAGAAAAATCTGTTCTACTGTAAAAACTCTGTTACAATGCAGAAATAAATGAGTGTTGGGCTTTGTGGCACAGTTCTTTAAAGACTGAAAAATGTGTCCTTGCTCTCCTGAGGTTCACTTCCAATCGAGTTCTGTATTCAGCTCATGAAGAAGCTCACCACCTTGCTCCTTGGTAGTACTGCTCTCCAAGTATATTCACACCTTGTGCACAGAGAAGAAAGCTCATGCTCCCAAGAATTTCATCTGCTTATGAAAACACCCACGGCAAGAAAAGAAGAGTTTAGCTTTCAAGAGGGAGTGGAGCATTAAAATAGAATCATAACCTGAGGGAGTTGGTATTATTTTTGTATTGTGAGTAGGATCAGACACCAAAAAGAAATGAAAGAAAAAACTTCTGCATAGATCCTGCAGTCTAAACAGACTAGAGAACAAATGGTAGGAAAGGAAGGGGATGCCTGGAGAGCTGAAGCAGCAGCAGCAGCAGGTCACAGAGGTAGGGCAGTGTTAAAAGAGTAGCAAAGCTGTCCTAGTTGCAGCATATCCTTTGTCTATTCACTGGACTTTCCTTACTTAGGATTTTAGTTTCAAAGTCAGGTAAGCAAATGTATTTGCACTCCAGTCATGTTTATTGCTTTCTTCTGGCTTACTCAGACAGCCTTACAGGCGTAGCACTTTATGGAACTCTGGAATGGTAGGTATCTGCTGTGGGGAGCTCAGTTTAGACTGTGTTTAGCACTACTGAAAAGTAAAGGTAGACAATAAACTAAAGAAGACAGGTGGGAGGGTTGTAACATTGAATGTGCTGATATATCAAAGAAAAGGTAATGAAATCCTACCTTGCCAGATCCTTCTTCATCCTTGAAACAGGACAGTTCACAGCAAAGGAGGGCTGCATATAAATGCAGCTCTGCCTTATTAACATTTTTTGGCCATCTTCTTTTCACTCTTGCCTGTCCTCTGATGACCACAAGGCTTTTCCCACAAGATCTTTCCCTTTAATATCAAACTTGGTGTGTGACCAAGGGAAGAAGGCTCTTATAATCTTTAAGGATAAACTAAATATAGGTCATAAGCCAACTGTTCAATTCAATATTCTAAAAAAAAAGGATGAGCTGAAACTGGAAACAAATGTCTACTGGTCAGTGAGAATGCATGTATGGACAAAAAGACATTGCCAGATGTAAAGCAATAATAATCGACAAAGAATTGATCTGCTTTGTTCAGGGAGGCTGGAGAAGGATTGCCCTGCAATACCAAAAGCCAAGAGAGTGAAATTAAATTCATAGTTGAAATTTTACAAATGTATGCTACAACTGTTGGAGAATACACTACCGGCATTTAAATGAAGCAGAAGTGTCAAACACAACCAAATACCTATAATCTGATTGCTTTGGACGGGGGATTGCACTAGATGATCTCTAGAGGTCCCTTCCAACCCTTACAACTGTGATTCTGTGATTGTTGCAAATGTTTTAGAATCAGTGTTAGGGCAGGAAAAAAATCGAAGGCATGGAGGTGAGCAGAAAATAGAAAGAAGGCAATACACATTTATTGAAGGGAGAGCTTCATGCTGCCTGATACCTCCCTTTGGTATGAAATTGTGTCCCTGGGATTTTCCATGTTTAGAAAATAAAGAGTTTGAGACAGAGACTTGTGGGAAACTATCAGTAAAATCAGAAAATATGGGGAGCAGTGGAAGAACTATAAGGCGAACAAGGAACTGACTGATCAGGAGGTTTTAACAGTTCCACAAAAAGGAGCTGTGTCAGTCTCAGAGAAGTTATGGACAATTTTTCTCAAGAATCTTTACAGGATTGCTCAATAGACAATAAAAGGAAATAAAAAAGAAAGGGAAATACCTTTCTTTACTAGGCAGCTAGGAGCAACAAATATAGCATGGCTGTGTAAGGGCAAATACTACAGCAGGTTGTACTGGGAGAAGTACATCCAGGTAATCAAATAGTGACACCACTATGTAGGGTACTGGTCATGCATCAGGAATTGTAACTGTAAATGTAATATTCTGGTCAACTACATTCAAGTGAGATGAATCACAGGCCAACAGGAACAGGAAAGTACAGTGGACAGGAGAAAGTGAGTGTGTTTACAAAAAGAAACTAGTAGAATATGACTCTTACGGACCACCAAAAGAAGGATGAGCAAGTGTATGAGTACTGACATCAAATGCGTGACAGAGAAAAAACACAAGATAGAAACTCAGCACCAAAGAAGGGATGATAAATAATGCAGGTGAAAGGACAGACAAGCAGAAACTAGGGATACGCTTGAGCTAGAAATTTGTAACCATCAGAGGAATGAGATTCTGGAACAGTTTCTGGAAGAGGTCATGGTACAAGAGACTAAACTGTTCTGGAGATGGCACATAGTTTGGGCTGCTCGCAATAGCATGGGCTGAAAACGTTGTAGGAGCACTCCTATGTTAAGGAGGAATGGGTAGGTGTGTATGCAGGGATATAATCTTCACACCAATTGTTCTTCACTGCCCTCTGCTGAAGGTATATGTATTTGTGTTTGAGCATTGCTGACTGATTCTTGGATCTGATAGATTTGGAAGTAACGGACATTCCTTTCACCCCAGGCTTGTCATCCAGCAGAGTATGACCCTGAGCATGGTGCTCTCCAAGGATGTTCTGAAAGAACTGGGAGAAAGTGATGCATCAGCTGCAGGAAGGTAGGTACACAGTTGTAAGAGATTCCCTGTTTTATGTCTGCTGTGGGGAAGGGGTAGCGTGCAAAGTACAGAAAATAAACTGTGGGTTGAGCACTACTTTTACTGTTACTAAGAGACTTCACACTCCATCAATTCTAAGAAGATCTCTGGTCTTTAATTCAATGACTGAGGCCTACAACAGCTTGCTACCTTAACTCACTAAATCTTCATGACTCCATAGGTCAGAAACACAGCCCTGGTTATTAGAATTCAATAGATCTCCACCTCCCTTCACCAAGATTAGGTCTGGTCATCCTGACAGCCTTTGTCATAGATTGTGTGTTAATTTGGATACAGCATTTATCTATGCAGTTCAACAGGGTAAAGTTGTCAGTTATCTGAATAATGTAATATGAAAAGGAAATGCAATTTCATTTAGAGATCTACAGGGATAACTTAGTGTTCCAAATAGCCTCTTGACAGATACCTGCAAATTAAAGGTTACTTTCTTCCTCCATTTAATAACAGGGCTCTCCTAAATGCATTCATCTTAGTAAAAAAAATAAATTCAAAATCTAATTTATCAACTCCCCACACAGTACTGGGATATTTATAAGCAAGCAACAACTGAATTAGTTCAGCCTTTAGTAAGCCTATAAATATCACTTACAGGAGTAGACATTGAGACTTCCTTTGTGAGCTCAGATCAGTGAGCTACTATAGAAACCCTCCCAAACCTCCCCTTTAGATTCCTTGTTCCACAGGCAGCTACTAAAGGCAATCAAAACCAAGCTCATGATTTTGATTTGCAGTAGTTGTTTACAGGACTTTATGCCGTATTCAAAAAAGTACCTCAAGATTTTCACAGTTAAAAGTATTATTGTCTTGTGGAAATAGGACCATCCCTTCTGCAATGTGCAGCGAAGAACAGCTACACCTGTCTGAATGCAGCCACAGATACAGGAGATTTACTCTCCCTAGCCCCACCAGTGTCATCACTCATGTCCTGTTAGCCAGGCTAGGGCAAGGATATGTTCCCCAGAGCTCTCCCACCTTCAGAGCACTGCAAACAAAGAAAAGACAACAAAGTATTATTTGTATTTTGAGTTTAGAGCATCTGTAAATTAACCCAATAGACTGCTAGAATCTGAGTATAAAGTCGTAGTATCTGTTGAAGATGCTTGTTACTCACCAGATATCTAGTGTGCCTAAACAATTAGTTTCTAGGAGAATAACATGCTAATCTGTCACCATTTTTTTTTGAGCTATGTGGTTGAGACATACCTTTCTGCATTTGGGAAAATGAGAATGGAAACATAGTGCTGTTTCCTGCCTACGGCACTCGATTTTCTCCCCACATAGAAACTGCTGGATTGTTGTCAAACAACATTTCTGCTGTCTTCCAGTTCACAGCACAAAACTCGGTTTCACACTAAATCCCAAGAAATTCCTATTGAAAGGGACAGGTACAGGAAGAGACTTAACATCTACTCAGGTCGGGTACTTTGATTTTGCTACAAAAGAGGGAGGCAGTGAGCTGCAGTTTCCAGAGTTATTCAGTGTTTATCTCGAAAGGGCCATGACATATGAAGCTTAGTAGTAAGCAACCATCCTCTGGAGCAGACCAAGCTAAATACAAATTTAATGGCAGTGCCAATGCAGAATTTCCATTTCATGCTAGATGATGGCTTTTGTGACCTGATCCAATTTCAGAGTGTTCTCAAGCTGACAGAGCTGATCCTGATCCAAACTAGCTCTTGAAAGCCGACAGTCCTTGCTGTCTTCTTGCTGTTTCTTTATTTATTTCCTGGGATCTGATCTTCTGCCCTTCTCTGTCCCCCAGTACTGACTCTGTTTCCTTCTTCCCTTCCCCTTTGAATCCATCCAGAAGCCATATTGCTAATCTGGGATGTGCTGGCCTACACCACCTCCTCACATTCTCCTGTCTCCCTGTCTGCAGCATTAATACATCCATTGCCCTCCCCTTGTCAAAGCAGTGAAAATGCTTCCCATACTGGATAGTCCTGCTGTGTGTTTTTGATTGCTTGTATAGCTGGTGGTAGGAAAGACAGCAATCATACGAGATTTTTATTTTCAGTTTTTATTGTGCCATCCTTCAGTGTATTCAGCATGAAGTCCTGTGTGACACCAATCAAGAGCAGCCTCACGTGGGAGCTGGCAGCAGTTATCTGCCTAGTGCAGCTGCCATATGTCCCCATAAGCTGGAACAGCCACTGGCTGGCACGAGGTGGCTACCCAAGGGCATCAGAGAAGTCTGTGGTAGACCAAGAAATCGATGTCCCACCAAATGCCAACTCACCATTTTTCAGAGCCTAGAATGCCCTTTTTTTTTTTTTTTTTTTTTTTTTTTGTTCTTCAGAGCAGAGGCAGAACTCCTAACCCTAAGGTTGACATATCTGCTGTGAGGGGGATTGGTTGGGACTCTGCTGACTCTGTGCAGGTGCTGCTATCTATGCACCAGAGACAAGGCTTGGGGCTCTAGTACAGGGATACAAATGATCACCAAATCTTTAACAGGGGGCTTCTTAATCTTTCAACAGTTGTGCAACATTGCTGCTCTTCATGGAGACAATGTAGGGAGCAGCCGAGAGCCTATTATCAGTGATACCTCCTGAAATGTATGAATGGAGCTTTCACAGTCTCTGTTTATGAACCATGACACAAAATATGGACACTCAGGTTTTAGTTCCTCCATGTTTGCAAGAAAAGTAGTGGTGTGGAAATCTCCTTTAAGGCTGAACCCCATCCTCCAAACTGTGGGCAACCAAGGGAGGGCAGAAAGCAGCATTTGTCTGCCCTTATCTCCTCGTGCAGCTCCCCACCTAACCCACAGCTGGGATACAAACTCTTGTGAAATTCTCCCTTTGCTTCAGATATGGACAGAGCTGTGGCCTTTAATTACATTCCTCCCATGAGCAGCCATGCGTACAGCTTGAGGCCTCTCATTGTGGTGTGTTCATTCCCACTAAGTGCACTGTGCATGTGAGAGATACTATCTTGCTAACTATTCCTCTTTTAATAAATTATTGATAAAGTTTCTCCTTGACAGATTATAAAGCTAGGGAGCCCTGGGCACTTCTGCTTCTCCTCTAACACATTCTAATTCTTGCATTTATCTGAAGAATATAGGCATGCTATTCCTGATGACTCTGCAGCTTTTTGGAGTGTCACCTTCCTCAATAACACAAATGTTCTGCTTTCTGCAGACAGGAAAAGGACTTTTTTCATATTGTTTTTGTGTTTAATGTGGGAATACTCTACCAGAAACTAGATCATATTTCTTACTGAAAGATCATCAAGTGTTAACTCCAAGCTTACAACTGGCTTTGGTATAAATACCCAGTGAAGAACAGTGTGACCGTAGCTGCCTTGCGCTGAACATTGCTCTGTGACCTTGTTGGCTAGGGAATAAAGCAGAATTATCTGCAATAGGCTCCCTAAGGAAAGCCTGTTGGACACTGAGTGAGTTCTGGTGCTGTTTTTATCCTGTTTCTATGTGTTGGCCACGTGTGTGTGTGCTCTGTTGTCACCTTGGTAGGAACTGCATGTGACCTTCCAGGAAACCACAGAAATGATCTATTGGCTATGGCAAAAGTCTGGGAGTCAAGGCCACCAGGTTTTATTCAGGAAATCATCCCTTTGATATTGTGTGATATAAGAAACTCATTTGGCACTTCTCAAATCAGCTAATTCATCTAAAAGAGCAGTGTCCAACACTTTTTAAGTCTTGAAAGCATTATGTATAATTAACAGATGCGTGACAATGCCAGGAATATTCCACCTATTGCTGCTGGTTTTGTTGTTATGCACAGTTCCCAATGGGAGCATGCTGTTGTTCAGCAAGGTGGAAGCAGGTTTCATGGGTGGATAATGATTGCAGTTCTGCACAGCTGCATTTCCAGCCATCTGAAAAGCCAAAGAGCTTGGGGTAGCTCTATTTCCATAAGTGTAGGACCTCCTCAGGATGGAAGGAGGACTTTATTTTAGCAGAGTTTTTCCAAATGCAGGCTCAAATGGACCACTTGGGTGCCAGCATGGAAGATGTGAGCTTCCAGAAGAGTGCCTGGGTGTTGTGTGCCTCAAGTCATATTTGTATATTTAAAGCCACTAAAAGCATCAGACAGAATGACATCACTGCTGGAACGGAGAAGCACTCTCTGACTACCATAAGTTGCCCCAGAGGGGCATTAGCAGCCAAAACAAGCCTTATCTCTAACTGTAAAGTAGACTTCTAAATGCCTCCAAAGAAGAATACTTTTTACTGTTAGTGATAGTACAGACAATACTTGTAATCGAAGCTGCAAAGAGTCTGTTTTGCTTTGACTTGAGTCAAAGAGGCAAGCTTGAAACAATCTGCACTTCTGGAATCATGCCCAAGCATAAAGTCTAGTTTGCAGGGGTTTATTACTGGAAGGTGATTTGCAGTTTTTAGAAAGTGGGATAACTAACCTATGTAGGGGAACTGTTAGGTCATGGCTTGATTTGGTGATTGAGCACCTGGTGAAGGAGTGTGGCTGGTCCAGGGAACACAGCTAAATTGCTTGCACTTGTGCTCCCTGTATGACCAGAATGGGTGGACCCACAGTGGAGACACTGTAAGGGCCAGTCACTGAAGGGAGAGCATCTCTTGAACCTGGCCTGGTTCCTGAGGAGTGCTGCATAGACTAGAGAGCTCCTACACCAGTTGGGTGAGTTCTATTCATTTTTCTGTATGCAAGTGATGGCCTGTCTGTGAAAATTAGTTGCCTGGTATTGCTAAGAGCCTGTCAGAAGCAATCTCAGTGAACAGAACAACCAATCTAGCAAAATCCAGTTAGGCTAGCAACCTTTCAACTAATTCCTCTTTTGGACCTGGTGGTCTCGCTCAATTCTTGACTTATGGATAAAACTTGGGGTTGGGTCCCTCAATCTCATTTTGATGTTAGGTCTCCTCTCTGCCTGGAATCTGCATCTGAAACTTTAAGCCAAAGTGAACTGACAGGAAAAACATTCACTACTGGCTAGGATGGGTATTTCTAATCCATCTTTAGCAAAGGTATGCTCAGTTTACCTTTCTTGATCTTCAATTTCAGCAGTTTTTCTGTACCCTTAGAAGAGAAGTCTAACTGCAGTGCCCCAGGGTAACCACTGTAGTGGTGATTATATTCCCAGTGAGGTAATTCTTCCATTCAATGTTTAAACGTTATAATTTTCATTGCTGGGGTCTTTTGAGGTCTTCACTCGTGACTGTGAGTTTTCAGGGATCTTGCTCTCCAACTGAAATCTAATGTGATTTTTTTTTTAATTTTTTTTTGTCATGACTAGTGAATATCTTTAGGTCAACACTGGAATGATCAGGATACTGGCAGAAGTGGGACCTTGAATGATCCCTAATTGTTATAAGCACTTCTAGGAATGCAGTTTCTGGGTCCTGATCTTTGGAACAAGGGCTTTCTTTCTGCAATTAGTGAAGTGTGAGATTTACCTGAATGAAATCCCCTAGTCCAAGCATCTCAAAATGGCATCTCATTTATTTGTCCAGTTTTGCACAATGGTATCTCATTCTTTCTCAACCACAGTGCTTAGGCAGCTCTCTTAGTGTCTGAAAGACCCAACTGCATCTTCTCTGTTCATGCTGTGGAGAAGGTTTTTGCAAAATTTGTGGAGATGTGCCATCCAGATGCATCTCAGGCTTCTGGAGCACAAAGCACATCTGGGGGTAATTGGGGCTGAGTCACACAGACACATGCCAAGCAAACTCTGTATGACAGACTCTGTCCCTAAAGATGTGCAACCTGAAATGAAGAGTTATCAACCCTTTCTAAGCCCAAAATTACAGGTGGGTTAAGCCCCTGTTCTAGCACTTTCTTTAGTTCTCCTTTTATGTTTTATACTCATTCTCCAACTCAAAGTATTCAGAATGGCTCCTCGCTTCTATTTTTTCAAAGCAAGCTAGATAAAAATAAGATAGATGGCTTTAGGTTGAGAGGAACTCAGACTCATTGTACAGCAAATCTTAAGTAAATTTTCCAAACTGTGTTTACTGCTCTAGATAACAGAGAACTGGAGTTGTATGGTGAAGCACAGAAGAAGAGGGTTCTCTGATTCCTGTGGAGAAAATATCAGTCCTTCTGTACCACCACTGGATCTGAGAAATCCCTGGGTCACAGAGACTATTTACATGCTTCACCTGCCACAGTGTGTATCTTCCAGTCACATGGGACTGCCTGTTTCAATCTAGCAAGTTTTTTATAGTTCCGGCTTCTAGAGCTGGATTTTGTGTGGGCTTTTTTTTCTTGAAATTTTGGAGATTTCTCATTCCTGAGTGTACTGATGCTCCTGGACTTGACTTATATACTTGGAACATGACTATACTCTTTTTCTTTGCTTCATTCTCCTGATTGCCTAAGTTTAACAAACAATCCTACATCTTCCTCTTTACTAAAATGAGAAACTCAATGCTCATTTCATGTTTTGTCCTGGGCTTTAGTCCTCTCCTGGTCCATACTGGCCTTGCCTCCTTTATTTTAGTTCCTTTTAATATCAAGAGACCTTTCATTACCTCTTATTTCTTTTGACAGAAATAACTCAGTTTAACTCTTGGCATTTCTCATCCTGTTGACAGCATTACCAGATTGAATCTTCTGCTAATGCTTCTGAGAGACTGGTTCAATTTGCCTTTGTTATTCAGGTTGGGTTATGGTAGTCATTTGCTAAAGTCAAACAAACATGAACCCTTTTCTTGTAAGCAAAACTTATTTTGTAATGAAATGATTTAGAGAGAACATCACTGTGTCCTTCTGACATAAGATGAACCATCACTTTCATGCCTATTACTCCAATTTAATTTCTGTGGCAAGCTCCCATCAGGCCTCTCAAGCACAGCATGGGAAGGTGACTCTTTTTGACACATGCATTTATTTTACTATCCCTCACTAGGCTCTGTCTTTCGATTCCCTCATTTCCTTGTCTTCCACCTTAAGTGCAAGCTCCACTGGGCAGGAGAGACCCAACTGTTATGCGTGTGAACAACACTCAGCTGAGGAGGAGTGCACACGCTGCTGGACTCTTAGACACTGCTGTGTCTACAGCAAGAGAAGGTACTGCTGCTTTGTTCTGATTTAATCATCAGCCTCTCAATTGTGCAAGTTTTAAAACCATCCAAACTGCTTGCATTTAAGAATAGCTAATTGTTTTTGTTCATTAATAAAGAAAAATAGGGTGAAATTTAATATCTAAGATCTTTTGTCAGTTTTCCTCCTGTGTTCCAGCTCTGTTTGACACTGCAGACAAATAAGAATACATATGAAAATAAAATCACCAGTGAGTAACATCCCTTTAAGAGAACATGTGAAGTCAGGAAGAATCATTCCAATTTATGAGTTTAAAGCATAAATAATTAAGCAACATACTGGCACAATAGATATTTATTTGTGGTACTGTTCTGAGCAGGAAAGATTAAAAAAGGCACAGAAAACAACCTTTACTTTGACCATAAAGATATAAATATGAGGCTTACAAACAGTCTTAAAGGAAAATTTATGCTTCTAATTCTATGTACTTTTTTTCTGTAGATGTTCTCCAGCATCCTATGTGGTTGCTATGTACTTACTCTGGTTGTCTTGATGTACCTCATTTTCTGCCACTTTTTGAACACAGTATGTACTAATATTCTGGAAGTAGCACTTGAAAAACACGCAGTGGCTGTTTTAATTATGAATACATTTCTGCAATGAAAAATTGAATCCCACACCCTTGACTAGGTTTTCTGTAATAGGGCTTACAGCTTGAGCTCTTGTTTTGCTCTTCGTGAAGCAAATCATGATCGTCTCTCTAGAGGAAAGATGGGGGTGGATGCAGAGGATAGCAGAGTTAATTTGCTGTAAATAGGATGACGTGTTTGTCATCATGTAACACTCAAAATCCCCCAGGCATCTTGGAATCCCTATTTTCTCTCTATTCTCAGATGTCACTATATGCAGGGGTACTTGGGCTCCCAAAACTTGGAGTTGCTTTTCTTTATCAGTTTACATGAAGTGTATGGAGGGATAGAACAGAATGGAGGCATGTTCACACACAGCCCCATGTCTGAGTGCTACACTTTGTATGAGTTTAAGACAGAGCTGAGCGCATGCAAGTTCAGCTAGAGAAAAGTGGTGTAGGAAAAGCTGTCAAGAAATACCATACTTCAAATAAAGAACAGCATGCCAGAGCTATGACTGAGGATCTGAGTGTTTGCTTTCTGAGTCACATTAGGAGTATTTTTTTAAGAAGCTTTTTCTGCATTGTTCATTTTTTGAGCTTTTTTTAAACTGAACATACGTTTCACTGTGAGGTGTTAAGAAGATGAACACCATGTTTTCAAGCTGGTAAATGAATTGCCTGCTTTCCTCAATACAGTGCCTAATGTCATACTAAGCCAGTTTCTGCCAAATCTCCCACACAAGAAAAAGTAGTTTGTGGACGTAGTAGGCTGTGCTAGGAGGGTAAACTCAAGCTCCATACACTATTATTTCCCTATTATTTTCTGTTGAGAGTTAGAAGTGACAATGTGATGCAAGTAGTGTTCTATTAAATAGGAAATAACAGAATCATTAAGGTTGGAGATAACGACTAAGATCATGTAGTCTGACGACCAACCCACCCCTGCCATGCCCACTAACCATGTTCCTCTGTGCCGTGTTTCCATGCCTCCAGAGACAATGACTCTAACTCCATCCCACCTGCACCTTTAGTGCAAGCAGATGGGGAGTTTTTGTGTTGTGGTGGATGATTGGAGTTAGACTAGACAATGAAAATGGTCTTCAGTGTCCATATCAAAAAGTAGCAGTATATATTCATGCTACACCCAGAAGAACCATCTGAAATAACCACTAGGATTACGTGATCAGACACACACTTGCTGAGGAGTTAAGGGAAGACTGCTAATTTATGCAATGCCACTATATTTTTCTTATAGTTTCATAATTAATTACACAAATTGTTCTGTAGTGTGAGAATTCAGGAAGAAAAAGAGCTCTCTTCCAACCTTTCTTGACCAGTCAGATTATACAGACCTGTTGCACTAACTCCTGGAGCCTTGGGTTTGGGAGCCCTGAGAGAAAGGACCTGGTTGTATCAGAGGAGAGCTGGTAGATTTTCCTGTTGCATGAGTGCTCCAGCTGGCAGAACTCTTAGTTTCAACTTACAGGCAAGCTTATGGTGGTATTCAGACTTGCAGTGCTGCACTCTGTCATTGAAGTAGGCATCAACACTGGGAAACAGAGGCAGAAGCATTTGTCAGCACACAGGAGAGCTGTGAGGGCAAAGTAGTCTCATATAGACAGATTGCAATGTATTCAGATAGCAGCAGCTAAATAAATGAAAAATGTCTTACACTGGCCTGTTAGCTCCTCCACTGATCTCCAGAGTGAAGGCTGGTAATTACAGCCCAATATCTTAAATTAAATGGTAGGTTGTTCAACAAAATGTAAGTTAATTAATTTTGATTTGTTCTTTGCAATCTGTGAGCTGAGCTAATTTGTGTTAAAAGGGCAATGCTTTTACTTGCTGTCTTAAATGATGTCCAGCCTCACTGTCTCAGGTTACCTTCAACTGAAGTGAAATCACTCCATAACTTGTTATCATTCACTGGCCAGACATGTAAGAGCTGATTTGCTTTTTTGTACATCACCAAGTGGCAGGTGACTGCCTATCTGAAATTAGAATCATGGCCTTTTGTTTTCTGTTCTGACTGTAAAATTTTCTTGCTTGAATTCTCTCTTTGTGGGTCTAGGCTCTTTAATTATTCGACATGATGAATATTCTTCACTTCCTAACTCTATATTTTAATTTCTTCTCTTCTGAAAAAGAGAAGTAATGTTCATTTGTTCTGTCATTCAGAATAAGCAATCTTCTGGAAGATTTTGAGTGTCTATCTCTCACCTTTCATCTGTGGATGAAAGCCAGCAGTTGCTATGAACTCATCAGTGTCATACTCAAATGATAGCTGTGTTCAGTGGGACACTTTTCCACACTCTGCTTCTGAATCCTCTTTGCTTCTTGCAGAGCCATCACTTCAATTTGATGAACCAAAGGCTCATCACAAGGGAAAGAAATGTTGTCCTCTTTCATCTTGAGCATGTTCTTGGACTCCTAGCTTTCTCTGTCTTCTTTCCTTGGCAGGAAGAGCCTGGTCAAAGTCTGGGACCTTTTTGTAAGTGAGGAGATCTGTTCCCCTTCTGTTTGCTCAACCCAGTACCATCTTCATCCCTGTATATGCTGTCCCAGTGCACAATCCCTAGCTGGTGGTGGTTTTAATTATGTATTTATATTTTCCAGGCCCAGGAATACAGCTGAAAAGTGAACTTCTGAGTGAGGGTCTTTGGGATGGCTCATTGTTGGCCTCGAAATATTGGTTTTGTTCAGATGTTATGTTTACCTTAGAGGATTCCTTATAATTTCACATCTTTGTGTGCCACATACTTTGAATTTTTTTTCTCCAGTGCTTTGTAAGTTCTTGTACCTGGGATGGTGGGATCTGCACTAGTGCTAGAAGCACTTTCTACTGCGTTCAGTTCAATTCTGGCTTTGTCCCTAGAATTTACATTGATCAGTGAAGGAAAAGGCATCTGAAAACTGGGGTGTACTTTTTACTTAAGCATACTTTTCGAAGTCAGGCTTTAGGATGAATAATTTCTGTTGAAAAATCATTTCCTTTGAAGAATTACCTTGCTTTATTTTGAGTATCTTGACCCTTAAGAACAGCCTCTCCTTTGTAGTATGACTGATTGAAACCTGCAGAAAATGAATGTACATCACACTGAATGAAGGCTCAACCCAAAGCATTCAAGAGGGAATCTAAACAATAGGAAATCAAATCCCTAACTGAAGTGTGTAACTACTTAAAGAAATACAGTTACTTCAGTCTTAGTTTATTCTATCAAAAAGTGTATTGCAGAAGATCCCTGTGCATCAAAGGAATAACTTTTTCCAGCGAAAGAAGGGAAGTGGTTAATATGCAGCTTTTTATCACATTCTGCAAATAAAAGGTAAAGAGAACGTTCCAAACGTATTAGTGAAGGATGAGCCAATGACAAAGATGTAAAATATACTCATAGCCTGCAAGTGCCTTTCATCAAATACTGCCTAATCAATACAATGAGAAACAAAATCTAGACTGCTGGGGTAAAAATAACACATTCAAGTTCACTTTGGAAATTGGAATCAAAGAGCAGATTTCCCTCTGTTATTTATTTATTAAGTTACAGGCTGATTTGGTTAGATGGGGTCCTCTGTGGGAATTACATTTAAAAGAAAAATAATAACAAAGTTATTAGGGACTGCAGAAGAAAGAAGGGTAAATTATTTTCTTCCTTACTGCTTATTTCTTTGAAACAAAACTCCCGGCTATCCAGCTATCCCTAGCCTGACTCAATGCTTCTGAGAGGAGCTGGAGGCATGAGCGGTTTCATGGAAGCATGACCTTCTGGCAGTGTTCAAAGCCAAAATATATCAAACAGTTTAGTTGTCTGCTAAAATTTTTACTGGGTAAGTTGTCTGGAATGGGGGAGTGGATGAAGTTATCTTAGTACTCTCCCTGCCTCTGGATTATCTCATTAAAAGGATTCTCCATGTCTGTTGAAGCCAGTTCTCTCTTCTCATTCAACAGGAGGGCTAAGCTCTTCAGGTATGCATTGGTATACTTTCAGGAGAGCTGAATTTGATCCTTTGTATGTGGCTCACTAACTTTCTGTGGGTAAGCACTAAAGAAAGTTACCTCTTCAAAAGATTCATCTCCTTCCCACACGTATCCACAAATTGATTTTTTTTTTCTGTAAATTGTTGCTCTGCTTGAAATAGTTTTACTATCTACTGAAGTTTCTGATTCACTTCTTTATTTGAAGTGGCGCATTCTATTTCAAGGTACTCTCTGTTTCAAGCACTTTTGCACTTGTTATATGAAGGTTATCATGATCATTATTGCCTGCATGAAAGTCATAATGCTAAGAAGATGTCACAGAGATTGGATTTGTGCTGGTGCTCTCACCACATGGATCATGTTCAAATAGATGGCTCAGAAGTTCAGAACATCCAAATGGGCTTGTGTTCCCTGCAGTAATTGGAAGAAAACCCATCTTTGGTTACTTGTGAACTCAGAGGCGAGAGAGCTCAGTGGCTTCTGGTTCTGCCATCAGAATGGAGATGATGGTATTTGACCGAGATACAATGTGTAGGTAGTAGAGGATAATGGACCAGCTGGAGAGAGATATGACATCTATCTGGTGTAGCATAGGTGGTAGTTCAGCTAATAATAAGCCCTGAATAACAAGGAAAAACAAGCAAGGAAGTTTATCTTTAATGGGATGCAGAAGAGAAAGTGAAGGAAAAATACACAAATTTGAGAGAAGAGGTGGGTAAGAAAATACATTGTGAAGAACATGTGTAACTATTGGGCAGAAATAAACTTGCCAAGGCCAGAATAAAGGATGCTGGAAGGGCTGTAAGATGAGAAGTGTTGAAAGCAGATATCTCTCTGTACTCAAGTGTACTCCTTAGTTCTGTTTGGTTATTTCATTGGTAATATCACAACTAAATGCTTTTTGCATCTCTAAGAGTTTATTTCAGCAAAACTCTCCTCCAGTGATAAATTGTAATAGAATGTCTGTAAGTAGATTATGAAAGGTAACATTACTGATGAGAGCAAAGCAGTGAATAATTACTAGAAATGAAGTTAGAGTAGTGATGAAGTCACTCAGAAGTAGTGATGTTAAAGAGACTGAACAAATTTTGTGCTACGCTTTTGGTGTAACTGCAAAGTGAAAGGAAGATATATGACTTACAATTTTCTGCAAGGAAATAAGTAGTTAGGTCTGTCTTAAACTCCCAGGGGTTATCACTGAAAGAAGTCATTTGATTTCTCAAAGTCATAGCACTTGAGTTTTGAAAAGGCCCTCAGAAGGTCAGCCAGTATATTTGCCTCCCAATGCAGGACAAACTTCAGCTGTGTTATTCCTGTCAAACTTGCTGTTGAAGACATCCAGTTCTAATGATTCATACATTCCCCAGGCAGCCCATTCTCCTCCACCACGATGTGCTTGTAAAATGTCTAGAAATTTTTTTTTTCTGTTTTATAGTCTGCTGGTTATTAGAAAAACATTTTGAACTTGTGTTTTGAAAGTCACTTTGTAGATTCAAACAACTCATCAGGACCACAAGGCAGAACCCCATGGAGATCTACTGGTTCAGTTGGTAGGGGTTAGCAGATGTACTCATGAGAAATAATAATGGTACAGTCCAACATTTGCTCCTTGCAAAGTATTGCTGTAGTATATATTGCACTGCAGTACTGGAGCTTGGTATTTTCTGCCCTTTAGCTCTGGTACAAAGAGCTGAGAGTTAGATTTATTTATTTTTCCAGAGAAAGACAAAGTTGTAGGAAATGGTACTGCTTTTATAATCCAGCAAATAGGGAATGGAATGCGGGTTTGCTTGTACTGCTGTCGGATTCCTGGGACCTGACACTCCACTTCTTAAATAGTCACAGAGGCAGTAATTTGGAAGATGACTACACCTTGAGTCATCTGAGTAGTGAGCAAGGTTGGTTAGAACTTTTATGGTGTATCCTCGTGAGATTAAAGTTGATTCAGTCTCATATTCTTTGGTTTTTATTGTGTGAGCACTGTACTGAAGCACTACAACATTTCTGACATTTTTCATTATCTCATTATTTCTGCAGAAATAACACATTTAATTCAGATGCAGAATATCCAGGAATAGTCCGAGACACCCCCAAAACAGTATTCTCAACATACAAAAGAGTCAGAGAAATAATACCTTTCAGTTTGTGCAGACATAAAGGAAAATAATTTATCTGCTTCACGAAATAAGGGAAACAGAAAGAAAACAGAAATTAGGATTCTTTTGTGTTTATTTATTTAGCAAACTGTGAAGCTTCTTGTGTCAAGAACTCTGAACTGTTTGTCCCTAAAGCCTGTCATGAAATGAAGCACTGCTTTAATTGCTTTAGGTTTTGTTGGGTTTTTTTCCCTCTTGAATATCATACAAATAATATTTAATAGGAGTGGTATGCATCTATTTGCCATGAATCAGGATGCCAATGACAAAGTCTCAGGAATTTAATAAGTATTTTAAAAAAACATTCACTGTTTCTGGTTTCTGAAAGGTTCTTCCTAAGCATGACAAACTTAGCATGCACTTCGAGCACTGTTGTTTTCCATGCTCCAAAAGAAAACACGTCTACCCTCCGTCACCCTTTATTCTAATCTCTGTACACTCACTGTAAAAGACTGAAATTGCATTTTCTGTTATTTTTGTGTCAGGAAGTGACTCAAGATAAAAGGCTAAAATAGGTATACAGGTGTTGCTACTGCTGGGGCTTTCTTTGTTCTACGTCCAATCCATCTTTCTCTCGAGTCCTGAGAATGTGCTTCTGATTTCTGCTCTTCCTCTGCCTTCCCACAGTTATCCATCCAAGCCAAAGTCCTTTTTCTTATCCCACCTGTCTTTAAAGTAGACAACTATCCTTCATGGAATGGTTAAGTGGGTGAAAGAAATGTGTGCCTTATCACCTGAAAAATTAAGTGGGGAGTTCTAATTTCTTTTCTGAAAACTTCTGGTGTTCATGGAGCAGTCTCATTACCTCCCCAGGAGTCCCCCAAAAGTTAAGAGATTAAAATGTTAGCTTTTTCTTTTTTTTTTTTTGGCAGATCATTTTGTTGTCTGCTGATGAAAGATGTAAAAGCAATAATTATCTGTTATGCACAAGTTATGCACTGTGTATGTATTACAGGGAGAAATAAAATTAACTTATCTCCCCTCAAAAGTTGAAGCCCTGTTTTGAAAGGCTGGATTGTTCTGAACTGGAGGGTAGACAGCTATATTTGATTCCACTGCCTGCGTGCTTGTGGATGGAACCACACGTCTCATGTTGTCCTCCAGACAGTTGACTTCGGCCTGCTGCCTACAGCTGTGTCAGAATTCCTCTCTCAAGTGGCCCCTGAGCACTTCTGGGATATTTCAGAAGTATATTGAGACAGTTCATCCTAGAAAATGTGATTTCACAGTTAGTAAAACATTAGACTTGGTGATAAAAAGGCTTAATACGTGTTGTTTGTTTTTCTGGCAACAGCGGTTTCTTTTTATATTGCACTTTTGAAGCTGAACAAAATGAAGTCTCTACAAGATTTTGAGTGATTTTGTTTTGATTTTTATCTGTAAGATTGCTTCATTTTAAAAAAGAACCCTTAACTGTTTCTTTGTGTTTTTGACAATAATATGCATAAGCCCTGTACACACCAGCCTTGGAGACTGCCCAAAACACACATTCCAGGAAGAAAGCTCCTTCAATGAAAAAAAGAATGATTTGGTGTTGGCTTCTGAAACTGTAAAGAATGAGGTCTAATAACTAGGTTAATGGGTCCACAGTGTTTTCTGTCTCATCAATACCAGTGCAGCCAAACCAATAATGGGGCTTCACGCAGAGCAGCTCCCCATGAATGCATGGCCCTGGACAGGGAAAGGAATGGGACCAGCACCTTTGATGGCAACATTCAATTGTGTAACCTCTTGTTAATGGTTTACAGGCAGGTTTGGCCTGGTTCTATAAGTAATAAGGGAGGTGGGGACCTATGGACCAGGAAAGGGGAAGGGGGAAAAGAGAGACTGTAGTGAGATGGACCTAAAAGCAAAACAGTGGCAACAATCTGAGGAGGAAAGCTAATTTACTAAATAAAATATCAGAATACAGAATAACACAATATAATATGATATAATTGGAATTTTAGGTTAATAAATAAAATAAGTGTGTCCAAAGCTGAAGGTGAGATGACTTGGAAGCTCCCTCTGCAGACGAGGCAGCAAAAAGGGTCGATCTCAGGACTTGTGTGCAGTTTTATCTTTCCCTCTGGGTGGAAAACAAGAACACAAAGTCCTCTGGGGTATATAGTTCTTCTTCTCTTCTGAGAATTGGGTATCTGTAAATTTGCCGGTCCACACAATTGGAGCATTAACTCTTTAACTCCCAGTGCTTTACATGATGTTATGATGTGGATAACAAAAATCATAAAATCATGACACCGCTTTTTCAGACTTTCAGGTAATTAAGCCGGGACTGCTGAAGTCCAGGGAATTCAAACAAATTCTGTGGTTGGTGTTGATTTACATTAATCCAGAGGCTGTGAGTTGTATTTCAGGGGCAGCCATGAGATAAGTTTAGAGTCCTCTGTGAGGAGGGATGAAGAGAGCCTTAAATTCAACTGTTTCCTCTGAAATGTGAGTCAGAGCCTTGATTTGATTTCTTATTACAGTTGGGAGTTTAAAAGTGATACGCTTCTTTCTGTCCCCTACCTAACAGCAGTAAAAGTAAGAGGTTGAAGATGCAGGACAAAGTGGTTACTGTGTGTGTTCTATGCTTAAAATCAAACATTTTGCTTACCTGGAGAATGTCAGTTAACTTCTAAGATAGTTCCTGTGTTTTCTAGTCTCTTATTATTTTCCCTGAACAGAGAGTTATGCACTGAAACTGCCTGTCACTATTGTATTTGTGTGGTGGCAGAACTGGGGTGGCAGAAGTGACTGCAGGCAGAAGCGACTGCCAAGAGCTTTGTGACTGTTCCTGTTTTAATATGTGACATATGGGATCAAATCAGTCAGCTCAAACAGGCTTGACCTCAATAAATATAACAGATGAAGAATGAGCTGGCCAGAGAAGCAGAGCAGGGACTGATAACCTGTTTCTTGGGAAACATTCCTTCTCTCTACATTTGTGTTTTGGGCAAATGGATATCATTCTTGCAATTCCAAAAGCTCTCTCCCTACATTCAGGAAGGCAAATCTGCTCAGACCCACTGGGAACCGAAAAAGTGAGAGAAGAAACTGACTTCTTCTCAGGCATCTAAGACAGAAGACAGGACTAAGGAATGGGAACAGATGCATTACCTCTGTCCAACTCCATAAAGAGCCTGTGGACTTCATAAAAATTATCCAAGGGATGGAATGTTGTAAGAGAGAAGGAGACAGACTATAGCAGGATCTGTTGTGATAGGATAAGGGGAAATGGTGGCAAACAAGAAGGGAGGAGATTTAGATTAGATAAAAGGATATGTGTGTGTGTGTGTGTATATATATATATACATATATATATAATTTTCAGTAAGAATGGTGAGGCTCTGGAACATGCTTCCCAGAAAGATGGTGAATGCCTTTGACCTGAAATGAATTAGTATTTCTTGTGTCCTAACTTGTGAAGGAAAAATAGGCATGGGTGTAAGGTGAATCACACATATGCTGCTTCCTACACAGAAACCTTCATTGTATGCACGGTTTTCTAAATCAGTAAACTTCTGGCAGTACTGTTGAGTGTACCATAATGTTAGATGACATTCTAAGCTAAAGGTGCAGGGATAACTGTATGCCCACAGGCAGGTCTGTAATGTCTTCTGGATAAACCTCTTCAGTAATGAAGTGAGGAAACCAATTTTATGAAGAAATCTTGGGTCAGTGTTGATTGTAGTCAATAGGAGTTTAATACCTTGCTTTATTTTTCAGTTGTTACATCTACCATGTCAGATACGAAAAAGTGAAATTAGATGTTCACCCAAAGAGTCAAGGTTCTGCAGTCCTGGATTCTTTATATCCCTTGTATCAAATAGAAGTGAGACATACCTCCCAAAAGAAATCTAGTCTTTGTAGAAACAGAGATTATGAAAATGAATGTGCGTAGATCCCCGCCTGGGAAAAGCACTTCAAATAACTGTAGAAGAAAACAGTTTAGCCTGGTTCGCTAGTACATTAATTACAGTGTAATAACTTAAGCATCTGTCCTAATGAATGGTTAGCAATAGAAACCTTCTGACATATGTGTATGTACTACAGAATCATAGGGGTTGAAGTGGACCTCATAGAGAACCTCTAATCCAAATTCTGGCTAAAGCAGTTCCCTAGATTATGTTGCACAGGAATGTGTCCAAGAGGGTCTTGAATATCTCCAGAGAAGGAGACTCCACCAGCCCTCTGGGCAGCCTGTTCCAGTGCTGTCAAGCTCAGAGTAAATGATTTATTCCTCATGCTTGTATGGAATGTTCCAGTTTGTTCCCATTGTGCCTTATTCTGACACTGGGAACCACTGAAAAGAGCTTGGCCTCACTCACTTGGCTCCTGCCATTAGACACTGATAAGCAGTGACAAGATCTCCCCTCACCCTTCTCAAGGTTGAGCAATCCCAGTTCTCAGCCTTTCCTCATGAGGGAGGTGCTTCGTGCCCCATCATCGTTACTGGGGACCAGTAAGTCAGTCTATGTCAGCTGCTACATAATCACTGCCTGGGTACATGTGCTTTTCTTAGGGAACCTGACAACCATTGTGAAGGATTTGGGGCTAGTGTACTCTATGAAAAAGGGATTTGCTAACTTATATTCCCTGGAGGCAAAAAGGATGGGTGCAGGCGAGCTTTAGTAGAGCAACTAGTGTACAGTAGCCTGATAGTCTATGGAAAGGATATATATTTCTGTTTCATCATTTTTTAAACCAAATTTCTATAAATCAGAATTCCCTCTGTCTGAAAGCAAAACACTTTGCATTATTTAACAATATACATGTCCATTTTATGAATATTGTTAATCCTTAACATCCAAACAGCTCATTTAGTCCTTGTTTGCTGTCTGAAATTTCATGAGGATTGCTACTCTTTGACTTAAAACAAATATGGGACCGCTGTATTCCTGGCTTTCTGGCTACTATGTCAAAGGTGATGAATTGCCAAAGAGTTTCCATTGTCAGCTGCTGCCTACTTTGCTCCTTTTAGGATCTACCACATGCTTTAATATTCTTGTAGGCCATCCCCAGTCCTCAGGCAGAAGACACTGCTACTCAGTTAATATTAAATACTTCTGGCTTATTAACATAATAATTCTATTTTTGCCTAATTGCAATCTTTAAGGAATTATATATATTTTCTTCCTCTCTGTTTGGTAGTCCTAAGAGCTCTGAAGTTATTCATCAAATCTTCCCCACAAATCCTAATGGAACCATAAAAGCACATGGTACAGCTCTGATCAGTCTCCACACTGCTAAAGAACTCACTTCAAGAAATAAGATTTGTTTCAGCTTCATGTGGCTCATACAGATGCTTTGAAGACACATTAAATGATTACTCCTGATAAATTTGAGATTATCAGAGATAAGTCTTATCAGGACTTGAGGTACCAACTTAATTTTTTTTTTTCCATGAAAGCTGCCATGACTCTCTTCTGAATCAGCATATCACATTTGTTGTGCTCTGCAGAAAGGAGAGATCAGCAAAAGATAATGGAACATGATTGCTCCTCAGCTCTGGGAAATGGGGCAATGGAAATAACAGCAAATGGTGATCAAAACGTCTGTGTTGATGGTTAACCCTGAAACAGTCTGGATATATCTCCTGTTCAGTTCCTTCCTCTGAAAAATAAGGCATCGTTTACTTCAGACATTTCTCATTAAACTCAGAAAAACAATACATTTTTTTCTGATTCTGTGTGGAAGGATAAGACTTGAAAAGGTGGCCTGATGTCTGTTAGCAAACAAAGGAAAAAGGAAAAGGAAAGTTTTGCAGATTGTCTCTCTAAGTCTCTGCAGGAGTACTGCTGAAGTAGCAAATACTCAAAGGGAGCCTTTACATACATGTTACCCATTTAACAACGATAAGATGAAGTATGCAGACTGAGTATGGGAGATGCAAGAAACAAAGCTTGCCTACAGGTGGCTGACAAAAAAAAAGTCTCTTATGCCTAAAGATTGGATATTGACATTTGTCAAATATGAATCCTAGCATGGTGGCAATTCATAACCTTCTTGAGGTGTTACAAGATCTCATGACACATGCTAAGAGCTTGCATTCTCTATGAACATTTTCATCAACCATCCATTGATTAAATCTTTATATTTCACACTACTATGTTTCTTGGGTGATATGGGGCCAAAAAATCCTTAATGATTAGCAGATATTTGGACACTGTGGCAATGAAACCATGTTAGTTGCCAGAGAAAGTGTCAGTAATCGATTAGTGTGATGCACTACAAAAATGGATGATATTTTATTCTTAGGAAAGATGTTTTCATCCTTTTTTTCCTCCAGTATTTTACATTTGTTCTCAGAACATGGACATTCTAACAAGTACAATACTATAAATTAAAAATGCATGGCATGAGGCTATTTGATGCAACCATTAGGCACTTCACTGCTGTATTCCTGGGCCATCAAGGGAGGAGGAGGGGAATTCTGTAAATCAGCAGCAAGCTGCACATTGTACAGCTGCACAGAAGGACCCAGAGTGCACTTAATTGAGGGGCAAAATGGTAGAGTTGGCCAGCAAGAACTGTCTTATATAAGAGAAATTATAAAAAGCCATTCAGTATGCAATCAGAAGTGAGAGAAACCTCTGGATATGATGCGTTAAAACATTTATGCAATTTTGATACAGGATCCAAGTAACTCAGAAAGCTCAACAGCAATGAATACACCTCAAAACATGCATATTATTTGCTTTCTGTGTTTAGTCCTTCTTTTTTGGGGGGGTATCACTCTGCTTTTCTAGTCCCCATCATTTTGGTTGTGTATTGATATACAATCTCCAACTGTCTGTGCAGATAACTTTTCAGTAATCACCGCTTTGTGCAAGAAGAATTGATTTAGAAAAGTCAAGGCCAAGGTGAATCATACTGCTGCAGGTGTGCTCAGCACTTCACTTACATTCCTGCTGCCTAAAGGGTTCAAAGGTGAGTGGCTGAAAATGGGCTGCTAACTCTGTATTTAAACACCTACGTGTTAATGGCCTGGCCTATGGCAAGCCAATGGGCATCCACATAGACCCCTAATTCTCCACACTTTTGGAACATTATCATAGAAGGACTCCAATATTAATCTCATATCCTCCAGATGGAGGGCTTTACTAATGCAAAAAAAGCTGATTTCTGTGACTTCTCTGTGAGGTAAAGAATAAAATTGTGCTCAGGTACATACACTTATCATGAGTGAGCTGAAACATAGGCCAAGAAAAGATCAGGGAATGATTCCTGCCTTGAATCTCTGGAAGGAGAATGTAGCTGTACTTATTCCAGTTTCTTGCTCTTGTGGTAAAGTCTGGTTGATTATTGCTCATTGGTTGTCCTTATTGTTATTATTTTTCTCAGAACTTCTGCAACAGCTGCCATGTTCATTCTTTGATTATCTAAATGAGGGAAGACCAGGGGATCCCAGTGGGTAAATAATCGTTCTATTTCTGTGGGTGCTGGAGCACTTTCTGAAGGAATGCGAAGCTTTGAGCCTGCGTCCAATGTGATGGAAATGAATCTGCCTTTGTAAATGTTCCTCATACTTGGCCCAAGGAAATCAAGTACTTAGAATCATAGAATCAGCAAGGTTGGGAAAGACTTTCAAGATCAATAACTACAGCTATTAACCTGACATACTGAGTCCCTTCACTAAGCCATGTACCCTAGTGCCATGTAGTGTCATTGGCTCTGCATTTTATTATCAGAGGCATTCACAGATCACTAGCTGGGGGTTTGACTGGAATACACCAAACATTCAACCATTTCACAGAACAGCTTTTGATGGAAGAAGATATAGTATGTCATCTTAGAGATATGCAGACTAGAAATGTTCTAGAAATATATTCTTGCACTCGACTTCAGCTGGAAGATTTTGTTATCTGGAGAAAAAATCCTAGATTTCAGGAACCGACATACATTCACTTTTAAGTGAGGGATATCTCATTGCAGAATAATATTTAGATCATCTCTCACAATAAAGTGTTGCACTATGATGCATCCAAAGCTCCTTAATCACAGTGGTACCACCTCGTGCTCATTTGTGTAGCCTCTGCTTGGGCTAGTTTCACTTCACAGCAACTCTTCTCATGTTTGAATTTGGCCAAAGCTTGAATATGAAACAGCTTCAGTGCACTCCTTCTGCAGCAGCAGTATAAAGAATTTGTGTTAGCTAAGAAACTTGTGATACAGCTCTTCATCCAGACTTGAAACACTAAATCACTGAAAAGCAGCAGGAAGGCTTGTAGTATGACTACAAATTTGTTAGCACTGCTGAGATGAGCAACTCATCCTTAGTTAAACAAACTGTTTGTTTTCACTCTTCCCGAGCAAGAGGTCAAGAGGAGTTCACTGTAATTAACAGTTAGGAGACACATGGAATGGAAAAGTACAAGGCAATGTTTATTTAAAGAGCTATAAAACTGGTAAAAAATTATTTTCCTACCAGAGAGGGAGCTATTAGAATCAGTTTTCCTTAGGAATATTTCTGTAATAAAATGTTGTAACTTCATGAAAATAGCATAAAACTATCTGAATAAAATAGTAGAATTTCATCAGCCAGGAGCTGTAAAGAGAGAAGCACCAGGTAATACTCTTTCACCCTGGGCTCATATGTTTGTGGGAAGCTGCATTCCTTCAAATGCCCAATTATATTGCAATCTACTATTGGCCAGTAGTTGAAACAGAAACTTAGGAGTCCCAGTGGGGAGCTATCCTTCCTGCAGTGCCTGTGTGAGGAATGCTGTGTGACTGTCTTTATAGTGTGCAGTGTAGGTTGGCACATTGCTTTGCACCAGTTGACTCTGGCTGTTGCTGAAATCACTGGTGATAATGGTCCTTAGCCTAAGTTTCCCTAGGCTCACCACCAATATGCACTGTTCTTCCCCTTTCTTTTCCAGGGGCAGAGGAATTAGAAGGGTCAAAGCCATGAAATTCGGAGTGGTTGGGTTGGGCCAAAATCAAAGCCAAAATGAGTGGAGGGATACACAGAGCCTCAGAGCATGTGAGCTCTGCTAGGGGTGCTACACTGCCTTCCTCCTGAGCCTATTGAGAAGAGCAGCATGCATGCTAGAAAGGACAGCATAGCACACTGACCCTAAATTAAACTATAATTCCAGCTACAGCACAGCTTTGCTTGACTAGTTTTGGGGCCATCTGTTTATATTTCAAGTCAGAGCCAAAATAAATGCTTGAAAAAAAGGATTATTATTTTCATAAAGATGCTCAAAAACTTTTCTGTTTTTGAAAAATGTTCTCTCAAAATGCAGGTGTTTACTGATCAGTAGAAGTATATTATTCTTGCTGGGAGCTGGTTAATGTGTTGTTCCTGATAAATCTCATTTTATATGGTTACTCTTTTGTATGGGAACTGTTGAATAGGCCTGAACCACTAATTGATCACCTGAGGCGAGCACTGAGTCAGCTGCAGGGGCACAACTGAGTGTGATTGGAAGGGGTGGAGTTTGACTCCACCTCTCCCAAGACCCCATTTAAGGGCTGACCACCACTGGGGAAGGATCTCTGGTTGGAGATCCATCCTTAGTGGAGTTATTGGCAAGCCTTGACCATCTTCAAAGGTGAGCCACTCTTTTCTTATTAATTATCTGTATACCATCTACTTAAGCCTATCTAAAACATACTATGGTACTATTTCTTTTGGGTGCTATTCTTGGGGGTTATTTGCCCTACACTCTTCCATCCTACACATTATAAAACTTCTAAGGTAGCTCACCTACTCTAAATGACCAGAAATAATAATAAAAAGTAATACTTGACTGCAATTATGAGTGGAGGAATCACATTGCAGAAATAACAAAGGTTGAAAAATGGTCTGCCATCATTTAATGTGTACACTAGCTTCTATTCGTGCATCAAATCCCCTTCTTATTTAAAACGCTTATCTTGCCTTCACTCCTTTGCATGTGCTCACTACACCTTTGGGTGCTGTAGAAATAATAAATAAGAACCATCGCGTTCCAGAAGTGACAAATGTTTTACCTGAAAATGGACTCAAAATACTGTACATTTTGTCTCACTGTTGAAGAACATTTCACACCATTATATGAGCTTTTGTATTTGCAAAGGGAGTACAGAACTGAAAAGAAAAATACCCTTTCTAGAAACTTATATTTCATACAGAACATTTTATCCTAATTACTTAGTGGGATACATTTCTAGATAAAATCTACACACCATTTTAAAAATCTAATAAGTTGTTTTCTATGTCCTGAAGTTCCACAGTCTTAGAAAGAAAAGGGGAATGATGTAGTTTATGAAATACAGAAACCTTGCCACCTGAGAACAGACCTGAACTTCATCTTCTGTAGTGTCCAGCCTCTTCTTTGTGAGAAGTGACTCAGAGAAAGACCAGACAGCTTCAACAGACAGAGTCTGATTTGTTTCCCCAGGAAAAATAAAATGCAGTGATAACAATCTACGTAACCACAATGCAATTACTTGCTGACATCCCAATAGAAATGCAAGTTCTCAACCCTTACCAACCCAGCCCAGCAATCCCTGAGGAGCAGCTGCTCCCTGCTTAGCTCTCCACAGCTTTATGGCCTTCTGCATGATATTACATGGTATGGAATAAGTGTGGGCCTAATTCAGGCCAACCATCCCGGCTTCCTGCACCCACCTCTGCCATTCTAAAAAGGCAGTGGCTTTTCCATCTGGGTGTACTTCCATCATCTAGAGACAGACAAGATATTGGTGAGCTACTGCTGTTTTGTCTGAAACCAGGTCATCTGTGTAGGGGAATAAAGGGAACAGCTCTAAGGGAAGCATAGGGAAGCTGAAAGGGAGGCTGGTGGGATGTGGACACCAGACTTTCCACTGATATTGGTGGGCCCTTTTGTAGACCTGCTCCCCAGACCTGAACTTCTGGGTTCTACCTCTGAACCTGTCCTCCCTGCTGGACAACTATTTCCACCCAGACATCAAATAGGTCACTTATTCTCCTTACTATTCATATTTAAACCATTCACATCTTCCTTTTTATGTGCAGTCAGCTTCGGGCTATCAAATTGTTTTGAAGCTATTTGGAATCCATATATTTCTGGAAAATTGAACTGGCAGAAAAGTCATGGTTTTAAAATCTCCAGAACAGTTAAAGCATTTCATCAGCATCTTTCATATGAAGAAATTAATATA
Organism: Callipepla californica brunnescens; assembly: GCA_023055505.1. NCBI lineage: Eukaryota > Metazoa > Chordata > Aves > Galliformes > Odontophoridae > Callipepla > Callipepla californica. The sequence goes on from JALIRH010000006.1 coordinate 5,674,028, forward strand.
ATGAATTAATCAAGAAGGAGTCTATTTATGTTCAAAGTGTTTGAAATCATTCTCTGAAATTGAGTTTGAAGGATATTTCATATATTTGTTTTTTTCTTCTTTTTTTTTGTAACTCAGCCATCTCCAGACCTGAAGTTACTGGAAATAGCAGAATGAGCAGATTTGACAGCTGCTGCTTGGAACTGCTCAGTTTCACTCCAATGCTTGAAAAGAAGAAATTTTCTAAATCTGCTTTTGTGTGCATTAGGTTCATGATCACCTCTTTACCTAGCCATGATTACAAGGTGGAAGGTATAGCTACACAGCAGCATCTCATCTTTCCCTCTGTACCTGTTCTCACAACACAGTAAACATTGGGAAATTTTGGATAGTTTCTGCTCTGTAGCTGAGCTCATCCTCAGATGGAAGCACACAGCAGACAGTGAGATGGATATAAAGCATTGCGTGTGGCTATAACCAGTGAGATGATTCAGGGCTTTGAGTTAGCCCACCAAGGGCTGTGCATGAGGGAAGCAAGACAGAGTATGATTTCTCTGAGTATTTTAAATTTCTGCTCGGGATGAACTTACAATCCCCAGAGTAAGAGTTTCCAGTGCAAGGAAGATGCTGACTGGCTGAATTGAGGTCTTTGAAAGATCCCTAAGATGGGCACAGCCTGAAGCATGAAGACTAGATCTCCATGAAGCCACTCACTAGAGAAAGGTTCAGGGTGGTAGACTTTCCATCCTTCAAGATATTCAAAATCTATTCAGACTAGACCATAATTAACTCCATACAATTGAAGCAGGCTTCGTTTGTGAAAGAAGTTGGACCAGAGGATATTCCAGAGTTCCTCCCGATGTCTGAACCTTTCCATGGACCACTTATGAATCCAAATTAAGGAAGTCTTGGATTACAAACTGCCAAGAGAAGTAAAAAGATTCTATATATATATAGATGTATAGATGTCAAAGGTATTATCTAAACTTGAGGGATGAGTTCCTCATAATTTCAAGGAGGGGAGATTGTCAAGGGGGTGTAGCTGCCAGAAAAATGTATATCCTTTAACTCGTAAGTCTCAGAGCAGTTATTCAGGAAGAAAGTAAGGCATACTCACAGTGTTGCTTGGAACTTTGTTTTGCTAGGTGCTCAGCACTTGATTCTGCTCTCAGAAGCACTCCAGCACATGCTATATTTAGGGAGTGAGATTACCAATGCACTTGAAATTATATGCTTCACTAGACTAGAAAACAGTGCTCCGCACCAGACTAAACTGAGACCCTGCATAAACCTAACTTGGTAGCAGGAAATTCTTAAAATTAACATATCTCTCAGAGTTGCACTGAAAAAGTCTTTGCAGAAGTTCATTGTGAAGAATCAGAGCACACTGATTTTTATTTATTTCTTTATTTTTTTGCCTGCACCTTCACAACAAGAAACAGAGATTGACTTTGAAAATAGCAATTGAAAATTTCCACTTTAAATTTACCTCCTTTTGAGGTGCCACGTGAATGACTCCATGTAGGCACACAACAGATTTGGTGCTAGTGTGTAAGAGGAAATGCAAAGTGGACTTTTTTTTTTTGAACAGAAAATACATTTACCTTTATTTGTTTCTTCTGCTAGATTTTATCATGAGAAGCAATGACAAAAGCCAAAGTTGAGTCTACATTTTCATTTGCATTTGCAAGAGTAGAGGAACAAGGGGCAGAAATCTTTCAAAGCAGAACTATGAGAATCAGGGAATTTCTATACTGAGGGAAATGTCAATGTCTTAGCATTTACTTAATCTTCAAAATGAAACAACCCTGTGCTTTAAAGCTGTGGTTCTGCAGAAGATTGATTAAAAGTTCTAGAGTTTTTTCATGGTTTCTATGAAAATAAACTTGCACTTTGGAAGTGTTAGTATCATAAAGTATTGATTCACAGGGAAGTACTTCTTTCTGGAAGTTGAAATTGGAAAATACAAATTATTTTTCTAATCCCTAAGAGCTCCCCTGCAGTGTCTGAGGCACGGACTCAGACGTGGATGATCCACATCCCTTACATACATTCACAAGATTTCTTTTTTAACTTTCCCACCCACCTTTACATGTCAAGAAAATATTCCACAAACACTCTTTAACCACGTATGCAGGAACTTATCCAATAAGGGTCATGAGTCCTTCCAAGCCATGCACTCTCCCTCCAAGCAGGGTCATCATCACGTGGCCATCATGCAGTTTGCTTGAATTTGTTGTCCTCTTCTTCTGGAGTCTCCTTGGTTTTCAGCCTTCCTTTCTCACACTGTTTATTTTGCTTCTCAGGTTCTGCTCTGAATATCTTTTCTTGTATTCACACACTCTCCTTCTCTGACCGATTCCTTTGCCAGCCTCCCCTTTCCTCCTTTCCTTTGCTGTGTCATTGAGGAAATGAAGATAATTGAAAATTAGTGGCCAGCTCCACTTACTACAGATCACAAGCAGTAAATCACTGTGGAAAAACCACTATCCAGAGGTGCTGGGGGACAGGACTTTTTCCTGGCTTCCTTCCAGCCACTGTCTTGGCATGCAAAGGAAACATCCAGCCCAATAGTCACAATCATAGCTTCGTGGATGATGGACATTTTAAATCTGAGCTCTTATTTCCATTTTACTTTGTTGCCAGTGAGTCAGTGGGAATCTTTCAGTAGGTGTAAATGGGAGAAACTACAGATCCTGGGAGCAAAATGATCTATGAATTCTTCTTTTTACATATATGTTGAATTTTTGGGTCAGGCTAGAGATTGACCTTGACTAACTGATGAAGAAGCATCTGGCAATTAGGGCAGCTTCATAACACGGACTGCAATAGGTGAAGGTTTGGATACATCTGTCTGTTAATCTGATTTAAACTCCAGCTCTCAGTTTGACCATGTCACTGCTAACTAGTAACTTTCCTGGACGAGAATTTTCTTTCAGTGACATGTTATTGTTATTTCTTACATTTTCTGTTATAAAATAGGATATCTTTTTGCCCCTCTTAAAATACAATTTTGTGGTCTTACAAATAATAAAATGCTACTGTGACTGTGCTTATAGACAGAATAGTTGATTTTTATGCAGTTCTCGGAAGAATGCTGGACAGTTACTTCTCTCTAGCACAGAGGGCTCTATATTGTTCATTATTATGCACACATTGTGGGACAAATGAATCATTTTTGGAATTATGATGACAAAGTTGAGAGAGTGATTGATTCACAAACTGTTTATTAAAAATTAACTTGATGCCTTTTGTAATGTTGGCTGCAGTGCTGTTTTCTCTCAGATCCTACTTCTTTTGAAGTTTTGTTACTGTGTTCTTCTATAGTAAGATCAAAAACTTCTTCTGCATAAGGGTTGCCATTCAGGGCAGAGCTATGCAAGACCTGTTTTCTTGTTCAGGACTTTGTTGACCTACACAATCAATTTGTATCTGTTATACTGCTGGATGTCTGTAGCTCAGTCACTAAGCCTGAAAGAACTTTGTGATTATATTTTTTGCCACTTTGAGGATATGATATTTGTTTTTTTTTTTTTTTTTTTTTTAACATCTTGAAATGTTTAGGGATATTGGAGTTCATAATCTTAATTCTGTTAGAAAGAATTTAATGCTGCACATTCTTTATTCCTATAGTAAGTCATTGTTTCCCAGGGAAATGTTGGAGTTACCATCCCAGGAGGAGTTATAGAATCATGGAGATGTGGCACTGAGGGACACGTTCGTGAGTATGGTGGGGTGGGTTGATGGTTGGACTAGATGATCTCAGTGATTTTTTCCAGCCTTTATGATTCTATGACTATCCAGGAAAATCCCCAAGTATCTTCAAGGCAGTTGACAAAACATACAGCACTTATTTATAATTAGAATTGTCTAAATGGAATAAGAATTGAACTCTGATTTTCCTTATAGTCTTTTATCCTAATCACAGAGAACAAGTTTGGATTTATCAGACCCCACCAAGCCAGCAACACTGCTCTGATGTTTCACAGTTTTATTGGCTTGTGATAGAGATCTCATATTAGTGTCATAGTTTTCTTCATCCAATTTTCCTTCCTCTGAAAATTTTCTTCCTTGGATACCTCCAATTCTTATTATTATTATTGAGATTGCTTTCCTAATTCATAACAAGGCATACAGCTGTGTCTGTGTGTAATAATTTGTGAACCATTGCCAAGTTTGATTTAAATTGGTCAAAGGTGAAAAATAGCAAGAATAAAGGAGTTAGAAAAGATTTTGTGGGAACGGGCACCAAGCTGAAGTCTTTAATTGTCCCATGTGAGATGAAGACTGCAATTTGAGTTTCCATGATATTAGGTATCAGAGATCCCAAAGTGAAGATATGTGGAAACAGAACAGAGCTTTTCAGTACTTCAGCGCCATGTAAATCAGTGTTGAGTCTTGTACAAGTCAAGTGCACACAAGGCAATAAGGGAAATGAGATGCCACTGCTCACAGAACAGAAATACAGTGGTCAGTGCATTCATAGAGCAGGATCACCACCTCTTGCTTGTCCATGTTTAATTGCACACCCTGATGAAGGGAACTCATAGTACAAATTAGGTAGATACAGGAATTAAAACCATAAGTGACAGTAGGAAAGAAGAGACAAAATTTGTCATTTCTGCAAATAAGTCCAGAAACTTATATTCTTTATCTTTTGTTGTTGTATTTTTAAAGGAATTTAGATATCCCACTCTACTGATTTAATGACTGTGTGCCATTTTGTTTGTTTCATCTCCTGTGGACAGTGCAGAGTCACACACTCCACTCAGTTATATTCAGCCAGTGGGAAGGCTGTCATCCAATATGCTGATGGTATTGTGTTGTCTGTCATATTTCAAACATCTGAAACTACAAAACTAAATAACAGAATGTCTTCATTTTCCCATTTATCATTTCTGCTCTTATAGAATCTCACTGCAGAATTCATTTTCCAACTGAGGTAAGGGAAAAATTCCTCCAACTTGCTCAGTGTTTCTATATCTTTTCTCATTAGTTTCAGTTAGATACATGAATTACTTAGATGTCTATAGTTTGTGAAAACTTGTCATAAAGTGACTTTTTGTAGCACTTGAATTTTTAGTGATACTTTCCTCTTTTAGGGATAATATGATGGCAACAGAAGAGGAAGTTGCCAAAACTGCTTTCTGAGTGGGTAATAAATCGATGTACTAAACATCAGCTGAAGTAATCCTGAAGGCAAAAGACTCAATGGACATTTGCCATAAGTAGGCATGTTCTTATATTTGTGGATGTTTTATTTATACAGCTATCATATTTCACTACCAGTATGTTAAAATCTGAATCCTTCTGGGACAATAAATACAACAGTAATGGGCATTGCATCCAAATAGTTTGGAGATGGTTCAATCCATTTTTCTCTGTTCTTTGAAAATCAATTCTCTGTCTCTTTATATCAGTTCTGGTTAGTACCAAGGCAGCTGTTTGGAAAAGCCCTCTTGTAGCAGGATATTGTGTTGCTGAGTGGGATCAGCACCTGCCAGAAACACACTGTCTTTCCAGCCCTTAAGCTTTAAATCTTTACAAACATGTCTAACAAAGAAAAGTATGTATTTCTTCATTTCTGAGATGGAAACAAAATATGGTAACTTGCTTGCAACTTTCTGGTTAAAACAGAAAGTGAGGAATTCACTTTCTTGGAGTATTTCTTTTTTTTTTTTAATGGAAGAAAAATATTCCACTGGATTAGCATGCATTGACTCATAGTGGTTCCCATGGCAGTAGCACACAAGAAATTTAAAACTAGCATTCACTATCTTTTGGTCACCAGAAGAAACTAACTACAGATGAGCTGGCTGGCATAATCTTGGCTTAAGTCCTTCTAACGATGCAAACTCAACCTTTTTTCCTAGCTTCAACAAGGCATTTGAATTGCTTGTAAAAGCTTTAAAGCAAATGAAGATGAGAAAGGACTTTTTCAGAAATGCTTTCTACACCCATGGGGATGGCAAGCCTCTCTAGATCCTATGTAGAAATCCAAACCATACACAAAAGCGTGGAACTGTTGGCCCTCAGTTTTGGGAAGTGTTGCTCTGGTGCCTTCACACTAAAAATCTGTACATTCTGAGTTCCTTCTGTAAAAGGGAAGAGAAAGTTTTTTCTCCAGCCTCACTTTCTTTTTTGATGGTTTATTTTTTTTTGGGGGGGGAGGGGGGATCTATGTAGGTTGCCCTGAAAGTCATTCCTCCTATTTATTTTTGTGAAAACTACAGTATATACAAAGAGCACAATTATACTGTTTGATAGAGCAAATTCTCAGCTACAAAATGCTATTTTCCAACACAGTCACCACCATTAGCTATGCACTTTCACCAGTGATGGACAGTGAAGAACCTGCATGCCATGCTCATAAAAATCTACACTAAGGAGGCAACCCATTGCTACCACTGCTTAAACGTACCACCCACTGCCTCACTGTGCTAAAATCCACTGCCTGGCCTCTGTAAGCATTCATCAAGTATCGATGAGTGTCAATCAATACAGTCTTTTCCACATGGAGGAATTCAATTCCACACTTCTGCTTTATGGAACTTTCATGTCAAAAACTCTTAGAATGTCTTAGGTTGGAAGTGGCCTCGACCCAAACAAAGTCAGACACTGTTTTGTCAGACTGCCCCTCTGCTGTTATCCGATGTATGGCAAGAAAATACTGCCATACCACCAACGTTTGCCTCTGATGTTGTGGACAAACAATAAAATAGGAGGCATTACTTTCAGAGCAGCCTTCGTATTTATACTGTAATCATCATACTTGTGTTGAAATGTTTTGCTTCATTTGTGTGGGCTGCAAAAGCCTTCTGTTTTTCTTCTGCTCTTTAAATTTAGATCTGTTTTTGAGTGGAAAGCGTGGCTTCAAAATGAAACCTCAAAAGCTTCATTTTGAAAGCTGTTAAAATGAAATGCTCCCATCGTGTGAGAAAATTAAGAATTTGTTTGGGAAACAAAGGAAGAAAAGTTCAGTGTTTCTAAAATCTTTACTATTTTTTTTTCCCCAGCAGAAACATCAACAAAAAATTGGTCAGGAATCTACAGGGATTTTCAATTTCATGTTGCTGTCTTGTACTCCCACTGAAACTTCTTTCTTTCATTCAGGTTGGCAGTAATAAGGAAAAAGAAAGGCCCATCCCTGTTTAAAGAAACAAGCAGATGGGAACAACATCAACATCACTCAGAGGCTTGGGCTGGGGACTTAGGAGCAGATGCCAGTACATCCCAGTTCTTTTCCATTTCTCATGGAACTTAGTGAGCTGACAGCTGAAAATACATGCATGAAATAAAAGCAGTCTTGTTTTCAGGAATGCACAAAGCTTTCTATGTCACTATTACTGACAAAAGTGAAGCTTCACTAATCTGAAAGAACGGACACTTGATTGTAGGTTCTTGGCCCATAAAGCTCAAGTTATGTTGCATATTATATGTCAATTATAACCCCCCTTTTTCTATTATTGCTCTTTGTGTCCAATCTACAAACAGTTATGAAATTCTATTTTGAAATCAGGGAGTGCTTGTTCAGAAACAAAAATGATGTTTCCATACATATAAAATAAATAAGCAAATACATTACTTTGCTGCATGTGTCTGGGTCTTCTTGGCCTCAGGACTATCAAAGCAAACATTTTGAAAATGGCACCAAGGTGGTTATGTTAGAACGTTGTTTTCAAAGCCACATTTAACAGTTATCTCTTGTTTTTCTTAGTTTATATTAGCTAATTGATTCTCAAATCAAAATGAACAGAAGTAGAGTTCCTCAGAGAATCTGGGAGTACGCTGGGAGCATGTTGTGCTACATCTGCTCACTTCACTTTGAATTGCATCAGATTTTGTTGTCTAACAGACTGTTAATGGGCGCTGTCACATGCAGTTTAACACACTCATATGTCTACATTACGAGCTCGTAGTCTCAATCTTGCCCCCACTGGAGACATGAAAATAAATTCAGTCCTTTACAGAGGGCACAGACATAATGTGTGTCTATGCATTTTGACAGAGCTTTTCCTGAGGTAGCAGTATTGCAGAACTACTGCTGGATCAGATCACTTCAGACTTGGAAGATGCACATGGGTAAAACAGAACCCAGGCTGGAAAGTAGACACCTATCTTATATTTTAAAAGTGGATTAACTACTTTGAGGATCATTCCATTCTGAAGAACGTTGTTATAACCATGTTGATTTTCAGGGTGAGTTATTTGCCTTCAACAGAGAGATTCTTGTTCACCCTGAGAGTCATGCTAGTAATTTGCAAAACATTAAACTTATCTCTGTTACTTAAACACCAAACTAAGTTATTGCCTTCAGCAACATTAATTCCAGGAGTTAGTGGAGCTGCTGTGAAGTGTAGCTAATGGAAATTAGAGGCAAACCTGACCTGGAATATCATATGGAAACTGGAAATAGAGATTGATTGAGACATCATTTCAGAAATATTTCATAGTCAATACTATTACTTCAAAGCTCAATGTCATCTCAAGTGTCTTGGCATGGATACATGACATTTATTAATAGAGGAGCTGACGTACTGGCATCCAGTAGATGTCATCAGTCAAATTACTTCTCCATTACCTATTGATTACTGTTCTGACTGGCAATGAATACATGCTTGCTTTTCATTCCAATGGGAAACAGAAAAATGCAATAGCTGACCACTTTAGGTAATTATCCAGTTCTTGAAATGCTTCATCTATGTTCAGATAGAATCTGAGGATTTTCCAGTAATCTATCTTCTCAGCAGAAGAGTCTAAATGAACATTATATTACATTACTCGTGTTTCTCTGGATCTTTCCTATTAGGAATGAGGTTTAACTCACACTTCTGGCCTGATTTCACACTTCTGGAGGGCAGTTAATCAAAGAGTGATTTTATTATGCCTGACCCACAGTGCAGGAGAGAATAGGCAGAATAATAGGGCTTATGAAAATTTGAATTCATCAGATTTCCCTTAAAAAGACATATTTGTTAAATGAAAATTCTGTAAGAATAATGTCAGTTTTCACAAAATATGACAGGGAAAAATCCAAGGATTTTTTTTCTCATTTTGTTTTGATAAGACAACAATAGAATTATAGAATCATTTGAGTTGGAAGGGACATTTAAATATCATCTAGTCCAACAGTGCTGCAGTGACTGGGAACATCTACAACTAATTCTCCTCTTTTAGTTTGAAACCATTTCCATTTGACTATTGCAGCAGACTCCATTCAAAAGTGTCCCCTTCTTTCTTATTGCCCCCCTTTAGATACTGAAAGGTCTCTTTCAGATATACCTGGAGTTGAAACATCCTAGGCTCTGTGCAGCTATTGCTGGGCTATGACTAAAACATTGCTGTGTTATCAACACTGTTCTGGGCTCTTCAGCACAAGAGATGCAAGGACAAACAGGAGAGAGTCCAGTGAAGAGCTATGAAAGCGTGTAAGTAATTGGAGTATACTACATGAGAAAAGGTTGAAAGAGCTGAAACTGTTCATCCTGGAGATGAGGAGACTCAGGAGGATTTTATTAATGTTTATAGAGGGAGAGAATGTAGATGATGAAGCCAGATTATTCTCAGTGGTCCACAGTGTCAGGACAAGAGGCAATAGGCACAAATTGAAATAAGTGAAATACCATTTTATTGTTAGGAAACCTTTATTTTTGTCTTTTTGTTACCATGTGGTCAAGCACTGGAACAGAACAAGACTGTATATGAGCAATCCACTTTGCCTGACCATGCTCTGAGCAGGGTAGATGCATTAAATGAACTGCAAGAGTATCATCCAGCCCCAGTAAGCCCACTGTCTGCAGGGATGTTCCTCTACAGTCAGTTCCACTGCATTTTCACTGACTTCATCTTTATTGTTCAGAGCTCAAAGCAGAAATAATGTAGCAGTTTCCAACTGGTTGATAAACAGATAAAGCAACCTAGTCCATGACTCCCCAGTGATGATGGCTTCATCAGTGTGATAATATCCAGTTTTTAACATGCATCTTTGGGTAGGGTAAAATGCACAGACATTATTGTTCTTGTTTAAATAGCACTTTCTACAGATAGGCTCCTTGGATTAACATCTTTCCTTTGTTCAACTGTCAAAAATAATTCATGCAACGGTGTGAAACATATTTGAGGCAAATAATAGTACAATAATGAATATAAACCATGTAGCATTGCACGACAGGTGAAGCAAAGGGGAAAAAAGATAAAAGAATTAATAAATACAAGGATTGGGAATAGATTATTTTTAAAAGATAAACACAGAGTGATAAATATCAGTCTAAAAGCAAAAGTGTGTGCAGCCTGGAAAGAAAGGTGTAAACAAGCAGAACACGTCCTCTTTTTAAAGCAGTAGAAAAATAATTAGAAAATTTCTGGCAAGGGAAGCTAAGTCATCTTTAAAGACTGCCTACAAATAATATATAATGGATTTGATTACTTGCTTTGCTCTTTGCATACCCAGAACTGGAGGTTGCATCAGAGGAGAAACTAGCAAAGTCAAAGGGTTGAAGAAATGAAGCCCTGAAGAGGAATTCAAAACAGATTCTCTATCATTTACATCCCTCCCTGTCCTGTTTAGGATTATAGGATTTTATATAATTGCTCATCACCTGGAAGCACATCTCAGTAGGACTCATCTACATAACGTTACACTTTAGCTTGTTTATCTGGAACAGCACAGCGAGTTTGCTTGAATCTTTTCATTTTCTTTTTCCTTTTATTTCCTTTTTTTTTTTTTTTTCCATCATACTGTTGCATGAAATGTATGCAGTGTTAGTTTGTGAGAGATAAAAGCAGAAGAACCATAAAACTCCATGGAAGAGGATTTCACAAGATGAGTGTTCCCTGTCTTTAGCAGTTGCACTGGCCATTATTGGTGGTGATTAGGGCAAGCATGAGTGGTGAAAATCAATGCCTATTTTTCTTAATAGTTTTGGTAGTGCAGAAATACCATGCCCCTCCTAATCCTTTTTTTTTTCTTCAGAGGAATGGAGGTTGTTTTGATCCAAAATCTCCACTTGCAGAAAGCAAATAGAAACTTAATTACCCTACTCTCCATGCATGTTATGTTTATGCCTTATTAATCCCTTACTTTAGGACAATCTGTAGTCAACTCAGGTGTCAGGAAGGACTTATCTTCCCTATTTTTAATCATAAAGGACCATAAAGAAGAATGGAATTATGTGATAGGGAGGATGTGATAGGGAGGATATTCTGATGCTCCTAATGGCATTGCCCTTTACATCCCTAATTATTGTGTTTTGTCTGTGATACTGTTCCAAAAGGAGCAGCTGTGCTGTATTACAGAACTATCCTCCACAGAAGTGGAGAGATCCTGCAATGGAACTGATGACACATGAGATGGATTAAGTGCAAAGTTCCATGACAGAGACTAAGAAGGACCACATCTATTGCCTGATGTGACTATAAGAGTGGAGAAACTTAAAGGTTTAGCTCATTTTTCAAATGGAAATATTGTGTGAACAGTTTGCCTCCATTTGCCTTGTCCTGACAGACAGAGCTGTTCAGAAACAAGAAGCCCTGGTTCTTTCAGACAGAGGGTATATCATTTTCCACTAAGCTATGCTTTAATCACAGAAAAAAAATATAAATATATATGTACTTTTTCTATCTCTAAGACAAAATGGAAATTGGCTATTAAAAAGCATTTTTACATGATGGCACTGAATGGAGTGTGCAAAGCACTCTGATGACTAATTTTCTTTCATTTCAAAGTGTGCTAAGTGATTTAGAAAATGATGAAAAGTGCCTTTCTTACCTCTCTATAAATATCTTAAAATATCTGACCTACATGATCCTATAAAAGCAGGCAACACAGTTGCAGTTCAGATGCTCTGCAGATGGTAAATGATCCAGGCTGATTGTTTGGCTCCTATCCCATGGTCACCCCAAGAAGGAGAGAACTTTCTGAAGTCAAAGTTATGTGCATGGGTAAGGAAGTGGAACGGCAAGAAGAGGGAGGATGACCTTGTCTGACAGCTGGGAAGAGCCTCTTTATATAGTGGTAATCTGGAAAATGTTCCTGCAGGTGACAGTTACTGACACCATCTCAGTCATTTAACTAGAACTGGAATGAAGGAGGGCCAAATTGAGTTTTCCTGAAAGTAAAACATCATGAAAGCGAACTATTTTCCCCAGTCTTCTCTTTTCTTACCTCAGAAACGTCTTGAAAATTTAGTTTATATATTTATTTGCACAATGTATGGATTTACTAGAGTGTTTCCAACATTTGAAGTTGTTCTGATGCTCTAGAAGCTCTCACATTCTCCTGTACCAAAAAAATCTACTTTTTCTGACTTTCTTGGAACAAGAAAGAAGTTTGGGGCATCCTGAAATTTTGGAGGTTGGGGAAGTAGGAAATTTGGATTAAAAAAATCCTCCTTAAATTGTTTTACACTGGAAAATTATTTGCTTTTTCAGTAGGTGCCCATCATAAGACAGGATGTGGAAGACTGAGAAGCAAGTTCCATTTAGAAAACGTATCCAAGAGGGATGCATCAGCAGTGAATATGTCCTTTTTAATTCCACCTTTTTTATTCATTTTAATTTCTCTTTCTCAAACTTTCTCTCCTTTCTTTTCTATTTTTTATGAAACTGTAGCATGCAACAAGTGTCAATTAGGATGTCGGGAAACTGGCACCAGGAGCTATTAACATTTATATGTCCTTGAACATGGCAAGGAGTGTTTCATTTATATTTGTATATACTTCTGTTTGATGATCTGCTTTGTAAAATTGGTGAGAGTAGACTGGAAGGGAGTGAATGCTTCACTTTCTCTCACATTCCTGTCATTTCCTGTTGTCAGAAGACCTAATGTAGTAACTTAAATGCCACAGAACAAAAGTGCTTCTAAGATCTTTCTGGTCTTCTGCACTTCCAGATAATGAATTGGTGCTTGAAGGCTGTGCCCTTCAGCTTGACTTTTCACAGATCCTCATTACTTGTGGTTAAATCTTGTCAAAGAATGCCACTACATTTTTGCTGAACGTGCCCCAAATGTTGCACATCACTATAAGGTTGTTCCTATCATTTTAGCTGTTTTGAAAATAACTGCTTAAAGAGGGCATCTTCTACTTATGCCTTCTCAGATTTATCTGTATTTGCTCGTGATTTTTACATTGGTAATGAAATAAAACATTTGAAAACAATCTCTTATGTAATTATCAGTGCTCTGATTCCATCAGAAACTCCCCATGTATCTGACTTCAAAAGATAAGACTCTTCACCGAAGAGTAGGACAGTTACATCCTGTCAGTAAAGACTAAGATGCATCTATTTTTACTGAAGTCAAAATCATTTTCAATCTATTATTTGTCAGAATTTTTTCACCTATTTATATGACATTAAAGTATATATTTTTTTAGCAGAAGTGCTGTGAGAGTAAAGGTGGGAAATAGCACAATTTCATCTGCAAAAATAACTAACAACAGGAGCATTGGCCATAAAGATTTCAGTTATATGCTGGCTATAAGAAACAAACAAAAACAAAACAAAAAACCAAAAACACTGAATGTTATAATCTGAGAATAACTGCGTGATTGAGTGAGAGAAGTCAGTATATGGGGCAAGATGCTGTCTAACTGAATCATGGATAAATGTGGATGGCAAAGGTATAATGTGATTTCTCAGTTGTCTTAGGCAAAAGAAATTTCTGGCTGCCATTGAAAGGGCCAGTCCTCACTCACTTGGGGACACAAGGTCCCATTCACTTGTCCTGGTGGGACAGTAAAACTGAAACATAGCTCTTGATGTGCTCTTGTAGTATCCAATGCATTGTTAGCCCTAATATACTGCAATGAGAGGGACGCAACAAGACTGAAGTTGTGAACAGAAGGAAGTCAGTTCTCTTAACTGGAGAGGAATTTTATGACAATGATGACTTCAACATAGTGAACTAGCCAGCTTGGCTTGAGATCAAACTACCCAAACGAATATCACTATCAGTAGTTAATGGTTTCCAGAAGCCAATATCTTTTAACTATCCTACCACTAGAATACTACCGGGACATTTTTTCTACTATTTAATTTGGTAAAGCCCATCCTTCTTTAGCATTATTTAAAAGTCTAATATGCTTTGTGTTTATTTATATTTTTTTTTTAGGTCAAACCAATAAATATTGAGTTATGTGACTGCAAAGAGATAGTTATCCATCACACTTTGAGCGCTACTTTCACCAAATATAGAAGGCAGAGCTGTCTTTTTACATTGATAAGCAAGGAAAGCATACTAACAACATTGCCAAAAAGTGATCCCACGTTATCTAAGTTAGAATGCTCACTTTGCAACTGCTAGTTCTTCCATAGTGGTCTGTGGGTTTTGCAAAATTACTTATAGGTATACATTTGAAATTTAGAACTGCTCAGTATAGTTTATACACTATACGGCCCATTTCAAATACAATTTGACTTAAACTGATATATTTTCCTGTTGCATGCATTACATTTTTTCTGAATTACATAAAGAAATATATATACAAATAAGTCAACTTTGGTGCTAGCAGTGCTGTTACACACACTCCACACATCCACACACTCCACATATCAAGCCAGGGATGCAGCCAAGAGCTAAACAGTGTTCAGCAAACCCATACAGCAGTTCTGGTTACACCACTGATCAACTGAATATTGCAAATTAAGGTATTCTGCCCTATGGTTCCCAGTTGGCACTTTTTCCATTTAGAAATGCCTTGCCCATGCCAGGAAGGCTGGGATGTATGTGTGTTGTACAAGGGGCTACAAAAAAGATGCAGAAGTAGGTTTGTACCTGAAAAGCATGTCATGACTGCAACGGCTAGTACTGCTGTTATACAGTTTAAACACAGAAATATTTGAGTGTAACTAAATGTAATCATAGTGGAAAGGCTAAGCCATGGCTTGAAACAGTGATGGAGCACCTAGTGGGAAATCAGGACCAATCCAAGAGAGCTCAGCTGCATTCAATGTACCTGAGTGACCAGAATGGGTGGAGCCAGGATCCACCCCTTCCCAGACCTGATGTAAGGGCTGGCAGTGGAGGCAAAAGTATCTAGCTGGAGATCCTAGCCTACCTGAGGCCTCCTAAGGGTAAGCAGTATTTTTCATTTGTTTCAGCATCCATGGTTACTGCATTTGAGCTTATTTTCACTTGCTCCAGCCTGGGGCTTTGCTACCCTGCTATCCTCCTTGTGCTTTCTATTGTGCTATGTATATGATTACAGTAACCTTTGCTATTATTATACACAGAGTGATAAAGAATCACAGCTGAAGCTATGCAGCAGTCTTTTAACTGCATGTCTTTTGACTGGATGGACTCTTGTGGATTTTGTTTTACCATGATGCACTGCAGGATCCTGCTCACTGATGGCAGGAGAGATTTTGGGATGCTCTCAAATGTGTGAGGCCACCAGCATTTACTCTGAGGTCCTGTTGTTGTGATTTATTTATTTATTTATTTATTTATTTATTTTGTCAGGGATAGGTTGGGATGCCAAGGGAAGGAAGGCTGGCTAATAGAATCTTTAGTAGAAGTTCTGCCCCCATTACCACTTATGCAGCTGCATGAGCGAAGCCCTAAAGGGCTTAAATCATAAACAAGAGAAGTATCAACCAAAAATTTCCACAGATCTCTGCAGTGCTGTTTGTGTTTTCTCTCTATGTGGGTCACGTACACACTTGTCTGCTCCTAAAAAGTCATCTCATACTTTTATCAGATCTACCTGTCCCACACTTTGCTCTGACTCATGACTGTTAATTCTTCCAACACATGAAACGTATGCAGACTTCATTTTCCTAACAAGCTTCATTATTACGATAGGTGTAAAAGAACTAGAGGGTAGGCTGTATAAGCTGCACATGGATGGAAAGAGGCAGACCATATCTCATTTGCCAGCCTCAGCAATTGTCCAGATTCCATAGGGGCAGCTCTCCCAAGCCTGCAACCCTCTTTGCACAGAGCAGGGTTGTTCCTGTAGCATCTGCCATCAGCTACCTCTGTGCATAACTTCCTTGGCTGTACCTGCCTGCTAAAAATTGTGCACAACCACTCTCTGTTGCTTACTCTGTCCAAGTTCTGCTTCTGTCACACAGTGGTCGTCATAGGAAGAGTGCTTACATCTACTGTCAGTAGAAGGTGAATCAATCCACCTGTCCTAAGGCAGCAGTGACTTCTCTCTGACTAGCCCCTCCTTTACAGTGGTAGCTCAAATCTGGTCACATCTTTTGCTCCCTCTGGTTGTAGTTCATTCTTTTTCTAGTAATCTATTGGAAGATAAGAGAGCATTGAACCTACATCTCTCAGGATGGGAACATCAGGAAAGAGTGGTCATGAGTTATTTTGAAGTATGTGAAAGAGGAGGACCAAGACAAATAGGAATGTTTGTAATACAATCATAGAATCACAGGATCATTAAGGCTGCTAAAAGGCCACTAAGATCAAGTCCAACTGCCAACCCATCCCCACCATGCCCACTAACCCATGTCCCACAGTGCCATGTCTACAGATTTCTTGAACAACTCCAGTGAATATAACTTCACTAATAAATGCTCTCTGCTCTTTAAAGTGTTTTAAGAAATACGCTTAATTTCTTCTTTAGGTAAAATAAAGAGTAGGCTGTGACTTTCTTTGATGCATTTCAATTTCTCCCATGTATTTCAATTTGTAAACACCCAGCATTTGTCTACTGTGAGGTATCAACACTGGCCACTTGGTGGCTGTAACGAGGGGGGGGGGGGGGGGGGGGGGGGGACTTCTTTTCCAGAGTGTTAGATCCTTTTGCAGAAGCTGATTCCTGTTCTTAGCCTGGTCCCCCTTCACGTAGAAGAAATACTGTCTGAACAGCTGTGCACTTATCTGCAGCTGGTCTGGGTCAGAACCCATAGGACGCAGAAGATTGCTCAGAAAGAGAAGGAAGGACGTAGCAGCCCTTCAGAGGTCTTTTATTCCTCCAGGGCTAATCCAGGAGCCTGCAAAACTCTTATGGCACGTCACTAGCAAATAGACAGCCTGTCAGTTATACTGTATTTGAGATATTTTCCTTAAACAGGAAGAAAGAGCTAAAAGAACAACAAGCAATCGACACAACCCATCCCTCAGTGCATTAACTCAGCTGTTCTTGCCCTCGGCATGTCAGCTGTCTGTCTCGTCTGCTGGAGGACAGAGTTTCAAGAGCCCCTCACTTTGCTAAATCCTGCAGCTGAGCTCTTCATTAGTAACTACTAGTAGCTAACATCTACCCAAAAGCACGGATTTGGCTGCAATACGCAAACTGGGAAAAGAACAACAGCTGTGGGTAATCCCTGACAGCCTGGCTATCTCAGTTGCACTGTGGGTTTGAGAATAACTTCAGCAGCTTTGGAAATGTTCCTGCTTGGTTTTCTTTTTCATCCAGGCAACTTTTGAGCACAGCTCATCAATGGTTTCTGGAGTTGTGCAGAACTATTTCTGAGGATATTGAACTCTTCATTTTGGTTTGTATACAGACAGTAAACTTACCTGAATCCACTGGATGTTTTTGGTAAATTAAAAAGAAAATATGTTGTTGGCTGGGTTTTGTTTACAGAACATGTGCCTTTTTCTTTAGTTTCTCAATGGAGCCAAGGTGGATCCTTAAAATATTGATAGTGTTACAGAAGGGCTGTTGACAGAATGATGGTTTGGCTTAGTGTGTATTTGTCATTCCCATTGTTCTCCAATGAGACAAGCCTGTTTATTTATGCCCGGGGGCAGACTGCATTGTGCAGATAACAAAGCTAGGAATGAACTGTGAATGTACTGTACAGGTGAGGAATATGTAGCAACACTCCCCTGTCTGTCTTCAATTCTGTGTCAGCCACAGGGGTGGCAAACTGCTTTGGGTGGGACAAGGAGCTGCTTTTTGATCCCTGTTGTATCCAGTCACTTTGAGTAGATTTACTCTCGCATCGCTTTAGACACGTGAAGTATCATCCTGGTCTTCCTCTAAATTGGTAAGAGAAATGGGCATCTACAGGCAAGTGCTACTACTGGTAGTAATTAGGTGCCTGATTTTGAAGGAGGCTCTGCGAAGGTTCTCTTTGAGGCACTAGGGTGGCTGAAGACATTGAATTGCAGCTAGATAGCTACATTTAGCCAACTGAATCCATCTTTGGTGGATGGAAGATTTTTATTTATGTACTAGAAGATCTTTTAGCTGTTAATGCATGTATTTCAACTTTTTAATCTAGAGCCATTCCCTGGTGTGAAGAGATGTGTACAGATTGGTCCAATCAAAGAAATAGACTTGTTTTTCTTCCTTACTTTTTTCTGATTCTGGAGAGAGACTTCTGGCTTGCCAGGGTCTATGGGCAACAGGGTATAAACCAATGAGTTTTAGAAGCTGCATTGTTGTTGAAGCTACAAAGATAATCTTGGTGACATCAGGTTGCCTAGAGATGCTATGGATGCTCCATCCCTGGAGGTGTTCAGGGCTGGGTTAGATGGGGCCCTGGGCAGACTGCCTCCTGGGTAGGAGGCAATGTTGCATGAGGCAGGGAGCCTGGATCTTGATGATCTTTAAGTTACTAAGCTATCATATGATAGTGTTAGTGGCTTGTGGTTTATAAGCCAGTGAGGACCTTCCAGAGAAGGTAATAGCAGGTAAAATGGGACAGAGATGATTTTTTTTTTTTTTTAAAGTAACTCTCCCTTAATGGACAAAAAAGTGTGGGGAGAATGCTTTTCTGACAATTCTTTTGATAGATTTCATCAAATAAATTGCTACTGACCTAATACTCCTCTCTGGTGTTTGTCTTCAGCACTGGAAGGATCAGAGGGGTCCCAATTCAGTTTACTTGAATAATATTGCTTCCCATAGACTCAGACTGACCTGATATGTGGGATCTATTTCATTTTCAGGTGCAGCCTCTAATGGTAAAAGACAGGCCTCACAGATATTTTTCATGAGGCCTTTCTTTGTGTTGTACCTACAGTCTAACAAAAGGCTGCCTTGACTGAAAAGTACACAATTTTTCTGGGAAACAGAAATCCCTTCATTGCAAGCTGGTGATAAGGAATGATTGTGCATCTGTATTGAAAAGGAACAGAAACATTCTTTTGTTTCTGTATTAAAATGATGACTGGCGTAAGGAACAGATTTTGAAAAATCAAGCAGGGGGAGCAAGAGTGTGTGTGCATGTTTCATTAGAGACTGGGTGAGGATTAATATTGTATTCATTATTCAACAACACTGAATCACTGCAGTTTTCATTAAATGTTTCACCAAATGACTATAACCTGAAAAGTCAAATACATGACAGATGTTCTTAATTACCTCACTGTAAGAAAAATAATACTCAGGCCTGTTAAAGAGAAGAAATGAAACATGACTAAGCTGGCATTTGTTACAGAGCCTAGTTTCTGAGTTCTCTGAGCGTTCAGTGATAAGGTGAGTCTGTAAGAAATAAGTAGTTACTAATGTCTTTGCATCTTCAGAGCAATGGTGGTCAGGGTCAAAGCAAAGGCTTCTTTGCCATTCTGGGCTCTGATGGGAATGAGGTTGAGCTAGATTAGCACCGGAATGCTGCTACAATAACAAAGAGAGATGTAGGAAGAAGAGAGAGACAGAATCTTAGAGCATCAGAATGTCCTCACTGCTGTTGCCATTGGGACTGGGGAAACCATCTTCTCAAAATCTAGACCCTGTGTGATGTCATCAGGAAACAAATAGGATTTGCACTTGATGATCCTTACAGCTCCCTCTGTGATATTCTATGATTCTGTGAAAAAGCTCTGGGAGGTTTAAACTGACTAATCCTTATTTATTTATTGAAAAAAATAACATCCAGTTCTCAGGCATGGGTCAGCATTCAGGTTGCACCAGTGAACGTAATGTAGTTTTTGTATCTGGGCGTCTAGACCAGCAGGCATTACCAGCAGGGGGATATGCTTTGTATCATAACTTGTTATCATTTTTATTTGTTATTGTTGAGAACCACCATAATTTTGCAAAGGAAACTTAATGGGAAATCTGGTTGCAAAAATATATACCTTTCCAGTGCCCCTGGCTACTACAGAATATGAAGTTTCTTACTGGAATACTTTCTTATATAGTGGTTCTTCTTCTTTACCCAAATTTTTATTCATTACAAAGTCAAAAACTGTTGAGCTGAGAAATGATCACGTTTAAATTTCTTTTATGTTAAGCATTTCAGTGAAGCAGCAAAGTGCTTTTTGTATTTCTCCATTGCCTAAGACATTTCTTAAAGCCTTTTCTCTTGAGTTACTTTTACCCAAATGCCTGTGAAAAGAGGAAAAAAAATATTCTGAACAGATTGATTTATGAACACAGATATTTTTGGGGTTTTTTTTTGTTGTTGTTGTTTTTGGCACACCTTTCTTCTTTTGTCTTTCTATTCTGTTGGAAGATATTTAGTCTAAGAATATTATTGATTCTAAAAACCTTCTGTCATATATTTCATATGGTCACAGAGATTAGAGACAGAGCAGACTTACTGGGCCATTTAATTCATCCCCTTACTATTATGTGACTGTCATCTAGAGTATATAAGGTACCTTGTTCTGTCCAACACCAAATATTTCAGTAGATGGGGACTTTGAAAGAACCTAGGAAACAATTCCAGTGTCATATCAGTTCCAAGTAAACAGGATGACTTGAGACAGTCCAACTGGGCTAGCACGGTCACAGCACAGGTGTTTTTGTGTAAAATTGTACAAGAGCCAATGATATGATTAACACAATGCGTGACTGCTTCCCAAGCCCATCCTTTCTACACAGCTTAGGATGGGGGCAGCTTTTGCTGTGAGTATACAGCATGGCTCAGGATGGTATGTTTGTGCCCTTTAACACTTTCAGTTTGAGGGCTGGGGATTAGAGGGATTGTAATTGTAAAGCTTTCACATCCTGATTGTTAAGGGTGCTCTGCATGTCGACTTCCTCCATCTTACAACTTTCAGATGTACCTTTCTGGGCATGTTACATTTAAATATGTAGCTACTGATGGTTTTGTTTCTGGAGAGAGCTCCTTTACATCCCATGAAGGGGAGTACAATAGTAATTGGCTGTTAGAAGATAAAAGGTGCACACAAAGTGCTCTTGATATACGAGCAAGTTTGCATTAGTTTCTTGCTTTTGATCAGAATTTCCTAGGTTAAAATTGCTACTTTCTGGCTGTGTTCTTATTGCAATTGGATATTGTCTTCTTCCTTCCTGTGATCTTTTAGGGGGTTTGGAGGATGGATGAGTTGAAGCACATAATTCCTCCATTATCTCTGAGTGCCTTTGGCATATTTTAGTATATTTATTTATTTATTTATTTTTAATCTGAAATGATTAAAATATGCATCAAGAGCCAGGTAAGCAATTTGGATTTGATCCTGGACGTAGCGTTTTATTTCTGATTTGGTTACATTGTGCTGCCTTAAAAGCATGATTGCTTGCTGAAGTCAGTATCTTCTCAAAAATAATTTGAGTTTTCTAGTGTTATTCTACTTTTCCAATAACACAAATTTCAAAGGTAAGCGCTGACATGTCCTACTTCCTTAAAGGAACTAGAGCCAGATCCATATGATAGGATGAGAGGTAATGGTTTCTAGTTGTGTCAGGGGAGGTTCAGGTTGGATATTAGGGAAAATTCCACTCAGAAAGAGTGGTGATGCATAGGAACATGCTAGCCACGGAGGTGATGGAGTCACCCATCCCTGGAGGTGTTCAAGGAGAGGGTAGATATGGCACTGAGGGACATAGTTTATAGGCATGGTGAGGATGAAATGATAGTTGGACTTAGAGGATCTTAGTGGTCTTTTCCATCCTTAATAGTGATTCTGTGATGGAAAACTATTCAATGGTGAGTTTTTTAATTACTCATTCTCACCACTGTGTTGCTAATGGGAAAAGGGTCCTTGTGCTGCAGTGTGTGATGCATCATAGCACAGTGATTACACTGAGTCTACAACCTCTTGTGCAAATACCAACTAATTTTTGACATCTGGATTATTTAAGAATGAGGGTAAAAGAAAAAAAAATCAGAAGAAATAAAGTCTTCCTGGCAAGCATGCCTTCAAGCAATATACATATTTTGTTGAAGGTAGTGAATGGAAGGCCCAGATTGTCCTGCTTCATTGTTTATTTTTTTCTGCTTGTTTGTCAATGTGAAACAAAAGAGCAGCTCATATATATCTCAAGAACTTCCAGGTAGTGCTCTGGATCAATTGGTATTTTTTTTTTTTTTCCTTTTCTTTTTTAGATCCTTTTCATTGTATCTGTTAAAAACACTTATCAGAAGTGTATTAGGATAATTCATATCTAGGAACAAAAATAATTGCTGGGCTTCCATGCAACAATACTCATGTTGACACAAAGTATACATAAATGGGAAAAACAGAACAAGTTCTTTTTATGAGTGGGTCTTCTGTAGAGTTCATTTTGGGAAATTTGTCGCCCAGTGATATCAACGTTTACTGATGTCCACTCAGGAAGATGACACTTTAAATGCCTATGGCCTTGGGCGGAGAGGGCAGATGCCCATGCAAATGCAAAGCAGCTTTTCTTGCTCAGGAAGCCTTGCACTGCAAATGGTCAGTTGGAGTCCTGCCTATTACATTCTGCTGCCAGCACGGACCTCGTGTCTTCCTTTCCCTCTAGTGCTGCTCCAGCTGCAGTCCCTCCACAGGCTGGCTTTGCCTGTCAGCTCAACGCATCAGGCACAGAATCACCTAGCTGGACACTTCCATGCCTTGGTAGTTGCTGCTGTGAGGTGACTCATGTGTGACACCAGGGGGCTCCTGGCAATTTCCTTAGGCCACTGGTCTCTGCAACTGACTTTGCAGCTGTCCTGTCACTCTCAGGACATGTTAAAAGATGCTTTTCTTGTTTGTCAGACCCTACGATGGAAGAGAGAATGCATGCGTGTCTTCAAACAATATGGTTGAGAACAAGAAGTGAAGATACGGATAAAAATGTTTAGCTAATGAGAGTTTATTTAAGGGCAAAACTTTGCTGTGTTTCAGACAGGGACAGCAAAGTGATGTCTTTACTCAGTGGAACCTCACGTATCTGCTGCATCAGACAAGGGTTCTTGACAAGTTGAGGGAGCTGGGGCTGTTTGGGATGGAGGAAACTTGAGAGGGCATTCAGTATCTAAAGGGGGGCTGTAAGAAAGCAGACTCTGTGTGACAAGGGGAAATGGTTGCAAACTGAAAGGGAGAAATTTCTACTGGATGTAAGGAAAAATGGTTTCTTAAACTAGGGGTGATGAAGCACTCACACAGGTTGCCCTGAACAGTGATGGATGCCCCATCCCTGAAGATATTCAAGGTCAGGCTGGATGGGGCTGTGAGCATCTGTTGGAGTTGTCCCTGTTCATTGCAGACAAGTTGGACTAGATTGCCTTTAAGTGGCCCTGCAAAATCAAATCATTCTGTATTTCTATGATTGTTATTTGTAGGAGTTACTCCTACAGGTCTCTGGAAAAAGGACCCTTCAGAAAGAAGGAGACTGTGTAACACCTGCAAACACATTTTCTGTCTACACTCACACGCTACCCACATTTAAATTCCACTGATCTTTGCAGAGTATCCCATGGATTAGGAATATTTCCTGCTTGGAAGCTCTTGCTGATATTCATGCTATCTTCTCTCCTGCTTTTTTTCTGTTCTCTACTTTGCCTTCTGCTGTGTTTGGCTCTGATGCAGGAGTCTGCACTAGAGCAGAGCATCTCAGTGGGATGGACGAGCTAGCGAAGCGTTTGTGAGGTTTAGGGAAGCCACTAGAAAAATCCAAAGCTCTGCAATTGGTCCTCCTGTTCATGTACAAGCAGGGGGTGATGGAAGGATGAAGTACTTGGATAGTTTCATTTATGTTGTAATGTGAAAAGCAGTGGTAGAAAAGAGAGCAAATACAATCATTAAGGAATCTGATTGGGGAGAAAAACGAAAAAGCTTTGCTCTCTTATAAGCAGCTTTAAGCACTGGGGATTTTGTTCTTTAGTCTATCACTTGACAGAAGAACTGGTGATACTGGTTCACAGTTGGAGAGTCTTTTTTCTGCAGACCAATGTATCACTGAATGCATTTTTCATGACTTCGTAAATACATAAATTATGGGAAGTGAATGTTGAAAAGAACAGATTCAGGCAAAAATGACAGAAGCTATTATTTAAAATTCTTTTGTTATTACAGAAAATTTGGGGAAAAAAATTGCTAAATCCTGACATAAGCATTTCTCTGTGACTGTGTAATGACATGGTTCTTCATTGTTTATTATTATTTTTTTAAGTAATTGCTCTGCTGTCCTTGGTGTTTACAGTTTTGAAAATTTTGGCCCTGTATCCACATCACTTAATTTTCAGCCAGGAGAGGATGGGTGGCTGGCAGATCTCAGCACAAAGTGCATCGAAGTATGGGGAGGCTGGCTGAGTTTCTCCCAGATGTTATTAATGGAAAAGTTGCTTGTAAATGCTGGCTGAAGATGCATGTTGCTTCACTTCTATGAACAGTCTGCGAAGTGCAACACTCACTCATCTTACTCCAGCAAGTCATGTCTGCTGGGAGGTAAGCGAATATATGTGAATAATTCCATTGAAATCTACATTTCTGTCTAGATGAATGTTTGCCCTTCTGTGCCATTTGGAAACTGCAGCCATAAATCCAGGCTCCCAGTATGTTGGGTACTGCATAATGACAGGGAAATGAAATCTGGGGGTGTTTCCAACCTGTGTGCTTGTGTCTGCAGGATCTGGTTCACTCTTCTATTGGATGATCCTAGTACCTTCCTAAGCAATTGCCGTTTTTTCTTGGGAGGGCAGCCTTGGCTGCAATCCACATTGACTGTTCCGGATATTATATTAAAATGTTTCTGAATAATCTAGCAGTGTAAAGACAGAGGATCCATGGTACTATCCTAAAAATACTGCAATCACTGGCCGGGTTTCACTAAGGATGGCACAGGAGGTCATCAAGTAGAAAATCAAAGGCAAATTAAGCAATAAGTAAGATTAATAAGAAGAATGATTGGAATAACAAGTGAGGAGTATAAAGCTAGCAGGCCTACATGTTAAAAGGGGATGTGAAATTAAAGTTTCTCTAGGAATCTTCATTTCTCCCTATGAAATAGCAAAGAAGCTGAAGAAGGAGGAAATACTGAAAAAGTAGAGCTTCCAATCCTGATTGAGGGATGGCTTAAAATTCTGCTTCCCTTGCACCCCTTGCACAGATGCTCTTTAGTGGAGAATAGAGCCATGTCTGAAATTCAGCTTTTTCAACTTGATTCTGAGCAGGAGATAGACAATATCTGATTAATTGAAGATTATTTGTGGATGTTTCTTTTCTCTCGGTTTAAGATCACTCACAATAAAAGAAACAACAATACCAATTTCTGTTACTTTATAGACAGACAGAGATCATTGGTCTGCTTTCCACAATGCTTCCTTGAAGCACTATACTGCCTTGTTCTTTGGGTAGCATAATGAAAAACAACAGTGTATTGAAACAGATCTGTAGTGGTGAAGTTCTGAATGGGGATATGGAACGTGGGTAGGAAAAAAAGACAGCAGAATGCTTTTTGTTGCTCTTGTGGAAAGCACCACAATATCTCTTAATGAAGCAGATGTTCAGATAAACAGATTTAGGCTACAAACACTAAAAAATAGAAACCTCCCCAGGGCGTGAGTTCCAGCTCTGATTCCCTTGTTAACCAGTTGTCATGCTCTGCTCGGCATACTGTAGGCACAAACACACCTAGCAGATGGAGAATATTTTAGAAATAGTGCCATTACAGTTTCTTAAGTGCATTGTACTGTGGTTTCTTTCATCATCTTAGATGTGAATTTTATCTTTCATCTTGTGATTTCTAATGCTATTTCTCATTTCACTCCCATGTGGGACACTATGGCCCTAATGTACTACTATTGTAAAACTGGGAAATCAGTGTATGTAAAGCAGTTGAGTTTTCATTTAATTGTTTTTTACTCTAATTATGTGTCAGCACTTGCTAACTGCGACTGTGTGAAATAAACTTTAAAGCCTCTTGAGAAAACTGTTAACATCCACATTTAGTAACACTAATATAACTACTTTTGGGATTCCTGCTTTTTTTGGATATATAAATGACAAATTTCCAAGTGAGGCTGAGAAGGCCTTTTGGAGGAGAGGATGGGTTTGTATTTCCAGTATGTAGTAAAACAATGTGTGAAGTCTGCGTAGTCTCCGGACCAATGTCCATTGAGGGATGTGATCAACCCAGTGTACATCTCTTGGAAGTATACAGTTAAAATCAACGAAAGATTAAAATTGATGTGGCCTGCCTTGCTTGTTCATAGGCAGGAATTGGGTGTCTGGAAGCATAAGGTTGTCTAGATGGGGAAGGTGCACAAATCTCTGCAAAATAGGTCTGACTCTGTGTGATCTGGAAGCAAAATGAAAAAAAAGTGTGTACTGAAGGATAAAATGAACAAAAAAAATAGAAAATCTGGACTGCTTTACAGCAGTGGCTGTTTCTACAACACAGCTGCAGGTTTATGTTCTCCCACAACCCATGTTGGACAGTGTGGGTGCTGTAAATGCTGCTCCTCTCATGGTTTTGATTGAGGAGCTGAACGCTTTCCTTGTATGTAGAAGAGCTGTGTGTGATGTGGTGGCCAAGACAGTCTGCCAGGACCTGTACAAGCTTCTGACTTGATCCATCACACAGCTAGATAGCACACCTCCTCAGTGCAGCAGTAATACTGGAAGACAGTTGTTCTGGCCTTGCTTAACTTGACTCAAATTAAAAAGTCATATGTTCTTGAGTTGCGAGACACCCACAGTGAAACCTCTGTGGAGAGAGACAGCTGGAAACAGAATAAGTCTTCTACAATAACAAGAAACAGGAGTTAAATGTTAAGCTTTTGAGTGTAGCAGCAGTTGTGCAGATTATTTGAATATATATGTGCTTAATCTCAGCATGCCCCAGAGTATAAAGCTGAGTTGTTTTTCTTCTTCCACACAGACTTCTGGTCAAGCCAGGCATGACAATAGCTCTGCTCTCATTTCATGGGGCATTTTTATGGAGCCCACAAATGCAGGAAAGAAAGAATGTCTGACCTGGAAGTAAAATTTTGACTTGTAGCTCCAGCAGATTCAAGCCTCTGCTTTTGAAGAAAACTGACTGCACTTTGGCCATGCTGATATGTCTCAGGGAGATGGTTTTCCAATGTAAGTCTGTGTTATGGACTCCAGTCTCACATCTTTTTTTTTCTTTTTTTTTTCCTTAGTTATTGACTTGAAGTGACTTCAGACAAGAAGGGTACATGAGTAGCAGTGACTATGCGAAACCTAGGTATCATCACAGAGGAACTGAAATAGCTTTCCTCATTCAGGCTTTTCAAGATCTTCATCTATGGGATGCTTTATTGTCAATGGAAAGAAAATCTTATGCTAGGAGTGGAGATCATCTGCTGTATTGTATTATTGTATTTATCTATTTTAGAAAAATGATTTTCTCCCATTTCTGTCCCAGCTGACCATGTGGCCAGTGAGTAAAGGAAACCTGCAGTAATTAGCTTAGCTATGGATGCCTCCACTTAGTCAGCTGAAACCATGGGCTGATACAGAGAATCTGGGTCAGATGACAGGAACAGAAATAATCAAGAAATAAGCAGACACGTTTATCAAATTCTTCTATCAGAAGAAAATCTGGTGCACTAGCAGCAGTACACAGCTATTTCTTTCCTCTCATTAGAATGGATTTGGATTGCAAATCACTTAAAGACCTTCCTTTTCATTTTGTCTCTTCCCTTAAAATTAGCCTATGAACTCGGTTGTTTCTCTGTATGTCATGACCCTTTGCTAAGAGTACAATTTGCTTTTTTTTTTTTTTTTTTTTAACCAAAAGTGTTCTTGTGCAAACAAAGCTGCTTATTAAGTACAATTAGGTCTAAACACTAATCTGGCTTTTATCTGGGAGGCAGAGAATCACGGTGCTTGAATGATGTAGCAAACCTAACTAAATGCAAAGGACTGAGTTTTCCCAGTTGAAAATAGACTCTGTGCTTTTCACACAGAAACTGATGGTCTTTTGGAATCCCAGTCACCTCTGTGTCCCTCGATAGCTTCGAGGCTCTGAACAATGAGTGACCTTTGGAACAGAATTAAATGTACTCAGTGGTCACAGCTGTCTCTTAACCGATAATGTGGCCTAAGTGCAGTACTGGACTGCTTTCTCTGCTTTGACTACGTGTTGGGTACTGAGTGCTGTCTGGAATTTCATGGCAGTGATCGATCTGAATGCCTCACTGCAGGGGTGAGGTGTTAGAAAGAAGTTGCTGAAGTCAGAAGAGCAGCAAGTGTGTTCCATGGCACTGATAACAAACTATTGCAATTTTGTCAGTGAAGATTTTGTCTGACAGTTCAGTTTTAACCTTTTCCAGTCATTTATGATAAGCTCAAGAGCTTTCAGTAGAAGTTCTTCATACCATGAAACTCCACAATTAGACAACAGCCTGTAATTTCAAGCTATCCCAGACCTGGTACAATGTGACATAACATCTTGTATTTTATTTTTTGTCAAAATGCTGCAATTTCCTGAAGCCAGGAACAGCTTGAGATGCTAGATAAATAAAACCAGTGGCAGAGCCAATTGACCATAGTCTGAAACTAAGTATGTAAGGAGTGAGGTATCCCCATCAGTTCTATTTGTTTTTGGGATTGATGTTGCTCCTTAGAAACATGCTCTGTGTCTTCTGGAGGAGATGGAGGCCTGAGTACTTTGTATGTTATTGACATGATTTATTTGATATGGTAGCATCCTAATATAAGGCTGCTTGTGTGTTATGTTAAGCATTAATACAGTAGTAATTCTGTTTGAGGTGGAAGAAGAGAAGAAGTCTTTACTTAAACTTATATGTATACATATTTTTTTGGAACCAAGTTAAAAGTTGAATTGTAAAACACATCAGCAATATCTTTTGTCTACTTCCTCATCTCACCTCTCTCCTTACAAGTTAACTACATGCTCTCCTTGGCTATAAGAGCTGTTTTTGCTTCTGTGCTTCTCCCACTTTTCCCAAAGTAGTGTTGGGCCTGATACGTGTTAAGGTTTTCTCCCTCACTGCCCTCTACATCACCTTCATCTTCTTTACTCTCTGCTGAAGAAAGTAGCTGCCTTGATTCTGATGTTACTACGCTACTGAATGTGCAGAATTTTCTGAATACAGCTCACTGTCTTGTTCACTTTCCTTTTTCATCCTTGCCTGGACTCTTTAATTAATGTTCTGTTGCAAACTATGGTACACTTTTACTCTCAGGTCATTTAGTTTCTTGTTTGCAAGTGGGATGTAATCTTTTGAAGATGTTTAGGTAGAGATCTTAAATCCTACATTGTGAAAAACTTTAGATGTGCAGTAGCTTTCCCAGCTTCGTATTAGTTTTGTTCTGCAGATATCACTGAGTGCACATTAAGTTTAAAAAAAACAAAAACAAAAACAAAACAAAACAACCCAAGAAATTGGTGCGAGGTCCTTCATTTCAGTAGAGATCTATAGGCCTTTGAAATCAAAGGTTATGTGGGATCTCTGCTCATCGGCAACTATCAGCCTGTGTAAGAAAACACTAAACAAATATCTTACCCAACAAGCCAGTAGTTGAACCAAATGTGGACCTAACTACTGTGGTGTCCAGACCATAGACTTTTATCAGAAAGACTCCAAGAAACATGGAGATGTGGTGCTGAGGATATGGTCTAGCAGGCATGGTGGTGATGGGCTGACAGTTGGATTAGATGATCCTAGTGTTTTTTTTCCAAACTTAAGTATTCTATGATTATGTTTCTAAGAAATGCACTGTTGAATGAGCTGTGAATTTGTCATAACACATTGCCTCACCAGCTGATCAACTTTTGTTCCTTATTCCAGACTACAAAGCACAAGGTTGCCCTGATTGTTTGTAGTGTGTAGCACAGATGGAGACATGACCCATGGCTGAGGACATTAAGTCTCCTATAAAGCCAGCAGTAATAATAATAACAGGCTTAAAAGAAATCCATGCCTTTGCAGAGGTGCAGGGAAGGGCATCTGTTGTAAGCAGTTATTTTATACAAAATGTGGGGAAATACTGTGAAAGCTGTGCTTGAGATTTGTCACTGAGTTCTGTGCCGTTGTTACCCTTTCTCGAACCCAAATATTTTCATCTTCAGTTGTTCTCATATTGTTAATCCCCTTATTGTCATCTTTGTTTTTGTAGATACAATTTCTCATTGCAAGTGACTTTTTATTTTTATAAGCATTGTTTCATCACCATATTGTGTTGTACAGCTGCTGGTTTTCCTAGAGCTGCATTTTTGTCTGATTTCTTGCTTAGCACAAAACCCTGTTGTCCTTGAATATAATTTTTGCTTTTATCCATTCCCAGTCCTGCTTTTCCTTTGTCTGTGATTGAGCCTTCATAGCCATGTTTCCATTTCTCTCTCTATAATTGTACTTCTTCCAATATTCAGTGTTTCCCTTCTGTTTCAAGGAAAAGTTGCAACACTGTGTTAATCAGATTCTCAATTTTCCTGAATGCTCTTGCATTCTGGATTCAGCTATCTTTTTCCTAATGCTATCGTAATTCCAGATAGTCTCCTTCTTCTTTATTATAATGCAATCTTTCCTGCAGTTTTACTTAGTATTTTCTGCCTGTGCCTTTTGATGCTGCATGATATTTCTCTACTTTTTTGTCCTCTTCTCAGCACCAGTTTCTTGTCTTATGTGTATTTTACTCACTCCCTAAAACAATTTCTATGCTTCTCTGTAACAAAGGGCTCACACCAATTCTTTCACCATCTTCTTGCTTTGTCTTCATGTTGTAGTGATCTGTTTGCATTCAGGTAAGTGCCACTGACTGCTGGTGGATGTGCCTCTCTCCCTCCTTGTTATTCATCCCCACCAGCATGGTTTTACCTCTTTCTTTCTCTGCTTCCCCTTTATGTCTGCCTGAACACTCTAAATAGTGGAATCTAAATAATTACTTTCCTATCACATGTTCTATTTTCTTTTCCTTCCCCAGTCTATAATTCTTCTGTGAGTGGTGACTGCACAGTTAATTGCAATTCATTACATGGCTGTCAAAAATCCAAGCCCTC
This sequence comes from Callipepla californica brunnescens, assembly GCA_023055505.1. NCBI lineage: Eukaryota > Metazoa > Chordata > Aves > Galliformes > Odontophoridae > Callipepla > Callipepla californica. The sequence continues at coordinate 5,705,062 of JALIRH010000006.1, forward strand.
ACTCCTCTTGATATATTTAATCAGTGCCCTTGGCTTGTGTGCAGTAATTTGTGGTGGGCTTTAGATTAAACAGTTTTTGTTTTCTTAACAGCTTATACATCTTCAAATGCAGTCATTGCAGGAACTTGAGGGAGATGGATGGAGAGACAAAAACAGAGAGAGCAACAAGAGAAGCAACTGCTCCTGAGTGTTATTGGAGATGTAGCACCAGCGGTGGCTGAACCAGGACTGGTAGAAGGAGGCTGCCACCTCCAAGATGTCTCTTGCCTTGTGTGGCCAGGCAGGGCTCAGGGACCTTGGTCCAGGCTGTAGCCACAGAAGACATCACCTGCAGCATGTGAGAAGAGCATTCCTTTGCAATGTTGTAGAAGTATTTAAAAATCTTTGGATCTTGACTAAAGAGAGGAGGGGTTGTGGAGAGAGGTAAAATCATTTTCTGGGTTGGTTGTCACTAGCTAAACTAGCAGAGCTTTTAGGTAAATACGCCCTTCTTTCAGCCAGAAATGAAAGCACTCATCCTTGAAGCTAAATTATGTTGATGGTACTCTTGAAATCACCTCACTGCTACCGTCCTTTTCCTGAAGGGCATGCACAGAGACCAGCGTGTCCTGCATGCTTACAGACCTCACTGAGGACCTGTCAGAACAAGACCAAGTTTTGAGTTGGCCCAAATATATTGCCAAGTTATCTTTATCAGTCACTGTCAGGCTGTAGATATAGCTATAGGTCCTGAAATTACTCCACTCTGTGACAACTTCATCATTCAACATTTAAGAGAGTTTGAAGCTAATTTTAGTCAGTGTTTTACCTGCGAAAATATAGATGGCATCTTCAATTGGCTGAATTGAAGACTTGGATTCTCTCATTAGTTTCATGGAGGTCTGGAGTGTAGAGAATGTATTATAGAAACCATCTCCTGAGCTCTGCTCTAGCAGTACCAATGTCCAGGAATTCATGTTGGCATAAAAATGAAAAACAAATTCCACACTATATAAAAATGTGTAAGTCAGTACAGCTACCTGTACAAACCCAGCAGTTGTTCAAAATATATCGAAGATGCTATAATGGGCTGTTAGGTTTTCAATACTGTTATGTCTGTGCTCATGAGAATCTCACCAATCTAAAGAAGCTGCTTGCCCAGTAAAAAAACAGTAAAATATGAGGCAACTTTGGAATTTGCTCAGAAACTTGCTTCACAAACCTTCAGCTGCACTCCAGGTCACTAAACTTAACCAGTAAAAGCAAAATGCCACACACATGTACAAGGTGGAGTCATGTTATGCCTAAATAACACGTATGAAAATTGTCAACGTGTTCCCAATCTTAAAAATATCCCCATATAACAGCACTTTAATATCCCTGAATTCTACATCTACATCCCAGAATGTAATTTATTTTGCCCCCTTCACAATACCCTCATAGAAACTTTATGGATCAGTCTGAGCAGCTCCCCGTGCATCAGAAAGGACTTCAACAGGCAAAGCAAAAGGGCAAAACTACAAAATTATTAGTAGATGAAAATTTTTTTATAACACAACTCTGTTCCATTTCTACTCTTAGTCTTGATCCTTCAGAAAGCTACCAAACGCTTTCCAAAGATCACAATCAAAAGGCATTGCTCATGATAAGAGAAAAAAAAAATCACAGCATCAAGAGAGATGAGCGTTTATGGCATGTTATAGTTCTTCCTTTTCATCACTTCACAACAGTTCACTTCTCAGCTAAACCATCCATGTTCCATAAACTATAAATTCTCTCTCTCTGTTCTGTGACTCTATATCGTTCCAGTGGAAGATATTGCCATGTCACCTTTTGCTTTGTAATATTCTTTCTCCTATCCCAAAGGTACCAAACATTACTTTTTTTTCAAAGTGATTAAGAGAATCTAGTTAAATTAATGCCTTTGTTCTCTGTTCATACTCACCTTTGAAGTTTGGTGTACTTATTTCTGACCCAGTAAAGTGCTTTTGAATCTAAAACCTGTCTGTTCTTGCAAAGTAAGTCATCTGCCGTTGCCTACTTTCTTCCTGTGAACTTTGAATACATCCCAAATCTGTCTTATTATGTAATTATTCAGATTTGAGCTTCAGAGCTCCAATTTTAATTTTATAATTATTTTATATATATATATAATTTTTTTAAAACTGATCTCTAGTGTGATAATATTATCTGTTGTGTTAGGAATTATATGAACTGAAATCCTTAATTTTTGAGAAGTATGTGCAGATCTGTGTGAATAAATCCCCTCTGTACTGGCTTGGTAGGTTTGCTATAGCAACACAATGATGCTTCATTGCTGTTCCTTTGATAATGCATTAGAGGTCACGTACTGACTTAGCATTTACACCTGAAATACCATTTTTTTAAAGCAATGTGTCTGTGTTAAGCTACAAGATATATATTTGTGTGTCTGATTCATGACAGGATCTCTTAAGTATTATTACAAAAGAGAGTATAACAAAGTGCAGCCTAATCCTGTCATCCATCTGCAAAAGACCTTTCTGAAACATGAGTACGCATATCAGAGGAGCGCTGGGTTCCTAATAGCAGCTGATCATAGATGGAAAGCCCCCAAGTGGTTTACACAGTCTAATACATCATGGTGAAGAGCAGCTTTGAAATGGGGAAGGTTTGCCCTTCTTTCCGTAGAACCTGGCATGCGATGTGAGGACAGGAACATGCCTGCTGTTGTTCAGGAGATTGAAGTAGTTTGATCAGAAATCAGCCAGCAGGCATGAGCACTTGAATTCAGGAACCTCATCTGTGCTACTACTAAAATTTAAGAGGGTTAAGTGACTTCTGAATTAACTGTTATCATTCCACAAGGATTACATTTCATCTTCTTTTGAAAAAGACTTGCTTTCTTTCAGTCAGTAAATGTCCATTGTGCTATAAATTGCTTCTTTACCTGTTTTGCTAGTAATGACAAATTATCTCCTAATTTCTGCATATGTGAAAGCAACTGTGACTGAATGTCAGAGCAGTGTATCTCCAGGTGAGCTGAAGTAGGTGGACTGGCAGCTTTTACTGTAATGTGAGTGATTTTTCAGTTCAGGATAATAAGCACCCAGATCTCTCCATGTGTTAGGTGCAAGCTACCTGTATTGCAGATCTGGCTGATAACACATTCAGTCCTCCCTTCCTCAGTACTAGAAGTAATTTACCACAGATTTCATGTGTGACCTTGCTGCAGAGTCAAAGTCACCTGCATGCTCTGAAAGAGCAAAATCAGTCTGGAGGAAATGTCAGCGCCCGAATATTGATGATGATTTAACTTGAGTGAATTTAATTTGAGTGAAAAAAAAATCCGAAACTCCCAAATGTGTCTTTTTCAAGAGTTCGTGCTAAGGACTTGTGGCTGTATGATGCACAAAGGGATGCTACTGGAGATTATTTACTCATAAAATACATCCACTGCAGTGGCTCATTAAAGACTGGTTCTGCTTGAGTGAAGGCAATCAGCAGCACAAAATCACTGCTTAGGGAGTAGTGGGGTGGGCAGTGGTGTGCTGTGGAAAATGTTTTGGAGTTAGGAGTAGGCCCCACAGCAAATGCATCAATGCGGTTGTGGAAATAGTCATCATGTTAAGATGACTAAGAATGGTGTAATGAGTAATCTTCCATACACTGCAGAAATTGTACAGATTCAGCTCAGGGAACAATAATGTGAGCCACTTCTAGAATTCTTGAGGAGTTAACTGGAGTTGTCTGCTCAAAGAAGAGGGATGGTAACAGCCTTCAAATGTGCAAAAAACGTATATTAAGCAGCAAGGGGATAAACTGCTCACCCTGTTCCCAGCATGTGGGAAGAAAAGAAACACCATTGAATTGTAAGAAGAAATTCTTGTTAGTCATTAGGAGAAATCTTGTTGGCTCACCTAAAAGCACTACAAGGGCCTAGTGTCTCCACCTTGCAGATGATTGTGAAGAAGTCATGCAGACGTGTTTCAGCAATAGTGATGCAGAGCAGAATTGACCTTTAAAGGTCTCATCTGCTACAAATGGGAAACTTCTTGCACTGCTCATTCATAATTTAGGAAGCTTGCAGCTGCTGCCTGTATGCTTCCAAAACCAGCTATGTTTATAAGTCCTTGGCAGTGTTTTGTTGTCTTTCTCAGTGGCGCCCATGGGTGTACATGCAGGGAGATCATTTTTTTTCTATCTGAACATCAGAGCCCTCTGTTCATTTATTCTCAGTGAACCCCATGTGTTCATTCATGAACTGAAAGGCAGTGGGCACATTTTGAGAAGCTAGACCAGCTGCTTTGCCTCAAATATTATCTTACCAAAATTATTTTTTGTGTTTAACTTAAAAAAAATATATTCCAGTAATAAATATTAAAAAAAACCAAAACTCCTTAAAACAAAGTTATAGACCAATAATTGTCCTGATAGTTTTTCAACACAGCATTTATTTTACCCTACTCATACCGGCTGGCTTTTCTTTCACTGCTTTTCTTTCTTTCCTTTTCTTTCTCTCTCTTTCTATATTACTCTCTTTCTTTCTTCCTCCAAAATTCTTCATTTTAAAATAAAATATTTAGAAAAATATCAAGTAATAGCAAATAATTTTGATAGTGATTTGTGGCATTTTTTGAAGCTACCTAGACACAAATAAGTTAATGACTATCTCCTACTGTTTTCTTTGGCTATTTTAGAGTGCATATAGCTATCTAAAAATCCCATTCAAAGACTTGTACATAATTTCAAGTTTACGATTGTGTTATAAATATCTTTTCTTATTGATTTTCCCATTCAGAAGCTAATAATAACACAGAAAGTTTACGCCAGGTCCTCACTTTAGCAACTTAATTGCAGTTCCTTGTGCTATGAAGAGCCAATAGAATTTAAATCTGATTAGAGGAATGCTACTCTGGCTTACTGTCAGTTCTAGCAGCCCTTTAATATGTTAAGCCACTTCTACCTTGACCTCACTGGTCTGCAAACCTGACCATATTCAGTTGGAGAACAGACAGGAAAAGTTACAGGGCAAGAAATTCAATGGTTTGCTCTCTGGCTCTGGGTTACTGTAGCAGAAATGATAAGTCATGGCCTGAACCAGTGATGAAACACCTGGTAGGAAGGCAGGGCCAGTTCAGGAGAGCTCAGCTGCATGCAATGTACTTGAGTACAAAAAAAGACTGGGATTTCCTTGAAAAAGTCCAGCAGAGGGACACAAAGATGATGAAGTGTGTGGAACAGCTCCCTTGTGAGGAAAGGCTGAGAGATCTGGAGCTGTTCAGCCCTGAAGAAAGAGGATTCAGAGGGGATCTGATCTGCATCTATAAATATTTAAGGAGCAGGAGACAAAGGGATGAGGCTGGACTCTTCTCAGCAGTGTGTGGTGATAGGACAAGGAGAAATGGCCACAAACTGAAGCATAAGAAGTTTTGCATACATATGTGTGGGAACTTCTTCATAGTGCAGTGATGGATGGTTGGCACAGTCTGCACAGGGAGGTGGTGGAGCCTCCTTCTTTGGAGATGTTCATGACCCACCTGGATGCCTACCTGTGCAACCTGGGCTGGGGAGCTGCTTAGACAGTGGGGTTGGACACGATGGTCTCTGGAGGTCCCTTCCAACCCCTACAACTCTGTGATTCTATGAGTGACCAGAAGGGGTGAAGCCAGGATCCACCCCTTCTCAGACCTCATGTAAGGATTGGCAGCAGAGGTAAAGGTATCTTGCTGGATGTACCTGCAAACCTGAGGCCTTCCACAGGTAAGCACTTTTTTTTTCCTTTGTGGCTCTGTCTGTTGCATTTGGGCTTGTTCTCACTTGCTGTGGTCCAGGATTGTGCTACTCTGCTATTATTTCTGTACTTTCCATCACATTATGGCATTACAGCCGTGAAAGAAGCTTCTAGAAAATACTGCTATGTAAATATACTGTGAGAGCTACTGACTGAAGAGCAGAGTGTCCTTCTAAAATCTTAAATGCCTTTCTTAGCCCACTGTGTGTAACATTTTCAAGATCATTGAGCAGTTGTCATATAATGTATTCAGTTCCAAGTTTTTCTCTCAGACGAAAACTGCCACTAGTTTGTCCAGCTCTGCTTTTCTCGTGAGTGTATTTGCTTAGCAAGCTCACCAACTGGATGCCTCATTTTCCTTACTTCATTTGCAATGAGCATGAACCTGGAAGGTCTTACAGTTCTTTTGGAAACTGTTTGCTTCTCTGCCTCCCAACTTGTTTTTGGAGAGAGCAGAGGGGACGTAGCATTTTGCAGGGCCAGATCTGCATGCTAGTGGAATAATTTAGCATGAAAAATATAGTTGTAGTCAGCAGAATATTTCCCTCTAGGGTTAACAAATGTAATAGGAAAGCAAAGGAGGTTAATATTTGCCAGAAGGGAAGTAAGAAAACTCCCTGGTATGGGGCTCAGTGGAGCAATCAGTCTTGAATACGGAGCCCAGCATGCCCAGAGCCAAACGCCCTATTCCTTCCCCCCAGCAGGAATTTATTAGCTTGAGTCACTTTCCACAGCTTTCTCTCTGTGCTCTATTTTCATAATACAGAAGCGCTCCTTGGGGACCAGACACTCTGTAAGCATTACCGTGTAATTGTTGCACTGCTCTTTGAGAAAAGTAAGCAAGCAGCCACACGCACCCCTTTCTTCAGTCAGGACAGCTGACGTACAGGATCATTCCTGTATTTTCCATTACAGAGGAATATTTCAGACCAGGTGCTTTGTTGAGGTATCACTCTGGCTGGTACCCTCTGCAGGACTTTGCCCCAGGGATGTGGCTGAGTGTGGTAGGGGGCTTTTCACTTCTAGCCATGAAGAGCTGGAACCAGCGTTGCTGGCTAAGTTCAGATTTTGAGGCTGATTCTTTCTCATCCCCCTGGACATTTATCATGGGCCATTCAGAAAATGTCGTATTCTTGGACAGCATGGCAGAGATAGCAATTACTTTTAACTGTAATCGACGCTTTCTTTAGGAACTGCTGCAATGATGAACAAGGGGACTGATGGCTTCTGTCTGTGATGTGCTGGGATAATGGCTGATGAGATTTGCAGCCATCTCAGTGACTCTATTGGGCTGGTATCTGTCTCAGGATCATTTTGCTTAGCTTGAGGAGTCCACAGGGCAGAAGCTTCCATTTGAGCCAGTCACTCTTACAGTTAATGGGAATGGATATATGCTACACTCTAAAATTTGCACTTGTTTCACTGATGACTTTAATGGATGTTGCAACCTGTACTTCCTCTTTGGACATCTGCTTTTGGTTAGAATTAGCTTCATCTCTGTTCTTCTGCCACATGTGCAAGTTTTCTGGGGCAAGGATGACCATAGAGTCACAGAACTGCTTGAGTTGGAAGGGATCCTTAAGGGCTATCTAGTCCAGCTCCCATACAATGAGTGTCTACAGCTTGATCAGGTTGCCTAGAGCCCCATCCAGCCTGACTTGAATGTCTTCAAGGTCTGTGGGTGCATCCACCACCTCTCCAGGCAACCTGTTTCAGTGCCTCAACACCCTTCTTATGATAAGCTTCCTAATATCCCATCTTAGTTTGAAGCCTATGATGATTCTTCTATACATTATATAATGTCTGATAGTATAAGGAACCATATTCCTTACCAAGACCATCAGATCTGACACAGACCTTTGACCTTTTCTGAAGGTTCAATAATTATCATGTTTCTGCTATCAACCAGTGTTTAATCATTAATATGCTGTTGGTATCGATTTGTTTTCTGTTTATTTTCTCAGAGGAGATTCCCAAGGTAATAACACACTGACCAGGGGTCAGATCACAGACATCATCAGCCTCTGCTTGCTGGTGCTACCACTAAATCTTAAACACCCATTACAAAAGAGACCATGATGTTGTTTCAAACAGCCACTACTTAGTTTGAATGATGCTGTTATTTTTAAATCTCCGTTAGTAATGAATGCTCTCAGCCTGAGGAATCTTTATTTTGTGGACTTGGTTGAAGATTTTGAAGAACATTTTTCAGAAGGCGTGTGCTTTGATGATATGTATTTTACACATAATAATTAAACAAACATTATATGAATGCAATGTTGTTAAGATATCATTTTATTCCCGGTATAAACTTGGAAATGCTGATGAATTGTCTATAAAATGCATGAGCAGAGGAGGCAAATTAAACAACAGTCTGGATGAATAATTATTTTGTATGCTTACCAGAGGAAATTGATTATCAGACAGCCCTGATCAATTCATTTTCCCTATGTGTGCTTTTTCACTGGAATGAATATATTTCACCTTATTAAAATTTCATTATGTAAGGGAGCTTTAAATGCTACGAACCAATAATACCAATAAACTGTTAGCACAAACAGCCCAGTCTATGAAAGAAGTGCAAAAACTTCAAGTATAGAATGAAATAAGGAAGGTAGAAAAGTGAGAAGGAAGAGGAACGGATAAATGAAAACAAAGATTAAATAAGTGGCAAACATCCTTTGTCTCTCCCTTGTTGTGCTACTTCCTGATTAGAGTTTTCTGGTAATATCCCTATCTGAAATTTTTCCCTTGGTCTGTATAGCCTTGTGAACACATCAGGTGAAGTACACTATCTGGAATACTACAGTCTTTTTTTTTTTTTTTTTTTTTTGAGGTTGGCTTTGTGAAATTTGTGACATCTACCCAATGCCTTTTCCAAAACTCCATGCTTTGAAAAGAGTAGTCAAGTCCTTGGAGTCCAGCAGCAACACAGGAATGTGTCATTATCTCAGATATATGTAGAGGGGCTTAGCAGAGCCTTAGGCTGCTCAGTGTAAGAATCATGAATTCTGCCATTGATAGAAATACTAGGGTTTACTCCATTAGGGGCAGTTACATGAGTGCGTTACGTCCATGACTTTGCAGGATTGGCATAACCATAGCAAGGCAGGACTTCTTGCTCTCTTGTCATCTCTGAGAAAATCCATACAATTGCTGCATGGGCTATCTGCCTTTGTATGTAACAGCGTACAGCCAGAATCCAGCTCTGATATGTTTCATACATTTGGAAACTTCCACGGGTGCAGGAGGATTTTCTGCTTAACTATTCAATGTCTGTCGGGGATGGGAAACAGAATTGTGCATCTGATTCTGCAGGAGCTGCTATGCTAAAAGTGGGGACCGACCATTCACAGTTAATGACAGAACTGAAACTTGAATTTACCTGATGTATCTTTAGTATCCATGCAGAGCACCTGAGCTGGCAGAAAGCTTGCTACTTTGTCATTGGAAAGAGACAGCACTACAAAATACTGGTTTGCACTGAAGCTGGACTATTATGGCTTGTTGACAGAAGTCCTGGGCAGACACTTATGTTTTCCCTGCAGCAATAGCTGTGGTGCAGTGGGAAATCGGGGCTGTGGCTGTGTGCACATCCCATGCATTTGTGTCCCCAGCTGCAATGATGACTCTGTGGCCAAAGTTCAATCAATGAACTAACTGGTGACAAGGGGACTGACTGCCCTCCTTGCTGACACCTTTCACACAAAGCTTCTCACCACTCACTGTAGGAGCCCACCAGCTGGCAATTTTGGACTGTCCCCAGACCTAAATTGCTGTGCCTAAACCAATTTTTATGTTTCAGAACAATTTTTACATTTTTAACATGTTGATTAATACTCTGGGTGGAGAATGTGGACTCTATGAGGCAGTTCCCACTGAAAAATTGATCAAAATGTACATAGACAAGATACTCATAAATAGTCAGTAGACACATGACTTGCAGATGTAGAAAGGATCATAAAGGATGGGTTTTTGTTCTGTTATGTATTTTTCTACTAAAATAGGAGATGTTTGTCTGGAGTTCAAGAAAGCCAGTAGCTATGTGCTTTGTAATAGCGTTCACGTAGTACGAGAGAATAAGTGGATGTAAGAACTGCTCTTTGGAGATTGTCACATGATCCAGGCAGATGCACTTGACTGAGTGCTCGTAATCCTGACTCCTGTCACCATCCAGGCACTGTTCAAAAGATTTGATTCCCATGTAAGCGTTACCTTTGGATATGATTCCAGTGAGATTTTGCTATCACTCTGTTGATAACTTTCTGTGTCAAAGATAAATGCTGAAAAGTGAGATTAATGCATATCTGAACCCATGGTACCAATTTACACTACAGCAAATCGTCTAACTGAGAAGTCAGTTATGTTATAAAGCACTTATGAAAAATTGGCCTGAGTTTGCAAGTTGTAGTTCTTGCTATTTCACATTCTCCTCTATCATCTCAGAGTTCTGCTTATAATATTGCGTTGCCCTCTAGGAAATACTTTCTGCATCAACCTCAAGAGTAGAAATGTTTTCTTAACCTGCAGTATACCAGTTGGGCAAGAGGGAATAGCAGCAAGGACAAAAGTGATGTCCTTGAATCTTATGTACAAGTAATTTAAATTCAATCTATTTACAGAGGTTAGATACCAGGATATCAGTATATTATTCAAATCCCATTAGACTGTAACATCAAGGATGAGGCGGTATTTAGACAGATCCTGCAAATACAACTTCCATTTTCTTAATGCAGTTAACTTAACACATTTCACCTTACAGTGCAAAAGTTCTAAAGAAACATCAAAAAAGTGTAACTTCAAGCAAAGTCCCATTTTCTTGCTTCTTCATACAAGAAGCATTCTACTGGCAAGGTTTATCGCATTAATAGGTCAGGACACATTTGAATTCCCAAACTAAAATCACAAAATATTTTAAAAAGGGAATATTTTCACCATGAGTTTTGAAGGAAAAAAAAGGGCAATCAGAAGACTTAAGTTGAGGGCTCCTTGCTCACTGGAATATTGACTCACTGACATTGTTACTGTGGAATTAATCTAACTGAATCCAGGCATACAGAATATAGAGTACTGTGTAGGAATTGGTGATCTCCCTGAGCTCTCTGTGTGGTCATTGCGAACAAAGGCAGGGAATTTTTAGGGAATTGCATCTTAAACTACATCTACAAACATGACTTCAAAATGTTTGTTTCTTTCCATAAACTGAAGAAAGCACTTCGTCAGGTTCACTCATTCGTAGATTGCAAAGGTGTGATGTTGGCTTAGGTGGAACCTATCTTCCATTTTATAGCAAAGAAGCCATAGAAGCACTTGCACATCTTGCCTGAATAGGAGAGTACATATGTAGCTGGCTGCTTTTTGTGTTAGCCAGCTTTGAAGATAGAGGAGGCACCACAAGCCCACAGAAATCCCAAAGAAACCCCTGGGAATGAAATCACAATTTTTTTCTCAGGTACATCTTATGAAATGTTGGTCTTGCTCCACAGAGTAAGACTGTGGCAACAGGAATTGTTATGATCATTTTCAGGATGCTAGAAATAACGTAGCTGTAGGAATTACAGGTGAAATTTGAAAGCATCTGAAACTATATTAACTGATGAGAGCCAGGAACCAGCCTGACCCAGAAAAGAATGCTTGCAAGAACTGATGAGCTGTACCCAACTCTAAGACAGGTCTTGGCCAGCAAGTCTGATTTGCTCAGTTGTAACTGCTGCTAGGGTAACTAGATAGCAGTTTGATAGCTACATATGGTCCTTACAACCAGTGAATCAAAAATTCTGTCTCTGCACAATTGTTTCTGCTGCCAAGTCAAGGGTATTTTGAATTAAACTCTAAATCTCTGACTTAGGCTCACTTAAAAAATGATGGCTCAGCCAATGCCCAGCCTGTTAATTTGTTGAAGAGATTATTTCTGCCAAAATACAGAAAGAAATAGTTGAGCTTTTCTATCGCCACTAATAAGAAAGTGAATGTGATGAGACAAACTGTGTATACAGGAAATTGAATCTCTGGGACAAAACAAGCTGGTTAGCTAGAAAGGGAGGCAAGCTACCAGAAGACAGTGATTATAAAACACCCCCATCTTTGGGTACAAAGCTCTTAATAAGTTCTATCTCTGCTTCAGTGTTTTTCTTTAGCCAGGGGTTGGACTGGATCATCTCTAAGCTCCCTTCCATCACCTACAATTCTGTGATTCTGTGTCATCTATTTATCAGTTCTGAACTCCAGCTTTTTCAAAGTATTTGGCATTAGGCTGTGCTGTCTATAGCACTAAGTGTTCTAGCAAATAAAATGAAAGTTTAGGAATGGAGATAACTTCTTCCTGCTTTTTTTCTCAGTCTCATCATCACCAAGATGTTTTGGCCCATGATAGTGCCCCTAAGTCTTTCTGTAGAAAAGCAGTGAGAAGAGACAGAACCTTATGTAAGTCATCATAAGATCTTGACTATAACATAGAACTTACTTCCAAATGTTAGCAACTTACATTAAAAATACAGAAATAAATTCTTAGTCATAAGGAAAGACACTTTAAATGAGGAAACTGTTTATTTAAAGTTTTTGGTCAATTGTTTACTTTCCTTCCTTGAAGACCACCTTCAGCAAGTGGAAGTAAACCCTTCAAGTTTCATTTCATAAAGCACTGCTTAAAATTGACAGGTTAATTCTGAGATATGAGAAACTCTTCCAGAGCAGAATGATGCATCAAGCTATCAAATCAACATGACTTTTGGGAAATCTTTTGTTATACGATGTGCACATATGTACTTAAGATACAAAGCCTTCCCAGATTACTGCATGTTGGTCAAACCTCATCTTCTGAGAATCCCACTAGCTTAAGAGCTGTGATTGTCATAAGATAGTCTTCAAACTATTTGTGAATATTTCGTTTTTGTTTTTCTTTTTTTTTTTTTTTAAATACTGATTGCCGCTTGATGCTCAAACCCCAATACTTTTGCTGTAATTATTTTTAATTATAGAGCTTGTCATGGTGAAATGTTTACCACGTTAATAGCTTTCACTAACTGTCAAGGGGAACTGGAGAGCTTACTCTCTTCATACCACTGGAAAAGTTGTCACAGTATAAACCTGTGGAGTGGAATGAGAATGTAAAAATTAGCCATTTGCTAGAGCTTTGGTGACAGCATTTTTCTCCCTTCTTTTCGGTGCCATGCTAACAGCTCACAGAGGCTTGAGAAAAGACAAAAGAAAAGAATCCTTTCAACAAGAGACAAAAATGAATCACTTCAGAGTAGACATAATTCCTCATCCTTGAAGGGCAATTAAACATTTTTTTTTACCAGTGAAAGGGGGAACTTAATAAAGTTATGAGTGTTTTAAAAGTCATAAAAGCAATTTTTACATTCTCCCTTCATGGATGAGCTCCCACAAGCCACAAGTTTGTGAGCTCATTATCAGCAGCCATTCAGAGAGTAGCAGGCTGTGGAAGTCCATTGTCAACTTTCTCTGTTTCCAAGCTTTTCCCCTATAATTTGAGAATCGTTTTATTTCTTTTCCACCCCAGGAAGGTAGACTTAGTAAAAACTATGAACATATAAAGACAAATAATGTCTTCAGATGTCCATCTAATTTCTTCGTGTCAGCTCTGTAATTGATCAGCCAAAAATCTGTTGTTTTTTTTTTTTTGTTTTTTGTTTTTTTGTTTTTTTTTTGGTACTTCCATTTTCTCAAGAGTAGCTGTTGCAAATAGAATGTGAAAATACATTACTTAGACCCTGAATATGTGGCTGGAAAAGCAAAGCTCAAAGTAAGCAATGCAGTGAAGTAAATCCTGAAATACAGAAGTGATGTTTAAGTAAATAGGTTAAAAATAGCTGTTTGAAAGCCTGGGAAGTTTAACCTTGGTTCGTCTGTGAGCAGAATTGCCAGTCTCTAAACAGATCTTTGAATGTTAGCATTGTCTAGGATTTCCTGTATTATTTGGACTCTACAAAGTCTGGCAAATGTGACTTGCCACAAGCTTATTTTAGTGACTCTGACCCTAGAGTAATTCAGTTTTGCAGTGGGAAATTGTCTTCCTTTTTAGTGGATATACATTTGCATGTACAGCAGGAATGAGCTGGAAGGAGAGGTCTTGATGCATTTCTGATTCCCAGAAACTCACATAAAATCAAAATGAACTTTATTTGTGACCTGCTACATTGAAAATTTCTGTATCCAGCAGTACTTTGAGTAGTTAATGCAATTCCTAAGATCAAAATTACTGAGAACTCTCTGCAAAAGACTTGTCTTTTGACAGCACCTATCTTTTACCTAGCAACACATAATGAACGTTGGTGTGAAATGCAATTTCTTGGTCATATCTCCCATTTCTGTGGTGAGCCTTGTGGAAGACCATCACAGATTAAATTTCAGATGCTTAAAACAACAGCACAAAAAAGACACTTCCTAGGTGTGCTCCATGGGTCTCCATGGGCAGCAGATCCCCTAGACCTCCTGCTCCACTTCAGGTTGCTCCCCATGGGCAAAATACATTAAAATTATGTTTAAAAGTTCCCTTCTTAACTATTTAACATATTATTTTAAGTGAACTGCAATGAAAAGGTAAGTTCCCGGAGCTATAGTGGTATGGTTGCATTACTGATTAACTACATGCTATCAGCTTTCTTCTCTGAATATCTCCATTAGAACTCTGCAGAGCGTATGCATCATGTAATGCACATACATGTACATATATATTTTAGAAAAGGATTTCTCTTTGAACTCAGATGATGTGGTTGTGAGTATCATGTTTTTTTCTCCAGGACAATTATACTGTGTGCTTATGGCTTACTTGTTATGCCAGAGGCCATATCTAGAGATATTTCTAGAGGAATATGCTGAGCTCATCAGTTTTTAAATCCTAGCACAGGAAACAATTTTTGAAATAAGGTGAATTGTGACAACGACAACAAAAAAAGCAGCTATTAAACATGTATTTTTACTACCTTAGCTCTGCTGCAAGGATAAAATTACATCTAAGCCTACCCATGCCAACATCCTCTGCAACTTCAGGTAATATCCACAGGGAAAAGTGGAATCAGATCTCAATATTCAGCCCTCTACATGGACATTGCAGAGTAATACATGAATCAACATCACTTATAGTACTAAAGTCAAAAAGGTTGTAACAACACCAACCACATGTTAACACAATAAACTTCTGAAAATAACACACATTTTTCCCCACTTACAGTGGTCATAGATTTAACAAATGTCTTCTTCAGACACAAATTCGATAAGCCCTTGGTATTCTGTGTGGGACCTAAATATAATATCATAGTGTGACACACACCATTTTACTGCTTTCTAATAAAACAACTCTCCAGTGTGAAATATGGTTAAGAATCAGCATAAAATACTGATCACTTTAGTACAGTAGTAAATCAAAATTTATTTCATACCTGAGCTGCCGTGAGGATATGATTAAATTTTATAAAATGGGAAGGATTTGGGGAGCCATTTGATTGGTCAATATTAGCTCTGAGGCAAAGGTATAAATCTTTATGACTAAATAGGTCGAAATTCATTAGCCTCACACCCCTCCCTCCTATAATGTTTCTACAAATTGGCAAGAAATGAGTGCCAGTGATAAAAATATCCTGGTATTCATTCCCTATTTTCTCCTCTCAGCATACAAATATCCAGTGGGATTTAGGTCTATACTTGCTGAATGATGATTGTTAAAGGTCTGACAGCCACAGGATGGCTGTCCTTGGAAGGCTGAAGTGTGGAGGATCTTACGAGAGCCAGCATCCTTCAAAAGGTGCTCCCCATTTCCAGCCAAGGCCCAAAGCCATCAATGCTCCTTTCCTGTATCCGAGGCCAAGCCTGAGCAGCCAAGCCACCTGGTGCTGCTTGGAGAGCCAAAATGAAGAAGAAAACCTGGCACAGGCTGACCAGAAGTCTTCAGTGTTGCTGAGTCTCAGTCTCTGCCTCCTCTATGTCTTGGGGCAGCCCCCAGGGTTGCATGCTCTACTCCAGCATCTCCATAAATCAAAGGCACCTAATTTTGAACTGTTGATCCATTTGTGCTTTTGTCCTTGCTCCCCAGGGCACAAACATTGTGTCCATGGGAGATGAGAGATTCCTCCAAGCTCGCACAGCAAGTGAGTTGGCAGTGCCCTGATGGAGATGTTTGTTTTCCTTTATAAACTGTAAATGAAGGAACAAGATGGCAAATGATTTGGCACCTCGTGTTTCTAAATGGGATTATTGTGACAGTTCCCCTCCCTCAGCATTAACTGTAGGGTCCTGCATTTTTGGCTATTGTAGGTCTGCGTGCATGTGAGAATTTTTTGTGCATCCCACAGCTGAGCAGCTGCCAGTTCTGCCTAACGTGGGGCCAAATCTCTTCCCCAGCTCCAAAGAAAAAGAGATTCCACCCATGAAATGCCTTACTACCATAGTGTTGGCATCTCCAGGGGTTTAATCACACTGATGACCTGCTTTGCAGTTAGCAAACTGCCCCCCAGTTATCTAACCAGCAAAGGGACCTTGTCTGGAGCAACAATCGTGGGCCATGGGAATGTGTCCCCAGGGACTAAGTATATCTACAGTGGTGTGTGAGCAGCAACTATTCATCTCATCTCCAAGTGATGGTGACAAGGACACATGGAAGCTTTGTGTCACAGCAGGAACCTGCTCGGGACCATTGCTGCTCCTCTGTGTCACCTGTCTGGCAGTAAAACTGTAATATTTATCTACAGGTGGTTCATGATGTGTTTAAGTACCAGACTTTCTAATGCTATAAATGTTTCTTATCATCCCTCTGGACATTTTTCTTCAGCCACATTAGACTGCTGTTTCCATAGTGATTATAAATTGATACTATTTATCAGAAAACAGTCCTAGAGTCCTAGAACTACTTGAGTTTGGAAGGAACCCTTAAAGGTCATCTAGTCCAAGTACTCTGTAAAGAATAAGGACACCTACAGCTGCATCAAATGCTCAGAAGGATCCCATCTATCCTGACCTTGAATGTCTCCAGGGACTGAGCGTCTACCACCTCTCTGGGCTGTACCAGTCTTACTACCCTAACTGTAAAAAACTTTCTCCTTATATTCAATCTAAATCTCACCTCTCTAGTTTGAAACC
Organism: Callipepla californica brunnescens; assembly: GCA_023055505.1. Classification (NCBI taxonomy): domain Eukaryota; kingdom Metazoa; phylum Chordata; class Aves; order Galliformes; family Odontophoridae; genus Callipepla; species Callipepla californica. The sequence continues at coordinate 5,721,908 of JALIRH010000006.1, forward strand.
ATTTTCCCTTGTCCTACCACAACAGATCCTGTGAAAGAGCATGTTCCTTTCTTTCTTACAGCCCCCCTTTAGGCACAGAGAGTCTGCTCTCAAGTCTCCCTGGAGCCTTCCCTTCTCAGGGCTGCACATCCCCAGCTCTTTCAGCCTGTCCTCACAGGAGAGGTGTTACATCCCTTGGATCATTTCTGTGGCCTCCTTTATACTTGGGAATTTAATGGCTTTATTATAGAAACTCTTAAGAAACTTTAATTACAGTGAGTATTACTTTTGACTATGCATCTTAAAATATATGATCTCTTGTAAATTCTCAAATGTCAGCTCCAAAAATGAGTCTGAGAAAACAACAGAAGAAGGAAGTAGTAAAATACCAGCAAAATACCAGTTTCCCTTGAAGCAACTGGGGTATGACTAATGCAGTATCAGAATTAGGACAATAGTAAAACACTATTAAATGGGAAATAGCTTTCTTTATTCAAAGGAACTTAATGAAACTTCCCCAGTTTAAACAACAAATTCAGAGGAAAATTCAGCCCAAACTGGAAGGAGAATGCATGCAAAACCTGTTAAGCAAAAAGGATTCATTTCTCATATGAGTGATCAGCGAATTATCCTGTGAAGTAAATATTCTCTGCAGCAGATTTTAGCACCTTTATGACCCAGTGGCCAAAAAGCACAGCAGAGCAGGCAAAATCCTGCTGATCACTTCCCAAACACTCACTGCTTCTTGTTTAAATAAGAAGTGAGTCATCAGCAGTCTTAATGGGAGTCAGTGCTGGCCTCATTGCACAGACTTTTACATCAGTGAGTATTTTCCTTTTTCAAACCATCTCCTCTTCATTCAGAGCAGTGTCAAAAACAGCACAGCACTTTGACGCATCCAGGGTTCTTCAGAGTGATTTCATAGAATCTTAAGGTTGGAAAAGACCTCTAAGATCATCTAGTCCAACCATCCACCTACCACCACCATGCCCACTAACCCATGCCCCTAAATACCACATCACAAATTTCCTGAACATGTTCAGGAACGGGGACTTTACCATCTTCTTGGAGGTGGTGCTCTGGTTTGATTTGATTGCTTTCAAAAGAAAACAAACAATTAACTATGCTGAAATAGAAGATGTTTTCCTTAGGGACTACTGTTGCAGGAACAGGAGAGCCTTTTATTTCTGAACAGCATGGGATGGGGCACATTTCTCTTTTCAGATAGAAGGAGAAGCCCCTTAGATGGAGATCATGCAGCGACACTCCTCCATTAACACAGATGGCTGAGTTCAGGCTGAGCAGACCAATAAATGTTCTTGTTTGACTTGTGCCCTCTGAATCCATGGTTGATTCACAGTCTTTAGTGCCTTCATACAGCCATCTGGTCACCTGGCCAGCTGCCCAGGGACAGCTTGCTCCTACCCTTGCTCTTGGACATATGGTTGTAGCAATGAGCTAAGGGCAGCCTTTGCTTCAGAGCAAGAGGCAGCAGGAGCAGAGAGCTGGGAAATTCAGGAGAATTTTCCCTTGTGTTCCCCTTTGCTCAAGCTCTCTACTCTGTCAAGGAATGGGAAGAAAAAATAGAGAGTGATTCTGATGTCCTCAGGGTCTCTGCCTGCTCATGCTGCTCCCAGAGGACATTCAAGCAGAGGAGACTCAAGGCAGGTGACCTACCTTTAAGCAGTTTACCATGAGCTCCCTTGAGGGTCTACAGACTTCTTTGAATTATCAGCTACCTACCTCACTTCAGTCTGTCTCCAGCTGAACAAATTCAGCTCCCAAGAGAGCTGGTTCCCATTAGACATCCCACCTGCAGACATCTACCAGGGGTGTAGGTAGGTAGAGCCTCCATTTCCTACTGTTTCCTTCACCCAGTTTCAGCTGTCTGTGGGAGCACAGCCCCAGGGCACCCATCCTGTAAAGTTGGATTTATATTTTGCACAGACAGGTGGGTGTTGTTTTGAGGTCTGAATACCAGAGCACTAATTACACAAGTGCAGAACTCATGGGTGCAGCTCATGGAACACACATGTTCTCCACTCCTGCTCTCCCTTCTAACAGCAACTGACAAAAACGGCGGGAGATTTAAACGGTCAGAACGCGGAACTAACACTCAGTCCTCGAGTTCTACCGCTTTCGATCGGCACAACCGGAGCTGCAGTGACAAATTTTGAGGTGAAGAGGGTTTTTTTCGGGAGGTTTCTGTCACAGGGGAACCGAGGGAGAGCGGGCAGTCCCTTCAGCTCTCGGCAGCTCTCTCGCGAGAGGCTGACGTGGCGTAGGCGTTGCCCGGGAAACGGCATCCCCGCCCACACCTTCAGCTCTGAAAAGGCCTCAGGGAGGCACAAGGAGGAGCTAACTACCTGTGAGTATCACCCCTCTCTATTATACTGAAGCTAGGTGCTAAGTGTGGGAGTGTGGGAGCTTGTGTAGCTGGGTGTAGGAGTTCTATTCCTCCTCTCTTGTGAATTCATCCTATTTACTACTGGCATCTGTGCTCTCACAGTTGTGTTCTACTTTTTGCTTATTTCATTTTTATTTATCTTATTATCATCATACATATATTTATTTATTCTTTTTATTTATTATTCTTATTTCTGTACCATGGTCTCTACCAGACAGAGGGCTTGCTGTAAAAAGACGGTGGCGACCCAGACGGAAGGTCTGCCTAGAAATGTGGCTACACAGGTCTCTGGTCGCAGTGAGTGCCAGAGCCTGCTGCTGCTGGAGGAGGATGGCAAGCAGATCTCCTGCATGCGGTGTGAACAGGTTGAAGATCTGCTTAGCATGGTGATAGAACTGAAAGAGGAAGTTGAGAGACTGAGGGCCATCAGGGACTGTGAGAGGGAGATTGACTGGTGGAGTAGCTCCCTCAAGTGCCAGAGAGAAAGGCACCCAGGAGATCCCCCGAATTTGGTGGTGGACTCCCTGACCTGCCCCTGTCAGGTTGAGGGGGGGTATCTGAGGGATGGGGAGGGCTGGCAGAGAGTCCCAGCTCGGTACTGTAGGCGATCTCCCCCTCTGCCTACATCGTCTCCTCAAGTCCCTCTAAACAATAGGTTTGCGGTGTTGGATGTTGAAGGAGAAATAAGGGGGGAGGAGCGGGAAGATTCTCCCAAGAAGTCACCAATGGCAAGGCAGTCGACTCCATGCATTGAGACTGCAGCTGCCAAGAAGGAAAGAAAGGTGATCGTGGTGGGTGGCTCCCTTCTCAGGGGTACTGAGGGCCCCATTTGCAGACCAGACCCGTGCCGTAGGGAAGTGTGCTGTCTCCCTGGGGCCCGGGTTAGAGACATAACTAGAAGACTCCCAGATCTGATTCACCCCAATGACTACTATCCGTTGCTCATAGTTCAAGCAGATAGTAGTGAACTAACTCAAAGAAGCCTAAGAACTATGAAAAGAGATTTCAGGGGTCTAGGACGATTAGTTCAAGGTGTGGGAGCACAAGTGGTATTTGCTTCCATACCTTCTGGGGCAGCGAAGGACACGGAATGGGCTAGGAAAACACAAGTGATGAATAATTGGCTGAGAGGCTGGTGTAGAGACAGACACTTTGGGTTTTTTGACCACGGGGCAGTTTACTCAGCTCCTGGCCTGTTATCCACTGATGGAATACACCTGTCCCAAAGGGGGAAACGAATTCTAGCCCAGGAGCTAGCTGGACTAATTGAGAGAGCTTTAAACTAGCTGTGATGGGGGTAGGGGATATAACAGGGCTCCCCAGTGAAGAGCCCAGGGGGGCTGTGCTGGAACAAAGGGTGAGGCAAGTGTCCCAGCTGAAGTGCATATACACCAACGCACGCAGCATGGGCAATAAACAAGAAGAGCTTGAAACCATTGTAAGGCAGGCAAACTATGACCTTGTTGCTATTACGGAAACATGGTGGGACCCCTCCCATGACTGGAGTACTGGGATGGATGGCTACAAGCTCTTCAGAAGGGATAGGCGGGGAAGAAAGGGTGGTGGCATAGCTCTCTATATCAAAGAGTGTCTTGATGTTGAAGAGCTTGAGGTTGGAAACGACCAAGTGGAGTGTCTGTGGGTAAGGATCAGGGGGATGGTCTGTAGGAGTGACATCGTGGTGGGGCTCTGTTATAGACCGCCTAGCCAAGATGAGGAGATAGATGAGGTGTTCTACAAGCAACTAGTAGATGTTGCACGATGGCCAGCACTAGTTCTCATGGGGGACTTCAACTTCCCTGATATATGCTGGAAATATAATACCGCGCAGAGGAAGCAGTCCATGAGATTTCTGGAGTGTGTGGAAGATAGCTTCCTGACACAGCTGGTGCAGGAACCTACCAGGGGAAGTGCCCTGCTAGACCTGCTCTTCACTAACAGAGATGGACTAGTAGGAGATGTGAAGGTTGGGGATCGTCTTGGCCAGAGTGACCATGAAATGGTAGAGTTTGCTATTCTTGGTGACATCAAGAGGGTGACTAGCAAAACTGCTACCTTGGACTTCCGGAGGGCAGACTTTGACCTGTTCAGGACGCTTGTTGCAAGGGTCCCTTGGGACTCGCTCCTGTGGGGTAAAGGGGTCCAGGAAGCCTGGGCCCTCCTCAAGACGGAAATCTTAAAGGCACAGGAGCAGGCTGTCCCTGAGTACCGTAAGTCAAGCCGGAGGGGAAAAAGACCAGTGTGGATGAACCGAGATCTTTTGTTGAGACTCCGGGAGAAAAAGAGAGTCTATGTCCTCTGGAAGATGGGACAGGCTACTTGGGGAGACTACAGGGAACTTGCCAAGATTTGCAGGCAGGAAGTTAGAAATGCAAAAGCCCAGCTTGAACTTAGACTGGCTACTGCAGTAAAGGAGAACAAAAAATCCTTTTATAAATATATTAACAGTAAAAGAAGAACTAAGGAGAATTTCCCTCCTTTACTTGATGCGGCAGGGAATGTAACCACAGAGGATAAGGAAAAGGCTGAGGTTCTCAATGCCTTCTTCACGTCTGTCTTTAACAGACAGACCAGTTATCCTCAGGATACTCCTCGCCCTGACCTGGAAGTCTGGGACGAAGTGCATCATACACCCCCTGTGATCCCAGCAGAGACAGTCAGAGACCTGCTCCTCCATCTGAACTGCCACAAGTCCATGGGGCCAGATGGGATCCACCCAAGGGTGCTGAGGGAGCTGGCAGAGGTGATTGCCAAGCCGCTTTCTGCCATCTATCAGCATTCCTGGTCATCTGGAGAGGTCCCGCAAGATTGGAGGCTTGCCGATGTGACTCCCATCTACAAGAAAGGCCGTAAGGAAGATCCGGGGAACTACAGGCCTGTCAGCCTGACCTCGGTATCAGGGAAAGTTATGGAGCAATTGATCTTGAGGGAGATCACACGGCACGTGCATGGCAATCAGGGGATCAGACCCAGCCAGCACGGGTTCACAAAGGGCAGGTCGTGCTTGTCCAACCTCATCTCCTTCTACGACTGGGTGACCAGACTGGTAGATGAGGGAAAGGCTGTTGATGTAGTCTACCTGGACTTCAGCAAAGCCTTTGACACGGTCTCCCACAGTATTCTCCTGCAGAAGCTGGCAGCCCATGGTGTGGACAGGTTCACTCTTCTCTGGGTTGAGAATTGGCTTGAGGGCCGTGCCCAGCGGGTAGTGGTTAATGGAGTCAAGTCCAGCTGGCGTCCTGTCACGAGTGGTGTCCCCCAAGGGTCGGTATTGGGGCCCGTCTTGTTTAATATCTTTATTGATGACCTGGATGAGGGGGTTGAGTGTACCCTCAGTAAGTTTGCGGATGACACCAAGTTGGGAGGATGTGTTGATCTGCCTGAGGGTAGGGAGGCCCTTCAGCGGGATCTGGATAGGCTAGACAGTTGGGCTGAGGTCAATGGGATGAGGTTCAATAAGGCCAAGTGCCGGGTCCTGCACTTTGGCCACAATAACCCCATGCAATGCTATAGGCTTGGGGCAGAATGGCTTGAGGAGTGTATAGAGGAAAAGGACCTGGGGGTGTTGGTTGATACTCGGCTCAGCATGAGCCGGCAGTGTGCCCAGGTGGCCAAGAAGGCCAATGGCATCCTGGCCTGTATTAGGAATAGTGTGGCCAGCAGGAGCAGGGAGGTGATCATCCCCCTGTACTCAGCTCTGGTGCGGCCGCACCTCGAGTACTGCGTTCAGTTTTGGGCCCCTCACTACAAGAGAGACATCGAGGCGCTGGAGCGTGTTCAGAGAAGGGCAACAAAACTGGTGAGGGGTCTGGAGCACAGGTCTTACGAGGAGCGGCTGAAGGAGCTGGGATTGTTTAGTTTGGGGAAAAGGAGGCTCAGAGGAGACCTCATTGCACTCTACCACTTCCTGAAGGGAGGCTGTGGTAAGGAGGGGGTCGGCCTCTTCTCCCAGGTAACTAACGACAGGACGAGAGGGAATGGCCACAAGTTGTGCCGGGGAAGATTTAGATTAGACTTGAGGAAAAATTTTTTCTCTGAGAGAGTGGTCCGGCACTGGAATGGCCTGCCTAGGGAGGTGGTTGAGGCACCGTCCCTAGCACTGTTCAAGAAGCGTTTAGATGAGGTGCTGAGGGATTTGATTTAGTAGCTTGGTGGGTAGGGATGGTGGTGTGAGGAAGGTTGGACTAGATGATCTTGTAGGTCCTTTCCAACCTAATGTATCTATGAATCTATGAATCTATGAATCTATGACAAAGAACATCTTCTAGAGACTTCGATTTGTGTGCAATCTGGCAGAAAGCAACAGGTCTGAAATATACCTGGACAGAGATAATGAGCTCCAGGCTTTTCTGCTTAGGAATGATTAAAGCAATAGGGTTATTTGAGGGAAGGACGTATCTCCAGGGGATAAAAGGCAGCAGGTCCAAACCCACAGGGAATTGAGTCAATATTCACTACAGAAGATGATCAATTTGCTACTATTTGTCATGTATGTATAATTCAAAAATTAGCGTGCAGTTCTGATCTTTCAGTAGTGCCTTCTAATGGGTTTTTTGAAGGATTTATTTACAAAGGCTTGTTGCAATATTTTACTCATTCTATTTTAACTTTTTATTACAGGTAACAAAAGCAGAGAAAATACTTCAAAAAATTGCTCTATCTTATTATACTCATAAACTATCCTTGACTAGACAGTAAAGTACTAGCTATTTTACAGAAGAGTGTAACTTACTTCACAGTTCACCAGAGCTTTGGAAGATTTCTACACCAGAATCAGTCTTTACAGCTGCAAAATTGGAAAAAAAAAACATATCAGAATGAAGTGCCTACAGAGGAGATTTAGATCTGAATTAATAGATTAAAGAGCCCCAGATTTCTCGTGCTAGATGATACTAATCCAAGTGTTCAAATAGTATTTAAAGATGATATTGAGGAAACATTAAGTACTGTTAACTGTGCCTTCCTATCTGATAAATGCAGGGCAATAAATTCAAACTCAGTGGCAAACATGATACTACTCTTTAAAAGTTCTTTATGAGTAGTATAAGGATTCTGAGACAAGCAATCCCTCTTTTGCACCAGACAAAATATATAAGCTATAATAAAGAAAAGAATTATAAGACACTGATATGAAAAACTGATATGTTGTTTAGAATTAATGGCATTTTTATAGGAAAAAGAATGGTGATGCACATATCTCTTTTAGGATTGTTTGAAAAGAGCCCACGAGCTTGAAGATAAAGAAGCATTTTTTTTTTGGTGCAGAAGACCTGGAGTTTCAAAAGCCTCAGGTGTCTCACCAAAGACTCTTAATGAAACTAAGTTTTAAGGGAAAGTCCTAATTCAGATTAATTACTGAAAGGAATTAAACTAGCGATTGCTTTATTAATGAATCAAGAGGGTAGAAATAAACAGTTTTGTTTCATAATGGAGAGCAAGAAGAGGTGGATTTCTGCATTAAGGATCTCCTTTAACTTCTTTGATGACTGTCTATTCCCAAAAGGCCATGGAGAAAGGGAAGATACTTAACTAAATCTCCACCTGACTGACAAGCTAATAAAGAGGCTTGTGATTTTCTGCAGCTTTAAGATAAAAAGGCACACTCCATTCATTTTGGATCCCCACTCAGCTTTCACCAGCAGGTATGGAAATACAAGGCATGGCTTATTGTTTTATCACCTGCACACAGGCTGCCTGATGTCTGTCCCTGTGTTGAGGGGCATGGTTTACAGAGAATTATTTATAATAGGTAGATGGTTGGACTGAATGATCTTGTAGTCTTTTCCAAGCTTGGTGATTCTATGGTGGCTATCTTTAATTAAGAGATGCTGCGTGGTACGTGGATGCTTTGTGAAGCCATAAGAGATATTTCTGTGGAAAATATCATCCTTCAATTCAAAATGTCTGGCCAGAACAAGAAGAGTTTGCACATGGTGCACTGTGGTTTCCAACATGTCATGTGCCAGAGCAGCACCAGTGGCAGTGGGCATGAGGAGGTGAGAGCACTCTTCTCTTTGCAGAGTGTTGCACCCTGTACACCTGGAAAATAACTGGGCTCAGCAGAGATCTGTCCATATAACCTAAAGCAGTCACAAAAGACAAGTGTCTCCCCATACTGTGAGCAGCCAGTGTTCAGATTATGAACTGAAAATTGGGTCATTTGGCAGCATACGTAAAGCCCAAAGAGAAGATCTTTCATCCAAAAAAAGAGGGAGGAGATATCTTCATTACAGCCCTTCACAACCCCATGTTCAATCAATATTTCCTCAGTGCTGAAGCAATCCTTTTTTCTCTGGTTCCAGTCTTTCCCTTATGTAAGGTGAGTCAGGTCCATCCAGTATTTATGGCAGTCGTTTTTTCATATTGATCATTTTTAGCTCTTAGTATTCAGCAGCAGAGAACTGCCTATTGAAGTTCAATGTGAAATCTGACTAGAGCAGCACTGTGATAATTATTTTATGAATTAATTACAGTTAAGTGGCTGTGCATAAGGGCAATTGTAATTATCTGTATCATACAGTGAACTCCTGCAAACTGTCATGCACTTGAGCCTCTATACTTTTCCTCTGTCTCTTGAGAATAAGCTCATTGAAGCTAGCACCATAATTTGGATCACAGGCTCTGTTGATTGAATGCAATACTTCTGACCTGGGCTTGTTGGTTTTTCCCTTGAAGATCCTATTAGCAGCTTTTTCCTCTCCCATATTCTCATCCAGATGCTATGTGAAGCAAGTTTCAAGGTCAGGCAATAACTCTGTTAATCTTTATGGTAACACACCTTCTTTGGGCAAAAATCTCATCAAAATGAATCAAGAATGATTGTGGAAGCATCTGTCTAATATTGCTTGCTTGTCTTGGGCAACTGTCTGAATCCTGCTTAGTGATGTCATGTGCTCCTACTCCTACTTCTGAATCTTTCTAAGGAGAGCATTAAGACTGAAGCCAAATAAGCATGAAATAGTACAGACTATAAATTCAGGGCTTATGTATATCTCTCCTCACACATACTCAATTTTGTGACCAAGAAACACTTACGGCTTTCAGACGGCCAAGAGTACTGACACTGGTACACTCCAATGGGAAGAAGGCATTTCTCAATATCCAGCAATATCAGAGGCTGACCAGGGTTCCCTCCACAGACACTTCTCCAGTGGGAGCTCAGCTGAGTTGGGAGTGCCTCCAACTCAGTCTGCTTTGCCTGTGACCTCACATCAAACTGGTGTGCCTCCTAACCTGGTTTGCTCTGCCTCTGGTCTCACATCAAGCCTGAAAATGGTTTGCAACTATTTCTAATTGACAAAATTCTTCCACAAAACCGAACAACCTGCTTTTCTCCCAACATTCCTCATCGTTCTTTAGCCAGTATTCTTCTGGACAGGACTCCAGATGCACTTAGGCACTTACTTTGAGCATGGAGTGGGGAGATTTAGGTACTATTCCTAATCAAAATTGAAGGCAAGTACTCTTAACTGGCCTGGCTGTGAACATCTGTCAGAAAGATATCAAAGTCAGTTCAGTATAGATTGGAGCAGAGCCTGCACTGGTTGGCCAGTTTTTAGTGAAGCTTTTGTGGGTATTCAGAAATTCACAGTGTTACAACCAGCGGAGTGACATGGAGTATGCGTAGGAGTACAGCAAAATTTCTGCTAATCAGGTAATACCATTTGAGACATGGGCAACGTTAAAGCTCAGCCCTGATCTGAGGGCTTATGGGTCCCTTTGCTCTATCCATCTCCCATGGGGATGTTTGCACACTCTATGTAGCCCCCTACATTCAGCTCTGGAAGCAGAACTAGTTTTTGAAATCAGAGAAAGATGGTTTGTGTGGGAAGAAGAAAAGATCAAAGACTAATTAATTTAGATATTAGGAAATGAGCCGCAGATCAAGCAAGAAAGAAACCAGGAAAATGGGAGAAATATCTCTCATGCTGCAAAATTATATCTGCAGAGCTGATGTACACAGCAAAGTCTGCAGTGAGAGCAAGAGGCCCTGAAGCAATACAATAACAAAGGTGCGAGAAGATGAATATAGTAACACTTTTCTGTAAAAATGGTTACAAAACACTCAAGGAAAGCTAGAGAAATGTATGGCCTGCACTACGTGTAATCTCAAACATGCACTTTTTTGCAAATGTGAAAATCAATATAAATGATGAGAAATGGAAAATGTTTTCTAATGTAAACACTGAGGAGATTTTCATTACAATGATAGAAGCTGTTGCCCTTCTCTCTATAGAGGAAAAGAGTTTGTTAGATTTTGGCTCTGCCCTGAGTAGTGCTAAATAAATAAACCTAGATGGCTGAAATGCATGGGAAAGATATAAAGCAGAGCAAAGGCCAAAGCCTTCCCCTTCTGAAATATATCTAAAAGTTCAGTTGACATCCATGGTGGCAGAACTTCACATCTCTCTTGGAGATAATTAATTTAATTTTATAATGGGATTAACATGGTTAATCTGGAGACTTATTCAGTCCTTATTGCTTTTCAGCCTTGTTGGGGAAATGAGTCTGTTTCTAAGAGCAAACCTGGGGAGCTGGATCTGCCCAGATGAGGTTCTGAGAGCAAGGCCTCTGATTTCCCATTCGTTTTGGAGGTGTTTCACTGGAGTACGTGGAAGTATGAAGATGATATTTTGCAAGATCCCTCCCAGTTTCATGATCTTGTCAAGTCACGTATCTTTGGGAAGATAACAATACAATCAGGATAAATGCCCAGCAACACCTGAACACTTCAACCTACAGTTCTGCTGTCAGTCTCTAAACTGCTCTACAAGTACTAATGAATGGTGATTTCCTAAACATGTTGAGACAGAAGCTTACAGCCATCTCACTTACCAGTACCACTGGGAACTACTGCAGTAGTTTGGAAAACTACTCATTCTTTCATTCTTTCTCATGATTTCTCATGACATCATTCTTTCTACCATCCAAAATAAGTGACAGTACATAGCCTCCAGGAATGTATTTCAGGCTGCTTGCATTATAAATCACCTTTCACTGCAGAAGGTGAAGAACTGACAACCCTATGTCTATGCTTTTTAGCCATGTCCTTTGGAAAGAAAATTGCTTCCTTCTTTTTTGAACTTTTTGTTCTGGAAATAAGAAAAGTCTATTTATATGGAAGTATATATATATGTGTGTGGTTTTTTTCTTCTTTTATTCTTTCTTATTTCTTTTGTCCTTACAGGCACCCATGATCTTGTTTTCTACCGTGGTTGAAGCCAAGTTCAAGGGATGTCAGAGACATGATTATGATTATTTCCTTGGAACTACTACTATTTATGAGTGATGTTATCCTGGATTAAGTAATGTATTCAGCATTCTCAGTTCTTTTGTGACAAATTTAAAATACACTGGGTATTTGAGAAGCTGATTCTCATTAATTCTCAACCCTTTCAAAAATCCTTTTAAATGTTGTCCTTTCTAAGACCAAGTGCTGACTACAGCAGCTCATCTTGGGAAGTTGTCAAAACCACTGAAATAGAATAATTTCTGGGAGTCAAACTGGGAGAAGACACATCTTACAGCCAGAATAACTCAGCTGCTTAGAGTGGTTAAAGTGACATCTCTCTTCCATACCCTTGAGTCTGAGTTTCTCCAATATCTCACCTTAGATCATCCCTTTCTTCTGGGCACAAATGTAAGATTTTGGCTGGTGATCTGATAGGAACATAGGGAAGCTGACTAGACATTTCTATGTATAAAATAGACTACACAATACAGAATGAGCTTGGAGAGATCAGGAGAGGCAGAATGTGTTTCAAACATGAGACACTTACTTTCTCTTTTCAAGATTTTAAACCCTTCTGTGAAGTAAACCATTTTGTACAATGGACTTTATGGAGTTATAAACTGGAAGGTTTTTCCAAGTTGCCCATTCCCATTGAGTCATTTCACATTCCCCTCCACACAGATGAGCTCAAGGAGATGAAGAATCAATTCTCATCTTCAGAGATGTTAAAGCAGTGAATAAGATTGATAGGGCTACCTTCACCTCCAGATACAGCTCCAACTTCTGCTCACTGCTCTGCATATAAAAGAAATTTGACCCATCCTTTAGAAAAAAGGATGAAATTCATTCTTGACTGATATCCCAGAAACATTTGCAGACACAAACTATTGTGGGATATAACAAGCGATAGAGCAGGACTTCAAAAAAAATTAGATGTTTTAAGAAAAAAAGCATCAGAAGTTGTAATTATTTGGGGATTTAAGGCTTATTCTGGTGTCTTTCAGTTACAGTAAGTGTTAAAAGCAATGAGAGATTCTTGCTGTCAATCAATATCTCTTAACTTGACTGACAGAGTTTACAGGCTCTGTTGTGAACTTCTAATGAAAGTTTTGTTCAGCAGGAAGTTTCCTCCATATTTTAAAAGGTTAGTGAGAGCCTCCCTGCTACACAGGAGAAATTCTAACTGACAACTTAAGTTGTAAGTTAGAACAGATAAGTCAAAGCAGAGTAACTAGCAGAGCAACAGCATGGTCCATGGCCCTTGTCACTTGGACTGATGAAGAGCAGTGGTATGTCCCTGTTCCTGGTGCAGTCTGGCACCAAAATATGACAAGATGTGTACCTAGTTAAATGATTTTGTACTCTTTTAATGGTGGCAAGAGTACAATAAAGGTGTGAACTCCTTTTCCATCCATGGCAGACAGAACTTTTTTTAATCTTTGCCCAATTTAATTACTTTTTTTTTCCACCAGACTTGCAATCTAGCCCAGAAATTACCCTCCCCACATTCAAACTGCATGTGTGTTGGGAGGAAAAAAGAGAAGCCATAGGAGAAGCATAGAAGACAGAAATGGACTTTAGTTTCCTCACATCCCTGTGACATGGGGGAGCTGGAACATGTGCTGTGAAAACACCTGGGTCTGTCCTGAAGATGATAAGAGCAAGCTCTTCACCATCTCCACTCAAGTGCAGTTCAAGGGCTCTAAGATATGAGAGTCTGTAGAACCTTCAGTGACAAACAGAGACAGGAAGAGGTTTGCTCTCAAGATCTCAGAAGTCTTTACCGATCTGGTTAAAAATGATGGTCCAAAAAATTTAGCTTGACTAATAATGCACAGTTAACTTTGTCATAGAAGTAACTCTTCTGCCATATATTCAGAGAAAGTGGTAGTAAAGCTGCTTAGGAAAGTCTCAGGTTGCCTGGCGTGAGCATGCCCTCCTCTGTCCTCTCTTCAAAACAGTCATGGTGCCTCCACTGAGTTTCTGTTCAACCTGAAATAGACACGTGGTCATGTGTTTTATACAGATAACTGATATTCTGAGGAATTATAATGAACTGAAAGCAGGTTGCTAGATGGTACGTTAGTAATTGTGCCCCACTCAAACCTCTGTGCCTGTGTGTATCACCAGGCAAGAATCACAGAATTAAAGGGTTTGAAAGGACCCTCAAGAGATCACTGAGCCTAACCCCTCTGCTAAAGCAGATACCCTACAATAGGTTGCACAGATAGGCATCCAGAGGAATCTTGAGTATCTCCATAAAAGGAGACTCCACAACCTCTCTGAGTATCCTTTTCCAGTGCTCTGTCAACCTTACAGTCAAGAACGTCTTCCACATGTTGGTACAGAACTTCCTCTGTACGAGTTTTAGGCAATTACTAATAAAAATAGGTCTGTTTCCAATCAAGAAGTTGTAACACCTTGGCAGAGTCCTCAAATCAAAAGGTCACAGGAGAGTCAAAGCATGCACCCACCTTGCTCAATAGCTCTCAAAGTCAGTTGAATAGGAATTGCTTCAAGCATCAATGCAGGACTGCACCCTGCTCTAATCTAGATATGTGTGCCCTCACTGATTCACAAAACAGAGAAGGAAAAGCAAAGGGAAAAGTCTCGTCTTGAAAATGTTTGTTCAGAAAAGCAGTTCCAGTGAGCAGCCATGCTAATAAAAAATAAATAAAATAGAGAAGGCTATCACAGCCATTGCCAGGACTTTCATGCTCTGTTTAGGCTGCATCTTTGATCCTACAGGAAATCCCCAAAGCTTTGTGCCACCTGAAAATGATGCCCTGTCTCCTCTGAATGGAACTGGCTTAAAGGATGGATCCATTTCTGAAGGACACAAAGCGCGTGATGCAGCTATACATAGGAAAACCCATGTGATTTCATAAAAGAGTTATGCTCCACTGGCTTGTTTGAACATGGTGAGTTTTACTGTCAGTGAAAAGGCTTCTTCAGTGAAGCTGAGCTCTACACTGGGTAGGATATTAATAAAGCTTTTAACCCAATTCCTTGGTTTCCAATTAAAGTAACATCTAAAAGGCAGAGTCATAGAGCCGTGAGATATTAGTGCAGTGCTTAAAATTAAGCTAATTCTAGAAACCATCTCTTAAAAAAAATTAATGACCATGAGAGATTCTGCAGAAGTCAGATGTGGAATGTGAGCTTTGTTATTGTTTATGTTAACAATGAATATAGGAGCAGAGAAATCAAGGTTTTCTGGTTTGTAAATTACGCTAAAGGGCAACAAATGATAATGGAGTTTGAAATTGCACTCTGAAGCAATATCAAATAGTGAATGTGATTAAATATATATAAACAGAGAATAATCAGTCATGGAACAAGAAAACAAATAAAGCAAATACAAAAATTGAAATCTGGTGCTGCAAACTGCCAAGAAAAGAGATATTTCAAAGAAAGAGAAAATAGATCAGAATATGTGCAGACTTCAAATGCAGCTTCACTAATGAATGCGAACAGGACTTTGTCGTCACTTCTGGGGAATAAAATCATTTGTAAATCAAAGGAAAAGGTAGAACATTGTTTGTATACAACATATTTGTTAAAGCCTTTCTATAGTAACTACCATTACGCTTTTGAAAGAACTTAATTTCTCTTAATAGGGCAAAACAGAGATGAATCCTAATATCTCACATCTCAAAGATTCGAATGACGGAGAAATTGTATAAAGATGAGACTTGTTCCTCAGTGCCTGATGAAAAAGGCCATGCATGTAAGCATTGTTATAATTCAACAATAACATTGTTTCTGAGAAAGAACATACGCAGGTAAGAATAACAGAGAAGAAATTCATTGCTCTCTGACAGCCCTTAGCAAGTGGGCCCTGTGCCATGACCTCCCTCTGCCATGTAAGAATGGCATTGCCCATGGGGGAAGATAGCAGAAAGGGTCCTCCATCTGAGTTGTCCTTGGTGCAGTCATACCAGTGACAGAAATGCCCTAAAGAACCAACAGCTATTGTAACATGTCATTTACGAAGAGGTGTGCTCTGCTCTAGGGGGCTTGTAATGCAGGTAGAGAAAAACAGCTGGGGACAGCAAGACATTGGCAGTGTGGTGATTTAGAAGCATAGTAGTCGAACCAGGATCTCCACACACCACAGTTTTGTAGGGTTAGAAATACACAGCTGTTTCTGAGGTATAAAACATTTGTATAGCAAAGTTTTATTTTGTTCATTGCTTTCCTGTGGGCTTTTTCAGCAACTGCAACTCTCACCATTTCTGACCCTCAGTTTCCAGGTTTGCTGTGTATCTTTTTCCTTTATTGGTGCTGCAGTAGTTCGAAGCTCTCTAACACATTTAATAAATCTTTTCTTTACAGCACTAGCTGCTCAGCATGAATGTATTGCTCTTTGCTCGTCAATCTTGTGTTCCCCTGACACTATTTTTGACAGGTTTTGAACACGTCACAGAGAGGAGGGGAAGAAGAAATGAATCAAACTAAAATCCCAGTGAATGAGCTTTCTAGCTTCTGAAGGCTTTTTTTAGTTTACGTTTTATCAGAAAGTTCATTTATTACCCTATTTTTAAGAGTTGCCTATTCCACCTTCAGGATCATAATTGCTTTGCAGATTGCTTATATCATTAATACGCTATATCTTCATTTTCTAACCTAGGTAGTAATTGAGTGATCAGTCATTGTTATACTTACCATTGTGCCAACATTTATTAAAATGAGGCAATTAACTATTGTCTTAAATGGAGTTTAGAGGTAAGGCTCATTAGTTTTAGACTCATTACAATTAAGTGGGATGATAAATGTAAAATTATTTTATCACAGCTTGGTACAGAAAACTTGTTTTATTATCTTATGTCAGTGTTCACTTTGCAATGTGATTTTGCAGTTCCTCTGGGCCCATTTTATGGGAATGCAAAGCTATTACATAGGTGCTGTTATAACTGATAAATCTCAGTCCATTTACATCCTGATGTTTGACACTGGAGTTATCCTGCCTCTCATATTCTATAGGGAAAATCTACCCCAGGAGAATTGTAACTGTTGTCTTCTGAAAGAAAACAAATGTTTGAACCCTAGGAGCCATTTCATTCTTTATCTTGGCACCTTGGCATCTGACTTTCACCCTCAGTATTTACAAACAAGGTAATATTAAAATTCTCAGCTAAAAAACAGTATTTGTCAGCATAGTCATCACCACCAGCTATGCTTTTTCACCAGTGATGAACACGAGCCTGCATACTGCATTTGTAAAAATCTGCAAGGTCATCTGGGCTGTGGCTTGTCCTTCACACTGCTGGCACCATTGCTGAAATGCAGCCACCACTTCACTGTGCTGACCTCCACCGTTCAGTCTCCATAAACGTTCAACAAGCATCAGTGGTTGCAATTTTTCCCGCTTGGAGGAATTCAGTTCCACACCTTTGCTTCAGGTACTTCCATGTCAGATGGCATTTTGTCAGACTGCTCCTCTGCTGCCATCTGTCAAACAGGAATAAAGTGTAACAGAAAATTGGTAGGAAGGTTCAACCTCTACTGTCATAACACCAAGGCCCACCTCTTATATTGTGGGCTAACATAACAAAATAGGAGACATTACTTTCAGAGCAGGACTCATAAAACCCTCAAAGTATGTTGGGAAAAAACATTCAGATTGAGCATTCGGGATGATACTAATGCAATCCCAGGGCTGGTAAACTGTCACCCTTCTATCCAAAGCACCTAAATATGGACATCTAAACCTAAACTCTGTCACACAAAATGATACTGGTTTCCGGGGCTGATTTCCACACTCAGCTCAGCTACGAACCTATTGAATGAAATGCTTTTCTAATTAAGATCCTTAAAGCAGTTCAATCTAATGATCATAGAATCAAAGAATCATTCAGTTTGGAAAAGATCCTTAAGATCATCCAGTCCAACCATTGATCATGTAAGCTATGTGTTTTCAGCAAGCTCTAGGAGACAGCTCTTGATGAAATTTGGAAGTAGTACTCAGGAGCATAATGTTAAGACACCTTATTAAATGCTTTGCTGAATCAGGGCCTCAAGATCTAAATATACCCAAACAAGCTCGCATATCATGTCAGCTAAGAACTCTTATCCATATATCCAAGAATACTCACCCTTACAGAGCACTTACTATTGCAGCTTTTGTATCACTGGAGATGTAAATTACCTCGCTGTTTTGCTTATATTCATTTTAGAAAATAGAGAACATCTATTAGAGTAGGGAAGACCTACATCTGCAGAGCTCCATATCTCACTAGTTTTCTCTCCCATCACCACAAGAGATAAAAGCTGCAGAGCTGGCAAATGCCTGTTTGAAACCTTCCAGGCTTTCCTCTAAGTTTGTGACAGCTTTGGGAAACCCTGGCCCAGCTGCAAAAATGTTGCTGTTCTATTCCTTTCTCCAACCAATTTATGGCTGTGAAACTACACCGTTAATGTCAAGGGGAGTTTATCTTCAGGGTGGTCATTGTCTCAAGTGGCCTAAGAAATGCCTAAGGAGATTGCACTGAGTCACAGATGGTCTTGCTCATCACTGAAATACCACTGCAGACAAATCCATCCGTGAGTCCCCAAGATGTATAGGAGGACTACATCAGGTCCTCAGAAGATGCCAAGCTTAGCTGTATTGAGGTATCAGGATAATCCAGTTAGCTTCTTGAGGGAAAGTACCATGTGAACTTGCAGAATTTAGTCTCTTTTTGGTGTCTCTCCTCGATGCACATTACTCACTAAAATATCTGTGCAAAATATCTATTTTTTTCAGTTCATTAGCCAAAATGAAAAATGGGACAGGGAGCAGTGGGAAAGAGAAAATTTCACTCAGTTGAAAGCCAAAGCCTTTGTGAATGGGAAAGTAACAAATAATTCATGTCGCATTAAATAAGTTCTTGTACTTGATTCAAAACAAAATGCTTATGTGAAGAGTCTTCTTAATGTTTGAATGTTTGATAAGAGCAGTCAAATTAAATTAAATCAAACCTGACTTTGAATGAAGGTCTCTTCTTCTAAAAAATGTCAAAGCAAGAGGTGAGGAGGCAAGCAAGAAGACTGCAAAATGCAAACAGAATCATAGAATCCCAGAAGGGACCTCTGTGTCTGCTTGCTTGGTTCTGCGCATTCCTGTGTTCCAAGTATCTTCAAGGATGGAGATTTCACACTGCTGCTCAATAATCATTAAATGAAATGGTCACAGAGCACTGCTAGATGGGCTTCCGCAGGAAAGGAAATAATGAATGCAAACAGAGCTATATGCTAATGCTCAGCAGCAAGGTGGCTGCCCAGCATCCAGCATATTTAACATTGTCAGGTCTGTTCTGCTGATGAGGACTATAAACATATAAAAAATATATATTTTTTCTGAGATTCTGAGATCAACTGTCTAACCCAGACACTGCTCACACTTTGAGTAAGGCTAAATCTGAAGTATGCACAGATCACGCCACTGTAACACCCAGACATGAGTGGTGTTAGCTCAGTTATCCTCTTACCAGACTGTGGGGAAAGATGTGTCACATAGAACAGGGAATGAGGCAAGGAAAGGCTGTGTCCTGAATCTTCAAAGCATTTTAGGCACCTGATATGCATGGATGCCATGGAAAGGAAGTAGTGCCTAATTTCTTTTGAAAATGAGTCCCTAAGAGATTTGTTAAATGCTTTATAGACTAGCTGAGTAGAGTACAAATTGAACCTTTTCCCCTGTGCCCCGAGTATTTTGAGTGCTGTAACAGGCTCTTGCTCATTGTGCCCATTCCTAACACATGAAGAGGGATTTTGCCTTTGGAAACCTGCGGAAGAATTCACAGTTCTTTTACTATATCATAGAATCATCTCATAGAATCACAGAATGGCTTGGGTTGGAAGGGTCACCAAGGATCATCTAGCTGCACAATCCCCATGGGCAGAGCTGCCAACCACTACATCAGGCACCACGTCAGGCTACTCAGGGCCCCATCCAACCTGCCCTTGAGCATCTCTAGGGATGAGGCATCCACAAACTCTCTGGGCAACCTGTTATCAGACCTTATAGAATATCAAATACGACACAAAGTGAGGCCACATACACCAGTTTGGAACTGGCCAGTAACTTACTTGGGAATCAAGTATTTGGGTATGACATTAAATTTATATTATTGTGATGGTTTGTTGAAAAAGAGAAAACATTTTTGCTTGAGAATCTATTATCTTAACTAATTTTTAATGACAATTTTCATTATGTACATAGAAGAATTTTGCCTACATGTTCAAATATTTAAATCTGGCGTTTTGGCTTTAAACTACAATGTGTAATATAGCATACAGTGGAAAGTAAAAAAATGAAAACAAGTAATTTTTGATTAATCAAAATGACTTGACCTTTTTAAAAAAATTGCGGATTATGTAAAACTATTCTGTGTTAAGGGGAAAACAAAACAAAGCATACAAAACTGAACAAAACCCAACAAGCAAACAAACCGCAGAGTTTATGTTTTCTACACGATTCCAAATCAAATTTCAAATCTGAGAACGCTTCTTGGGTCAGAAATTTGTTGTTGTTGGTTGGGTTTTTTTTCAGTTGTTCTTATTACTTGTTTCCTGGGAGAGATGGGGAGGTAGCAAAGTATAATCCAGAGAGGCTACAGATAACCTAAAATCCTGTAACTAACATTCCAGGAAAGGTGCTTTGTGCTTTCAGTCGGGCAGTACTGCACTGATGTAATCAAAAAGAGAATTTGTACCTTCTGGGAAACTCCAACAGAATCAGTTGCTGCCTTTCTTTGGCATCAAATCCTCAGAAGCACTCAGATTCTTATTTTCAGCAAATGAATAAGATCAACACTGTACGATTGCTTTCAGCAGTAAAATTCCAGGCAGCAAGCCTCATTCCTTCTGTTTGGGAGGCGAATTTAAATCAGTGAAATTCAAAGCCTCCAACTTATAGTGCCACCCAGTCCATAGCCTATCACTGCTGTCATTCACTCTCAGGTTATTGGAGTTTCCATACACCATAAACAGATCTGCCAGTGGTAAGTGTGGGAAGTGCAGGTTACCTGCCTTCACCCACATGTCCTGTGATTACCCAGAGAGGACTGTGATGCACACGATGCACTGATTTCCCAGATTAGATGTGACCCTGCTTCCTATCTCGCTCAGAACAGAGCGTCTGTGATTAGTACCTATCCGTGAAATGTTCAAAGTGAATCGAGACTTAGCGGTCTCATGGTGCATAATCCCTGCGCGCGGGGGCTGAGATGAATCGGTGTGACGTAGTTTGTAATTAGGCAGCTTGAATAGCTGAGCGCCTTCAGCTTGCTGGGTAAATCCTGCTTTCTCCAGGGAGCACGCTTTATGCAGTGCAATACAAAAAAAGCAGCAAAGCAAGCACACAGCTTCCAGCAAAGCCAAGAAACAGCTACTCATGCTGCCCATGGTCCCTCTCTTAGTTTTCTCCTTGCCTGTGCAAAGATCTTCTTTCCTGGGACATTTCCTGTGCCAGATAATGTGGCTTGATTCCAGAAACCACGGTTGCTTCTCACATCAGTGATATGAATATCCCAGATCATTTCACAACTACTTAGTCCACTGCTGTTAAAGTACCCTGAAATAATTTTAGACTTGTTTGTAGCAGATCTAACAGTTGGACTTCACTCTATTTTATATACAAATATCACATTGTATTGCTCTAAAAAGAAGACCTAGATGCTTTCTCTGGATTAATAAGGTCTATTTCTTGCTTTTTTTATTTTACTCCCTACAACAATTCATGAAAAATTGGTTCTTACGGCTTCTGACTTAAATCCCTGTTAGAGTACAGGGGGCTGTATTGCTCCAGAGGAGACTGTTTCAGATTGCAAGTTCATTTTAAGTAACTCCATTGTATTTTCATTGTTCATCCTTCAATCCAAGATTATCTTTGCCCATCTGTTATTTATCCTACTGGTTACATGACCTGTGCATGACCCGGATTTTCTTTCAAAATTGAATTCTGTTTTGCAGGTTGTGTGCGTCCATTCACTAATTCATGTTTATTCGTTCAAAATATTTACCAGTATGCATTTTTACCTGAAAGCTGCACAGTGTACAGCAGAAGGGTTTGTACACACATCCATAGGTCTGTGTGCTGCTGCACCCTCTGCCCCATGCCCTGCATGTGTGATTCCCCCATGTCACACAGGGGCAGCAGAAGTCTGAAGAAGTGCATGAGTACAAGTTATACAGTCTTTGAGGAAGTCCACAAGTCTCATTTTGCATTTGTGATGCTTCTTGAACATAATCAGACCTGTAGGTATGCACTGAAAACTAATATTAGAATTTTTCACTGTCTTTCACAGAATCACAGAGTTGTAGGGGTTGGAAGGGACCTCTAGAGATCATGGAGTCCAACCCCCTGCCAAAGCAGCTCCATAGCCCAGGTTGCACAGGTAGGCGTCCAGGTGGGTCGTGAACATTTCTAGTGAAGGAGATCCCACCACCTCTCTGTGCAGACTGTGCCAGTGCTCCATCACTGCACTGTGAAGAAGTTCCCACACACATTTGAGCAGAACTTCCCATGCATCAGTCACTGTCCATTTTCCTTCGTCCTGTCACCACACACTGCAGAGAAGATTCTGGCCTCATCCCTTTGCCTCCCACTCCTTAGATATTTGTAGACGTGGATCAGATCCCCTCTGAGTCTTCTTTCTTCAGGGCTGAACAGCCCCAGGTCTCTCCACCTTTCCTCATAAGGGAGGTATTGCACACCCTTTATCATCTTTGTGGCCCTCTGCTGGACTCTTTCAAGGAGATCCCTGTCTTTTTTGAACCAGGGAGCCTTTTTCATTCACTGCTGTACTGTTTGTGCTTACGCTGTCCTTGCAGAAGTGCTCCTTGGTAATTGGTTAACTTTGAATTGCTGTGTTTTTGGGTCGCAGAAGGAGTTTGCTTATTCTTGTTCTTGCTAATACATATGGTAGGTGTAAGATGAACAGAGAGGCAATCTTTGATCAAAAGAAAATATTCCCAAACAAAACCAGTTCTGGTCCAACCAAATCTGTTGAACCTGAAACAAATTAATACAAAGCCATCCCCTGGTCTTAATTTATACAGAGATCTAACAAGTTGTTCACACAGAATCCCTTCTGGCTTTGAAGTTATTCTTATAGCCTTTTTTCTTACTGAATAATTACTCAAGAGGGAGACTGGAAATGTGATACTGCTGCTACTGATATGCACTTTTCATTATATGATATCTTTAAAACTTTATTCAGGCCTGCGTCCCATTATGCTAGGAGCTCTAAAGACAGAAGGGAAGTCACTATTGACTTCAGGGAAATCAGCATTTAATTTAATAGCATGAAACAGGTGGCTGTGAAAACTCAGAGGCTGACAAGGCCTGGGAGCATGGAGTAAGAGGAGCCGTTCAGACAGGAGGATAGTAGGCAGAATCTAAATCCTGACTTTTTTTTTTTTTACTGTCCTCTGCAGTTACTTGTTTAGGCTGATGTAAAAACAGAATTAGTCCCAATTATTTTATCTCACCATACCTGGTGGGTCATAAACTGGAGATACAATAGTAGTGTTTTAGTGTTTTCAGGGGTCTACTGCAGCCAGAAACTGGAGCACAAACAGCACAGCACTATCCACTATCTCCCTGGTGCTCCTGCTTTAATGTGTGTATACAGGCTATTAATACCTCAGTGACAACTAAATGATACACTAGGGGAAAACATGTGGGACAACTACTTCATCCTTCAGTGATGGAGGACTGATGCATAAAAGAAGAAAAGATGGAAAATATTGTTAGGTAGCTGTAGCAGAAATATGAAGTCACAGCCTGAACCAGTGATTGAGCACCTGGTGGGAAATCAGGACCAACCCAAGAGAGCTCAGCTGCATGCAATGTACCTGAGTGACCAGAATGGGTGGAGCCAGGATCCACCCATTCCCAAACTTCATTTAAGAGTTGGTGGGTGGAGATGAAGGTATCTTGTTAGAGAGTTCCGTGCCAGAGATCTTTTAAAGGTAAGTAGTTTTTATTGTCTGTTTCTGTATCTGCTTTTGTTCTGTTTGGGTTTGTTCTCATTTGCTGTGGTCTAGGATTGCTCCACTCCACTATTATTGCTGTGTTTTCCTTTACGTTATAGCACTACAGGTAATATAGCCAATGTTATATGAGGGCTGTAAGCATCGAGCTCATGTCTATCTTTACTGCACCTCTTCTTCCAGGGTCAGGACTGAAGCAGAGGGCAAGATGAGCTGTTTGCCTTAGGCTTGATTCTCTTCAACCTTTGTAAAATTAGTGGATTATTGTAGGAAATGTTCACGCTACATGTTTGCTTTCATCTCTTAATAGGTGGAGGTGCTGGGGAAGTAGAAAGAACCTTTCTCCCTGAATGCTGTTGGGTACGTGCAATTGAGAATACTGTCCTGTTATGTGTTTCACAGGCCAGCTATGGAAATAAGCTATAGCTCTGCCTGGTACATTGTACGAGAATGGAGCTGTATTGCTGTTCTTACCTTAGCCTACTAATAACTGTAAAAAAAGAGTAGCAATGACTTCTAATCATACAATTGCAAGGAGATCAAGAGCAGGCAACTGTTCTCATCTTGCCCCAGTCCTCAGAGTTCTCCCTCAGAATGCTTTCTGTTCCTTACAGAAAGGAAAGGAAACTCTAATATAGCCTTCCTATGCAATTGTCTGTGCCATGCAAAGGTACACCTGGGCATGCCTCTGCACACACATCATGTGGAAAACTAATCTTTTCCATAACATTAAATTACAGTTACTTTTTTTCCTGTGTAGTATTTACAAGCCATTACTCATCACATGCAGAATATTACTGGAGCTGTCAAGAGAAAGGAATCAGCATGGAAAAAAATTCCTCTGGGAAATGAAAAATGAGCTGGTCCCTCAACAGTAGGTCTAATGCTTAATATAAAATGATGTATAACTAACCTGCATTGAGTTCTGCATGAGACCTCTCTTCTGGGATGCTTTTTTTGTGGTTTTATTACTTGTTTGGAAAAATAGCTTTTTTTAAAAAGAAATCCTTTTCTACTTTTTTTCTCCCAGCATGGGCTAATGAAGTAACTGAGTGATTCAGCTGCTGATGTGATCATGGGAGGGTTGTGTTTCATCATTTATGATTCTATGGTGATTAGAATTCTATTACTTTCCATACTGTGTGCTCTGTGTTACTAACGAGTGGCTTCAGGCATTTTTCTGTGGAGGACAAAGTTTTGGCTCAATGTCCATACCTTCTCCTCTCTCATCTGCTCACTATCCTTGATGCTTTGTTCCCATCTTTCTTCCATTTGACTCCTCCCAAAACATCATTTCACGTTCTCACAGTGGGGTGATTCCTTGGAGGAATTTCCTGCAGGTATTTGCCCTGTGCTCTTCTAGGTCTGTTTTCAGCTCCTGGAATGAAACCCGCGCTGGCAAGTTGGCTAACAACTCCAGACTTCTCCATATCTCCCTCTTCAGGATCTTCTTGTCTTTTCACTCTTCATTGTTTTTCTCCCTCTTACATGTGTCTTGATTGCTCTTTATTCCCACTTCTTTTCTTTACTTATAAATTCTGCTGATGGCTCCCTCTCCTTCTTTCACTTTCTGTCATAGCTCTCTTATCGAAATATGATCCATTCCTGTAACATCCAAATACATCCAAAGTTAAAAAGTAAAAAAAGCAGTACCTGTATCACTTTAGTAAAGACAGTGAGTTTTTTCCTAAGGACATGGTGCAAGCCATTATATATCATGCCCAGGATAGTATTTCATGCTTCCACAATAACCTTATGATAGCCTTGGTTTCCTTCTTCCATCAAGTGTCTAAAAATGCTGATGACAGCAATGAATCCTAAGTTTATATTTTTCTAGCTTGCTTTTCACCCAATTTTATGGGCTCTGACAATTTTTTTTCTTTAACCAGGTCACTAGACTTTTGTTTCCTCCCTGTACTCCTTAATACACAGGCTGTTTCTGATGCTATTCTCTCAGCATCCCAATCACATCATAGAATCACAGACTATACTGACTTAGAGACCCATCAGGATCATTGAGTGCAACTTCTGGCTCCACACAGCACCACCTGAAAATCAGACTATATGCTTGAGAGTACTGTCCAAATGCTTCTTGAACTGTGGCAAGCTCAGTGCTGTGATCACTGCCCTGGGGAGTCTGTTCCTGCACCCAGAACCCTCTGGTGAAAAACCTTTTCCTGATATCTAACCTGAAAGTTTTCTGTCACAGTTCCATGTTATTCCCTCAGGTTCTATCACTGATCAGCAGTGTGAGTAGATCAGTCTCCTGAATTCTTAGTACCTGCAAACTAAATGGGATAGTGGCTGAGGGAGCACTTTCCAAGGGGGGAAGTGTTGGTGTTGAACTGGCTTCTGTGCATTTGACACATAAACGAAAATTCAGATGAGATAGTTGTAAATAAATGCTGCACAAAAGGCATGTCATGGGCGACCCAAAGAGTTGTAGAAGCTGGTTCATAGGTAATCATGACTTCCAAGTATGGCAGTTTTACAGAAGTAATTTTCCAGGACCTCCTAGACAATATGTCCTATTAAGATGATTTGTTGTAACCACTGTTCCTCCCCTAGGATACTATAAGGAGTTATTCCTTATATATTATTTACATATTTCTCTAGATGGGGGTAATTTTGCATCTAGCATGTTCACTCTATTTTACCTGCTGTGTAATAGACTTGTTTGCAGTAGCCATTTCATCAGAATATCCTTCAGAGGTGCTAGTACCACCTCTCAAGCTGCAGTGCATAAAGTTTGAGTGATGTGGAGAAGATTGAAATGGAATAGATTATTTTTTTTTAAATCCTGGGATGTTTGCAACTCAGACTGTAAATCATCTATGCATTACCCAGCTACATCACTGCTTTTTAAAGTGTTTGTATTTGAAAATCAACTATGGAGGAAGCTGCAGATTCCCTCTGGACTTCATGCCAGTAGGTTTCTTTAATCATGCAGCAATTTCATGCTCATGCTGAATAGAAAGGGCTTGATTTCCATTTTTGTTGAAGGCACTTTCTTGCCAGAGCAGAGGAGTGTAACAGTAACAGCCTTCAACTCTTAAAGCTGTCAGGGCTCATACTTGTCAATTTTCATGTAGCTGGAGAAGAATGGATGGCTCATCTGACTAAACTTCTCTTTTGGAGAAGAGGGAGATCTTATCCCTCTCTACTACTCTTTGAAAGGAGGTAGTGAAGGAGAGGGGGGTTGGTCTTTTCTCCCAGGTAACAGTAATAGGATGTGAGGTAATGGCCTTGCTGTACTGAGGTAGTTCAGGTTGGAGGTTATGAAAAAATTTCTTCCCATGAAGAGTGGTGAAGTATTAGAACAGGCTGCCCAGGGAAGTGGTGGAGCCACTGTCCCTGAAGGTGTTCAAGAAATGTGGAGATGTGGCACTGAGGGATGTGGTCTAGCGAACCTTTCTTAGTGAAAGGGTTTTTCTAAGCTAAACAATGTCTATATAACCTTATCTCATTTCAAGTGGTATGGAGAACAAATTGTCACTCAAAGTTATTTTTTTTTAAATCTCCAAGACAAAGAGAAAAACGTTCTTTGTCTGCAGATTCCATAAAGTACCCTGAAATGTGTCTCTTTATCTAGTAAAGTTTTGACTTTTCCTGATGCTTGTATTTTTATATACACAAGCTGGCTAGTTCTGTTCAGTACTACAGTTCCTATCAATTTGCCCAATATAAGCCACCCTTCTCTTAAACTATAATTTCCTCATTCTTCTCCCACCAACTTTCAGACTGCTTGTCTGCTCTTACTGTACTAAGACAGTTTTAAACAAAAGACTATGGATTACTTAATATCTCACACTCTTAACACTTCAGAACATTTAGATTTTAGTGAGTATCATCTAGTCTATGTATTTTGTTCTAGTTTTCAAAGTTCATGGTCTAATTTGTCCTTATGTTTTTCAGAGTTCTTGATATGCCTCTTATGGCACACCAAGGTTCTTGCTAATTATATGCATTGGTTTTACATTATTCTGATAGAATGAGTTTTGTTTTGCTTTTTTTTTTTTTTTTTGTCTTAGCACAAACTCAGCTACTTTAAAATGTTTTGTTTCTGTTTGTTTATTTCCCTAATAGCTTTCTTTACCTGTCCTTTAATCATGCTGGTATTTCTTCCATTTTGAAAGTAAATATGTACATGCATGCATACATACACATTTTCACTGCATTTGAGTGCAATACATTTAAACAATTTAACCAATCTAATTTAAGCTATCTGACAGAGTTTTACCATTTCAGAAGAAATGAAAAGCTCAAAGAGTGAAATTCTGTTGGCAAATTAGGATTGGAGTGCTCGGTCAGTGAGACTGAAAATTAAATAATTCTCTAAGCAGAGTGAGTTTACAAGGACTGTATGAACTAAACATGTTATGCATGTGGCATAGTGAAGTCTTTCAGAGATCTCTGAGAAGAATTGTTCAGCTGTTAATTATGTGATGTCAGAGGGATGAATTGTTCAAGAACAGTGTAGCCTATGCTCAAGTTTGTTTCATCTAAGCCCTTCTCAGTGGATGGTGGTCCACTGTGCTGTGTTAGAGGTCTGCATATATGAAATGGCAACAAGTTCCCCTTTCCTTCTCTTGAGTCACTGCATGTGAACAAATGCCCTGGAAAGCAGACATTACTCTATGAAAAGTTAAACTGATGGAAAAATACACACATATGGTAGGTCTGTGACTTCCTTAGGAAGATGAATAAGGTAGCAGACGAACCAGTGTAAACACATAATGGTTTGGATGGTTTATAATTTGTCCTTTGGATGGTTCTGTCTGGAGTTTCTGAAACACCTCCAAGAAATCCCCTTGATTTGAGTGCCAGGAAAGTTTTAAACTGTGCTAGAAAAGAGTATGAGAAGACGTGAGGAAGCTGGTGGTCTACCTGTCCTCTGTGGAGTGGACACTTTTCAGGATCTGATCAATGCTGTGGTAGATTCTCAGGATCCATATTCTAATGCAGCATGAGTCCGGATCATGTCACTCAGCCAGCTAACTAAACCATACTGATGAGAATGGTGTAGTGATCCTGGGCTTTTTATTTCAATAGGGAACTGAGGAGAGAGAGGTGTGTATGAACCGACCATGCTTGGTTTACATCTGTAACTTCCCTTGCCTCCAAATCTGGATTCAGATCTGAACTATACCCCTTTGAATTATGTTTTTCTTTGCAAAAGATAACAGAACATGCTGGCATGATTTAACAGAGTCCTTTTTCTGGAAAATGAATGTCAGATGCCTCAATAGTATTTCTAAAATGGATGAATTTATTTTTTTTTAATTCTCTTCAGAAAATGTGTAAGCTTGAGATCTCCAGAGGTAATTTTTAAGGAAGAAGTAGGCAAGAAATATTATTTTGTGGTCTCAGAACATTCACCTGCTCTCTGGCCCATTTAGTAATTTCACTTTGCACTGCAAAATCCATGTATTAAAGATGAAGGGCGTGTACGGCTCAACAGTGCTGAACCACAAAATTACTAACTCTGTCCTAAAATAGCTGTGCTTCACTGAGATAAGACAGTTAAGTGCTTCACCACAAGTAAATTATTGTCTGGAAAGTATATCCTTTGTTTAGTAAATCTTCAGAAGAAACAGTGGCTTTGTAGGTAATAGCTCAGATAACTAATGAATGACAGACAGGAAAACTTCAGTATATAATCTCGTTGTGTGCATGTGGGCTAAAGCTACATCTAAAGGTCTCCACAGGTATGGGGACACACTGTGCTGAGGACTCTGCATATACAAATGGTGTAATAATAGAACATCAGGAATTAGTAAGTATTATAAAATCACTTATGTGGTACTTATCTTAAAGCTTCTTTGAAGTAAGAAGGATTGTTAATGCAATGATCCCTTGAGTTGGAATTCACTTCTTTCAGGGCTTACTGCTCACTTCCTTAAGTCTCTATAGGTCATTGGTTCAAGTAGTTTTATTTCTGACGTATCAAAGGCATGTGAATAGCTCATTGAAAGTGTTTTGGAATCCATACAGTGAGTTCAAATGCTGGATAAGCTTTAAACACCTGTGCAGGAGCAGCATGCTTCTCCTCCAGTACTGCCACTGGAAGTCTTCTGGGTAAGAGATTTGTAGGCCATTAACTCACAGCATCAAGCTTCAGTCTCCTGCTTTTAATCTTTACTCCTTCTATTGTGAAGATAAAGATTTTGTGGCTATGCTTTTATTTTTCCAGGAAAAAAAAATGAAGACAGTGAATTTAGCTTCTTTGCAGTAGCAGTTGCAAGAATTACTTTATTCATCTAAATAGGAAAGGAATGAGCTATGAGAGCTGCTCCAAAAGCATTGCCACCTATTCTGTGATGCTGAACCACAATGTCAGAGGTAGATGTTGATGATGTGGCAGTAAAGGCAGAACCTATATGCTAATATTCCGTTATATTTTGTTGCTGTGGCAGCAGAGGGACAGCCTGCCACAATGACACCTGGCATGAAAGTGCCTAAGAAGCTGAAGTGTGGAACTGGATTTCTCTATGGGGGTAAAAAACTACTTCCACTTACTGAACATTTATGGAGGCTAAACAGCGGACATGAACACAGTGAGGAGGTGATGAGTTTCAGTAACAGTGAGGATAAGCCACATTCCAGGTGGCTATGCATGAAAAGTGTCTCAATCAGTCCATCCATGTTAATTGGCTAATGTTGATGAGTGTGCTGAAAAACTGTTCAGTAGCTGAGAATTTCCTCTACTAAATAGTGTTATTGTGCTCTTTGTATCTATTGTAATTTCCATGGAAAAAAATAGGAGGCATTACATTTGAAGTGACTTACATGCATTGATTAATGAGCTAACATAGCAGGAATGTACAGAGTGCAGACACTTATGTGCTTGCTGAGTTGTAGTTGGCTGAGATGGTCCTGGTCTAAGTGGAGGAGGAGGAGGCGGCACATCAGCTACACCTGAATCATATTACAGAAAATGAACTGCCATGTAGTCAAGGGTCTGTATTGCCATTCAGACATTGATGAACAAGTGTACAGCTCATACACTGTGCAGTAGATCCAAAATGGTCAACAGATGTCAGAGTATGTGTGCTTGAGATGCAGTACAGTTATCAGTTAGATTCACTCAGGTATGGAAGAGATTAGTATCTGCTCAGGTTCTGGTTGTGGAAGCGTCAATGTGCAACAAATAAAAACCCCTCAATTTAAAGATGATTGATTTATATTAATGTAACTGTAAAACTTTTTTTTTTTTTTTTTAACAAATTTTTAAACAAATTACCGTTTGTTTGTCTTTGGGCCCTTGTCCACAGAGACCAGCAAATCCATGCAGTGCCTTTGGACCCAGAGGAAAGTTGGGAAGAGCTGCTAAGACAGCAGTGCAAAACCTGCCTAGTGTCCTAGGAAACCACTTATCCCAGCTTTGCCAATTATCATTCTGCCTTACAAAGGGAGTGGTTGTGTATTGCTAGGGAGATGTGCAATGATAAAGGTGAGATTTCAGTGTTCTTACATCTTCATCACTTGTTACTAGAATAAGTAGATAAGCTTAATGCTGAGAGACAAGAATTATTGAAATGAGTAGCAGCTGAGCCTTCTCCACCTGGTTTTATCCCATTTTCTTTCCTCTTTCCCCTGCTTGCTCTTGGAAGTGGAGCTCTGTCAGTTATCAGAAATGAACAGAAGCAAACAGAAATCATCAAGGTATGTCTATCTGCAGCTTTCCCTGTGCTGTTTGTTCTCTCCATTCTCTATGCCAAACTCTGGTAAATATGTTTTGCTGCTCATCTGTCGTGGTCTGGTTTCTTTCACCAGCCTTACTACTACTGCATCTGAAAGCTGCACCTGACAGGTGAAAACTGCTACTTGTGCTACACAACAAGATCTCAATACAGGGGGTAACAAATGCAGTTTTCCGGAGAAAGTAACAAAATGATTCATTTGGTTGTAAGCTTTACTCACAACTGTGAAACCAATTAACCCTTTTCTTCAGCTTTAGATAAAATAGTTCATACTTAAAACCAAGCAGAAAAGAGCTGTGTTCTCAGATGGTAAGCATTTTGCTTTTGTGGTCGGAATTAATCTAATTTGGCCTTTCATACTTGTTGGGAGGTGAACCGCTTTAGTGTGGGAAATGTTAGATCTTAATGCTTTACTAAGCACTGCAGAATCATTGTCTTATTAGTTTTATAGCTCGGGAGCTCCAGGTAAGTATCTGTAATTGGGGAGTGGAAACAGAGAAGTCCCTGTCCCTCTTTCCTGAAGAGAAAGATTTTATTTTTTTTTTTCTAAAAAGAAGGTAAACAGTATAACTTCAAGTTTGTATGCTCCCTAGGTGAGGGAAACTGCCTAAGAAATATTCCTTTAACTTCTTCCTTTGGCCTATGTATGTTAAGGGGAGCGAAGTGTTAATAGAGACCCTGCTCCAAGTAAGAGTATAGAGTAAATCAATTTGTTCCAAGCCAGGAAGCCTGAGAATGGATATGTATTGAAGAAGCTTAGCTAATATTTCTGCTGTAACATGTAAATGTTGGTTGGTCATAAATCAACTTCACTGGAGCTGTAGGAAAACTGCCTGGGAAAAACAAATTCTAATGCAACTTCATGATAGCAAAACTGCATGAGAAACCTCAGGCAGCTCAGCTGTAGCTTCGTAAGAAAACTTGATGTCTTTTTTCCCTCGACCTCGCCTCTTCTCCAAAACAAAAGTCACCCTGCTTAAATTATGCCCTTCAACAAGCATTTATGTATTACTCAGCCCATATTTGTCATTAATGGTAGAAATGTGAGTTATAACTGCTACTTCTCATTAACTGGTGTGTGACTTTGGCACCATGGACACCTCTCCATCCTCTGGACTCTTGCTGGATTGAAATACTCCAAATAGCAGCAAAATCCTGGTAGCACCATTCTGCTGGGGTGGATGGAGTAAAGATAAAAACAGTCAGGTTTATTTTGCTCCCTTTTGACTTCAAGCTTGAGTAGGTTGCTGTGGAGTAACTGGGATCTCTGCATAAACTGACCAGATTGAACATAAAATGACCACAGATTGAGAGTCTGGATCTTGGTCCAAGAAATACAATGGAGAGGCACTTGTGGCAGCTTGAGGTAGAACAACTTTTGTTCCCACCAGGCTTTTATTTCAAGTTGATGTAGCCTCAGAAAGTGGGTTTATTTTTAGGGTCAGAAATAATATAGCCACATCTGTGTGCTTCCTCAAACAGCACAGTCTCAGCTGATCCAGTTCTGAAGCTATGGCATCACAACCCAGGTAAAAAAAAAAAAAAAAAGGCAGCTGCACTCAGTGCTCAGAGTGCATGCACCTTTATCTTAGGCATGCATTTTGCAGAAGAGCAGGAATTCAGTTACTTATTGGCATTGTAGACTTCAGTACTTAAAACCTCCCTACTTTTAGAACAGCTTTGATGTCAGCCAAGTAGCTAACAGAATGTT
The DNA here is from genome assembly GCA_023055505.1 of Callipepla californica brunnescens. Taxonomy (NCBI): domain Eukaryota; kingdom Metazoa; phylum Chordata; class Aves; order Galliformes; family Odontophoridae; genus Callipepla; species Callipepla californica. The sequence goes on from JALIRH010000006.1 coordinate 5,754,922, forward strand.
ATCCTCTGGGAGAGCAGATGATGTAGTTAAAAGGAATGAAGATGTACAAAACCCGGAGCACTAATCCTCATATTAGTAATACTGAAATTTAACAGGTACAGCTTTTTGGCTCTCCATGTGTATGACTTCCACTGATGTCACTGAGAGGATGTTTGCGCAAGGGTTGTGGGATCTGCCTGTGGTGACATGAGAATCAGTCAGTGAGAGTTAAAAGCTTTATTTTTGTTTTTAAAGGAAGGACTGCAGTGTACAAAAATACTACTGTTATTTAATGTGTTCAGCATCATGGAATAACAGGAAAAAAAAAATACTTTTCATTAGAAAATGGCTAGTCAAAAGCAGATTTCCAGTCCGGGAAGGATGACTCTTAAATGAAAAGGATTAAGCACATTTCTATGTTTGTAAGAGCCAATATCTTGATGGACAAACTTCCTTTGCAGCCAGGGGAGAAAACAAGGGAGAAAGCGCACTAACTGAAGTGGAGAAATGGATATACTAGTGTCCAAGGTTTTAAGCTAATCTAAGGTTCCTCTGTTGACTTTTCCTTTTTAAGACCTATTTCTTTATCCCTATCCTGAACAAATATTCAAAACATTTGTGTGTAAAGTGCGTTGTTTTGTTTTTCTGACCAGGCCATGCTGTCAAATCCTTTGAGGAGCGGAAACAGAGAACCCACACAACATATGGTGATAGTTGGCTGTTCTCAAGGAAAGCTGTCTGGCTCTCCTAAAATTCAGACAGCCAAAGCATTTGAGAAGACTGTGAGTTTGCATTGATATGCTGTGTTATTTCAGCCACCACTGTGTTGTGGTGGTGTTTTTTGTTTTGTTTTTTTTTTTTCTTAGAGTAAGTCATAAGTATCTTGCCCTAATGGGTCTTCATATGCGTACTTAAAATAGTGAGTATTCTGCCTTGATTGAGTTTATATCAGTGTGCTGAAACTAAATTCTATGGCATCTCACGCTTCATAGATACTGATAAATAGTCTATAGAATCATAGAACGGCTTGGGTCAGAAGAGATCTCAAAGATCATTAATTTCCAACTGCCTGCTGTGAGCAGGGTTGCCAATCACTAGATCAGGCTTCCCAGGAATCCATTCAACTTGGCCTTAAGCACCTCAGGAATGAGGCATCCACAGCTTCTTTGGGCAGCTTGTGCTAGTGCCTGGTCATCGTCTGAGTGAAGAATTTCTAACATCTAACTTAAACATCCTCTTTTCTGGTTAAACCTATTCTCTCTTGTTCTGTCATTATCTACATGCGTAAGAAGTTGGCCCCACTCCTGCTTGTAAGCTCCTTTCAAATACTGGAGTATTGGAAATGAGGTCTCCCCAAAGCCTTCTCTCCCTCAAGCTAAACAATCCCAACTCTCAGTCTTTCCTCGTAGAAGAGGTGCTCCAGCCCTCTGGTCATATTTGTGGCCCTTTTCTGGATCCATTCCAATAGCTTCAACAGCTCCCATAGAAGGGGTACTGTATGGAAACTGTTGAATCATGGCCTGAAACACTGATTTATCACCTGAGGCAAGCACTGAGTCAGCTAGAGGAATATAGATGAAGGCAATTCACCTGCGTGACCAGAAGGGGTGGAACTTAGCTCCACCTCTCCTAGACCTCATTTAAGGGCTGACTACCACTGAGGAAGAATCTCAGTTCTCAGGTAACCTTAGTTGTAAGTGTGGTTTAGATAAGTTGAGGGGAAATATGTTTTCAAGTTGAGTGTCTATTCTACAATGAGATTATTGCATCTTGGAGTCCATTGGATGACAGGTGAGATCTGCACTGACTAGCAAGGGAACCTCTCTCTTTCTCAGAGCTATACAATTTCACTGGAGCTACCTGCTGTTAGCCAGATAGACATTCAATATGGGAACTATCTAGCAATCTCAATCATTCTGAGCCCCAGCTTTTTAACTCAAGTCACATGTGAAAGTTAAATGTTACTTAAATTGAGAATTTAGGATTCCCCTCTTTACATGTCTGTAATAACACTGCCTGTAAAAGGATGTCTGTTTCATTTCATTATGGAGTTCAGTATCTGCTGTGCAGATCTTATTCTGGAGATTAAAGCTTTTGGGTATCCCAGGCCTATAAATCAGCTTAATCACCCTACTTATCCTGGGGTATGGTATGGCTATGAGAGAATTTAGTTGACCATCTTTCTTCATCTGTCAGCTGCTCTGGAGCAGTGAAGAGATTTCTGTCTTTTAGCTACCAAATGTCTAAAGTAATCTGGGGACCTGTCACAGGCTTTCCCTGTGACACCTGTGAGTGAAGTCTTCCTACAGAGGGGAGGAAATAGAACTCACTTTACTCTTTTAGTATAGATATAATCAGCATCATTACCCAAGGGAATTGAACTGTAAATCTAATGTCAACCTTCAAGGTTAGTATCACCTAAAGTACTTCCTAGGATGAAGTATTTTGACTTACTGCTGTTGTGGTACTCTTGATTATATAGTATTGTCACTGCACGAGCTGTTACAGACAGGAATGGCCTCCAAAGTGTCCTCTTATGAAGGTGATTTTGATGATTAGGGCATTGTGTTCTGAAAAATCACATGAAGATGGAGGAACAGTTGAAATGTAGTGTTAAAGGCTGGGGTGCTAAACTGCAGTGTTCTGACTATTGTAATCTCAAGTCCAAAGAAGAGAGTGGGTCTTGTGGAACTGTTATTTCAGGATGAGTTTCAGTCCTGGGCAGAAATTCCCTTCCCTTGCAATACCACCTTCTACTCTCCTGCATGTTCTGTGAGGAGGGCCTTTCTGCATAGGCAATGAACCTTTCTTTCACAAATGCCCAGAATTAAATTTAACCAGCGCCATCCCAGAACAATGTAAGACATGAAATTCCTTCACTCCTCCATTTCCTTTGCTCTATCAGCTCTTCTGGATGATCAACCTTCTCTTTTTGGGTCTCCTTCAAACTTATAAGGGAGGTCTGAGATCACAAAGAATGCTTTACTGTCTGTAGTGGAAATTCTAAGTCATGGCTTGAACCAGTGAAGGAGCACCTGGATAGAAGAAAGGGCCAACCCAGGGGAGCTCAAGTGCATGCATGTACCTGAATGACCAGAAGAGCTGGAGCTGGGATCCACCCCTTTCCAGACCTCATTTAAGGGTTGGCAGTGGAGATAAGGATATCTTGCTGGAGATGCCTCTCTATCTGAGGCCCTCCAACTGTAAGCGGATTTTCTGTATGTTCTTGAATGTGCTACACCTCCATTCATCTTTATGGCCATCCTGACTTTTGTGATAGTGATGCCTAAGCATGTGTCATTTGATTCTATGTGGTTCCATCTTTTATATTCTAGGAAACTTTCAGCAAATCCTTTTGTGTCCCTTCTTTATAATCTCTCTTGCCTCCTAGAATGGTCTGCTGATGACAGGTGTCTGGAGCTGAGTCCTCCTTGGGCAGTATCTAGCATGGACTCATGATAGCACCAGAAAAGGATGTAACTGTCATCCCTCTACACAAAAATTTTAAGCCTAATCTTAACTGTGGTAGACAAAAAGAGATTAAATACTTATTTAGCCAAATGTGTCTCACTGTTACTTGCTGCATGATGACTTGCTGTAATTTGCTTTGGAAAAGCAACTCTGAAAGAAGCCGGAGATGTTTGTGGAGCAATACGTTTCACTTTCTCACTTCCTATGCCTTCTGGTAAAGGGAAGAATTTCAGTGTATGGAGATGTTACAGTCACTGTCTTTAAATTTATCAGAACGCTGATGCTTTCCACTAATCACGGGTTGAGAGTGGCTGTAATCACAGATAATCCAAGACATTGAAAGAACCACCCATGGAACGCAGTTTTGAATCGTGGATCAAAGCAGGAGACTGAACAAAATAGCCAAGGTAAAGTGGTGTGAATCCCATGAAGGAAGAAGGAGTAACCCTTTATTTATTTGTTTTGCTCACGATTGCTCAGTGTGCTATGTCCTTCAGAACGTAGGTTGGTTTATTTTGTTATCACATCTCAATCTCAAACTGGCAAAATGATTCAAAACATTTTTCCTCTTCCTTTTGCCTTCTCCATCTGCATTCCTTTCCCCTTCTCTATTTTTTTTATCATTGTCTGAACAGCTTGAAAGTGAATACTCATCTAACCACTTGTGATTGAATCTTTTTCTGTTCCAACTTGAATGAATTGATGCATTACTTTCTGAACTCCCTTCAAATCTTAATACTTGCAAATGTTGGATGGTCATGACATTAGAACTCTACTGCAATGCCTAAATTCTCAGAATAAATTTTCACAGCAATTTCTTCTAATATGACTGCAATGGTAACAATGTCCCCTCTCGGATCATTCCTACGGGACAAATTTTCTTCTTGTTCTGTCCCCATGCAAACCCCCAGGCAAGTATTCCATCAAAATACTTCAAAGCAATGTCTGAGTAATGAAAGCTCACAATTTTGCAGAGCTCAGTAAGAACTTTCAGGATTATATTTCCCTAATCTCAAGCCTGGTCCTAATGCATATTTATTAACATAGAGGCTTACCACTGTGCAGCCAAATTGCATCTGCTATGATTTGTACATTATAATATTTACACATGCAAGTGCTACTGTTGTTCTTGAAAATAAACAGCTTGTAAAGGCACTTGCAATTATATGCAGGCCTCTTTTCAGGTCTGTAGGTTTTTTTTTTTTTTTTTTTTTTTTTTTTTTCCCTACCAACTTGGCCGAGAAATCAAGGCTTCAGCGTAACTCTTTTTATTATATTTGTAGTCATCTGAGAAACTGACTGTACGCCTCAAGATTTTGGTCTACTAGTTCTGATCTCTCTAAAGGAGGTTTAACGCCCTTCAGTTAGGCTGTAAAATGGATGGCATGGACTTTCCTAAGTTCAATTTCTATTGTGTAATTCAAGCTAATAAGCCTAGCAACAGTTTCTGTAGAAAACCAGATAATAGCTTCTCCATAGATTGCTTTTTGCCATAATTGTATTTGGTGGCATCTCATCACAAGGCTGATGGGGCCGTGCCTCTTTGCAAATGGATAATGAAGCACTGCAAAAAAAAAAAGCCCTGTCCTATTTTAATTAGGAATAAAGTACATTATGTGCCAACTTGTAACATGTGGAGCAGGAAAGAGATTTGCAATGTTACACATTTCCTGCTTTCTCTATTGTTATTTTAAGCATAGCCACTAATAACCTGTAGCACGTAATTATCATGCTTGTATATTATGGGCATGAATGCCACTTAAATCACGCAGAGCTACAGTGTGACAGGAAGAAGACAGAAAGCTGTTCCTAAACCAAAAGACACAGAAGCCTTGTTCTTTGATCTGCAGGATCTTTATGCAAAGAGCCAAGGCGAAATCTACAAGAGCAAATGAGAGTGCCACCCAGACCTCCCTACCCAAGAAGTATCCTTCCCCACACAACCCAGGTTCACCTTTAGGGTGCCCCAGATTATCTGTGATAAGACAGTCAAACCTAGGTCTACCAGATCCTGGTGAAGTGCTTTTAGAAGTTGGTTATGGTTATTTTTGAAAGATGGAAACGGAAACCACACTTCCATCTGAAGACAGTTTTGAAGAAATCAGCTTCTGATGCATATTTTTTTTTGCCTCAGTAAGATGCTGATGAGCCCTGGGAGTAAGATGTGGATTGACAAAGCTGATCTCTCCCATGTTCTCCAGATAGTTCTTTTGCAGGGGGATAGTGAGAACTTGAGGTACACTAGCAGTTTTAATGTTCAAAATACTCTGTATCTAGCATGGGATGAGATGATAAGAAGGAGTGTTGAGGCTTTCTTTGGATCAAGTCCTGAGATTCTCCATCTCAGACTGTGGAAATTAGCGTATTTGAGTTTAAGTAAATAGAAAATTGCAAGGAGAGAGGTTAGATGTGATAGTGACTGGAGTATTCTATCAAATGGGCAGAATCAGATGTCAGGTAAACGTCCATTAGAGAAAATAATAAAATTTAGGGAAAGCCAGATCAAAATCATAAGGAAAACAGAATTAGAGGGGAGACGGTTCCAGTTTGCCACTTCCAAGGCCTTATTAAATCAAGCCAATCAAACTTCACTAAAGTAGTATTTTCTTCTTATCAATCAGTGAAAAAGAATGTAAAGCCAGTGCTATTAGATTTACAAACAGCATTTGGATCTACATTTTTTTTTAAGATGAGTGCAAAGCCAGCAAGAAAAACCTGTTGAATTTCAACTTTCTGCTGACATGGGTCTAAGGAGTAACTAAATCTTCTACTCATTCCTTTTCTTTCTCTGTTTAAAGACCTCTTAATTTCTGACTACATGATTTGACATAAAATCAGATTGCTCTGTAAGCTTAAGTTGCTTTTATGTACTTCAATAAACATTTATAGCATTAAGATTTTCCCTTTCATCTGCCACCTTCTGTCCGATTCAGTCACGCTGAGTTCAAAGGAGTACTGAATATAGCACCTGAATAGTCACAGGTAACATCTGAAAATGCTTAGTTTTAATGTCCAAACAATTTTTTTTCAACGTGAAGCTTATAAACAAGCAGAAGGTGAATGACAATTTGAATTTCCTACCCTCTCCACAGCTCCAAAGGTAAGGCTGAGCAACAGTAAGGATTTTGATTAGCCACTGGAGGTCAGTCCAAGTTGGACTTTGTTAGGCATAGAAGTAGTCATATTGTAGTAGTCTGGAATTATAGTCACCCTCTGCAAGTCTCACAATAAATCTGTTTCTTCACCATCATAATCCATTAGGGATTAGCATCTTGAGAATAAATGAGGAATCGGCAAAACGTGTGCTTGATCCTTCATCTCAATTTAATGTATCTACACTTACATCTGCATTTTATATATATGTGTGTGTGTGTATATATATATATACATGTACACTCTCTCCCTCTATTTATAAACATGTATACTTGCATGCCTGTCTCTTTCTGAATGTACTGACCATTTAAAAACAGATTGGATGGAGAATTAGGAACCTCAGAGTTATTATGCAAGATATGAAAACAGCCTAGGAAAAGAGAGATGGAGACTACAGCAAATTCTCACCAAGGAAAGGGCTACAGTGTGAAGCCAACCCTTACTAGAGAACCTAAATTGAGGACAGCTGTTACAAACATGCCAGCTGGAACAAATGTTTCAGCTGAGGCTTGTCCTATTTTGGAGAGGAGAAAGCTCAGTTCCTAAGATGTTGGTCTTCATTACTTCTATGCTTATGAGGCTTTCTCCTATGATATCCTTCAAGTTTTTCATCTAATTATTGCAGAACTTCCAAAGAGAATATTTTATGTTGGTTTTGCTGCTTGGTGTTTGAGGAAATTTGAAGATGTTTTATTAGCCTGGAAGAAAAAAAAAACAGTATTTATTTGAAGGATAAAAATCATCTACGGAGAGAAAATGGAGAAAAAAAATAGAAAATAATTTGTCATTAGACTCATGTGGCAGATTTGTTTCAGTAGGATTCACTCCCCCCCTCCCCCCCCCCCCCCACCCCGGTATTTATTTTCTTTATAGTAATTTTTATGAATGATTTAAGATGCCTCTTTTTAAGATTTTGATGTTATTTGCAATGCCAAGTGGGCAGAAGTTTCTGTCTATTGCAGCTGATACTTCTAAACATGTAGTCAAAGCAGTTCTGTTACTGATCATAATGTCAAAGAAATACATATTCTGAGTCAAGCTGATAGTCTTTGACCCTTAAACTTATGCTGTCTGTGAATGCTACCCATATCCTTTGGATCACATTTGAAATATGTAGAAATCCTGATCTGTTGTGTACGTTATTTGTTCATGTGTATGTCTCATCAGAAACTTTTCTTCAAAAGATCGTAACATTGGTCACGGTGATTTTAGAACAAGAACTGGAATATAGTTCTTTTGCCACAAATCATTGTGCACTTGCAATCCTTAGTGCTAAACATTGTTTCTGACTAACTTTCAAAGAAGAAAATGAGAATTTTATACTTGTAATAACTATCTTAATAACATATCTCCTAATCAGTCCTGCACTGATTAATTCTAAATGTAACATGTCAGCAAGAGCACCCCAGTGGCTTAATTTATTTGGCAAATTAGGAGCATGCATGCGTTGCTATAGAACCACCAATGTGCAGTGTAAGGTTAATATGTAGGGCTTGCCACTAATGCTGCTGTCAATTGTTTTTATTTCTTTTTATTTTGAATAATTCATCTCTAAAAGGATTGACTTAATATCCCCCTCCCCTTCCCAGCAGGCTGTAATTAATAGAGACCACATTTCTTATGAGGTTTTACAACTTTAAGTACACAAGCTACACTTACTTTTTAGTTTAAAAGACTAGACAGCATCCCCTTAATATTAATTATATAGTATCTGTATTGCAAGATTTTCATCACACTGTGGTGAGCTCTTCTGAGTTCCTATAAAGCATTAGAGTGCAAACCATACTTCATTTATCTCTTACGTGGAGGTGTGGGAAGGAGAGCCTAGACAGACTCTACAGTTCAAAGTAGCTGTCTGTTAAGTATTGATCCATTGAAGTTAAGAGCATTCTCATCAAGTTGCTCTGTTTTCCTATCAGATTTGCAATTTATTTAAAAGTCCATACAGAAGAATTTATTTCTGTAAATGTTTTGATTAAGACAACAGAAACAGTATACAAGGAGGGGAAGAAAACTTAGAAAAGGCACTACTGCTTACACTGTGATGCCATTAATTCTTCTGGTAACTGCTACAGCAATGGCTGCTTCATTGACGCCCACAATGCAGGGATAATCTGTTGTCTGAAAAGTTTTCTCTCACTGTTTAGGAATTCACATAAATGTACATGCTGTGGGCTGCCCTACTTTTTTTTTCCCCCTAGGCAACTAAAAATTTTTCCCATACAGCAATGCCGCAGGTGACTACATCTGGAGAAATAGTACAGCCTGCTTAAACAACAACCACCACACTGAATCCTAACAACAATTAATAAACACAGCAACAATTAAAAAAAACACAAATATTTAAAGCAATTAAACCAGCTAAACTGTAGTAGACTTGAAGGTTGAAATGCCCTGCTAGGTAGGGCACGTTACCAGCTTTGTTTTCAGGTTTTGTCCTTCTGGGGTGAAGTGGTTTTGAATTTGTCTGATAGGCTTTGGCAGTAGACTTTCCAGAAAATGGTAGCACTGAGGCAGCCCAGAGCTCCTGAAGATATCACCTTGTTGTGCTGACATTTTGTGCCTGAGGCATAAAATATCAAAGGGCTTATTGCAACCTCAGGTTTTTGGACAGCCACAGGCTGGAGCCAACCAACACACCTGTTTCTGGTTGAGTCAGATCTCCCATAGGAGATTTCCAACCACAGGTGGGAAGCACTGGCACCAATGTAAGTGCAACTGAAGGGCAGACAGCCGAACGGTTAGGTAAAATCTAGGGATGAGATCTGAGGCTGAGATGAGAATGCAATCACAGTTCTATTTATTTTATCAAACTACAAACCATAACTAATACACAGCTGAAACTGGGCTTCATGAGGAATGTAGGGACTGTAATGGAGTGCATGGGGTGCTACATCTATTGGATGCATAGCTAATCCTTGCCTCCACAATCTATGTCTGAACTTTTCTGAGACCAGCTGTGAACTTTCAGAGCTATCTATACTGAGAATTGAACTACAGATCACTGTTGTTGAAGGAAGATTTGTTTAAGCTTTTTCTTTCTGTGCAAAATTAATACACCCCATTTAATCCCAATCTTTCTGTTGCAGCAGTCATCGCTGTTCTTCAGCAGATGGAGTTGTTTTGCAGAAGAGAGCTTTGGTATTAGCGAAGTCTTTAGTGTATCAGTGATGGTTGCCAATACATATCTCCTGTCTGAGTTCTTCCTGTTTTTGTTTTCCTTTTCAAGCCTCAGTGGTAAACAGTAACCTTTTTCTTGCTGCTTTTCATTGCTTTGCCTTTTCTGTAAAGTTTTGTACTTCTAACAGTGTGTCTTGGAAGTTATTCCTAGATAGCCTTCACATAGACTTAACAGAGGATTTCTACCACTGAGTCTAGAAAACCTGCAAACATTCACGCGTTGGTTTTACAGCAAATTGTATGGGCTTAGAATTTTGAGTTGGAGGGGATTGGTGGTAATTTCGTTTTTGAATGTTCTCTTCCAAATCAAGAGCAGGAGAACAAAGGAAGGGTGGAAGTGGCTGCTGTGGGGCTGTGATATAGGTAATATATATTTCACAAAACAGAGGTACATTCTACCAGCTGATGGGTCATATTTTGTTCATCATCTCCTCTGATTTCCACTGCAAGGTGCCCAAATGAACGGTTAAAATGCAGTGAATTAAGAAGTAGCTATTTAATTTTTAGTTTTATGAAAGTCATTGCACCTGATTTTAGGAAGTAAAGGCTCTACTCTGTGTGAAAATGAGGAAGGTCTGGTCATCCAGTAAGTGAAGCATTCAAAATAGCTCATCTGTTTTCAAGAATCTTGGCTTAAAACATCCTTTTTTATTTTATTTTTTAATTTTTTATTGATATTCCTTTTACATCTAAGCAAATGCTTTACTTGCCCTGGGGATGCTCTGTGTATTGCACATCCTTCATGCTAAGAAGTAGTTCACAGAGAACAAAAATGAAAACTAAGGCTGCGTGGGAATTTTTTATCAAAATTGACCCTTGGAAAAATACTGTATTTTCAACTCAATAGATTTTTTTCTCACTCTCACTAAAAATCATTTTATAGGGGGTGGGCAAGACATTAATATTTTTGGTTGTAAAGTCTAAATGCGATGATATGAAAAGGTTGTTCAGTCTTACAGAAATTCTGATTTGATGGACACAAGTCTCCTTATCCTTCTTTGATGTTCAAGATTCACAGGGACACTGCAGCCACTATACTGTGTTGGCTTCTTCATCTCTAAATGATGACCACTGAAGAACATGAGAGATGAAGTGCAACTGAGAAGTTCAGATAAACAGTCTGGAACCCCTGCTACTGTGGTTTTGGGTGTTTTTGTTTGTTTGTTTTCATTTTTATGGTTTTTTGTACATTCTAATGTCTGTCAAAAGTGACTTGAGGTTTCAAAATATCTAAGTGGTGATCAGGGCAAGACTCAGAGATTCTCTTTGAACGTGCCACCCAATGTGCACATGGCCAAAGCATTGCACTGTCTTGTAGATTATGGCATCATTGCAGAAATCCCTTTCCTACCCATTTGTAGGAGGTAGTACCAGTGCCTTAGCCAGACAGAGACACTATTCATTTTCGTTACACCCATACCAATCTTCTAACTGCATTAAACAACACGTTTCTTCTACGAAGGTGAGATTTGAATGAAAATTTCCCATTTATTTATTAAATTAATAGTCCTTATGAAGCCTGAAGAACATCTGATGGCAGGGTTTTTTGAATAATCTTTCTTATGTTTACAATCTGTATAAATTATGCAAGATTTTTGTAACATGTCATGTATCACGATGTGATTTAATACCCCATCTATATTCTTAAGCCTGAAAGTAATGTGGAGAGATGACTTTGAAAGGTCATTAAGTATAAATAAATTAGAGTGAGAGCTAGAGTGGTACTGAGGAATAACATTCCTCCATAAGGAGTCCTCATAGACTAAATGAGATGAGTAAATTATATCTTAATGATGCCATTCTTAAAACATTCCTAATAGTTAGGGTGCGTTCACCTGGGAGTGTTAACCTATGGGGCCAAAAGACTGCTTACCAGCTGTATAATGTAAAATAGAGTGTAGTCAGAAGGAGACACAAAACAGACGCATGCTATGAAAATGCTCTTAACAGTACTCTGTAGATGAGGTTCATACTGGGCATGTGCTATCTGGACTATGAGCCCTGGTTTCATTGCTGGAAGGGTTTGTAGATTTCAAGAGATGCAGGCTTTCCTGGTATCCCTCAAGCCCATTGAATTTAGGAGCCTCGGAGTTAAACACAAAATTGAAATTAGCTGTCTTCTGAGCGTTTCAGTTCCATTGAAGTCTTTTATCAAATCTAGGTCGTTGTCTTTGCTCCAGAGGTCCTACAGCTATGATGCAGCTTGGATCCTAGATGCCATGCTTGGACTCAAGCTACTGCTTTCTCCTGAATTACACTGGCAGGCTGAGGTAAGCAGGCAGGGAACGGTGGGGCGATATTGTGGGGTAAGCTGAGGGGCCCAGCTGCAGTCCCCTTAATTGCTGCTTGCTTTATAAGCTCCATTTTGCCATTGTGTCTTGGAGAAACAATGGGCCAGAGAAAAGAAGAGCTGGGAAATGTAACTGAGAAGATGGGACAGGCTTCGTTACCATGAGAACTGTTGTAAGTGCTCTAGGAGAGAACAATATCAAGAAAGTGTGGATTTTTGGTTCTCACATTCTCACTTCTCAGATTTTCACTGGGTCAGCTTTTTTCAGGAATGAATTTACAACCTTCAGGGGACTGCAGGGATGCTGTGAGCTAGCTCTGAACACATGAAGTTTGTACTTTGAGAGGGAAGAATGATGTATCATGCTGAGCTCTGTGCTGGCTGCATCAGCATGACATTTACCATGGATTAGCATGGATGTGTCCAGATAGTCTGCTGGGAGAAGACTGTTCATGATCAAGATCTTGGAGGATTCTGGACACATCCCTGGATGCCTCAGATTGTATATTTGAAAAATGTTTTGCTCGGAAAGAGTGATGAAGCATTGGCACAGGCTACCCGGGAAAGTGGTTGAATCATTGTCCCTGGAGGTGTTCAAGAAGAGTGGAGATGCCACACAGAGGAGCATGAGTTAGTGGGCATGGTGGGGTGGGTCAACAGATAGACTAGGTGATCTTGGTGGTCTTTTCCAATCTCAGTGATTCTATGATCCTTTTCTACTCACAAAGCCTGCAATTTACAATTCTGTGAATTCCAAGTAGCTGGAACTGTTTAGGAGTGACTTAATGTTTGCTTCAGTGTTACTTATTTTTCCCATCACTGCATTCCTTCACTGCTGGCTGCAGTAAGAGGGAAGTGAGCTAGGAGACTGCTTGCCTGTGATCTCACTGTAGAGCATGATTGGACAGAACAGGTCCAAGTGCTGCTGGAGTTATTCCCTCTCTCTGGCGTTATGCTGAGCACATCTCAGGGCTCCCAGAAATGCAACTGCAGCAGGGAGATGATCAGCCTTGTCTAAATGTATATATAATTTTTCATGGGGTGAGAGACACCTGTGTGCAATGGTGGGTTTTTACCTGTATTGCCTTAATAGGAACTAAAAGATGTTGTGAGCCTCTCTGTGTTGCTGTCATGGGAAGAACTCTAACAATCATGCCAAACTCTGCATTAACTGTGTCCACTTCAGTGGATTCAAAAAGCTCAGTCAGGCTCCTGGCTATGACTAAATCATCTAATTATAGCCTCCCCATGCTGAGCTTTTTGCATTCATTCCTGATCCATCTTTGCATTGATTTTTAGAACTGTGTTCTTTAGCACTCCGTGGTCTCAGTTTTCACATCCTTCTCTTCTCCTGTGCTCTTCACTTCTCTGTACTTGCTGCATGTTTACTACTCATCTTTGTATTTTCCTTAAGCCACGCTTTTGATTGCATTTCTCTGCCTGGGTTACTCTTTGTGTTCTCTGCAACCCTTTGACTTTTGTGCAAGTTCATACAAAATGGATGTGCCCTTCTGGTTACGTCACGTGTGATGTCAAAAACCTCAGTGGGATTAAGTTTTAGACTGCCTTGAGGAGCTTCCAATTGCAAATGTCAGAGAAGGAAATCGGAAGTATTATGTCTTTGCCATATTACTGTGAAAGCCTGAGAACCCTTGGAGTACACAGAGCAGTGATACCATTCTCCAGACAGCCCAAATATAGATCAAAATAGACTCACAGAAATAACTTATAAATGCTGGGGTGTATTTCAGAGACAGCCTCATCTAAGTCTGAGCTGGAACTTGAAACTGGTTGGATTTAATGGTCAGCAGTCACGCAGTTTAATGGTGAGATTTGTGACACCGGATGTTCCTTTAAAAGTCTCAATTTCTGGAGAAAGGATAAATCTGTAAAGCTCTTATTTTTATTTTCCAGGATTCATCTCTGAAGTATAAATCTGAAGAATCTGAAGAACTCCCAACACAGTATTAAAATTCTTTAATTCTATGACATAATTTTTGCTTTTTTTTTTTTTAATCTTAAGTCTTCATTGTGTGAATTTCCCCATATCCATTTTGCATAGCCTTAGCTCAGCTCCAAGGACAGATTAGCTCTCTTTACAAAGTGTTCCCAAAAAGTATGACTGAGATTCCTTCTTAATACTCTTCTCAACTCAGCTTATGTATAATCCTTTTCAAAGTGTAAAATGCCAAAGGATGTTTATATGCTGGAGCTTATATGACAGTATATTGTTGTTCCTTCACACTTCACTGAACAGTCTACGAATACTAATCTATAAAACACTCACTTCTCTTGTATGCACTTTAAAACTTTGTGCTGTTTGTGGCATTATCTGTTCTTTTTTAGATATATAAAAGACACTTTAGTGTAGAGAACAGACTTTAACGATTTCACATTTGTTTTTCTGCAGTACTTGCGGGCCTTTGCTGAAGCAACAGGAAAACGATGCTGGAACTTGTAGAATAGGTATATCCTACCTGCAGGGAGCTTTAAGTGGAGGTGGGGGCTTCCCCAGGGAAGAAAGGGCACTGACAGCAGAAGATGGTGGCTATATTTTTTCTCCAAGATCACATGTGTAGGAATGGATAGAACTTGCAGTTGAATCAACTTCTCGCAAATTTCAAAGGCTTAACTTCCACTATGCATTAAGCAGTCTTCTTTCAAGTCTTTATAAATATCAGCACGCTCTGAAAGCAAATCTTTTTCCCTTACTAACCCGAATGGAAGCTGTAAGTACAGTGCTGTAAGGTTTGTCTTGTTTTTTAGGGAGAGTGGGGACTTCTGCAAGTGGAGCTCTGTGTAGGAATTAAATGGAAAATTGAAAGCAGGAGACTTTCCCTGGCTAGCTCTTGTCGAAGACAAAACGTACCCTACAGTGCAAATAGATTCTCTGTCTGCTTTGCTAGTCCAGCTGTGGACTAGGTGTCACTGAGGGTGTTACTCCTCAGGAAGCGTAGTGGGATAATATCTTTCATATCCTTGTGTGCTTCAGGACAGAACTGAGCTAAAACAGCCTGGGGTGGAGCTCCCATGATAAGTGTGTAATAAAAAGTGTTTGTTGTGCAAGGAAGAGAATGTGTAGGCTGGAATAGATATATGCACACACAAATATACCTATATATAGGTACACATTTCCTTTATTTTCCTGAAGAATTTGGCTTGAAAGGCAAGACAAAAGAACAGATTTTTCACCTCTTGCATGCAGTGGCCGTAAGGCTTTGCCATGTGTCTCTTGCCTATCTCTGATTTTGGAAAGCGCTGCACATCCTCATACAACTGCAAATACTCCAGGGATGCCTGCATGTCTCACTTCAGAGACTACTGATAGGCTATAATGTCACAAGAACCCATCAAATATGCAACCTAAAGTCTATAATTGGATTTATGACATCTTGGTTATGAAGATATAAAAGCCACTGAATGAAGCAGTCAGAGCAGTAAACTTCAACTCCTAATTGGTACAAGAAGTAAAAGCCACCAGAGGGATGTAAAGCAAGGGGAGCAGACACTGAGAGACCAAGGAGCAGAGTGGGGTCACTACAATACGAGAACAATTTGGAAAGGAAGTCTGCTCTGAAAAGATGGTTTCTCCCTAGGGGAACCATTTCTTTTAGCCATCCATGCAACGGATATCTGCTCAAAACTGCATGCCCTGCTGCAACAGAGGAGTGTGCTGACTACACGCTGAAACTTTGGGGCCTCTCTGCTGCATCAGAGCTTGAAGACTCATCGGTCTGAAGTTTACCTTTTAACTACACTTCAGCTATCAGCTTCCATGCTGATCTCTGTTGGCCACGCAGTGAGAAGGTTTAGCAAGTGAAGCATGCAGTCATATATGTACCTCTCAGAAATGGAGGAGCTGGGTTCTCCAAAGTGGTGTTGGCCCTGAGGAGCAAACCAACCACTTCTTTCTCTGAGGCACTGCTGTATGGCCCAACACCTGGGAAATATTTATCTAAAGGCTTTTAAAGTACGTTACAAAAATGCCTTCAGCAACCTGTTGGGATGGTTTAACCCTTAAGGGGAAAAAAAAAGCACAAACCATGCAATTTGGTGAGATGAAGTGTGCACGATCAGAGCTAGGCAGATTTTCTTACTCAGGGGTTTTTTATAGTTTGTTTCGTTGATTCTTTGCTTTCTCTTTTCCCTACTTTGCAAACAGATTATCACAAAAGTTTTGGTTGCAAGGACAGAGAAAGCAACACTCACCCTAATGGGCTGAATGGAGGGGGGGGAATAGAGCCTGCAGAGTGTTGGACTCAATGATCCTTATGGGGGTCTTTTCCAAAAAGGAAAAGGATCTAGGATCTGGTCATGATTCATGGTGTGGACTTACTTATTGTTTTATTATTTTTTTTTTTTTACTTAAACATCCATTTTTATCAGCCAAGTGGGGGAGGTTGTGCAGCCCTCATTTCTGCCAAAAAGCCCCGAACTCCAGCACACCTGGAAGAAGAGGAATTATATCAATTATACTGAGACCTCAATCCCGAGGCTTATGAGTAAATAAACATCTTTCCATCGCAGCGCAACCAAACCTTCGATTTCACCGGAGAACCGAACCCAACCCCGGGCGGACGGTTTGACGGTTTTTAACGCGATTTCCCACGCTGGAGGAAGGGGATTAAAAAAGCGGCGGAGAAGTGAAAGCACTGGGGCGGGGGAGAGCCGTGTGAGGCCGGGCTGCGGGACAGCGCGTCCCGGGGAGCGGGAACCGAACCGAACCGAACCGTGAGGGGCCGTTCCCTCCCGCCCCGGAGCGCGGGGGGCGGGCAGAGCGGGCTCGCCTCGCCTCTGCTTTGGAGGGCGGGGGAGGAAGCGGAGCCGGCGGCCGCGGGTTGTTTTAGGGTTCGCTTTGGAGCGGGGAAGCCGGGAGCACAGCCACCGCTCGCAGCCCCGAGCCCGGGGGTGAAGTTCAGCCGCGGGGGCAACCCGCTTTTCTCCGGCCCCCTCCGCGGTCCAACTTTCCTGGCCGGCCCCAGCATGAATCAGACGGCCGGCGTGTCCAACAACGTGCGCTGCTCCAGCGGCAAGGGGCCCAAGGTAAGCGGGGCCGCCCTGCTCCCCTTTCCCCTGTCTCTAAACCCGTAGCCGAGAGCGATTCCCCTAAAGCCGGGACGGCAGCCCCTTGCTATCCCTTCCTTCCCAGCACTTTGCCAACTTCAGCGTTCCTCCTCGGCTCCGTGGTTCACCCCTTCGGGGTCGTGGCTCTGGGAGGGGATGACGGGGTTTGTAGGGACTGAAGATGCTGCGGCCTCGCGGTCCCAAGCGCTGGAACGCTCCTGCTTCAAAGGGGTTAAAATGCTTTGAAGGTGTCGTGTGGGATCAGGTAGAGCTGCTGCGCTCACTCCTTGCCACAGTGTGTTTGCCTGGCCAGCAGCTGGAAAAAACAAATAGCTGGGAGAAAGCACCTGAGGGTGCACTCAGCTGAATGCGAACAAAATGTAATTGGGTCTTCACACCTGATTCCAGTCAAATTTGCACGTTTTTCTTTTATTTTCCTCCTCCTATTAACCAACAGAGCCCTGGGTGTTTGCCTTTATGGTAGCGTTACACTGTAGCACTGAGCTGGAGTTGTATGGGTTTGTGTCTTCTGGTTGGTGTTGCTGTTGATGCTTCTTCTTGCAACTCTTAAAAACGTGTTTCAGTGTTTGCGTTTTTGTTTCGGGGTATTACTTATTTATTTCTTTATTTTCTCCAAGGATCTTCAAAAAGGCATTTTGTCACGAGGTGCACTGCTGAGTTGGCTAATGGGATGCACCTCAAAGAAATGCAAAATTTATGGTTTGTTGGAAACGGTGCCGTGTTAGCTTCTTTTATCTCCTAACGCGGACTTTCTGTCCCACCTTCTAGGCTTGATGTCATGTTATTGTTTGAAATGCCAGTGCTGCTGCTCACCCGGTTGCCAACTTCATGCCTAGTCAGTGCGGACCCATTTCCTGCAAGTTTGCAGACTTAGCACACAGATTTACATCATGCCCCTCCTGTAGAATGAATTCAGTTATTGCTCCTTTTATCATCTGATCTTTCAAGGATTAAACCCATTAATCATGCATCTGCACGAGCATTAAAATGTGCTACGTGATGAGGGCTGTGGAAGTGCACAAACAGTTCAGATGGGTCTGCTGACTCTGTTTACTTAGCTCCATGACTAATCATATATTTCAACTTAAACCCATTCATGAGCACTTTGCTTAATCAGAGAGCCTGAAATTGAAATTAAACAACAAAACAAACAGAACTTCACTGACTTCCCTGGTCTCCTAATTTCTTAACTCATGGGCCAGTTTTATTCAGAATAAAAGTGTCACAAACGAAGACTTTCTACAAGTGTCATGGAAATCAATTGCTTAATGGTGAAGAATTACTACTTGATATCTGATCAGGAGAAGAAGCAGGGGGAAATCTGCCCTTATTTCTTTTGTTTGCACTTTCTCATCAATTCACTCTGCACTTGGATATAAATATGCTGTGGACTGTTTAAAGACTGGGAGAAAGGAATGAGGGTAGGGTAAACTTCCAGAAGACGTGGAAGTTGTTGGTAGGAGAGCAGCAGTGGCGTTAGAGAGCTGGGGTATTTGCAAGAGGGATTGGGTTGTGCCAATACTATGGTCTGGAAATCCATTGCAAGTCAAACGTTGCTATTTTCTCTGTTCATGACATAGGGTGGGTTTTTGTTTGTTTGTTTTTCCCTTCTCCCCTCAAAAATATATTGGTACCTTGTGTCATCTAAAGGGCTGCAATTGCCAAGTCACTGGGGCAAGGTCAGTCTTCCTGGCTTCACTGATTTTTGTCTCACTAGGCAATAAGCACTCAGACTCCAACTTCCCTCTGCAAGATTTACAGCTTTGCACAGATGCGGTGAGCAGTAGAGGCAACATGTGAGAAAGAGGGATACTATTGAAGTCCATAAGTAAATAGCTTGACTCTAATTCCAAATTGTAGTAATGCATGCCTACCAAAACATATATATTTTTTATGAGTATTTCCATATAATACGTTTAACTGTTTTTAGCAGTGATCTATCTCTAAGCCACTTGTGAATGCTTCTGAGAGATCAGTTTGTTGATTAGAACTATACTGAGAACTGGTTTGTGTACATAGAGCTTCCAGTGCCCTCTTTTCCTGCCTATGACTAATCCTATTGACTTTCCTAAGACAATTTGTGGGAGGAAGGCAAATGCGTTCACCCCAATGCTATAATGAAGACTTCACTGTGAGAACAATTCTGTCATGTTTGGGTACCTGGGGTAGCGAGCCTAGTGTTGCTGAGAATCTTCACAATCTGGACACTCCTCTTGTGTGAGCTAGGAGGAGGCTTCAACTATAAGGAAGAAGATGTTTTTGGATAAATGGTTCAGTTATTTAGATACAGGCAATAAGACTTTGGGGATCAGTTCCCCGTTGTCTCCTTTTGACAGGTTTCTTGAAGGAACTAATGAGGGCTAGCTCCATATGGGGACTCAGGCACTTCAACACTGCACAGTGCAGTTCCTGGCTCTTGGCTTTCATTCAGCAGTGCAGAGCCCCGAGCCAGCCAATATGAGGCACATAAGTTGTCTTACATTTCATTTCTTTTATTAGATTATTTACCAAACTAGATGCTGTGGGAAGAAACTTCGTCTCATATTGAGACTCCGAATTTCATCTATCTTGAAGGAAGAAAGTCTAAGGAAAACCTTGTGTGTCCTTTCTTTCTTTAGAAAGGAGTAATTTCTGGATTGGAGCCCATCTGTGTACAGTGAGCAAGGGGGTATTGCTGAGAGCAGTATTTGTGAGTTGGGTGTCGTTTTAAGTGTTGATGGGGATTCAGAGCCTCACAAGCTCCAGTCCTCTGGGAAATGGTGATAGGTAGCAGGAGGTTGGCTGCTCCACAGGAGGAATGCTCCTGTCCTCCCTCCTGGAGATGGGCCAGCACCTGCTCTTCAGAGAGGGAATGGAGATGGAAAGCCTCAGTGTCTCCTGAGGAGAGAAGGATGCACCATCTCGTTGCTTTGTACAAAAATGCATTTAGCCAATCTGCAGGGTAAGGTTTGACTCCTCCAGCTTCCTGCAGCAGCCTTACCTGTAGATTGTGCGTGCTGGTTGGCACTACGCTGCTGCTGGTGATTCCATCTCTTCTGACTTCTCCCTGACTATAACTGTGAATAAATATAGCTGTGGTAGCTGGTTTGTGTGGAGCTGTCTTGAACACAGTCAGTGTGCATCGTCAGTGTCAGATCTCCTGCTGCCCCATCAGATATGGATGTAACTTCTTTGGTGTATACCTATAAACAAGATACGGCCCCGGCGTCACATCGGCAGTCAGTACTGAAATAGCCTGTGTATGTGCTGAGAACAATGCTTTCATTTTGCTACCTAAATTGCAATGATGTTTTGATAGACATTTAAATCTTCTCATGGATCTAAGCTTTAACTTATTCCTGATTCAGATCCCAGTGGGTGGTAGGAAATGAGTGTTTTCTTCTCCCAACAGGAATGATAAGAATCACTCAGACTATATGGTAAAAAGAAATAACACTGAGTTAAAACTGAACAAATAGTGTGTGTTTCCATCGTGGCTTTCCTAGCTGTGTCTTAAAGGATACATTTTATGCTATAACAGATGCTAAGCAATTGCTTTTCCTCTCTTGGCTTAAAGAATTCCTGCACCTTAAGAAAAGCTCATTGAATCAAAGTATTGAGGTAGGGACATCTGCCTGAATAACAGTAACTTGATTTTTAATCAGCACTAATGAAAGCCTGAGGATAGCAGCAAATCACTTGGATAGAGGTTTTGTTTTGTTTTTAGTTTTGTGGGCTTTTTTTTTTTTTCTTTTAAAGGAGAGACGATTGTACTAATTATCAATATCAGTGTGCAAGAGAGTAGATAGGAAAACAAATCAATGAAGTAATTTAAATTTTTTCTCAAAGTGAAGCATGTCAAATTAAGCTGAACTGGGAGTACAGATTGGACCCCTGTTTGCTCTCCCATTATTTTGAAAAGAGAAGTATTAGCATATAAGAAAAAGAAACTGTAGGTTTGGGGTGTCCCTGCAAAATAGGGTATGTGCAAGGAGTTGCCCCAATCTAAAGAGAGAGTTAGTGCTCATACAGATGTGATCAAATGTCAGCAATGCCCTTTGAACACGATATGGAAGTGTTTGTTTGTTTACAGTAGCTTACACTTTAAACTGTTCTTTAATAAGTAATTATTTCATCTACACTTGATGAATCTAGTTCTTTTCTCTTTCATGTGAACAATTGCCTCTTCCTGGAGACAGCTGTCCTGTAAAGTTTTCATTAACCAAATATTTTGCCAGGGGTATGGTGAAAATTTCAGTTGCAGTCTCCAAGTGTACTTTTGGAGGATACGAAGGCAAAGGGTTATGACGAGGCTGACTTTATAAATTGACTACTGATCAAAAACCTACTGGTAGGAGTAATGTTTTCCCCAGCTGGAGAGAATGCAATGGTGAGATAGAACCTGTGGAAGAGTTCCTGCAGTGCTTATTGGTGGTACTACTTCTCTTGGGTATTTTTGGTGATGGGGAGTAAAAGGAGCAGAGTTGGTTGTAGTGTTGTGCAAGTGTGCACCAGCAAGAGTGTAATTAGCCTGGAACAGCTGTTGTTTTAAGGGTTTGGAGAGACCGTGAGAAAGGATCTGGAGAAGGACCATCCTCTCACCAACAAATGCTTGCCAGCAGCATTATGGCAGGGCTGTGCAGAGCCTGAAGGGTTTCCAGTAGAGTGGGGGGTTTTGTTCTCCATATCTCTGCAGTGCCCTCTGGCACAGGCAGCTTTAAGGTCTGAATCTGGACGAACACTGGAGATTCGTGACACCAGAGCCATCCAGCTCTGGGTTTATTTGTGGGTGCTGCTCTCTGCTGCTGTTTTTCATCTTTAATGAGAGCTGAACACGCCATAAAATTTTATTGGGTGTTTATGCTAACAAAATTAACTAACAGTTGGTGCTCTGAAAAAGCAGCCAGAGCTGTGAGTGCTATAACTGGAATCTGCAATGGCTTTTTAACTGTGGTAGGACAGGGCAGATGTGTAAGTGCCAATGTCACATAACTGTAAACCACTTTATATTAACTTTTTATTGACTAGAACTGATTACTTGAAATTTCAAGCAAAATCTTAGTGTGATGTATGCTAAAACAAAATCATGTTTTCAGGCGTTTAGATAGCCAGAAGCTGTGTCAAAATGGTGCTGTTAATTTATAGTACCAAGATCAATGGGTTGATCATCAAACTAAATTAGTGGATGAACTGGTTCAGTTACCAGCCAGCACTGAGAAAGAAACATGAATTTACCTAGGTACAAGAAGGTCTAATATGCATTTCATGGTACTGCTGGAAATAAAGTTTGGTGTAAAGGCTGATGTTAGTGCTCAAGGGAAATGTCTCTATTTGCAAATTAAGCCCTGAGTTCCACTGAGTTGTTGGCCAAATGGTTTTAGCTTTTTGCATTGCAACTTCATCATAGATTTCAGTTGATTTTTCAAGGCCAAACACTGCTGTTAGCAAGAAAACATGTGCCAGCCTGCTTTTAACATTCCTGTTAGGAATGATCTTGGATGTCTACAATGAAATCAAAGCAGTCAGTGCTAACTGCTCCATACCAAGACTGGAACAAATACTATGCCCGTGTTTTATGTTTTTGTTTTTAGGTGGGTTTTTTTGTTTTTTGTTTTTTTTGTCAAAAATCATAGAATGTTTTGGGTTGGAAGGGACCTTAAAGATCATCTACTTCCAACCCCTGCCATGAGCAGGGTTGCCAAAAATAGGAATGAACATTTCCATCATATGATCTGCCAGTTCTTTGGTGGAGGATAACAACTTTGTAACCCACTGAGCAGAATTCCCGTTCTTTCTGTTTGCCTTATGTCATAGTGTTTAAAATGTGATTATTTTTTTTTTTTGGTTAAAAAATGTTAAAAGTTGTGAAAATTATGAAGTGGTGGAGTATTGAGAAACAAAGCATATGGGATGCTTTCTAGGTGATATGCCTTCAAGTAGACACAACGAAATATGCTGCAGCAAAGTCAAGGCTCATCTTCAGTGGGAGTCCCAGGGGGATGTTTGGGGGCTAATGAACATGACAGGTGCTGATCTCCTCTCATCTCTGTCTGCAAGTTGAAAGGAAACAGAACATCAACGTTTTGAGGTCAGATTGCTTGTTTATTTGCAGATGGCATCTCAAATTGAAATTCTAGGAGGAGGTATAAATTACGGCGGACAGATGTGTGCAGACAGCTGCTAATTTACTGCTACTTGGGGCAGCAGATACACAATATGCTTCCTCATCTCCCTCTCACCCTCATGTATTATACTTCCAGCCTTTTGACTCTTCTTGGACTTCCTTTTAGTGTCCCAACATCCTTATACGTGCAGTTTTTTTCTGCATGTTTTTTGATTCAGGTAAGATTTTGGTGGATAATGACCTCACACAGAGCCTTTGCCACTGCTTTAACTCTTCTCCGAAGTTGAGTATCAGATAGTTTTCAATAGTAACACGTCCAGGAAAAGTACAACTGCAGGGAGTCACTTCAGTGTTCCTTCTATTGTGCACTCTGGGAGCACTAGATGCATATTGGGATTCTATTTTACTAGAGGCTCTGCAGCCAGAGAGCACAATGCTGTTTCCTACATCAAAGAACACCCATTTCAAAATTTGTTCACCAGTTTAGAGTTATCTCTCAAACTAAGGACTTTATTCCTGACATTTTTTCTTGTTCTTCTGCACTGATCTGTGTGTGTGATCCCACTGATTGTCGGGAGGCTTATACCATGGTTATATCTGAAGCTCAATGAAAGCACACGCTGTAACACATTTTGCTTGACATACCGTGTTGCCTGTCCTCTTGTCTGACCCCCTGTGGCACAATTAGTCTGCCAGCAGAGAGACTGCCAAGGTTTTTCAGTCACTTACTGGAAGTGTAAACAATTTTTATAGTTATGGATCTTCCACCGGCTCAGGACTGCCCTTGGACTTCCCAGGTTCTCCTGTTTGTGCTCTCTATCTCCATATTTTCTTATTTGTTCCCACCTTAATCACATGAGCTATCTTGGTACTTGTACAACTCCCAAAGGCAACGGTAACAGATATGTTACAGTACATAGCTGCCTCTCTCCCAAGTATTCCACTCCTTTATTTATGGTTTATTCTTGCTTCCTGTATCTCCTCTGTACCTACTAGTTTCATAGCAAAGAGGACACTGAATATTCCACTTTACAAGTAAATTAATTTAGCAGTAGTAATAACAGTTTGACGTTTTTCTTCACTGTTTTATGAATGTTGTGGATAAAGGACCTTTGCGTTGTTAGCAGACTCAAATACAGTTCTGATAAGATCTATCCAACTGTTGGATCCCGAAGGACTGACTCAGATTGAAACATAGATATTTATGTATTACATTGAAAAGGTAATGATGTTTTTTGATTACCACAGTGTGAGCTATTGGGAAGTTATTTTGAGCCATGGCTCAGAATTTGCACTTAAAATTCGGAGCCATGTGTGATCACTGTAGAGCATGTAAAGCTAGCTGTTAACCAAGAATTGAGAAAGGAAAGAAAATGGTTTTGGACCCTCAAATTCATGGCAGTGTTTCAACTATTAGGGCTCCTTCCCTCCCTTCCCCCTTCTCAAACCAATAGAAAACTTCAGTGCTTTTTTATTACTTTAATGGAAAGTAATCAATGCTGTGCGCCATCGCAGTGTGGTGGTCAAAATACCTCACATAAAATAATTTGCTGTCAAATATAGTTTTAAGTGACCTCCAATGGCCTTCCTCAGGTTCACTCTTTCTGTAGCTTCATTATTTTACGCAGCATACCTTTTGCTTCTGAAAAGTTCTGGTTTACAGCTGATGTAGGCTACCTGAAAGAGATGAAGTTTTGTTTGTTCATTTATTGTAACCACAGGAGGAAGATCTATGTATAAATATTAGTGATGTCAGAAGAAGAAACATCTAAATTTCTTATGCACTGATAGATGAGTTGCTCCTAAAGCATTTTCAGAGTGTGGAGTTGATTGTAAAACCCAGAAGGAAAAACTGTGTTTTCTGGTGCTTTAAATTTTAATGATTGCAGAAAAATGAGTCTTCTAGCCCTTTAAAATATAGTTTGTGGAGATAAAATCACAAATATCTTACTATTTCTTGAAAGCTCCTTTCTTCTCACATTCCTGTGAACTTCTATTAGATTTGATTTGATGTAGAGATAATCCAGAAGAAAAAGAAATCAGTATTTTAGTTAGAAGTTGACACTTTAATATACTCTCATGCTTTGGAAACAGAAATTGTGAAGAGTTAAGGGAAATCTAGCAGATTATTAAGGAGTCTTACCACCTTTGTTCACAATCTTAGCAAGATAACGAAGGCTGTAACACTGTTCATGTGAACGGTGACTGTATTCAGCTAAGAAACAGACATTCTTTGCAGAGGCTGAAGCAGTCAGATGCATCTGAACACTAAAATATGATGTTTGCGTGTAACTGTTGTCAAAGGAAGGACATAGATTTATCCTATATCATACAGAAGATATCTGCTGCCCCTTGAGGTACAGTCTGCATGTGCTTGTCAGTGGTTCCACAGCGTTCAAGTTACACTGTTTGCCAAAAAAGGGTTTGTTTGATGATTGGGAGGCTTTTGTTTCATCGCTGAAAAGACAGCTTTGTTCTGATGTATAATAGAAGGAATGCTCATTTTTTGTCTAGATGGTTAGCTGTGCTGTAACTGCTCTCCTAAGTATCACTGTAACAGCGTTGCCAAGCATGAAATTTCATGTATTTTCTAATTTTATTTACTAAAGAAATATAAAAATCAAATAATGCTCAAGTTTATAGCTACAGATGTGTTCCATTAAAGGATGGAAAAATACCATCACAACAATGCAGGGATGTTTACACGAGTCCTCATACTGCAGTGTTTCATTCTAACTGGGCAGTTAATGTAAGGTTATCTTTGAAGGATATAACTCTATTTATGGATTACAACACCAGTGTTTGTGCGTGTGATTTCAGTTAAGATGTAATCTAGAGACAGGATTTTGTTCTACTACTGCTACAGGAGATGTGCCAGGTATCCTTCCAGACGCTGTACCATGAGGGTATCCATTTCCATTAGGTCTTATTTTGTGTCTACCACCAGCAGCAATACATCTTGGAAGTCCTGGGGCATCCCATATGATTCTGGCTGTCTTCATTTAGCTGAATTAGGCTCATCCTACCTAAATTGTGATCATAGTCAGCAATGCACAGACAGTGTGAGGACGCTTGCTGTAAGCTCGCTGTGGGCCAGTTGCTCCTTCACTGTCTTCTTATATTCCCCTAACTCCTTTTTTTACTGGATCCTTGTTGACTACAACGGGCATTTAGATACCTGGTACTCATATTAGTACCTCCCATAAGTAACTTAGTTATCTTAGTCTCAAATTGCATCTCTCTTGTAGTCTCAGCCTTGTCCACTCTGTTATGAGTTGTCTGTATGGATAAGAAAAGATGAGAATAATTCCGGTATTAATTTCTTGCGTGCCATTTCCTAAGGCACAGGCCATTTCTTTGAGTCAGGACGAAGGGCTGAGTACTACAATGAAATCATCATACCTCACATCAATTTATCTATAATAAGATCTCATGTCAAAACGACTGGTTTATTCCCAAAGAATTTGGGTTTCGGAAAAGCTTGGGTTATTTGGATCAGAGTAATTGTGGCAGGGGACTTAGCCTGATGTTTACACTTCAATCGTGATGTTGCTGAGAGAGCCTGTTGGGAGCAAGAAAGGATGCTTACGTGAACTGGGAAATAGGATGGGAAGGGTTTTTATTTATCTTTGTTTTTCGACAGGTTGAACTAGCCAAGCCAATCCTTTTGAACCGAGGGAATAAGGGATGCAAAAAGGCTGATATCAGTGCATAGAAGATTTATTGAATCTCTATGTGGAAGGGAAGGCTGATAAAGCAGGCAAGGTTAAATCATGCTTTGCCTGGAATTCTGAGTGTGATATCAATGTTGGTCTCTTTGGATGTAAGGTCCTTTGGGAGCCTTGCACGCACATTAGCTGGTCAGCTGCGTGCCAGGCCATGGCTTATTTTGTAGATATTTTTCTAAATATATTTAATCAATAATGAGATCTTGTGCTAAAAAATACACTGCTTTCTGTTGATGCCTTTTTTTTCTTTCTCTTTTTCTCTTTTCATTTTTTTTTTCCTTTGCCTTTCTCACCCTCCCATTGGTCTAAAAACTAAAGATGAGGTATTTACCTGTGTGCTGAAAATTAGAGCCAAGGCTTTTAACATGGGTTTAATGCCAGCATAATGACATCTCTGCTTTAATCCTGTTGCCATAAACACACTGGACAATCCAGCATGCAGCTGATAATAAGGAAAAACCAGTCTGTCAGTGTTGCTAACAGCTCTTGTTGCAATGATATTAAAATTGTGTCCTAACCAGGTTTGTTCATATTCAGAAAATCAACTCCAAATTATTCTGACATTTCAGATAAGAAAATGTTTGGAATATTTTTTGGGGGGGGGAAAGATAGATGTTTTTAATCTCTTTCTCTGTCCAGTTGCTTTGGATTATTACAGTGCAGTTTTCTTCTGGAGTTGTGCTCTTAAAGAAAGAACATTTTTCTGCTTAGATATAACTGTAGTGAAGTGACAGTGTAATTTGTGAAAGTCAGTGGGGGAAAATATCCTTTCATGGCGGAAAGTGCAGACACATGGAAAGTTATTTTAAAAACAGTTTACTCCTAAATAGTGAACTGTGTTTTAGTGGCGTCATCCTCAGAATAGGAGACAAGGAGTGAAGAAGTGGTTATCAGCTAGGATACTTCTGAAGGCTTGATTGCTATAGTGCTTCATGTCCTCAAAATCTCTAATGATATTTTCTTGAGATCACTATTGATTGTTTTTAGATTGTACTGGTACATTCTATTAGTGTTAGTCCAGTTTTACAGACAGTGGAACTGAGGAAAAAATGTCGGTGGATTTTTGAAGATATTTAGTCACATGTGCAAAGACCACAAAATCTTATCTTTTCACAAGTGTTGGCCATTACATGGGAGATGGGATTACTTTGTGGGATGCTTGTCTCCTTCTTTCTTACAGTCCCCCTTTAGATATTGAAAGGCTGCTCTCAGGTCTCCCCAGAGCCTTCTCTTCTCCAGGCTGAACAGCTCCAGCTCTCTTAGCCTCTTCTCTTTCCAGTTTACAGAGAAGGATGTTATGGGGGACCCCATCAAAGGTCTTACTGAAGTCCAAATAGATGACATCAGTGGCTCTTCCCTTGTCTGCTGATGCAGTTGCACCATCACAGAAGGCCTCTATGTTGGTCAGGCAATCCTGAAACTTTTTGAATTTTGAAGCTCACATAATCCTTCCTGGATATCCTCCTCTGCAGTCTGTGGGAGAGCAGAAGAAATTATTCCAGGCCTCAGCATTTTATATTAATAAACCAGCTGCTCAGTTATTTTCCTTCTCTCTGACTGAAGGAAGGTGTTTGCATTCAGGTGGTTGAAAGGCCTTCCTTGAGACTTCCTTGGCCAGTGCTGCGTTTATCTTATGCGCAGGAATCTCTGGAAATGTAGGTATTAAATTATTTTGATTTCAGTAGCTAGGTGTCTGGATAATTCAAGAACTGTAACCCTTCAAAACTGTTCCTGAATGATTTTAACTTGGGAGTATCCACTGCCATCAGAAATAACAGATCTATGATTTGTTCCTTGCTTCTGTAGATCCATTTCTTTGGAAACAAAACACTTAGACCATGTGGTTTCAGGGACATGTTATCCTGATTAATTTTAGCCCTTGAATTATTTTTAAATTCACTCAGGTAAGTGAATGACACTTGTAACTGTTATTTTTGTGCACTCAGAATGAGGGGACATCCACAGAATGGGAAGATGCAGCGCCATAGTGCTGAGGTGAAATTTTGCACACAAAATCCTCAGCTTCACTGCCTCTAGAAATTAACAAGTTATATCACGAATGAGTTATATTAATTCAGCAGTACACAGGGATTTATAAGTACCAGATCTGGTAGGACTGAGTTACTCAAGGCCTTCTACGTGGCCAAGGACATTGGGGATTTAGGAAGAAAAATATTTCTAAGTGTCAACATAAATCACCAAGGTTGAACTGGAAAAGAGGTTAAGAACATGCCTAAAACACAGATGAGATTCAGTTTCTCTTGTTCTTTTTTGGAGACATGCTTTAAAATATAAGGCACCAGCTTTCTTGTTCTCTCTGGGGAAAAATAAAAACTGATATGTCAAGGGGAAGAGTATGCAGTGTGAATCCCAATTGGCTGGGACTTTCCTCTGAAGCCCTTAGGGAAGGAAAGGTTCAGAATTCAGAATGTCTCATTTCTAAGCCTTTCATATGGACTGACGCTGACCAATTGCAGGGGGTTTGGGGCTGGTTTTCAGCAAGTTCCTAAATAAATGACAGAATCTTACTTTGAGGTACTTGATTATCTGAAAGGTACATGTAATCTATCATTCTGGATATTACCAATGAATACAGAATATTACTGATTGGTTGTCATTCTCAACTTATCAGTTCTGCAGAAGAGACTTTGTGGGATCTTCTGCTTCCTCTGATCAGGTTTGATGACTTTCTGCATGCCATGACCACAGTATAAGAAAAATCCCAGTTCTGTCAGTTGGCTTCTGCTGAGCAAAACACCTCCATTATGTATAGTTACCTCGTGTTTCCAAGGCCCTGAACAAATGTAGTGAAGAATCTCTCTCCTTTGCTCTTTCCCTGTGCTTGCTGGAGTAGAGGATTAGAGGACTGTGTAGTCACCCACAAGTTTTAAGTTTGTTATGTTGTTCACCTTTTCACAGATGAGCTCGCCTCAGTGGCCCTGTTTACTGGTGGTGTAGCAGAGATGCCTGTCTTGAGTGAAGCTTTGAAGTCTTCTCATTCAAGCATATCTTTTTCCTTACTTGGGCTCACACATGCAGTAATAATCATCAGGGTGCTCTGCCACTCCTTAAAATATTTTGATCTTGAGATTTTGACATTTTTTTCCTCTTTGGAGCTTCCTTTTTTACCATTTCCTTCATTACTTGAAGGAAAAAAGGGCACTTCAGGATTTCAGAATACATGCATGCGTAATTTTCTGTAAGCTGACATGTATCTTCCTGCTTTCTTGTGCCTTGAAATGTATTTTAGATTTTTAGAACGGTGATATAAGCCATTAAACAGTCCTGCTGTCTAGCTAGTCACAGTGCTTCTGTAAATCCTCCTCTTTCTTCAGATAAAAATCAGAAAGATAGCAGAGTGAGAAAACCACACTGTTAAGGAATTAATAACACATTTTATTGAGCCAGAACAAGTGGGTTACATTGATGTTCCATTGGTATGCATCATCTTAAGCAATAGCTGCACTGGCCAACAATAGTTTGCTGCTAGCTTACAGGTTGCTCAGAGAGGTGGAGGATGATTTTGTGTTCTATCTCAACTCCTGCCATTCCCAGTAAAAATCAATCCTTCTCCTCCCCTCTGGGGTGACCAGAGGGTTTGGGAAGACTGAAGACCAAAGTTGCAGTCTGTATTTTTGCAGCCAACATGGATTTTTTTTGGTGGAACCATTGTATTCCTTGGAGGGCTGCCAAGCTTTTTATTTTTTTTTGTCTTGAGCTTCTTTTAAGGCTCCATCCCTCCATCTGCTCTGGGCCAAAAGTCTCAAGCCTGGCTAAGAATCAAGACTGTTCTGTCACATTTTGTTTTCATATTTTCAGTGGCAGTAAATTGGCTATTTGCTAATAAAATCTAGATACAATCAAAAGCTGCATTCAGAATTAATTCCACCAAATTGTAATTTATTTTTTTGGTGTGTTGTGGAGAAGCTACATCACTTATTTATATTTTCCCCTGAGGAAAACAAGCATGATCAGTTCTGGCTATCTCAGAGCTATTCCTGTTTTGCCTGTCCATTGATTGTTGTATTACTATTATTATTATTATTTTAAGAACATTCAGTGGTTTCAGTTCAGTTAGTACTGATATGCTTAGCCTTCTTTTGTGGGAGCATTGGTTATTTTCAAGATGAGAATCCATGTCTATCTATCCATATAATTACTCAGTTCATCTTTTCAAATTGGATCTTTGCCGATCGTTAGTAGTTGCACATTGACTGGACGTATGGTCAGTAGGTATTATTTGATCAATATTGCACTCATTGACTGCAGTCTTGGCATCAGAGGGGTTTCCAACCTGAGATTTCCACTGTGAGAGACCTGTTTTCAGAAAGACTATAGCCTCTCACAGGAGAAGAATGAGGTCATTTATTCTGAGAAATTTGGTAGCTGTGTATCACTTTTGAAAAATTCAGGTGAAGTGTGTGTATGTGTTTATATGCATATATATAAAGGACTTTCTTTCTGGAATTTGTTTATTTAATGTCTTAAAAATTTCCCCTTCATAAGAGAAAAGCGTTTACCGTGTCTGATTTCGTCCTGCCTCTCTCCATTTGAAAAGGCTCAAATCATGACCTATTTGGTTATCGCTTGCTTCTGTAATTCTATTTCAAGGTTCCTTTCATGGTGTACTGTGGAAGGGAGAAAGACATGGAGAGATTTTATATGCTAAGGAGGCTACTTCAGACAGAGTCAGTTAACTGGCATGGTACAGCTTGTACAAGAAAATCAGGAGATGTGATGGTTGGTCTTGGAAAACGTAGGTAACAGACAGACTGCTGCAGAAGTCTGCTTGATTTGACAGTGGATCTTGAGCAGTTTCCTTACTGCAGTCTGAAATGAAGACCTTGCTTCTCTCTGTGCTCAGATTCACATGGGTAGGGCACTTTTGCTGTATCATTTTTTGTTTGCCTATGAGTTAATCGTGGCCGTGGTTTGCTTGTGTCGATGCTTGTGGGGTTGGTGGAAATGTGCTTGTGCACACCAGCAGAAATGTTGGAACTGCTTCATTGTAAACAGATGAAAACTCCCAAATGGAGCTAGATCCCAGTGTCAAAGTCATTGATAAAGATATTGAAGATCACTGGTCCCACTGCTGGCCTCTGAGGGACATTACTCATCACTTGACTGTTGACCGGTCCTCAGTCTTACTTTATTCAAAGCTCACAGATATGGATGAAAGGAACCTATTCCCTGCCATGCACATATATCTAACAGAGTAACACGGATTTTTCCTACCTTATAATATTTTTGGAGACCCACTTCAAGTCTCATGTAAGCAGACTGCAGGAGTCATTAAAGGTGTAGTTGGATGAGACCTTTTCTTCCTGCTCGTTCAAACTTTTTTTTTTTAATACAAGGAAGCAGAATACATAAAGATCTATCAAGGATGAGACTTCAATTCTGCATTTTATATTTTTGGTGTGCATAAGTCAGCTGCTGGGGCAGAAGCTGATTAAAACTCAGAATTTCTTTCCTCCAAAATTTTGTCAAAGTCGGGATCATTTTGTAATCAAAGCTGGCTTCCACAATCTGGCTTTTCCTGATGGAAATCTGTTCCAGTGGAAGTCTTTCCACCAGACCTTGCTGAAGAACATATGGATCCCAAAACTGCTGAGGCTGAGGAATGAAGCTGTTGTCTGTTGGTGCACTTAGAATAAATAAATAAATAAATAAGTCCTCTCACAGCAAGAACTGCTGCTTTGGGACTTCATGGCTCTTCATCCCTCTCCTGTTTTGATTTTCAGTCTGGGCTGAATTCCTTTGCGCTGAACTTCACTTCTGAGAAAACATTTTTAATATCTATGTAGCTGCACACTTCCCTCTTCAGGAAGGAAGAAAAAAACATAAAAGGAAAACCAGATGCAAGAAACATAAAAATAATAGTAATAATTTTTTATTGCTAGTGATGGAAAGTGTATTTGAACTGAGGATGCAAAGCCTATTACAACCAGCAAGCTGAATGCTCCATCAGATAAAAAACACTGTACAAGACAATGTATTTATAGCAATATTTGGAGAGAGAACATATTCCAGGTACAAGACAGGCTTCTAAATACGTATCACTCAATTGCATGTGCTGAATTAAATAATGGAAATGTGTTTTCTGACAGCAAATCTTTCAATAGCATGCTCAATTTTACTCATTGTGTCAACTCTGCTCTCTTAATCATTTGTATCAACAATAGGTCTGATATTCAATGGTTAATAAAGCAGGTTACCATTCCTGGAGTTTGACAGTATCTCTCAGCATCAGTGGTCAGCAGCAAAAGTGCAGCTGGCAGGGAGAAAACAACCATTCCTATAGGGTCTTGGCAGGGTTAAAGTTAGTATGGAAGTGTCACTGCAACAGTAGGAAAGCAAAGATGCTCTTTTCCAACCCTGGCGTTCCATATGTGGTTTTCACAATATAGAATTCATGGTATTTTAGGTATTTATAGCACTGTGCTCATTAATTCAAACAAAAATAGAGTCCCAAATAGTAAGCAAATGATTTCAGCTTTCATGGACTCTGTTACATCAGTCTATTCTTAGCCTTTTTATTGTTGCTTTTGATCAAACTGGATTAAGATGTCACTATGTAGGAATGCACAAGTTTGATGCAATGCCTTGAAAGGTAGGAGGAGAGTTAACTGATTTCCACAGCTATCAAAGTATTTGCTTGTAATTAGAAATCAGAAGCATGAAAAGCATTTGTTACAGCAGAGATATCTTTAAATAAGGAAAGTATATTTCTCAAAGCTCACCTTACAGCCTTTGTGATTAAGGCAGAAATACAGACTTGGAAATGAACCAGAGGAAAAGGTGGCATTGGAGACAAAAGGGAAAATATCTTTCGAGAAGATGTCTGACACAGACTTGCTTTGCTTTGCAGTGAGGTTTTCATTGGAGGTGTGCACTAGATGATGTTTATACTGGTCTGAGAGATCCCCCAGAATGAACTACAAATAATGTCCGAAGTGTGGAATCAGACAGTCAAAGTGCTTTGCTTGCTTTCTTGAAGGGCCAGTGGAGGAAAGGGGAGGAAGGCTTCTAGATCCCCAGTTTTGAGGATATACTACTGGCTGTTTTTGGTAGCTGCTGTCTGGATAAGGGCAGTAGGGGCCCCACTTGGCTTTCCTGGAGGTATTTTGATCCTAAAAGCCATTCCTGGTGGATTACAGAGATGACCTGCATGCCAGTAGGCTACTGGGCTCAGAAATAACCTAAGATGTAGCTTGGAAGAATCAAGCTGTTCTGCAGGTTTGTGTATGCTTTGTACCCCAGTGCAGAAGCAGAAAACAGCTTGTTAGGAGAGATCTTACATGGCTGACTGCTAGAAGATTTGCGTGTCCCTGTTGTTCACCATCTCCAGCTGAACACCCAGTGTGGGGAAAATATCCACCTTGTGGCACAAAACAGATTTCAGCTGATCTCTGGAGAAACATGGATGCTTGTCTGATTCTCTGTGCACATGAGAGCTTTCCTTTGGATCTGTGGTGTGCTGGGCAAGACAGTGGCTGTCACCTTAAACGTTCTCTGATCTTCTCTGGACCAAGTCCTTTAGTTTTTTTTGCCAACAGAAGCAGGAACTGAATTATCTGACATGGCCTGAAACCTGTATGCTAGGTAGCTGACTAGAAGCCCTTTGCCACTGCAGTAGGGTTTGTTTCTTGCACTATTGTACTCCTCTTGTCAGAGCACCTTTCATATTACTACTTGACAATCTGCCACAATAGCATTTGGATTGAGTGTTAATGGGATTGAGTTAATAGTTCTTGGTATTCCCAAGCAGAGAGGTGCAAGGAATGATGTGCTTGTGGAAACACAGTGTGCCCTTCTCTACCACTGCTTTCCTATGTAGTCTCTTCTGTAATGCCTGGTCCTTCTGGAGAGACAGCAGAGTTAGGGTACACGATGTCCCTGTGCCTAACAGCCTGCACAATTCTCTTCCTGTAGATTAATAAGCTGCCTCGACTCCAGTAGATCAAATGTGCCTCGGACAGTTCTCAGATGCTGAAACCATCTGGCATAAATTGCTTGCCTCTGTGTTGCTAACCTCTTGGAAACCCCCCAGAAGCATGTGAATTGCTTTTTGCCAAGGGATCAGCACCTGTGTTAATTCCCAGTCTGCAACCAGGAGCTGATTAGGAGTGCTAGCTGGCAGAGGCCTGTGATGGTTAACAATTTAATGCTATAAGGCTCTCAGCACTGTACCTGAGAATGGTCCTTGACACTGGTTAGCTTTTTAGCACTTGGACACATGGACCTTTCCTCTTTTTTTTTTTTTTTCCTTCAGGATACAAGTCTTACTGTCAAGCTCAGTGCTCCTGGGTTTGTAAGGGGTAGGGATATGCCAGTATCTGTGATGCCTTAATGAAAAGAACAATGCTTTCTTAAAAGCATGTACAGATTTTGGATTTTTCTACACTGCTCCGAACTAGGACTAAAATCCAGAAGAAAAACTCTCTTGAGGTCTTTTGCCTGCCCTTACAAATCAATAAGTATTTTTTAGTGTTTCCAGAGTACTTAAGATCCTTTCAAAGGATTGAAAATGAGTACTGGACATCCCAAAGGAACCTTGTTTGGTATTCAGTATCTTTTCAAGGTTATCATTCTGTTGCTTAGATATTGGAAGCATTTGGGCAGAGCTTCTTCCTTAAAGACCCGTGAATAAACCCGTGATAGATCATGTGTCAAAATGCGATTTAAAAATAAAAAGTTGCATAATAAAAAACAGTATCATTCCATAACTCTTAGTGCCATTAAGCCAGTCAGCATGGGAAGCAGAAGTCACCCAGGAAAGAAAAAGCATGATAATTTTTTAGAAGAACATAGGCTGCTAAATTACTTTGTGGCTTCCAACCATCTGGGGAGAAAAACAAAGCATGCTCATTCCTGCTTGAACTGATGAATTGAAACTGCAGAAGATACTGGGTTTTGTGTTGCTGATCTGCATGTAAATTCACATCCCATAGGTGATGCATTCTGTGTTGACTGAGCATAGTTAGTACACCATACGCGTTAAGAACTTGTCTTCTCTGTTACTGTCTGAGTGATTTCATCCTTGTGGAAATGGTTGCTCAAAGATATGTACAGATAGCAAAATCTCTCTTATGGTTTTCTGGGGAAAATGAGATGTTAGGTGGCCACAATGCATGTGTGAGCATGAGCTTGCCTCTCCCATTTCTCCCCAGGAGTTTTTTGAATTCAGATGGCAAATGTCAACCAGATCCGATGAAAGGCTCAACAAGCTTCATGAAAATTAGTGACTTGGTTATAGAGAAACTATTCTTGTACCCCTATGATACAAATGCTGCAGAATAGTTTTGCTCACTGTTCATAGTACACTGGAGATACTGTTTGAAAAAAGTTTAAAAGGAATACTCTACCCAAGGGGAAAGCATCATTTGGAGATTATACCTCATCAAAGAGCAAAAGATTTAACTGTGAGCCATGGAAAAACAGAGTTCAGGAATGCTGTTGCACAGGGAACTGATTTTTTTTCCTCCATTTTTCCATCTCTCTGCTCTTTCGATCAGAAAAATATGTTATTTTCGGTGTTATTTTAAGGGCTCTGGTCCACAAAGAGAACACAGCATCCTGTTCAGGACTTCTGGAAAGCAGTCTGATAATTAAATAAGTAGCAAATAAACTGCCATCTAGAACCTACTACCTTTCTGAGGCAAAAATATGATGGTGAAAGCATCAGATCTTCATATCTTCCCTTGAATTTTCGGACATTCTTGCTGTAAGAAGTGGTTGGCCCCTTTCCAGGTGAGGAGCAGATGTTGATGTGAGTGAAGATTGGCTGAGCCACAGTGGAGTTGTGGACCTTTTGTAACACATCCTATGAAGGGTGCCCTGAGAGCCAGCAGATAGAAGGGAATTCTGTAGTTTTTAGCAGGTCTCGTTCCATTTTGATGTGAGCAGGTTATTTTTAATTGGTGTTGAGTTGCTATCTGATGCATGAAAAGTTATCTGCAAGTGTTTGTCCCAAGTCTGGCCTAGACAGTGCCAGTGTTTGTTTTGGCCATAGAGCTTCTGGTACTGAAAAAGTTTGTAGAATCTTGTATATTAGGAAACTAGTCCTGTGATGTTGCTGCACTTTTTATTTCTCTTACAATAACGAAAAAAGGGATTTAATAAAGAGCTGTTCTTCTCTTGTGTTACTTGCGTTTTAGGGTTGTATTGCTGTGGTTCATCACTAACTGGATGTTAACAAATGAGGCTGGAGGATCAACAGCCAGGTGACTGACAGGGAGCAGGGCCTGAATTACAAACCAAAGTCTTTGGAGTAACATCAAGTGCAGAGAGAAAGGAAGCTTATAAGAGCTAATCACTCAGGGGAGGCTGACTACACAGCACTGATGATGGGAGGAGGACAGCTAGAGCGTTGACTGGGACACAGCTCACGTGTGCTGTTAAATGAAAGTTTACCATGGCAGATAGGCTGTGATTTGACCTCAAGAGGAAGGACTATACATGAACTTATTGAGTTCATTAAATTTCATTGAGAAACTGTTTCTGGCCATAGGCAGAGGTAGCTCAGCCATGACTCTTAACAGCATCTTGAGTCAAGAGTTGACAGTGAGGTGGGATGACTCTGAACCAAATTCGTTATCTTTTTCTACATGTTGGAAAGGTAAGAGCTTTGTCCAGCTGTCTTTGTAGGAGCTAGTATTTTTCTTTGTAATGGCCTTTGCATCCCACATTCCTGAAGCTCATAAGCATGTATTTGAGTGCAAGGGAGATGGAATGTGCCTGTTAGTTATATGTCAAAGAGAAGCAATGTTTTATTTAAATCATTCCATTGTTATATAATACTTTCATCTTCATGATACTCCTGGAGGGCAAGGAGGTCCTCCTAACCCCCTTCTGCAATTGGTAATGGTAGCAGGAAGATGTTCTTTGTTCAAGGCATTTCAGAAGACATCTACTGGAAAGGAGATTGGACTGAGGCTGTAGGTTTATGGCCAAATCTGCGTAAGACCACATTTCACTTGGAATGTTTACTAGCTCCTGAATTGGGTTACTGTCAACCAGGATGGATTCAGAATTTTGATACAGCTTCTACGCTAACCTTGGAGAGGTGATGGATAAAATACAAGGATGTTTAGAAGATGTTTGTGTAGTTCATTGATATTCAAGATGTGAAAATTTAATAAATAACCAAACTTTCAGGCTGACTAACCTCAGGAGGATTTTTTGATGAATGGTACCCAACTTTCAGACTCGTATCTGTCAGCTGTTGTATTTTGTTATTTGAGTTTCTCATCCAAAATCTTTTGTAGTTCATAATTTAAATTTTGCAGTTTTTATATTCACTTTGTTTTCCTCTGCATTTCATTCTTTGAAAAAGCATGGGAGCTTTCCTCGATATGATAACCAAGGCTAGATATATTATACCCAGAGAGGTCTTATCAGTTTCTTACAGTGCATAGCAATTATAGTAGCGCTTTTGATTTATGTTATATTCCCTTAGCAACCACACATTCTGTTTGCCACTTTCATTTCAGCTGCATATTGGACTAACAGATTTAGGGATTTTTTTTCTCACAGTAAAAATCCTTAATCTCTCAAACAGTTCCAAATCATTTTCCTGGTCACTGTGCTAAAGCTTCTCATTTTCTATCGTGGTTTTTCTTTTATTATAAATATATGTGTGTATATATATATATATTTTTTTTCCAATATCTGTTAATTTCTTTGTTGTTTTTTTTTTTTTACATAAGATTTAAGCTTAACCACTTTATTTATTATCTGGCTGTATGTTTTTTAGATCTGGGAGTTTGATTACACCATGTTTCACTCCCAGCTGGTATTTGCAAGCTTACTGCCCTTATTCAAGACCTTTGTGCGAGTTGAATACTGGCACTTGAAAGTTGCCTGGGAAGCATCTACAGTGCTTCCACTTTTTGTTCTGTTGTTGAATGTTTGCTGTGAGTGCCTTGAAGGGAAAATAGCATTTTCCTCCTTTTGCTATCCACTGGGAAGAGAAGAACCACTCAGAAGGGGACATTTCTGTTGGGAGGGTGTTAATTTATTATGGTGTTCTAAATTTGTGTAAACAAACTCTGATTTGAGAGCAGTCAGCTTTTATAGTGGCAGAACCATCTGTAGGGGACCAATTCTATTTTAATTTCATTATTTCTGTTTCTATTTGTAGTACACAGCTATCATTCACATCCCAGACCTCTGTGTCATTAAAAAATAAAAATTAAAAATAAATTCACACACCAGGCTCCTCACTATATCACTGTGTCAGGTCAGACTTGGTATAGCGAAGCACTCATCACATGTCATACCGAGAAAATTTGGCCTTTGGTGACAACAGTCTGAGCCTGGCTTAAGCTCAGCTCACTTTGACTCAAAAGGACCTACTTTTGCATGTCTACCTCTGTCTCTTCTGCATCGTATGGCACTATTGTCAGATCCTCCACATGGGCCTGTGCTTGCTTTGGCACACGTTTGTTCCATAGTGCAAAGACAGGTGGGGCAGGTCAGAGGGATGCCTGCTGCCTGGAACTGATCTGGGAGCACTTTTCTCACACAAATTATTCCAGAGGCATTTATCCCTGTCCTGATCTTTCCATGCTGTTAATATGTGTAGGCACAAAGTCTAAGGCTCCATTCTGACAAACATTTTGGAAGGCACTGGCTCTGCATTAGGAGAGTGATGTGAGCAAATATTGTCGTGTTAAGATAAACCTGAGCTTCGTCTTTCTGTCACCTGTAATAATCTAATTACATGTCATGGATGTACTGGACCAGGAACTCTTTTGTGTGTTTGTATTGATCATGAACCTGGGCCCAGCTCCTCCTCACTCACATTTAATTCAATGGGAGCCAAACTCTTCAACATCAGAGCAGATGGTAGCCTTGGTTCAGGTGCAGATTCAAGCATCAGCGGTGCTGAGCAAAGGTATGCGTGTATGGATCTTTTTAGAAAGTGGAAACAAGAAATCAATCTTTTTTTTCACATTCTATTAAAAACTGTGGTGATTGCTTGTAACTTTCCCAAGTTCATACAAATATGATATCAGCTCCTTTGCAAATGCATATTTTGCATAAAAAGCTACAGAGCATTAAACAGGACACATTTTAACACATTTCCCAGTTCAGGAATCTACCTCTCTCATGTTAAATGCTTTGGATAGTTGCCTTGCTTCTGGGGGGTCTCCATGGAATGGGACTTGTCACTTTACAATCTGGTTTATTGGATATCCCCCTGCCCAGATTTTTTTCAGTGGTAACACCTAATAGCTTTAGCACAGAATTTAGGCCAGCATTGTTCTAATCAGTGTGTTTCCAATGGTCACAATGTTACCTTTCACAAATTCTTTGGATTGATTCAAATGTGTGGTGCGAAAAAGCACAGTGAAATCTGCAGGTAAAACTTAATGTTAAAGCTATACTAAGAACACACTGAAATACACCTATGCTTTGCAAGGAAGCTAAGTTTCTAAACTGTACCACCACATGGGTGTGTGACATGATGGTAGTTTGCCATAGCTGGAAGAGTCTGCAATTTTGGCTCTTCCATTGTAAATGTTTCTCCAGCTATCTGCAGTGCTTAACAATCTCTCAGACTTTCACATTTAGAAAAAAAAAAAAGACATATTCCCATCTCTGGGAGCTGTGTGCCATCATTGCCAGAAACAATGAAGGCTTGATGGCTTGATAATACACTAGATGCCTTTGTTGTTCCCAGTTATAGTATTGCAGCATATTTTATCTGACCTTGAAAAGAATTATGCTTTTATATCCAGAAATAAAACAACCAAAAATCCAACACAAAACAAATATACTTCAGATTGTAACTTAAGCCTCCTCACCAACATGGATTACTGAAATCACATCACCACTGTGCTCTGATCACTCCACTGACTGCCTATATAGAGCAGCAAAAGGATTATGCAACTCTCTAAGAGATTGGCTGTCATAACAAGACCCCAAATCAGGTGAGAGTTTGATCTAAATTTGGGTTGCTGTGAATGCTTTTCAAATAGCTCTCTGTACACAACTCCAGGTGTCTCACTCTGAGAAAGAAGCAGACTCATTAAAACTCAGCATCAAGCTCTCTCATCTTCTTTCTTAATAGTTATGGTACACATAGAATCATAGAATCATATCATAGAATGGCCTGGGTTGAAAAGGGGCCTTAAAGGTCATCCAGTTTCAACCCCCCTGCCGTGAGCAGGGTCACCAACCACTAGACCAGGATGCCCAGAGCCACATCCAGCCTTGCCTTGAATAAATACATTTAGAATTGAAATCCCTGGCAGCATATCTTTTATAATTTATCATAATCAGCATTGGTCTGAATATGCAAAAGTTAAAATTTCAGTTTTGCCTTGTTCCATTCTTCTTTTTACTGGAGTTGTTTAAAGGATCAACTTGTCAGGAAGAATAAAAGACTCCCTTGTGTTGAGAGTTCTCATAAATGTCCTTGAGAGCTTCGATAGAGCCATTACTGTCTATTGTGTGCCACCAGTCTTTAACATACAGACATGGGGCTGTAGTCAATTCACTGAACTCTGTTAACATGATAGGGAATCAGCGTGTTTTCCTGCCGAGTTGGGCACTTCTAGCACCTAATGAAGGCTACAAGGAGGCCCCACTACTTTGTATTTTCTATCTCTTAATTTACGCCTTTGAAACAGTGCGCTTCATGGAGGAGCAAAAAAGTGTAAAAACACAGACTAAGACAGGAGACACTGACGTTACAAGTACAAGTATACTTTGTGCTGTGACAGTCTGTGTATTCAAAAGAGAGCTTAAGGAAAATTCATTTCTATTAATAGCGGAAGAATGGATGTAAAATGACTTGGATGGGATGCATGGCATTTCAAGAGATGGAGGAAATAGTGGGTGTCAAAAAACTGAATCAGGCTGCAAAACAACACACAGAAAGGGATAGTGAAACTCTGAAGAAAGATTGGTGAAATGACAGCTGCAGTTAAGTAGTGCTGGGGAGGAAAGCCTTTTCTACGCAAACTACAGCAACGCTTGACTTTAAATCAATTTAAAATTGCAGTGAGAGTCAAGATGCGTAAAGAAAAAAAAAGAACTCAGTATTTAAGTAAAAGTAATTAAGAGAATCAGTCTTTTTTTTGGCAGTTTTGATTACTTAAAATACTGGTAGAGGAGAAAATTATCCATTTGAAATTATTTTTGAAATTTTGTACATTCTTTCCATGAAACTCAGACTTCCAGAGGTAAGACATAACCAGGCAAATTATATACTGTGTTATCTTGGCAGTCATGTCAAAGAGCTCCCTCAGCAACCTGCCCCTCTAGCTATTAAAACAGGAAAAAAAAAAAAAAAAAAAAAAAAAAAAAAAGATGCAATTTAAAACAAGATAAAATCTTGTATCTAGAAGACATCTTGTCAGCAAAGAGAGTCAATTAAACATTTTGCTATTCATGCCATTTTATTTTTTTTTAAGTCATGCTCCAATGCTGTGGAACAAAGGACTGTTGAAATAGTGAAATGGACACATAGTTGAGCTTTAAGCAAAGATTAATTTATTGTGTTATTAACAAAACATCCAATGTGAACACGCTGTGCACTAGAAGCATCTTGTTTTTTGGGTGCAGTTGCAACTGAGGTCCAAATCATTTCTCCTAACAGGAGAAACTCTTTGACAAGAGTTATTTTTTGTGGATGGACTGTTAACCAAAGGAGATGGATTCAGGATGAGGGAGAACTTTCCAGGGCTGCTCGTCATCAGCTCAGACAGAACTGAGGGAAATGATCGTTTCTTTCCACTGTCAATATCTGACGTTGATGCCTGAGTTTAGGGTGTTGTAGGAAGTGAGATATATGCCAACATCAGCTCTCATAACTGATCTTAGGCATCTTGGTATGAATTTCAAGCTGCAGCTTGTGATCCTTTCTGTGGACTTAATCCAAGCCAGATTCATTTTTACAGGGGTGCTAGCTAGGTTTGAGTAACTTAAACATTGCTGTTCATCCCTACAGCTTTTTTTGTAGTTTTCTGCTTCCTTTTCATGTGCTTTGGATGCTGCAGTACTACTGTGCTGGTGGAGCATCTCCTGCAAAAGGTGCGTTTGATATTACATGTTGCAAGATTGATGTACAAGCCAAAAAGGGATCCTGATTTGGAAAGTGCAAACAGCCAGGCAAATAGACTAAATGCAATCACAGGAATCTAGGAATATGCTGGCTAGTGTGTCTCTAGTGTCTGTGCAGTAGCACTCATAGAGAAAGAGGAGAGATTATAGTGTAACCCTAATGAAAACATAAGTCAGATTATTTCATAGGTTTTTGTTTTTGCCAAAAGGTAGACTCAGTATTGTGAGCAGGAAAATCAATGTTTGGATTGTATTCCGAGACATAACCTTCCAACTGTGTTCCAGGAAAGAAAGATTTTTCTGAATGAGGAGAATTGCATCAAAGAAATTTTGGTCTGATGCCCACCAAAGCAAAACATCAAAGACTGTTCAAACACTTCCCTCAAAAAGAAATTCTAATTTCTTTGGTTTTCACTTCCGAATTTCTTCAATTAGCTTCTGATGTTTTTGTCAGTTCTTACTGGAATTTCGGTCTTGAGTATTACTGTCTTTTGTCTCCTGGCACTGTTGAACTTGTAAATCAGGTGACAGCTCCTAGCGTAGCAACTGTACTTCATT
This sequence comes from Callipepla californica brunnescens, assembly GCA_023055505.1. Classification (NCBI taxonomy): domain Eukaryota; kingdom Metazoa; phylum Chordata; class Aves; order Galliformes; family Odontophoridae; genus Callipepla; species Callipepla californica. Next base: position 5,798,546 of record JALIRH010000006.1, read on the forward strand.
TATTTCATTCACTGTGTTACTTGAAAATAGGTGCAAGAACAACTTACTCTTTTATTGCATTATCTGAATGTAGCTGTTTCAAGGTGAATGACCTAAAGCATTGAAAATTTATTCCTTATGCCTTTCGTGCTATTTGATCTATTACTGTGTGCATATTGGAAGCAGTTGGAGCTCAGTTCTGGAAACTTTGTCCCTTTAGTAACTTTGTTAGGAATCTTGAACAAGTCCCAGGCTGCATCAAAAGCAATGTGTTGATGTTGTGGTTTACTCCAGCTGGTAGCTAAGCACCACACCATTAATTGCTCATCCCTCTGTCCCTCCCAGTGCGGTGGGGGAGAGATTAAAAACAACAAAGTAGAACTCATGGGTTCAAACTATTTGCTAAGCAAGAAAAGGAAGAGGAAAAACAATGAAGACATATATATATATATATATACACATATATATATATATAAAAGAAGCACAAGCAACTGCTCACCACCTACTGACCAGTGTGCAGCCTGTTTCCAAGTAGAAGCCAAGGAACTCAAATGTCCTTGGCTCTCTACAGCACTGCTCAGCAACAACTAAAACATCACTGCGTTATCAACATCATTTCTCTCCCAAAGCTAGTCCATATCATCATATCACATGCTATGAAGGAAAATGCAGCTCTGTTCCAGTTGAAACCAAGTCAGGCCAGAATGTCAGGGAGGTAACTGCCCCCTCTGCTCTGCCCTCATGGGGCACCACCTTCATCGCTGTGGTCAGCTGTGAGGCCCCCTGCATGAGAAGAACATGCAACTGTTTGAGTGGGTCCAGATGAGACCACAGAGATACTCAGAGGGTTGGAGCACCTCTTCAATGGAGGTAGTTGAGAGGATGTTTAGTCTGGAGAGGAAGTGTGGTGACAGGACTTTACAAGGGTAATGGCTTTGGTCTAAAAGAGGTTAGAGTTAGATTAGACCTTAGGAAGAAATTATTTGCTGAGGCAAAAACTTCCTGTCTTCACCATGTTACAATGTGCCATGTATTCTTAGTGTTTCATTTTTAACCAGCTTCTGACCCATGGCATTTCTTTCTCTGCTTGTGAGCCTATAGAGTTTAATACAAGTCCATTGATAGTGATATGAGTCTCTTTAGAAGGCTTTGGATTAAAGCCATTTCCCCTATAGTGTCTTCTGAGGGATTTTCCATTAAAATAGAGTTGCTGTAATATCACCTTCAATCTTACCCATTCTGTTACCAAGGCTCTATATGACTAGAGATGTCACTTCATCTCTACAAAACACCAGATGTATCAAGGGTGTCTATGCTCCTGAACTGAACAGGGCCGGGCCAGGGCCTGATAGTTGCATGTGGTTGTCCATGCGGTTGGGTTGTTAACACAGCTGTTGGTACAATTTTTGTCTGTCAGTATTCCCAGAAGTGTTTGGGCACAGCTCCAGCTATAGCAGAAGCTAAAGGCCTTCACAGTGGTTTGTCAGCATATTCTCTATGTTTCTGAGGAGCAAATGACTTATGTACGGATACAATCATGCTAGTTGGGCTCAGGACAGGAGATCATCCCATGGGTTATTTTATCTGCTTGCATAGACATGACCATGCAAACTGGTAATGAACCAAGCATTCCTGAGTCGCATATTTTGCATAACTTTGTGTACCACCGTGGTTTGATTCTTAAGACAGTGTTGCATTTGGTGAGTAAACTGGATGTCAGGGCATTGTGTTCCCAAAAGGAGGTTGACAGGACTGGGACTGACTGACTACTGGACTCTGAGAGGCATAGAAGGAAACAGGAATGAGTTTTGATGTCCTGTTCATCAGTATTTTTCTCCAGATCACTTCCTAGCGAGATCTTAATAGGTATAGAACATCCCTTTCTGAGATCATGATGGAGTTGTTCTCCAAAGGATCCATACAAGATGTTCAAAGGTGTTTTTTATAACTGGTGATTGTCTTTTTCATTACTTGTAGGCAGTTGGTTGAGAGAAAGGTTATATCCTTCACATGTATATTTTAAAGGAAGGACCTTCCCTGAGGAAAAGACTACGCCGCGTATTTCAGAACTATTGAAAGAGCAGAGTCCTTCTTTCCAAGATATATCAATAGACTTACCTAACACTGAAAATGCTTTAGGTTGGAGAGGAGACTGAGAAATTAGACGTTTCAATTCATTGGGCTTACGTTTTTTGAAGTAGTAGATGAAGTTACCGTAGTGCATTTTATTCTTTAAATTTGAGAAGATACAAGCACCTGTTAGTAAGTTGGATGAGATGTTAATGGAATAGGTCTATTTGTGTCTTTCTGCATACATTTACAAAGACATCACTGCTTTTTGAGGCAGAGGCCTGTGAAGCCAGGGATGTGACTAGGGACCTAAAGGAGATGTCACCAAAGTGAGAAGCAGGAGGAGAGCTGTCTCCTGAACTAGCTGGAAGTGATGAACAGCCAAGAATGAGTAATCAAGAACAGCTCCTGTTCTCCGAAGCACCACTTATCTCCATCTCTCTCACTCAGAAATTTATGAACCACCTTACTTCACATGTATCCATCAATTTTATCTGCTCATAGCTTGGTGTATAAAAAAATGAAGCAAAAAGGAAATGTTAAGATTACAAGTTGACAGAAAAGCCTTGGTTCATAGGAACATAGGTCTATACAGGACATTTGTGGTTGAGGCCAGCCCCTTCCATGGCCAGCCTCTGTCAGACAAGCTCACAGACTAATTAACTGATCTATCTTTGAACAAATTAGGTCATTTGCTACTATTACTTCCTCTGGGACATTGTTCAAGAGCTTCAGTTCTCTCTTGCTTTGAAACATTCTTGTAATTTTCATCCTCAGTTTATTAAGGACAGTTTATATCCATTTGTTCTTGTGCCAATGTTGTCCTTCAGCTTAAATAACTATTTCTTCTCTTGTTTTATTCCTTGTTGTATTTATAGGCTGCAGTCATCTGTGCTTTTGTTTTACTAGTCTGAACAAGCCAAGCTTGTCTCTTCCCATAACACAGACTCTGTTGGTGTGATTGTCTTCATGGTTCTTCAGGTCTGTTCTGAATTTATTTCACCTGTACATAGAATCATAGAAACACCAAAGCTGGAAAAGACCTACAAGCTCATTCAGTCCAATTGTCCACTTATCACCAATTGTTCTCACTAAACCATGTTCCTCAACACAATGTCTAAATGTTCCTTGAATACCTCCAGGGTTGATTAGTTGAAGCTAGTTAAGAAGTCATATACAACATTTCACAAAAATTCTTGACATCATCTGTTATTCCTTTCTCTTGTAATGTTCCTGATACACTATCATCAAATGGCTACTTTACATATTTAGCATTTATTCACATCTCTGTTTCTCATCTAAAACACTTCTCTATTCTGTTACAAGCAGTTTCTAGGCTTTAGGAAGTCTCTTCATTAGAGATGATCAAAAACATTTTAAATTTAACAACTATAGGAAATTCATCTTAATCAAAGTAGACAGATTTGGAAGGGAGAAATTGGTTTCAGCTTTGATACCTTTTTAAGTGGAGAAAAAATGTAAATGAATCATGTCAGCTGTTTCATTTAAATGTATGAAATATTTCATTTTTACGGTTTTGATTTGGTTTGTTTTACCTGCCATTCTGTCAGTCAAAACACTCTTCATATTGCCATTCACTGTGTTATATTTGTATTTAGTACTTAATTAAAATGCTTTGGTGTGATTAGAACTTTTATGTAATGAGACAGGCTTTTTTTTTTTTTTTCTTCAGAGTTTGGTGTTAATGAGAAATTTAGTTTGACAGTTTTTCAAAGTATCCTAATTCTGGAAATAGACTCACAGTGAGCCTCGCTCCATATTTGCATAGAATCCTTAAGGTTGGAAAAGACTTCCGAGATCATCTAGTCCAACTGTACACCCACCACCAATGTTGTCCACGGACCACATCCCTCAGTGCCACATCTCCATGGTTCTGGAACACCTCCAGGGGTGGTGACTCTACCACCTCCCTGAGCAGCCTGTGTTAGTACCCAACCAATCTTTTGGAGAAGAATGGGGACCACTGCTTCCCCACACTTTCATTTTATTTCAGAATGGTTCAGATTTGTCCTTCTCAGGCAGGCTTTGGCACCAGGGGGTTCATCCAGATGTCACCAAGTATTAAATCTTGCTTGTCAATTGCTGCTCCACATTTCTCCAGGAGATGCAGATGGTAGAGGAGGGTTTTGGGAAAGGTGGCTTGAAGTTTTTCAAGGCAAGGGTCCAAAGACATGGGGACTGTGTGCCAAAAGGGTTTAGACTCCCAGCAACTTTAACAGAGAACTGAATGATTGTGACATGCACATTTTGTAGCTGAAGCCATGCCATGGAAGGTTGGAGCAACACTACCCAGCTCTGGGTATAGATAATGTGGATTTAGCTTACTTTGTCACCTGGTGCTCTGTGAGCAATTTATTATCTGGAAAGTTTGAGAGCCCTGTATTTCATTGAGGCTGTGCACTGAGTGTTTCCCTGAGCTGTGCTCAGATATCATTCAAAATTATGGTAAATATTGATTTAGTGCCCTGCTTAAACATGCAGCTCTGGCACAGAATCTTCAGTGAGTGTGACTGTGTCAAACAAGAATTAAATTCACAGCCAGAGTTCACTGTAATCGCTGTCTTATTCATCTCGTGCTTGCCTTCTTGCAAAGTATTGTGCTGTCAAGTGTCGCTCTGAAGTACATAAATGAAATAAATGTATTAAAATGTTGAGATCCTTGACAGTGAAATGTATCCAGACCTGTAATGCTGGAAAAGTCGTCTTAGAAAAGTGACTGTAAAAACAGTGTGGTAGGGCTGTGTCTTCAGCTCCCATCAACCCTTCCTCTGTTCTCAGACTGTGCCTGCTGTTGTGATGACCATTTCCATATCCATATCCATAAGATGGATATTCCTAGGGGAAACAGTGTTCTTGGCTTTGCCAATGAAATCTTGGTGGCTAGAGGGGATATGGTGGAGCAGTTCTTTGGTGTGTGGTGCCTGATGAGGAGTCCTCTTCCCTAGTGATGGACAGATGTGAAGTCTGTGGGAAGGCTGGCTTTGCTGCTGATTGCCAGAAAAGGCTGCATTGCTTTATGGAGTTGGCGGTCTTCATGGAGAATTTTCACATTAGAAGTTCTCTGATGTTACTATGCTGAGGTCCTTTCTAACTGGAGCTATTTTTAAATAAGTACTTATCTCCAATATTTTTTTTTTACAAAAAATATGGACTACATATGTGTAAAACATTTGAGATGCTTGTCTTGCACATTTTGAGAGATGGGAAAGATTAAGCAGACTCAAACAAACAAGAAGTAGCAGAAGCAGCAGTTCACTTCTTCTTCATCAGAAAGTTTGTTGAATTGTGCAGGCTTCCTCCACGATTTTTTGTTGTGCATATATGAAACAAAAAATATTCTTGTTGATGTTGCACAGAAGCTAGCAACTAGCACTGTTTAATGGCTACCATCCCTAGGAATTCACATTACTAAGGGAATTCAATTTGCTTCATAAGAAACACAGCACTGGCTGTACTGGGTGTTGGCCCAACTTTTGTCTCTAAGGTTCTGACCAGTGTTGCCTCTGCTCTTAAGTGGAAAATTTCAATCACGTCCTTCAGATTGACCCAATTCTCAGTAGGTCTGAGAGGACTTTTGACAGTGTCTGCTGCTTGTACAGGGCCTTTTTTGGTTCTTTGATTTTCTGATGCTATCCAAGTCCTACACTCATCACTGGTGTAGTACCGTATGCTGCATCTCTCTTAGCACTGCATCTTTTATGATCTGCCTATATGATGTGAAACATGGGTGAAGTGTGTCTGTTTTGTCCGAGACATGAGGCAAGGCACCATGTGCAGGTACTGCTGATGGCTCTGGGGAAAGAAGAAGACACTGGTCTTAATGGTGCCAATTTAAGGTGCTGATGGATTGGGTGGTGGATTCAGAGACAGACTGGCATCCCTGATAACAACAGCGATGTGAGAGGTTAATTAATGGTGCATGGCTTGTTTAGAGCTAGAAGGAGAACCAGCTGGGCCGATCATGAGATGGATTTGCTGAGAAGGAATTACAGCTGAAACGATGTTTTGTTTTTTTCTTGCTGCAATAGGTTTGTCAGGTGTACTTTCTTACATGATCCTGATTAAATGTACTCTAGGGGAATTTGTCTGAATGTAAATAGTGTGTACACTTATACATGCGTATCCCATTGTTGGTTCCCTAAAGGTCTTGGAGAAGCTAAGGATCTCCTGAGAGAGGATGGCATTGATGTTTCCTCAAGAATCAATACAAAACTGGCTCCTACTGAGCACACTAAATACTGGACCGGGCAGATATTTAATAATGTGCTGAACTTTTAGTATGGGATATAGTCCCAGTAGGTCAAAGCATGCACATAAACACTTTGCTGGTCTATAATATTGCTCAGCTTTCTGAAAGATGGAGGCTGTAATGACCGAAACTGCTCACAGTTAGTATCAATATTTTACAGTATTCAGACAGGATGATGCTTTTCATCTAAGCACTTTACAGAGATCGTGGTTTTGCCTCATTTTAGCAATGGTAAAGGTCTTTTGCTCAAGGTTACCCACCAGGCCAATGGCAGATTTACAAGTAGAGTTCAAGTCTCTTGAGCCATGAGCCTAATTCTGGAGTAAAGTCAGCTGGAAGAGTTGTTTGAGCTGCTTTCAAACCTTTTTCACCTCTGTCAGCTGGTTGGGAGCCTTCGGTTCTGTGAGAAGAGCAGCCCATGAAGCATTCTTTTTAAAAAATGAATTGGCCTACTGAATTCATCTCAACAGGACCACATAAGACATTACTGGAAAAGTTGTGTTTGGTGTGCGTGGCCCTTAATAGTCATTCTAGAGGCAAGAGATTGTTCCAGAAAACATAAAAAAATAATAATAATAATTAAAAAAAAAAAAAACTAAACCAAACCAAACCCTTTATTTCCTTAATATATAGCAGAACCTAAAGTTTCAAGAGGATATTTCTTTTCTACAGCCAAAATAAAACAGCACTCCTTGAATCAGGTGTGCTGATACATTTTTAATAGGAGTAGGGAGGATGTTCTTCATTTCTTTGTTACAGAAGTGAGCAATCTCCAGAATATACTTTGGTAGTTACTCATTAATCATGTATTGGAATTAATGGCATAAAGCAATACAGTAATGGAAAATATTCAAAACGTGTATTGTTCCTCATTGGTTTGTTGATTTCACAAATAAATACAATTTTGGCTGGAGAACCACTGAATGATAGGTACGACTGATGCCATTTCATCTTATAAGTTCTGGTGCTGTAGGTAGTTACATATTTTTATAGTTTACCAAATAAAAGATGAACAAATCTGAACACCTGCCGCTGGCAGTTTTAGGAGCATTTCAAGAAAATACAGACTAAGTTTGCCCTCTACTGGATTGCAAAATTACATCACTGACTTTATGACTAGCTAGAGTTGTTAAGTGCTTGTTGTTCCCAAGTAAGTTTTCCATTACGTGATATAACATATACACATTTCTGCCTCAAGAGTGTATGACATCTTTCACCAGTCACCTTTGTGTAAGCTGTTTTTTGTTAAGATTTCTTTTAAAAATGTCTACACACAGTGCTGCCTTTGAATACTCTTTTTATACTTTCTTATCATTAAAACTTTCTGCAGTGGGAATAATTCTCAACATCGGGACTAAACTAACAACTGATTGACAGGAGCCATCTGCATGAACAGATCCTCTCTTTTCCCACTGGCAGCTTGTTTCCAGCAAGGGTTGGGGTCTCCAGCAAGCTGTAGTCACAGCCAGGGAATGGAACCCAAGGGGCTGCAGCTCCTGCTCTTTATCTGCCAGTCCTGCTTCCAGTCCCATATTTACTCAACGCTTCAGTGTGGATGGAGCCACTCGCAGCCAAGGCATGAAACTGTGCTGCATCCTATTTCAAATTTTATAGTGAGATTTGGGGTCTCGTTTGTCATTTAGCTTTTAAAAGTAGTAGCAAATACTTTTCTGTAGTGGACTGTATTTTGACAACAGTGCTGATATCCCAGAGTTACAATGTCATACCCAAGAAAGCTAATTCTGCAGCAAATCACAAGGTGTGTGAGGCCAGATGCTCATCTAATATAAGTCACCATAATTCTCTGACCTGAAGAGAGTTGTGCTCACTCATTCTGGCTGAGGATTTCTAATTTTAATGTCATTTCTCATTTGTTGTTTTATTCTTTTGGATGGGCTTGTAATGAAAGCTTGTTGGCCTCATCATGCCACTTCAAATTTCTGACCTTGTTCATCATTTTTTGGTCTTCTGGGTTCTGTTTTACTACCTTAAATGTTATGTCAAATGTAAATTAATTATAAAAAGAAAATCAATGGTTGACTGGACAGTGCTCAGTAGCTCTTTGTTCTGACCCTGTGCCCAGATTTCTTCAGTATTGGAGAAACACCATTCAGCACAGTAGGGCGCTATTGTCACTATCTGTGGCAATGCCGATGTGTTACAAGCAGCTGACAATGTATAGGCTCTTTTTGCAGCTCTCCTCTGGTCCTTGGAGCACTCAGCAGGTGTCTGAACCAGAAAGCTGTGCTGAGAGCTGCTGGAAAAGCTCTGATTTTTTTTTGCTGTGAAGTTGTGTCCACATCCTTATGGAATGTTATGGTTAAAAGTCATGAAATCAAAATGAGGCCAGAGAACCCAGTGGTTTCCTTGATTTCCCCACAGTTCACAGAGAAATATGTTCTGTATTTTCTGTGAGGTATGAAACCCTCAACTTGGAAAGATGATGAGGTGTAGAGCTTACTTCTCTGAGATCTCTTCTCCATACGTATTGGTGAGTCTCAGGCTCCTATACTCCCAAGTGTAGCTGTGTAAATTTCAGGGGAACCATACAAATCCACTACAGATAACCCCATAGCATGTTCTGGTTCCTCTTCATCAGTATGTGCCACACTATAGGCAGTGTATCTCAGATTCCCAGTGAGTAGGGAAATGTACCTTTTTCAGATGGATAAAGCTCTTTTCAATAGCATTATAATTTTCCAGAGCCAGTGGGTTGCTTATTTGTCATCATAGTTTTATATATGGCTACCCTGAAAGAGGCATGGAGATTGAATATTATCTGTGCTGCCCACCAGTCAAGCCTAAATTTGGAGGGCAGGAGGAAACTGACATATCTTAGAGCATCAGGTAATAGAAGTGGAGATATTCCTGGCAACCTGATTTATTTGTCCATTTATTTCACCATCAATTTTGGACCTAAAGTCCCTAGGAAAATGGGGTAAGCAACAAATGATCAGTGGTGAAAGGCACATGATAAATTAATGTGCCCATGGCCCTATAGCTCATCTCAGAGACAAGCATGTCCATGGCAGGCAAAAGAGAATGCAGCTACTTATGTTTGGGAAGAAATCTTAACATTTGGATGCCAGGTAGGTGGGAAAAGAGGATCTCTGATCCAGTTGAGAACCCGCTGATTGCTCTGACCAGCAAAGGCAGACAACCTCATCAGCCTTTAATTTCTGAATCTCCTTAGGAGAAGTCAACAGTTGGTATTTGCCTCAGTAATTCACATAAAACTGTTAGATCCCATGCTAAATGTCCTGAATCCCACATTTCCTGAAATTTCATATTTTGAGACTCTTTGGGTCACATTCTTTCCTCTTTCTTAATAAACATGCAAGAATAGAGTATGCTTGTAAGAGCTGAACAGTTGCGTTATTGTGGGGGAAATTCCTTTCTTGACAATAAAGTAAAATTATTACTTTTGGCGTATAATCAATATTGTTGGGATAAATCCTGAACACTACCATGTTTGACTGTACATGGCCTGAAAGGCAATGGCAGCAATCTGGCTTTCTTGCTGTGACAGGGAAAGCAGTCCTCTGAACATTCAGTGTAGCTGCTGCAAGGGTTTCTGCCCTCAGGCTTGCGCGGTGTGGACTACAAATTGTGTTGATGCTGTGTAGCAGGGCAGAGAGCAGATCACAGGGGGAGCTTTCTAGCTTTTATGTCAGTGCCTCTTACATCTTTCCACCTGTATGTCCAAGCTGTTCTAACACCATCAAACCAGTTGCCTTTCTAAGGCAGTCAGAAGTCCCCTCTAATCGTGGTCTGATTAATTTTTATAACGTTTTTCTAAGAATAATCATGGGATAGAGCTAACAGAGTCCAATTGTTTTCCATGAACTGACTGACATGCAGAGAAGCTGAGATCAGGGTCCCAAAAAGGCCTTAATATCAGTGCTGTCAGTAAACTAATTAGCCTTAATTGCCCTGAACAACCTCATTTTCAACCTCTGCCCATGGCCCAAGAGCTCCATTGAAGTTTGTCTGTGCTATGTTGTATGTGTCTCCAAACCCAGCCCTGTCACCCCCATCCCCCTAGATGCACCTCTGGATCTCCAGTGTTAGTAGAATGTCTCCAGACCAGGCTTCTACTGGAGCTCTCAGAATGGATCAGGACCTGACACACCACTTGTGGTTTTGTCACCATTTGTGAATGGCGGCAGTCAGCTGTCACCACCCTGGCACCGCTCAGGTGCTGTAGGACAGTGCCCTATCTCTCTTAGCTGCTGGCTTATTCTGCCTCGTGAAGCAGCCCTGCTTCAACTGCTCCCTGGCACTCAGCCTTGTTGAAGTCATTTATCCATTTACAGACATTTCAAGAACTAGCCTGTGTCTTGCCTGAGGCCATGGAAAGATATTAGGAGGCATGAGACATGTTCATTAAACCATCTTTTTTATGCAGCATCCAACCTCAGTAATTAATAAGATTTACAAAGTTTCATAGATTACTTAATTGCTTCTCTATTCATAAAGATGTCACAGGATTTTAGTTACTTTCAATTTAGAATCTAGAAGTATCCAATCTGTGGGGCGATATGCAGATGTTGTCTTTGTTATAATGTCCCTTTGTCGTAATATTTCTTTAGTAGATAGACATGAGGGTCATTGTTGTTAGCTCAAGCCTGGCAACTGCCGACTAAACATACTTTTGATGAACAAAACTGAAAAGTGATGGGAAAAAGATTGAGAAAATAAAAGTAAATATAAAAGATATAATGATAGTTTTCAAATATAAGTCATTTAAAATATCTTGGGAGTAGGTAGGCAGGTACTGAAGTGAAGGGGACCTGGCTCATGAGCACATTGCATAGAAAAGGTCAGGGGGTTGTGTAGTGCATCTCATATATGATATAGAACCACTCCTGTTTTGTAGTGCACATGAAAGGAGAAGAAATGCCTACGTTCATTTTACTTGCATGAGAGCCTGGCTCTGAATTCAGTTCTCTAGGTATTACAGAGCTATTGCATTAACTCACTGAGTAGTCTTCCATTTTTATTTTCAGAAACAATAGCCATGGCATTAGAATGCAGCTGTGGGAGTTATAAAGAAAGGGAAATAATTTTTCTTGCATTCCATCGTATCAGCTCACATCTAATTTATACATTTCGTAGACGCGTAAATCCACACGGAAGTCAGATTCATCTTGAGCTGAGTATTTATTATACAGGCAAGAGCAGACCAAGGTATGCCAGGATAAAAATAATAGAGAATCACTGAAATACATACTCTGATCCCAAATTTAAAAGAACTCTTGTCTCAAAAGCAACTCTGATTTCATGTTATTCTACAGAGAGGGAAGTAGTATCAGAATGATGGCATAAATAGGCTTGATATTACAGCTGATTAGGGAATAGTTCCATCTCTTGTACCAAAAGTACTCTTTTTTTTTTTTTTTTCCTAATTAGAGAAAATGGCAGTGGTTTTGAGAGAGATAACCACTGTAATTGCAAATTTCATCCAGCGTTTGGATTTAAATCAATTTTTCCACTATGACTTTGGCCCAGATTCTTAGGACCTGTTGTCATTTCAGAACTTGTTTTCTCTACATTCTGGGAAAACAGTGAGTGCTTGAATTTTGAAGAGGCAGCAAGCATTTCTGTGGAAGTGAATAGAAGACAGAAGAGGAAAAGAGTGGCTGCCTAAGGTTAGGATTTCAAACCACTTCTAACTGCAGCAGCAGTTGTAGGAAGATATCTTTTACGACTCAGTAAAATGATGAGAAAATAGGGTCATTTTCTCCATATAAGCTTCGAAGTTCTCTCTCTTCTTGGCTTTTCAGGGTATCAGCACGTGTCTGACCTAGAAGATGTGTGTAAAGAAGGTGTGTGGACGTAAAAGACTTTGGGACCTTGGTTTTCTGAGTTGAAAGGGCTGGGGAGAGGACACTTAGCCCAAGGGCTGTTAGTTTGCAGGGAACATGTGCTAGTGGACATGGACAATCTTTGGGGCACCATGGTTACTTGTGGATATGAGTATATTTGTGTACTTAAGTGTATGAGCACAGGTCAACCTTGCAGGTCACAAAATTCAGTGCCAAAGGAGCTAAACTGATACCATAGTAATGTGAGGACTAAGCAGCATTTTTCATTATTTCAGTTTTATATTCAAACAGAATGATTCAAACATGAATAGAGCCATGGGCGTATTAGAAAGTGTCCAGCATGAGTTCGCAGAGGTGATGAAGGAACTGAAGCACCTTTGCTAAGAGGAGAGGCTGAGAGCTGGGACTGCGAAACCTAGAGAAGAGGGGGCTCAGGGGGGACCTGGGATCTTACCAATGTTTATTAATATCTGAAAGGATATTTTTACCTCTACTGTTCAGTCATTCTGTATTGAGTTCCACTCATGTCCTAGTTTAGACCTCCACATCTTTATCTGACCTTAATTCCTTTTGCCCTATCTGTTTCCCCTGAAGTACCAGGGTAATGTTTTCCCAGCTCTGCCTGTTTTGTCATATGCTTGGTCTCTGTGTCTTATTACAGCATGGATGTATTAAAATGTGCTGTTTATATTTTGAATTTGTGATTAATTCATCCTAGGAATCATCAGTAGCTCTTTTATAATACATTTTGTGTGATTTTTATAAAAGATAATTGAGATGGGTTCATATTGTACAATATAATGCAGATAACTATCACAGGAGTCAAAAGCTTTTCTAACATCTAATATGCAAGTATTCCTCTCAGAAGTTTTTCTTTTATATTTGGTAGTGTACGGGGACTACTGAGTCATGGCCTGAACCACTGATTGAGCACCTGAAGGAAAGATCTGGTCAGCCATGGGAGCCCAGGTGATGGTGATTCACCTGTGTGACCAGAAGGGGTGGAGCCAGGCTGCACTCCTCTTAGAAATCATTTAAGGGCTAACTGACACTGAGGAAGGATCTCTTATTGGAGATTTCTTCTTTGGTGGTCTTCTCCTGCAAGCCTAGATCCTCAGAGGTGGGGGAGCGTTGTTTTTTTTCTTCCTTTTGTAACATCTGCTTGTTTGCACTGGTCCCTTTGCCTTTACTGGTAGCTTCTGTTGTGAGAATGGTAGGCTTCTTTTTTTCAGTACTCTGCCCAAACGGATGGGAAGCAATGGCTACAAGGGGCACACAGGACTCAGCTTTTTTGGAAAACAGTGGCTTAATAAATACGTAATAAATTTTTTTTCAATTTTTCAAACTAAGCAATTTCAAGATGCTGATTTTGGTGTTTGTTAAGTAAGGATTTTCTTAAGGGGTAGGTTTCCCTTTCTGGAAAAACACTAATGTTTTCTTTAGAGATTTTTTTTGTGTTCTTGCTTGTTTATTTGGTTGCGTTTAGAGAGGGATTTAAGAGAATAATCTCTTGCTGTCTTGTAACTATGCAACAACTTTTCATACCCTTCTTATTTCTTGTTAAGATTTTTCTTATCAGGTCATGTTGTTCCTTTAATTAAGGAACCAGATCTGTAGGAAAGATTAAATGGGATATGAACTCACCTGATGCATAATAGCTGCATTTCAAAACCAAGTTACTGAGGCGGAATTTTTGGCTTACAGAAAAGTTCACCTTAAAAATATATTGTTGTCTGTAAGTTAAGGTTTTAATCAGCTCTATTTCAAAGTGTTTTCCCTTGCAAAATTTATAGTGTCATTTACACTGCGTGCTGATATTTAATAAATTGGTTTTGTTTTTCTTCCATGACAAGGAAAGATTAATTTTGTCAAAAAGGACAGTCTAACGCAGATGTGCTGTTTAACCTGGAGATACAGAGTAGTCTGTGTTGTGGTCCTTTATTGTCCAGTGGACTAATGGAGTGAAGTTATAATTACATTTTTGAATTGTGTTGTTATGCTAAAAGATTATGCATAAATATCTTCTTGCAACACCAACAACTGGTCTCTATTCTTCTCTCAGGAAAAAGAAAAGACCATAACTAATACGGAAATAGAAAACAAAGTAGATAATGAAAGCCCATTGCAATCACAAGAGCCTTCACATGGTATGCCCGGCAGGCCTCCTGCTTTTCATCACATCCATGCCATGGCCTTTGCTTGTCCATCGAGCCCACAGTTCAAAGTCTTCTCTTGCCAGGAACCTTGGCCAAGATCCCTTGCTTGCTGCTGCTTTGGGAAGCTAGTTTTACTGCCTTCTTGATTTTGGGATCAGCAAGCAAATATGCTTGCTAGGGGCTGTAGCACAGAAAAAGCTGTTTGAAATAATGCTCCCATGCACCAGGTGTGAAGAGCCATCAGAGCAAGGATGTGTGATCAGATCTGCCCATATGCTACTCTTTGCCAGAACACACCAAGCATTAAATCTTTTTCTCTGAAGGGATGGTTCAAACTTCAGTGCTCTTTGGTGTAAGTTCTTTTCCTGGAAATCCATTGAAAGCCCAGTGAGCAGTATAACAAAAAAAAAAAAATATCTGCAGATCTGGTGGGAATTTCATCCAACAGTAACAAGTACTAATATTACCCTCAAGGTGAAAAGAACTCAAACTGAATTGACAGGCTTATATCAACCTCTCATCATGTAAGACTGCATCTAATTGCATTACTCCTTTTATTTTGATGAACTATTTTTATCAGGCACAGACGTGTTACAGATAATTAGCAGAGAAATATCATCTGTATCACAATGGAAGAAAAAAAATTGGCTCTTTAATTGAAACAGACTCACCTGATCTGAAATTGGAATGTTTTAGTACATCTTCCAGGCTAGTAAGTTTAGCTAGAAATTAATGGGAGTTGGCAAGCATTAAATTATCTTCTTAAAAGATTCTACACCATTTCATGAATATAATAGAGATATATTGATACTTACAAAAAGTAAAGAGAAAAAAAAAACTTCTTTACAAGACTGCAGCATGAAAATAATGTATTTCTTAATATACATCAAAGCTAGGATTCTTTCTGGGCAATAACCTGTAAATAGGTCATTTATTAAGAATGCTCCATCTTGGGTAAAATGGGCAATGTACTATTTTTTATTTATTTTTTTTTACCAATAGTGAGCTTGACTTATGGTGTTTCATGCTGAAGGAAGCTTTATGATTAGAAGCTAATCATAGTCATGAGATTCAACAGGATAGGACTTCATTTCATAGACTGGAATCATAGAATCACAGAACAGCTTGCGTTGGAAGGGACCTTAAGATCATATAATTCTAACTCCCTTGCTATGAGGGAGTTTCACTGGGATGATCTTGCTTGGATCTTAATGCTTGGCCTTTTCCTGCTAATAAGTGAGATTTTCTTTGCTTCCAGGAATCGTGGTTTTGATATCTTTCCAGCTTGGCTGGCATCACTGTCAGCAGCAAACACTTGAGTGAAGGGGACTAATGCTTTTTGCCTCCTCAATGTAATTTTCATTAAAATATGTAACTCTCAGAATGACAGTGAAATTAAAATTGCTTTAGAAGGTGAAATCCATTGCATGATAATATTTCACTTTTAAACATAAGTCTGTCAATACTTTCAATGCAAAATTAATGAGAATCTTAGTGCGCATGTTGCTTTTACCAAACCATTCCTTAGTTATGCTTCTGCGTATTTTGTATATATGTATTTATTTTCAACTCTGGTGCAAATTATTATTCTGGGAAAACTGAGTAGCACAGCATACTCTTAGTTTAGCAGACAAAGTGATCTGTTTCTTACACAGTGAAATTAATAAAGTCTAACTGGAAACTCAAACTCAATTTAATACTGAGAATACTTGCAGAAATATATTAATATGGTGCGTGTCATTTCTACTGCAGAACTTGTGGTTTTAAAAGTTTTAAATGTGCTATCTCTGTTTAACCAGAAGGAGTACATGCCTGAAAAGCAAGATCTCAATTGCTTCATGTTTTCCCCATTATCACTAATGATTCTGCCTAGATTTTCCTAGCATTCCACATGCATTTAAGTTTCATAGGCCATTTCATTATGAAGAAATTAGATTCTGAATACGTTTCTTCCTGCTCTGAATCCCTTGGCAACTTCAATAATCGATTTCATTCACGAAAAAGTAATTATTTAATTTGTGTACTTCTAGCTTTTATTTGTGAAGTTTAGAAGCTGGAAATATAATGAGAGAGATCTTTCAAAGGGGAATCTATAGGTTTTAGTATTGGTCTTGGATTGTACTGTCCTAGCCTGCAGCTGTCTATGTTGCCTCTCACTGAGGCTGTACTATGGTGTATATATATATATTCTTTTAGCAAGAAACCTCCCATGCTTCATATGGGCTTTTATGACCATACACACTCATTTGAGTTTCACTTCCTATATGCTGTATTAATGCCACAGGTGTACTTTATAGAAGTCTGAGGCATGTGGGCATCAGAGAGCACCAGAGAATGGAATTCAGTTTGGAATTTGAAAAATATTTCTAGGTGCTTCTACCAAATCCTGTAGAAATACAGGACGTGTGGGCTGGTAGCTCTGTATGTCCATTAGACCTATGGATCTTAGTGTGAGATCTGCCATCTACTATCAATTTATGAAGTGCACCTCAAGGTTTTGTCTGTAATTGAGATGGTGGTGTAACAGCATGAAGGCAGTGTCCCATGTGAGCCTGTAAGCTCAGTGGTTTATCATGGGCTACAGGAAAACAAGCTAGGGATCTCTATAGTGCTGTTATGGTCTGTTTGCAGCTGAATAATTCCATTGGAGATAATGGGGGGTTGACTGCATTCCAGGTAGCTGTCTAGAGGTGATGCATCTCAAGTCATGTCTCTGGTGAATCTAATAAATTACCCTGCTTTCTAAGAGCTAGGTATCAAAGCTCATGCATGGTCATTTAGTGTCACCTCAGAATGGAGTTTATGAGCCAAGTGAATTGTCCAGCTACACTTTGAGAAAATCCATTTTTATTGCTGTAACAGGGACACACTAGTGGGTCTTTTCTCAAATGCAACGTTTTTCAGTTATGTTGTTGCAAATTCCCTGGGGATGTGAAGTTGTTCAGTTCTGCATTGCATTGTGTGAGATTATGCCTCTGTAATGAGAAGTGAATGGTTGCTAGCAACGAGGTAAGGTGGAGGACATAGGGAAGGGTAGAGACTGTTACCATATGGCACCAGTTTGGCAGTAGCTCCACAAATCACTTGGAAATTCAGTGATTCCTATTACTTTTTTTTTTTTTTTCTCTGGATGACTGAAGTAAGTTTCCCCATTTTCAGCTATTTCTCTCCTGTTTGGGTTAGCAAAGATGGCTTAAGTGCCTTCATGCAGTGAAAAGTAGCAAATGTTAGCTTTTTAGCAGCAGCTGTTCTGTCATTATTCTAATTTCTTGAAGAATTAGGGATTCTCAGAAGTAATTTTCTTTCTTTATTTAACATAATATTTGCTTTATCTGTCTCTCCAATGTCTTCTCTTAATGAGAAGGAGCGATCACTACAGCTGTCCTCATGTTTGTGTTTAAATACATGGGCAAGGTTCCAGCATAGCTTGAGTAAAAGTTTTTCAGAATAGACTTGTAGCATGGCTTGGCTAGCAGAATGATCAAAAATGATCCTCTTTTGGAAGAAAAAGTGAAGTTTTCTACTGTAATTCTTTCTCCAGTATTGTATTACTGAATACCATTATTGAATATATTTACTATTAATCAAGTTCTGTCCCAGTTTCTACATTTTATCTGGATTATCTGGAATATCAGCAATCCTGTTCCTTTGTATGCTACAGTTAATAGCAGAGCAAGCACTACAGGTGATGTTACCTTTGGTCTCCTTTCCCTGGCACTTGGTCCAGATCTGGGCTCTCAGTAAAAGGCAGACAAATTGGAGTAAGTTCAGTGGTTCTACTGAAGTGGTTGGGGTCTGGAGAACTTGTGGAGAAGCTGAAGGAGCTAGATTTCTTCAGCATGAAGAAGAAATGGGTTTGGAGAGACCTGACAGCAGCTTTCCAGTCCCTTGGGAGGTTGTCAAGAGGGTGGAACCAGATTCTCCCCAATTAAGCAGGGCAGGAGGATGAGAGGCAATGAGTCTATGTTGAAACAATGGAGGTTAAGCCAGAGTGTAAGCATTTATTTTTCTTTCATATGAGAGGACTGTCAGCCACTGGAATGAGTTGCCCAGTGAGTCTGTGCAGTTGTCATCTCTGGAGGATTTCAAGATGTGACTCGATAAAGCCCTGAACATCTTAGGCTAACATCAGAGATGACCCTACTTGAGGAGGAGACTGGGAGGTCCTTCTAGCCTGAGTGATCCTCTGATCTCAAGCATTTGGGTTGGCTTCCCTCTCAGCATTTTTGTGAGAAAACACCGGCACAGAGCTAGTTGGTGTGTAAAGGAGAGCAAATGCTGGTTGTTTGAAACTCTAGAGTTACTTTAGATTTGAGGCTAGTTAAGTATTTTCATGTTATGGAAAATATGTTCCTATGGCAAACTGGTGTGTGGGAGAAAGTGCAAATAGACTTTACCACGGTTCAGGTGAACTGCTTGGCCCCAAAAAAGGAATAAATATGTACAGTGCTGTGATCTGAGTCTGCTGTACGGTGAGGGACAGGAAGAACTGGTGGTGTCACGTGACTTTGAATGATGTTAGAAAGCATGATCTCAAAAACAGACTGAAGAGAATCCTGAGCACAGTCTTGCTGGATAGGCTGACAGGAAGGAGATGGAATTCTTACAAATGTCTTTGACTGAGAAGAAAATGCTGTTTGTTATATACATATATAGTGTGTATAAAAATATCTTTATATATATTGAGATTACATCAATTCTTTCATTGGGGAGAAGAAAAATTAACCTCAGTTGAAGGCTGAAATTGTGAAATCCTGATAGTCTCAGAAAGGACTTTCAGTTCAACAGCTGTTGTATATTTCTGCAGTCTTACCTCCTTAAAATACTACTTTAAAAAATAATGAATAAAGGAAAGGCTGTGCTATGCAGCCAGCTAATACTGTGTGAAATTAATTCTTTCCTTCTATTCAGAAGGACTGTTCTCAGGCTTGTTTTGGCTAGTGAGGAGAGCCAGCATCTAATACAATGAATGGGCTTTATTTGATAAAATAAATTCTCCCACTCTCTTATCATACTTTTAAATAAAGTGCTGTCAGTGGGATGTAAGCACTGTAGCCTGTGTTCCCTTTCAGATAAAGGAAGTCTGCACTGAAACCTACACAGAATAAGATTTCTATGAGGCAGGGTTCCTTTTTTTATTGTTTTTATTTTTCATGTATTGCATTATGTGATAGAAGCGAGAGAAGTATGTTCCCTCAAAGTAACCTATAGAAATGTTGGCAGATGAAGTTATGTTACCTGAGATACAGAGAAAAGTTCTGGATCAGGTGTGAAAAGAAGCCTGAGTTCCCAGGGATTTTTTTCTCACGATAAATACCTTAGATAGAAATAGACTGCCAAATATACTTGTAAGTACATACTTATTTATAATTGTACAGTGATTTTTCCCTTAAAATCTTGAGGTTGAGATCTACCTGAGTCTGAGCTCAACTTTCCTGTGTTTATATCAGAAGTAACTGTACTGACCAAGGAGGTACATCAGGCTTTACACCAACAAATGTAAAAGTCATGAATTCTGACAAACTTTCTCTAATAGGAAGCCTGACATGTTTAATAAACATTTTCATTTTATATTGAGGTTCCCTGGGCTAGATTTTTGGCCTCAGTTTCATGACAGCCACCAGCAAGCTGTTTAGCTCCTTACGCCATGTTTCTACTGCCTTTGGTTGTAGGATGAATGGTTATCTTTCTGTGTCATTTTAAGTCAAAAATCTTCCCTACAGAAATGTAGAAGTCTTCTCAGGTTCTTCCTGTATTATACGTTATGGTTGGTGTTTAATAATAATAAAAAATCCCTCAACAACTGAATGGTATTGAAGATGAAACTATTTTGCCTGTAGTCTTGACTTTAAACAAAGCTGTTTTAATCAAGGCGATTGCTGTGGTTATGCCAACAATGCGTAATTTAAATGAAAATAGTCAGGCAAGCCCAATAGCTACGTTATGCCAAAGCAGAGGGGAAAGCATCCAAAAGATGCTACTGCCAGAGTTCAATATACGGGAAGTAATTCTATTGGTATATGAAGTAAAGCAAGAGGCAAATGGGACTACTAACTGTGAAGTGGATAACAAATGTTCTGCATTCATACATAATTAAAACACCTGAGGGTAAAATACTGAGATGCAACAGGAGCTGCTTGATAAAACAAAAACTGGAGGAAAGAAAACAGAAGACAAGAATTTGAGAAACATAATGAGCTTCCTGCTCAAGAGGCGCAGTGTGTCAGGTGTATGCTATTCTGAAATGAAGATAATACAGACTTGCAAGTGCAGGGTGACATTTTGTGCAGTAGAGCTCACTCAGGTGGTTCCTCAGAAAACAGTATGAGCAATGTGGGTTGCACACATGGTTTTCTGTTTCCAATGAATGAATGTTGCTGGTGTGAAAACTACGTTACAAACTGTGGCAGAGCAGAATTGAAGGTGCTACAGATGAGCAAAACAAAAGGAGTTGTGGAAGTCTGCACTGATAAAAAGGGAAATTCTACACTCGCCTCTGACTTTGGATGACAAAAGAGTTTCTGGCTTCACCCTTTTCTGCTTTTTCTTCTTGGTTTACCTTCTCAGTTATTTAAGCAATCACTTTCTCAGAGTTTTTTCTCTTCTTTTGGAGCACGTAAATTGAGAAGCAGCTGTGTTCATCCCAGGTGAAATTGACGGGCATCTAATTCTCCTGGAGCTAGCAATAGTTATTTCTGAATACATCATACACATGCAATAAAGGAAGAGAGAAGAAGACACAGCTCTTCAGAAAGGAATGTTTTGTGTGTGCGGGTTGAGGTGTGAGCCTTTGGGATGAATGGCTTGGCTGTCTCTGGAAAGCCACAGTGAGGAGCATATTCCCTCCAAAGTGGCAGGAGGGGAACATCTTCCAATGGCCACTAAACAGGGTAGTTTGGGTAGGGGGGGGAAGAGATCCCACTGAAGCTCATGTGGGTGAAAAGTCACAGGAAAAGGGGGAACATTGGTAGGGGTACGAGGGTCAAGGTTTTGCTGCAAACATGGGGGCTGTGCTCTTCACTGTGTATTTCTTCATTGAAAGAGTGGTGAGGCATTGGAACGGGCCACCCAGGAGGAGTGATGGAGTCCCCATCCCTGCAGGTATTCAAAAACCCTGGAGCCATGGCACTGAGGGACATGTTTTAGTGGGCACAAATGGGTCGAAGGTCAGATGTCGGATTATTAATCATCTGAAAGCGGTCGCTTTCAACCTTAATGATCCCTATGATTTCCCCACGGTGGTGCAGAGCTCCGGCTCACCCCTGCCCACGTGGGATGCGAACGGGCTCACACCGCACCCCACGTCCCGCCTTGGGGGCGGCTCGCCGGGCACTCCCCCGCCCCACACTGCGCCGGGCGTTTCCCGTGGGCTCCGGGCAGGGGGTGCAGCGGGGCCGGGCCGTTCCCCGCGGTGTTTCCCCACCCTCCTTGCATCAGGCGTGGCCTGGCCCTAGCCGGTGAGCAGTTAACGCTGTGAGAAGCGGCACCTCCCCCCCCCCACCCTCCATCTCCGCAACCCCATCCCCGGTTCCTGTTAGTAAAAAGCGTGTGCACCCCCTCCGGGTGCAGCGAGCCGGGCACAGACAGAGGAGTGGGGGCAAGCCCCGCCTTTCCACCCTTTCCCGTCTTCTTTCTATTTATCTTTTTCTCCCCTCCCACCTGCTTGCGGGGTCTCACGGGGTGCGTAGGGTTCGGTGGCATGGCCGGAGCGAGGGATGGGCGTGAGGTTCCCTCCTGCCCGCCCCGCCGGCATCCCCAGGGCAAGAGCTGAAGCTGGGGAGGAGGAGGAGGAGGAGGTGGGGGGGGAGGGGGTGGATGTGAGCCTGGGTGTCCCCCAGTCCCCCCTTCCTTCCCATCTGATAGGAGCTGCTTTATTTATTTATTTATTTTGGCGGAGAGGGGCGGGCGAGGAAAAAAAAATATAGAGATTGGAAGGGTGGGGAAGGGAAAAAGCACGGCAGCACCCTCCCCCTCCGCTACTCGTAGTTCCCTCCACTCCACGCCAGAAAGCCACCGCGAGTGCACGCTGCTTGCTCTTCGCTAAAGTGATCCGTCCGCTGGATTAAGTAACTCTGGGAGAGCAACGCGCGCACACACACACACGCACGCGTAAGCGGCCAAAATGAAGGAAAAGGCAATGTTTCAAACCGCTAAAATGCAGGGGAACATGATGGTAAGTGGCTGCCGCCTCCTCCAGTGACTGTAAGTAAGCGGCGGGGTCCCCGCTCGTCCTCGCTGCATCCCCGACATCCACCGCACGGTCGCTGCGGGGCCCCTCTGTGCTGGAGGGGGGGGCACGACCCTGCGAGGGGTTCTCTGTCCTCAGTGCCCGCTCCTCGGGGGGGACTCGGGGTGCGGAAGCTGCGGTGATGTCCCTTTGTAGGAGGGGTGGGGTGCAGAGGGGGTGGTGGGTCGGTACCACGCTCCGGAGCGGCCAACTTCGTTAAGTTGATGTCCTCGGTGTGTGTGTGTGTGTATGTGTGTGTGGGGCGGAGGGTGGTTTGTCTCGTGTCTCATTCAGCATTACTATTGGAAACGCTCATCGTGGTGCTGGTTTTTAAGAAACCTGCTCGGGATGCTTTTAAATCAGCTGCTTCCCTTGAAGCGGAGGGACGGAAAATAATAATAATAACGATAAAAAGCCATCTGCTCCCTCGGAGGAAGTGCTGGTTGCCATCTTGTGCTGATGGAAATACATCGGTGCGTTCTGCCCGCTGCCTTGACCTGCTGGGGGTACCGGGGGTACGATGCACTCCACGTGAGGGGCTGCTCCGACAGCTGGGGGTGGGCAGCAGTGTGTCCGCAGGGCACTTCGCTGCCAAAACTACTTCCCCGATGTGGAGGGGAACCTGTTGGTCTCCTGTCCCCTCCCTCTGTGAGCAGAAGTGCTCGGATTTCTCCTATCCTTTGAAGGCAGATGTCAGCGTTTAATACAAATGGTTGTATGCGTCTCCTTTGCGCTTTGCGTTGATGTGTGCAAGAGGCTGCCAAACTGTTCTCCATCCTTCAATTAGGTTCCGCAGTAAAATGCTTTGTTGGCTTTTTGAGGAAGTGCCTCTTTTTCCAAGTCCAATAATGCTGCTTTTTTCCCAGCGGTAGTTTTTAAGGGGAAGGTGCAATGCTATGTGACCTGTGAATTCAACTAAGGGAACTGAACAGGAACTTCTGCAAACAGTTTTTGCATCACGTTCCTTTCATGGTGCCTGCTAAATGCCTGAAAATATTGCAGTGGTTCTGGAGCTGCAACTTTTGTAACACGGGGAAACTGGAGATCATTATTTACTTAAGCCGCTGATCCTAGAGGTCATTATAGTTTGTGATGATGATGTACAGTACCAATAAGAAGAAATAATTATGCACTTAAGATGGCACTGTGTGTTTAAAGTACAGGATTCACCTGATTTACACAGAATTGATAAAACCCTCATGCATGTTTTCCTTGCTGGTATCTGAAGTCTGGGCATGGTGAGCAGGCAGGGATTCCCCAGGGCTGCTTCCACTGAGATTTTTGGTCAGCAAAATGGATCCGCATCCACACCCCTCTGCAAGGTGAGCACAGGCTGGAATAATCAATCTGCCCACAGAGCCCTGTACCAGGGGCTGTCCACATTTCAAAATCTTCTGCCAGAGACTGTAGTTTTTGCCTTTGGTTCAAATAGAGCAGGATTCAGCCACCAAGTAGCTATGTCACAGTTATTCTTTTCATACTGTGTGATACAGGGTGATCTCCCTGACCTGATTGCCAGGTTTTCCTTTGTAGAACTCTTAAGGGCACTGTCAATGAGATCAAGAGACAAAGCTGTTACACTGACACAGATGATTTCTTTAATTAATGCCTGTGTTTTTATGGGCCACCTAAAACACACAGCTGGTTTCTGTGCTAATCTGGTCTATAGATGTGATTGGATCTGCAGCTCACTTAAGCAAGACTTAAATTTAGGCGAATATTTCAGCTTTAAAGTATTTGGAGAGATTTCATACTTTGAGATAAGAACTAATCCTCAAATCTCAGGTATGCTTTCAATGAATGTTCTAGCAACTTAAGGATAGTACTTATATTGCTCTTTTTATTAAGCTTTTTTAAATTTAATTAAAACAGTATATTTTCTTTATATCTATTTATCTCTTTGTTACAAGTAGTGCTAGAATCCTGGAGCAGTCATGTCTAAGCCTGCTGTTGTGAGTATCCTCTCTTATGCACCTGGCAGTCATTGAAGGTAGGGAAGGGGAATGTGGAGTCCCAGGGGCTGCACTATGCTGTGTACTGCTCTAATTACCTACCAGAACTTGAGAAATCATTGAGGATTCAAAGCCCACTGTGGTTTTCCTCTGCTTTTTATTTATTTTTTGTTTGTTTGTTTTCTGGCAGTTTTGCAGTTGCTTAGAATCTTGAGAAGCTTCTAACTATATATTGATTTTCTTCTCTTTAGAAATCTTTCTTAAACTGAGCTATTTCATTTTTAAAATGATGTGGCACCAAGTGATAATGTGTCACGCTGCTCCCTGGCTACCCAGTGGGCCCTTTTAAAGTGCCTTGATAGCTCATAGAGTTACTACACCTGTGATTTCTTTACCTAATTAGATAAGCAAAAACTAAGCCAGTCTTGTGACACTGAGATAAATGTTTTTATCCCTGTGACAGTATTTCATCAGAGCTTGTTTTGTCTTTTTAAACAATAATGCTTACCTGGAAAGGTGCCTATTTTTCTTTTACTGCACTATTTCCCATTTGTCACTTGAGCCAAGGGAATGTAACTTACTGAGATAGTTCCCTCTCTTACAATGAGATTTCTCTTAATTCTATGTAAATACTATGGGGAGTGATTAATACATGGAGTTTTCCTACAGTAACAATCAACACATCCAATGAGTTTTTCACAGTGCCTTTCAAGTTAATATGCAACGGTAGGGTTTGGAGAAAAAAGTGCATCTCTTCTGTAGATTAATTCAGTGCATTTAAGTATGATCCTAACTGGGGATGCAGCTATGTAATTTATTTTGTTAAAGCATTCCTATTATCCCTCTACACATTCAGTTGTCAGGTAAAGGACAAGTGCAGGTGCAGTTGGTATTATTGTTTTATTCTGGTCTTGTTATCTCCCCCAGGACTGATCTGTCATGCACACAAGACTTTTTCTGTTTTTCTTTTCTTTCTTCTTCTCCTTTTTTTTTTTTTTTTTTTTTTAATGGATTTGCAAGAAAATCCATTAAATGGAGCTATTTTAAAGACCTTTAACATAGTGTCATATTCTCCTCTTAAGTACACCAATGCAAAGAACAAAATGGTAGAGCTACTATGAAGATAAAGAGGAGCTACTACCTTTGGATGTAGGCACGTAGGAGAGCAGAGAAAATGAGCTTAGTGAAAGTGCACAGGGATTTGTGGTGCAAAATTTAAGCTATTGTACGTGATAATGCTTTTATTTTGGTGTCTTTAGCTGACAGGGAGAGCAGTGAGCACTCTGCTGTAACCAGCTATCTATGTTACAAGGATAGTATATTCCTTTCTGTGTCCTCCTGAAGACACAGGTGCTGCCAAATCCAGCTTTCCTCCTGCCCTTTTTGTTTTCATGGTTCCTCTGAAGTGCAGTAAATTCATATTAAAAACATAAAAGAGATCAACATTCCATTGTAATTTTCCTTATTTGCGGTGTTTTATCTGCAGGTTTATTGCTTGCAGAGATCAATCACTTCACACTGAAACATATATGGTGTATTGTTTCTCAGCCAAGAATGCAGCTGGCCTACCATGGGGTAAAGAAGTTTCACAGATACTGATCTTTTTTGTAACTTCCACACTGAAGAAAGTGGTAGAGTTTCTGTTCCAGCACAGTCTGCCTGATACTTTGTCCTTCCCTCTGCCTCAGATCCTGCTTGAATTAGAAACCAAATGCTGTCCAGATTTTGTGTACTATCCATCAACTGTCTACTATCTTGTCTGGAAAAAAAAAGGCCTCCAGAGCTAAAAACAAGGAAACTGTAGCTGTTCCCTGATGAGCTATCGTGACTCCAACTGAAGTTTTAAGTCAGGTGGAAATGAAACTGCTAAACAACAGCAAGAACTGCAACAGCAGATCTTTGGCTGTGCTGCTTTGTGAGATGTAGGTTGTGTTTTGAGGACTGTAGCAGTCTTTCTGGGTCAAGCATAGAGAAGAAAGAGCATTCTTTTTTGTTAGGGAAACACATGCAGTGGAAAGGGCACAGTCCAAAGGAGTTACTGAGATTGCTGCATTGTGTCTAGTGGAAAATCTGTGAAATGTACTGTGATTGTTTGAATGTCAAGTCAGTTGCTGATGGAAATTAAGAGTGTTTGCACATTTAAAGCGGGGTGGCAGAAAGCTCCAAGAGGGAACTATCCCCTGGGATCCAAATGTAGCCCTCTTAATGTAGAGTGTCCCTTTAGATATGTCCGTATATAGGGAATGGAGAGAGAGATGGATTGATTGAATGGAGCTATAGATTGAGTCTTTTAACTACCAGGAGATAATTCACAGTGTGTTCCCTTGCACTAAGCATCATTCCTGTATATCCCACAGGTTGAATTTCTTGGCAGAACTTTGTGTTCAAGTAGCACAAGTAGGTTTAACTTCATAAAGAGGAAGAGCATGTTGAAGAAGTCATAAAGGATCATGCCAAAGCATGCCTCTAACTGGTACTTGAACTCTAATAGCAACAGGCTATTTAATGTAGCTGACAAAGGCAGAACAAGACTCAGAAGCTGGAAGTTGAAGTCAGAGCATTTTGGACTAAAAAAAAAAAAAAGTGCCTCATTTTTATGGAGAAGGTGAGTAACTGCTGGAACTGTCTCTGTGGGATGGAGTAGTTTCTCAAGCTCTTGAAGTTCTTCATTAGAACGAGATGGAAATAGGATTCCTCTGACTGAATGTTGGCTTCTTCAATGTAGACATCTATGTCTAACGTAGTCAGTGTAGACACTCTTTATAATTGTATTAGTCAGTGGAGTCTGGGGTATGATTCACCCCATCTTCATGTGGGTGTGACAAATGGACCAGAGGAGTTGTACTCGAGTGCCAGTTTCTCTCCTTTGACACTGTTAAAGGTAAGGGTACTGGCAGGGCCATGAACATCTACCCTGCCAGTATATAAGGCTTGAGTTTGTTGCTTAAACACAGTCATAGATATTTCAGGGAATCTCACATGGCTTTATGCACACAGTTGAGTCTTTGCTGTTAGACGAGACAAGTACTGCTATGCACCAGGGCTTGCCGGCAGTAGGATGTGGGGATACATGAGCTTCATTTTTAGGGCTTTACTTTTTCCAAGTCTCAGCATGCTTATGTGGAAGTTTGTTGGGTCTCCCAGTGTTGCAGTCCAGGTGTATAGCAGCAGAGGAGCTTCATTGCATCCACATGCCATCTTACTGCAGAAATTGCTTGTTCTGTGGCTTGCATGTATACGTGTACATAAGGTCACTTAGAACATTTCTCTTAAAGCTAGAGGTTTGTTGCACTTTTTGATGACAGTAAACCATTTGGATAAACTCAGTACACTCATTCATTTTCCTAGATGTGTGTTTGCATGTGTGCTGTTGAACACTGTTGTACTAAACAGTGACTCACATGAGATTAACAAGCAAAGCCTATTTATTGTTTTATGTATTGTAAATCCAGTGTAATCCACTAATGCACAGTTTAGGAAGCTTGTTATTCTTTTCCAATGGACCACTGCATTAAGTAGATTCCTATGTTGTTCATTTTAAGGCTGCAGTTGGGAATAAAACTTATAATAATAATAATAATAATAATGACCATAAAATAATAATAAAAACCACCCCAAACTAATTTACAGATTAAACATCAGCAGCAATACATTGCTAACTGGTTCCTAGCTATAACATGTGTACACCTGTCGATGCTGTGGATTCGCTGCTGTCTTAAGGACATTGTACTAAGGAAAGCCTGCATTTGCTGTGTCCCACATGGCCTTGAAGTGGATTATCAAGGTTATGTTACATTTCTGCTTTTGCAGTACCCGTGGTATCAGTAAGGTCCTGGAAATTTGCAGGGCATTTGTAATGCTTGTGCAGTGCATGGGGAAGAAAATTTTGTCTTGCAGGTGATTTCCAAGAATAGAATGTTTGCTGTAAGAACTGTATGTCGAATGGTATTCTCTTCATCCCTGTCAAATTAAAACCTAGGAACAGGGGCAGTGGAGGGGGATAATTACTGTATGTCTTGCTGAATCTGAGTTCTGCCCTCAATTGTACGTAGGTAGTTCACTATCTGTACACTCAGAATGAAAGTTAGAGGAATTGCATACTCACTGCATGTCTAGTAATCAGACCGGGATTTTGTCTGCGATAAGGCCACTTTGGTGGTGCAACTCAGTATTTATTGTCTTTATTATCAAAGACGAACTATTTCCACTATGGAAATTATTTCAGAGGTTACTCTGAAGTGCACCTGAATGTCCAGCTGTAGCATGTTTGAGAGGGCTGGTTGAAGCAGTGGGATTAGCTGCAATGGTGGCTATTGTGTGCTCAAGTGAGGCACTGTCCAGTGTGTAGAGTGCTGAACTCTGTGGAGTATCACTCTCGAGTTACAGAGAATACTGGCTAGAAGAGTTTGTCAGCTCAGGTGTATGTGGAGACAGTTAGGCTTGGCATGAATTCCAGTCACACATCAGATGGCCTCATTCTGTAGTCATTATTCAGCACTTACTCAAGCACAACTTTTGCTGAACTTAATGGGTTTACTACCTCTGCTGAACTGAATAAGAAATTTGTCTGAGGCCCCAGTGTCTTCAGACCTGAATCTCAGCATAAAACCCCATCATGTTCTGTGTTACTAGGGTTTTTCAATACCTTTTTTTAAACTGAAATATACTGGATGGGGGAAAAAATAATAACCAAAGGTAAAGGGAGAGATATAGAAGCACAGTACAAAGGGTGAGTAAGGTACTTATCCCAGAGAATGCCACAGGTTAAGGAAAGCACTCTGAGAGTTTTACTTCATCTCATTTTCTGAGTTGTCCCCCATGGAGACCCCCTAAGTTTCCCCATCAGGTGCTTCACAGAGCATGCTGCATGCCTGCGCTTTTGTTTAGGTTTTCATTTAGCGATGATGAACTGGGAAACATTCTGGAAATGAAACCTTTCTATTTGTTTATGGTTTGGGAGTGATGTTATTAAAACCATGGAGAAAAACTGAAATTATAGCTTGGGATGTTTTTCTCTAAATAATGAGTAGTTCTTCTCCAGTATGTGATAGAACTAAAGCAACCTAGGAATAAACTTGCTTTGCTCTTTTCATTTGTCTATGAGGATGTGAAAAATATTCCTTTTCATCCAGCTTTCAGGGGGCTGAAAATACCTCTTAGGAATATCTCATATGTAAAGCAAACGATTGTAATGCAGGAATATTACTACTTGTGAGCTCTGAATTTATTGACTACTTTAAAAGATATATCTGTGGTCCATGTGAAGGATATATGAATTGCTTTGGGAAGAGCAGAAATCAATTGTACTTCATATCAATATGACAGCGCCTTTCCTTATCTCACTATTTGTGAGGGTTTTTGTTTGTTTGTTTTTTGTTATTTTGTTTTGTTCACTTTTGTTTACAGGAAAGGTAAAATCATGCCATAGTACCTGATGATTTTGTTATTCTCTCTGCCTTCAATGGCATTTGCATTAATCATCTAGACTTAAATTTATAATTTGTTAAAAACTTTGTTGAGGCAAGTATTATTAATTTGGTCTTTCTTCTATGAATCGAAATCTATCAAAAATGACAGGAATTAAAATAATAATAATGTTGTGTCATGTTTTCGATTTCCAGAGCCATGGGTTTTAGGCCTTGTTTGTATAAAGAGAGCATCTCCACCATTTTCTTATTCAGATTCTAACAGAGGTCCAAATAGGAGGCTGTTGGTAATATCTGAGGGTAGCCTCATAAATGAATTAGAACTGTATGTATACAATAGTAATAAAGCAAAAAGCACACACTCTAGAGGCTCCTTGTTATGTTCCCTGATCAGCAGTGTACTTGAGCACCTGTTTAACATTAATGGTAAGCATATGCTTAAATGTTTCTGATGACTTGGGAGTTATGAGAAGTCTGTCTTGCACACACAATGGTTGAACAGCACGTTTTCCATCTGTGTGCGAGCTCAGAGCACAGTGCTAGCTGAGCATTTTCCAGGTTAATTAGATTGGCATAACAAGATCCCTAGTGGACTCTGTGCAGTCATCAGCTCTTCTGCACTATCCAGTTATCAGGCGCTCTGCATGGTGCAGTGTATCTTTTGCCAGTAACTGAAACAGAATATCGCACTGTATTTCACCAGTGTGTTCAAATGGTAGAAGAATTGAATGGATTGTTAGTACACTATAAATACCAATTTGGCTCCACACTGCTAGTGTGAATATGGCACATCCTTCAGTGTCTACCAGAGGCTATTTATTCTATGCAGCTACCAGTAATGGCCTTGTGCTTTCATGAATTATGCATATATTTGTCCCTAAACCTCACCTAACCATGATTTGGTGTGTTTAACTTTGATGCTGGCTGTAAGTACAAATTGCAGATATTTTTCATAAAATGTAATGGCTTTTTGGATTTCTCTGTAAGATTAGTAAGAGTTCATTATGCCTACATCAGCAGTAGAAGAAAAAATGGAATAAAAAATTCTGACTCAGTATAAGAAAAAAAATAATCTTGATGCTCCAAAGCCTTGCAAGAAAGCGCAAAATTATGGGAACTCAAAGGTGCTCTATTCATCTATTCACGAAGGCAAGTGAAATGGTATATAATCCCATTATAGATATAAGGAGTTATTATTTATCAAATGAAGAGAAGAAAATAACCCCACTCTGTGCCAGGAAGCAGCTTTCCATGGTGTAATAATATATCAGTGAGAATTGTATTACCCTCCAGGCCCCTAGATGGGTTAAAATGAGAAGAAAAAACATGCGCTTTTACAGAGAGATCAAATACATGAGGAGGGTGGTTACCACTTCTGTTGATTTCAGTGGCACAAAATTATCTTTTTTGTATTTTCAGGGAGTGGCTGCTTTGGTTTCCCCTGAAGAGATCCTTTTTTCCTCTGTGCAGTTGTAGCTGTACAGCTATATCTGTTTTCCAGAGATCTCTCTTGTATTTAATGTTTTTATTTTTTTTCTTTTAACATTATGGAAGCATTGCATGTTAAGACTGACATCATAGAAAACATTGAGACAAAGTAGGCTAATGTGCAGAACAGTGACAAATGGCTGTGGTGCTGTTCTGAGCTCTGTTTCCTGCTATATTAAAGATGACATGTCATAAATTGATGTGACTAAACAAAAGCAGAACAACGGGAAGACCGGAAGGCTTTGAGCAGTTTGTATTTGGGTATGGGGAAGCCTTCAATCTTCAGTCACAGTTTGAATCTATCCTAAATTGATAGTTATTGATGGTTGCTAATGTTCATTGCCTGCTCGCAAATCTTTGCGTGCTGTAGGAGGAGGAGAACCCGAGCTGCATGAGTAATTGCTGGGAAAAGGCTTGTGGCCACACTGCTCAAGTGCTCTCTGGAGGTGACTGATAGAGTCCACATCACACATCACTTGGCAGGAACCCCTTGGTGCCCAGGTGGCCTTGTTACTGGAATTAAAAGAGTTTGTGTGTGTGGTTTTATTTTTTCCAACTCAAAAATACCAGAGGGCAGAATCCAGTCTTTTTGAACAGTGTTTTTGTTCTGTGACGAAGGTGTGTGTGTGTGTGTTACATGCAGGGGCTGAAAGTAGAAGACCAGCTGAGAAAGAGCTGGAGGAGAGTTGTGGATTGAGATGTGTTTTAACTGTATTTTAAGCATTCTATCTGTGGGACAGGCTCTGGAGTGGGCTCTTTATAATTATGCCTTTTACAGGGAGCTAGCAGCGTTGCCTGGAAAGCAGCATGAAAATGGATTGCCAGGTACGAAACACAGATGCTCAACTCCCTTTTCCTGGAGTGAAATAAAGAGTGAGTTAAATTAGTAGTCAGGGTGCATGCAGTCTCCACTTTTGGGCAGAGTCTGTATGTCAAAGAACGCTGCAGTTGGAGAATGCATAGGCACGTGTTCTCTAAACATTCAGTGTGTAGGAAATACTGGACTGGGGGGATACTGAGTCTAGTTTTCAGCTTTCTAAAAAAATCATACTGTAGCATTTTTCTCATTGGTATATGCAGGGGAGATGTTGCTTGAGGCTCATAGGGTCCATCAGACCACAGAAGCTGAGCCTGGTAAACAAATGTACTGTCTGATGAGTGAAAACAATTACTTCTCCTGTGCCTTGTAAATGAATCACAATGTTTCATTCACTCAGCTGTTTTCTCTCTTGTGCCTTCTACTTTCAGAGATTCTCCTTGTAAGTCACTTTTCCTCTCATGTAGCTAAACACATGAAGACTTATAGCAGAAATATTGAGGTGAGCATTACTGAAATACAAATGTAAACTGGAGGAAAGACCTGGTGAAGTTAGACTGAAAATAGTGTCATATATTGGTAATGAAGAACATTGTTCCCAGCAGTAAATCTGAGGGATATACTTTGCTGTCAAGGCCAGAAAGCTTGAGCTCTGTTAAAAGTTATATCATAGGCACCCCTAGTATACTGTATATGTTCTATACTATAGGCCTATACCTATATACCTGGAGGTGTTCAAGAAAAGGGCAGTTGTGACGCTGAGTGACATGGTTTAGTGGTCATGATGGTGACTGGTTGATGGATGGACTAGACGATCTCAGTCTTTTCAACCTTTATGGTTCTATGATTCTGGGTAGGCACAAAACCCTATTTTCTGAGACCAATAAAAGACAAAATAAACTAGCACATCATGTAGATCATGTATATTATTCATTTTCCTGTTAAGTCAACAAGAAGCTATACTGTGGCCAGAGACACACTTTTTTTTAAGGTATATTCCATACAAGCAAAGCCAGGTAATAAGTTTGTAAAGTTTGTAAGTGACAAGTAGACAAGATCCTGAAGTGAAAGACTACCATATATCAATAACTGACTTATAGAAAGCATGAAGAATTTGTCCCAAACTAGTTTTTTATGTCAGTCAAGAAATAATAATGTCAACGTGAGAAGTTAATAGCTGACATTACTTCTCCACCATACCAGTTATGAATCATCTTGTGCAGTCCACTTGAACACACAGATCTCCATGTATGGAAGAGTGCAATGAATGATGAGAGAATGAGATTGAGAAGGCAAAAGTGTACTCACGATTTGTGAGTACCATCTTCTTCCATAAAGTCTTTCTTGGAGCTTGTTGCATTCATTTCCCACCTACTTAAGAATTCAGTGCTTGTTACCAACAGGTATCTGTGTGTTGATGTAGGTTATGCATAATATGAGAACGGAGGAAGCTCAAACATCTTGACCTTCCCAACCACGTGATAGCAGCCGTGCTGGTGAGAGTCACAGCTGGAAAAGACTGTAGCATGGGGGCTGGAAACTATCAGTGTTCAGTCATAGAATGTCTTAGGTATCTGCAAATGCATGCAACTGTTTTAAGTCTATTACACCCAGAGCATTACCTGTATCAGTGAAACCTGTGATCTCATCAAGAAATGAAATCAAGCTTGTTTAACAATGCCTATTTTCCAGAAACCCACATAGGCTAACCTTAATTATACTCCTATTCTTTAGTTCTTAATTAATTGACTCCCATGTCAGCTTTACTGTTTTTCCTTTCTTAGGAATCTCTCTGAAGGGACGCCAGCAAACCCATCAGTTCTGTGGTAAATAGGGCAGTAGTTTTGAAGAGGTTTGTTGTAGATGTTAGTTGTAAAAAGCCCGCAAAGGTGAGGAGGAAATGCAGGGATCTGCTTTGTGAAATGAGATAAAACAAAGCACCATCAGCAAAAAAGTCCATTCAGGATTCTGCAACATCAGTGAAATGATGTGTGTGTGTCCATAAGAAGACAGGAGAACATGAGGCAGAGAAAATTGATGTTAGTGAATGTCCGAAGATGGTGGTATTGTTTGTTATAAATTGTTTGCAGACAGTAGGAAAGTATGCTGAAGGGGTGAGCAGAGGTAAAAATGATATTGATGATTCAGTGGAGAAACAGCTTTACTATGAGAACAAAGACACTAACAATTCTCAGCTATAACGAGGGCAGACTGGAGTGAGAAGCAAAAGAATACTGATGTAGATCTGTGTATGCTTTGCTGGAGTGGAAGGATGTGTTACACAGTCCAGCTGAAAAGCTTATGCCACATTGCTATGATGTGGAGCAAGTTAAGAAGTTGTTAATGCAAATGTGTCCTGCCATGGGGAAAAAAAAAAGCAAGTCTAGAGATTTGACTATAAGTGAGAGGAAGGACTAGCCTATGGTAATGAAATGCAAAGTGTCTGATCAAAATTCAGTGTGTTAATCTGAATAGTAAATCTTTTATATGAATGTGTCACTGGAGCCCCATAGTCTATAAGGCTTTCCTCTTTCAGTGTATGTTGCCCTTGATGTCCATTTTGATTGCAGTGTGGTAACATTTCAGAATTGCCACTTCATTTGCCTGCCAGAACGGTGTGGAATCAAATGGCTTAAAAAATTTCTTGACTGCTGGAGGCCACAGTGTGTGTAAGACAACTGTGATTTGTTAAAATGGAAAGCATAAGGCCTTTGCTTGTGACTATGAGAGTGTGATATTTAGCCAGTGGGCACTTCGCCTGATCTGGTCATAGAAAAAATGAAATTTAAAACAAAAAACATATTTAAAAGCCAGTGAGGGTAATGTTCATAAGAGACCATGCTGAGCAGTGACTGTTTTGGTGTCCTCAGCTTCATGCAGACTTTAACTTGCCATAAGTTCCCATAATATTAATACATATTAAAATATTATAAAAACTGGGGTATTACTGTTCAAAATTGGAGTGCTTGTGTGTATTTAAAATTATATTAAATAGTAGAGATGTCATTGATCTACTAAAGTGTTCAGTAAGATACTATAGGAGCCTGTAAATTTGTGTAGTGGTTATAGAATGGGCTTATTCCAAATTACAAAGGGCTCAGGTTAGCTTCTTCCATTCATGTCTGTGTTTGTGTCTGAATCTGGGTTTTATTGTGAATCTAAGCAACATTTGTCACAATTGGTGCACAGAAATTAATTTTTTTTTCACTGGATCAAACAGTATCCTATGTACTAATAAACTGGCAATATTTCAGTTGATGAGAAAATTCTGACAGTGTAACCTAGACATAAATACTTGACCTGAAATTTTTATTAAAACTTTCTGCATTTGTACCATTAGCCTCATACAAGAATGTCATGATTTTGATAATACTTTGTTTAGAAAACAATGAATTAGAACACTGCCAAAATATCTAGATATCTAGAAAAAAAATCTCTGGCTTGTAGCCTTTGGTAGATGTTTGCTTTTTTTGTTGTATTAATAATATGTGGGGAACTAATTATTTCAGTTTTAATAAGATAGTTGATGGGAACTGAAAATTTGTTTACTGGGAAGTTTCAGCAGTCCTCGCTTTCATGCTGCTTGGGAAGAAAAACAAATATTGATGCTATTTTTTTCTGCTAAATGGAGATCTAATTTCCTTTCTTCACCATAGTTTTTCTTTTTAACACATGACTTCCCCATTACTTTACAACCTATCAATACCATCAGAAATGCATTGTAAATTGAAATGATTGAAGAAAGCTTATTTAGACACGAGGTATTAATGCTTAACTCATTTTTTGCTGCTGTAGCCATTGTGTTGCACAAGAATGCACTCTCCATGCACATCTCCTTTAATATCGAGCATGATATTTCAAGCATAAGTTGACTTATGTCAGGTTATTTGCATAAATAAAATGAAACAGATTGACTCTGGAACTGTCTACAGGATAGGAACTCGTTACATTAAGAGGTGTTTTGTTTCTCTACCTTCAGAAAAAAAACATCTACTGTCTGAGATCTACAATGGGTGTGTGTAGCTTGCTTTACCTTGGCACCCTGCTGGATCTGAGATAATTTCAGAGGAGTCATTACTGCTTTCCCAGTATGAATGCAGTAGCTCCTTTGCAGCTGTGAATATCCCTGTAAAGATGTACTTTCAAAGTCATTCATTATGAAGAGTACACTCACAGCTACTGAAGGCATCTTTATAGTTCTTGGCATGAACTATAGGGTGATTTCAAACAGACTCCCATATGGACAAAACTTTCAAGCAAGCCTAGCTGAATGTGGCATCCAAATCTTACACTGGGTATTGAAATTGACTCCCATTTCAGTTCCACCAACTTAGATCTTAGTTCTCTGTGTACTTCATATGCAGTTGTGTCATTTCATTCAAGAGGTTTAGGTTGGAAGAGACCTTCAAGATCATTGTGCTCTAACACCAAGAAAAAATGTTACCAAAAGTGAAATTACAGTGCATATAGACGCTGTTCATCCTGTGTTCAAGTGGTCAGGCACTGGCAGTGAATCTGGGTCAGTCACATTCCCATGACTAGTCTAATATCATCCCAAACCTGCTTATCAGAGCTGTTGAAATATCCAGCTGCACTTAAACTTGCACATGAACACAGCTCCACCTCTGTTCGTTTCTTCCAAGTATAGTGTATTCTGTACTTGTTTGCCTTGCCAAATTTGCTGAGATTTCTATTTGGCTTAGTTCCGAGATAAATGCTATCACTTCAGGTAATCCTTACTACATAGCAGGTTTGCATGGCTGGTAGTGTGGGATGTCATCTCAGAAGTGTAACTTTGTGGTACAAGATCCTAGTGTCCCAGGGTAACTGGCAACTCTCTCAAAGTATGGTCCCAACTGACTCAGAAAAGATCTATGCGTAGAATGTTGCCTGGTTGTTTCCTGCATTCTGTTGTTTTGTTTTGTTTTCCCAAAGCAGAAACCTTGAAGTTTGTCTTATAAGTCATGTGAATCATTATGGATGTTATCAGGATGAGCTGAAGCATGAATTCTTTGGAATTTCTTTGGAGCTAGTTTGTGATTTAAGTGGTTGTTCGCTTCCTACAGCACTGTTGCTCCTTGCATGTACTGCATGTTTCTGTATTGTCTAAAATAACTATGTGAAAATATCAGTAACAGAAGTTTTAACCGCAATCCTAACCTGGCTGATTTTCTTTGTAGCATGGAAGATTTAGCTTCCATCCCACCCTCCCTTCCTTCAAGCCTTTATTCAAGTGTACTCAGGAAAGAAAGTCATATCCTCATAGTTTATCTCCCAGTACCTTTGTGAAGTTATGGTGTATACCTAGAGAATAATCTTACTCTGCTCTGATGAACAAGAGAAGCAGGCAGTCTTTGAACTTCCCCAAGAGAGAATTTGGATTTTAAATTGAGGTGTTCACGTTTTTTGTTATTTTTTAGCTCAGCAATGTTGCAGGGAGCACTTCATTATATACTGTTATTGAATCCAAAGTGCTGGATCTAGCAACTGGGGAGACAGTTGAATATTTCTGTAGACAAAAGTTGCTGAGCCTCTTTTTAAAACAAAAATGGTGCTTCGTCTCAAATATGCAGTACATAAAGACTGTGTTTTGCTAGCCAAGCTATCTGCAGTCTTCTGTGTTGTGATGACAAAAAATCATGGCTATTAGCAAACTGACCCTGTTAGGGAGAAGGTTGTTTTAGTTGCAAATGAACTGTTCCCTTTTCACCTGGTCTGCTCTGGCACTGCACAGTAGATATTTGTAGAGCTGTGAATAGGATGGAGTGATCCTATAAATGACCCTGATTATCGCTCTCATGAATGACTCTGCATTTTCTAACCAAATGACCAATGAAGTGATAGACACTGAACAAGATTTTAAATTATAACAAATAGAATCTGCACTCTCTAATCAGATTGCTGTATAGGTGGCTATTATTCGTTACTAAAAGTTAAAGCAGTTAA
Organism: Callipepla californica brunnescens; assembly: GCA_023055505.1. NCBI lineage: Eukaryota > Metazoa > Chordata > Aves > Galliformes > Odontophoridae > Callipepla > Callipepla californica. The sequence continues at coordinate 5,836,705 of JALIRH010000006.1, forward strand.
GCTTCAAGCCATTATAGGGCAACTTATACCAAAGAATGACTTCATTTGAGAGTTTGGATTTTTTTTTTAAGATATGTATAAAATATGTAATTTTATTACTGGTGGAAGCTCACAGTATGTTGATTATTCAAATCTATCTAAAGGTGATGTTCTGATGCTGGTGCCAAAGCAGCAGCTGCAGGTGATGCTGTTATAGACTTGCAGACTTGAACAAACTTAATACTGGGGCCCCTTTTTTTGGTACAGAACAGAAATGTAATATTAGAATTAGGTGTTCAATTTCTTTTTTTCTTCATAGCACATCTTTATCTACATTTTTTATGTCTCTATACTGTCATGCTTATATTCTTTATCCATTCCAAGTGCGTCATGGCCCTCTGCTCTCCTATCAGCCAAGCATGGAGGAGGTATCTATTCTGGCTGTTTTGGAGGCAACACAAAGAGTAGATGTGGTAGCTCGGTTCAGAATGCAGCTTATGCAGAAGTAGTATGATGCTTTTTGGAAGAAAAGATCTTACTGTTCCTTTGAAAAGTATTTCTGCAAGGAATTTACACTGTTGAAGCTACTCTAGTGGGAAAAAAAATCTCTATTTAAGCAAACTCTAATTGACTTAACTGTATCTATTTTTACCCATTTGGAAAGTTGGCAATTTAATTCTTCTCTGTCACACGGGAGTGCTGTAAGGCTTCCTGAAGAGTTGCTTTTAAGGTATTTAGAGGTCTTTGGATGACAGACACTATAGAAAAGCACTGATTTTGCACTCAGTTTTACTGCTGTCTTTCACCATTTTAAGTCCAGCACAGCAGTTACACGAAATTCTCAACACTGCTGTTTACTCACTGTTTTTTGTCAGTGAGTCATATTTGTATTCACCATGCACACACATGCAATATCTTTAGAAATTATAGTAAAGCTACTTAATTCCAAGTAGATAAAACTTGCAGCAGGGCACGCTGGGAAGGTGCTTCCACATGCAGAAGGAATGTTTTTAGAATTCCTCAGCTGGCGTTGCTTACAGAAGTGAGGAATAAGCCTAAGGCTTGAGTTTGATTGCTCTTTGGGCATTTGGAAGCAGAATCATCAGTGGTTTTGCTCTGAGAGAATTCCAAGATACTGATGGATTGCGAGTGCTGTCCGTGGTGTTGAAAGGTGCTGCGCTGAGCGGATACTGAGCACAGCACTGGATGGATGTGTCTCTACTTGGTCTGTGGTATAGATCGCAGGACTCTGCTCTCTTCATGCCACCCATCTAGTTCCAACCACCCCCTCAGTGAAGAGCCTTTTCCTAATATTCAACCTGTTTCCCCTGCCCCCTCCCCCCCCCCCCCCCCCCCCCCGCCTCCTCTTGCAGCTTCATGCCATTCCCTCTGGCCTTAACACTATCACTGGAAAGAAGAGATCATCTCTTGCCCCCCTCATGAGGAAGGCATACGTTAAAATATGGCCACAATTAGCCATTCAGCAAACAGTTTGAAATCGTAGTGCTAATACTCTGCTTTCTCTCATACTGATGTATTACAGACCAGGTTGAACCTTTAAACAAGCCCATCTCCTCCTACTTGTTTCTGTTTGGACACTGCCAGAGCTCATTCATCTGGGGGTCCTCAGCAAGGTCTATCTGAATTAAGTAATTAGATGTCAGTTGGCTATTTAAGCCAATTCTGAACTCTTGTTCAGAATTAAAGTAGCCTTCATTTAATTTTATTTATTTTACTCATGAAGTGGATTAAACTAAATTAAATTAAAGCTATTTTAATTCCATGTGGGACTGTCCTCCCAGGAATTTAATGTGGCATAATTCATCCATCTACAAAGTAAATTTACATGCAGATTCTCTGAGAATCTCAATATAAACATGTCCTTATCAAGAAAACAGTTTGCTGTTAAGCAATGCACTTGGGAAGTGTGTAAAGTTATAATGAAAAAGGGCACCAAGTGTTTGCTTGGGGAATTGGCACAGAACAGCAAATGGAGTATAAATTCCCGTTTTGGATTAATTTGTAGCACTCTATCCCCTCTGCAGACAGAACAGATTCTGTTGAGGTCTCTAAACCTTTTCCTTGGAATTTATTACTCTAGTTTCTGTTTAGAAGCATGATAATCACAGATACATAAAGTGAGGGTAGAATTTAAGGCCTGATTTGTAAGGGAATACTATACATATGCTTAGCTTTTTAAAAAATAAAACAAACAAAAATAGAGGTAGTTGGATTGACTGGTTAAGAATTGCCCTAAATCAGAGCCAGAATCCTCTGTATATGGCCTCAGTAACTGGATATTCAGTGAAAACTTCAATTACAGTCTTCCTTAATAATTCAAAAATTCACTTTTTTTTTTTTTTTCTCCAAAGTTAGTATTAGTCTAGATGAACAGAACGATTATATCATTTCAGTACAAGCTGTATCAGGACCTGTTTGCAGGAGCTAGTTTACTGATGACAGCTTTTTACTTGCAGCTGGAGCATTGGTTGTAATCCCTTCTTTCAGTTAAAGTTGTTTATTAAGTCTATTTTTAAACTTGTTTTCTTTTTCTTTTTAATTTCCTGGGGAAAATAGTGGAATGTTTTACAGCTGTTTTAATTTTTCTGCATTTTTACACATGCAACTGTTGCTACAGGAAGTCTCTCTTCATTATCAAGAGCTGAAAAACATTAATAGCAAAATACTGTTGATGTACTTTCTTGTAGTCACAGGTGAGCATTTCCTGGGGAAATAGTGATAGAAAAGGGATCACTGGGGAAATCATGCAGCACCTTAATACTGCCATGAAATTCACACATTTCTACCACTGTAAGTACACCTTCCAACATGTGAAATAAATTAGACTAGGGATGGACCATAAAAGCTTCTTTTGAGCAAACAAACAGAAATCTCAGAAGGTTTTTTAATGAAAGAAAAACATCTTTAAATATGAAAAACAGCTGAATAATGAACTGTAAGAATTTAACTGGGCACTTAAAAACTTGAATGACTATTCTTCTGAAGTCACCTGGAAAGTGTCATTGGAATAGCACAGAAAACACCTGCTTCAGACCACTAAATTTATTTGAGTATGCTGAGAAATCCTAAAAATGGTGAAGTTAATAACCTAACATAAACTTACTTTACTATCTCAGTAAGCCAGCAGAAAAAAGTATATCACCAGAATGTGAAAGGACTATGGTTCTTTCATTTAAAATATCTTCTCTTGATTGTAATTGCAGGTTTGCAATGGGTATCTATACAAAAATATAAAGAACATATTAGAAAGGAGATGTACGTTGTAAAATAAATTCCACAAGAAAGAGTTAAATATGAAATTCAGTTAGGCTCTGGCCAGACTTCATTTTCCTCATCTGAGCCCAAAGCTTTGAATCTCTAAATGCTCAATTGCTCACATAACTTGCTTCTGCAACGTACTGGGCAGTGTGGCATGAGCATTTGTGGGCCACTGTAGCAGGTCTTACCCAACAGTGATGCAGTGCATCTTATGATCTGCATTTGTCCAGCTTCAGGGAGTGGGGCTCTGCCACAACTGCTTGTATTTAAACTATTACCCTAAAGAAATTATCACATAATTTTTGATTACTTGCAACCCTGTGAAAGAGAAGCTAATGACTTCACTTATGCATGAGAAGAAGCACAGTATTAACAGTGGCAAAGCAGCTGGCTTGAGACATCTTGTTGCTACGTGAGTAGTGTTGAATTGGACAGAATGTGTGCTTTCTGCTGCCCTAAGCACTGCTTTTGCTGGGGACTTTCGGCTACATTGAAACTTGAACACGCACAGAAATATCAGAGATGAAAAATCTGAGGTTTGGCATGGAGTGGGGATTTACTGTTGGAAGGGGGAGGCATTGAGCAGGGCAGTGTAGAGATGGAGGTAATATAGGGCCTTGAGATAGGACACAGGCAAATCTGCAAATAATGTAGATCTGTGCTCCTAAATTTCACTCAAGGCCCTGTGTTGTGTAAGGTCAGCACTACCCTACAGGCTGGTTCCATATTTCATTGTAAAGTAAATTGATGAAACGGTCGTGCCAGTCCTAGAAAGAAAATTGTACCATGGGAACTATTAAAGCTTTTCCCTTAAGCTACTTTCTTTAGTGTTTTAGCACAGGACTATTTAAATTAATTAATCTCTAATTTGTAGTTGACGCACTCAGTGGCTGTAAGTGATAGCATCTCCACAGTGAAGTTAATGTTATGCTTCTTTGTGTACATAAATACTTCACAAATGCAATTTTCTCTGATGTAAATTGAATTAGAATATGTTAAATAGGATAGGTTTTTGTGTAGTTTAGCAATGCATTCCAGGTGCTTGAAAGCAATTTTAGAGAGAGAGAAAAATTCTCAGCAAATTACTCAGATCTTAGAATATCTGTCTGTATTGTACTACAATATGTTAGAGCTAGTATTCAGTTAGTAGTAAAAATATTTTATTTTTTTAGTATAAATCTATCTGTTTGAATTTAAAGAAAGTCAAGTAATTTGTATTTTCTATTGAGCATTTTAATGCAGGTGCAGTTGAGGAAATTCTGATGAAAGACATACCAAAAGGTTAAAAAAAGAGAGAGGGATAATTCCTTTTATGTTCTGATAAACAACTTTATTTTTAAACTGTGGTAAGGTTGAGAACAAGAATTACAGGAGGGTTTTTTTTAGGAGGCGTTTATTTTTCCAGTGTTCAAGTAACATTTTAATGATTCTTGGTGAGGAATCTCTGCACTTCTGGGAAATTTGGCCCAGTAAATTGTAACTTGCACTGGAGAAAACAAAATAGGGGCTGCCTTCTATGCCTTGGACTATTGAATTAAAATCTTTAATTAAAAAGGAGGAAGTGGCAAATATCCAACATTAATTGGGTTTCAAAAAGCTGACTGATAAATTAGTACTAGAAAATAAATTTCATATTTGTGCTGTTAATACATTGTTCATCTTATTAACCCATCCACAGGAGAGAAAAAGCCTAAACATGTTTACTAGACAAATTTTTACTCTTTTAGATAAAGCCCTGAACTTTGACAGCACTCTCTGAGACATTTTTATGCATGTCTTGATTGTTATCCCTCCATCATTTATGCTATAATGCATTACTGGAAGATCTTGAGTAAATTTAATTTCCTTACCAGCTGCAGTCTTTTCCTTTCAGCAAAGAGTGATTATGTTTGGCTGTGTTTAGAATAAGAATAGAAAAAGCTTTTCACAGGGTTTCTCGGCTCTGTAGTGGTGTGTGAAGTATTGAAGTAGGAACTGGTAATGGAAGAGATCCTTTGAGATGGGGCATGAGACATTCTGCCATACTAGCAGAGCTCTGAGGGAAATAACTTCTTTTTACCAGTACTTGGAATATAAACTGTACTATTACTGCAGACATCACAGAAACCCTAAGAATGAGAGAAATATACGGGGTGTATTTTATCAAGTCTCTATCCAGAGTGATGCAGTTAAGATATCAACAGTCTTAATCAGCAACTCTGCATTGCATATGCAGTTTCCAGAATGTCAAGCTCACTGGACATATTCTCAGTGATGATACGGGCATGGTGATCTTGTGCTTTTCTTTTTATTTTTTGTTTGTTTGTTGTTTCTTTCTTTTTTGTTTGAATTTGCTATCTACTTTAAAACAAACAAAAAATGTCTCCCATAGCTGCATTTCAAATAGTCTTCTTACAAGAACTACATCGTCTTTCCCTTCTTATTTGTTTGATTATACCATGCTAACCTTTCCTGTTCAGACATGTGCAGTAGAAGGACCTGGGGTCCACTGGCTGGCCATGAGCCAGCAGTGTACCTTCATGGCCAAGAAAGTCAATGGTATTCTGGACTGCATTTTAATAAAGAGCATGGTCAGGAGGTCACAGGGCGCAGGGCGATCCTCCCTTTCTACTTTGTCCCATGGTGAGGCCATATTTAGAGTACTCTGTCCAGTTCTGGTCTCCACGGCTCCAAAAAGACAGGAATCTCCTAGAAGTAGTCCAGTGGAGGGCCACAAAGATGATTAAGAGCCTGGAGCATCTCCTCTATGAGGCAGGGCTGAGGAACCTGGGTCTGTTCAGCCAGGGGAGTTGGACTTGATGATCTCTTGAGTCCCTTCCAACCCTCGCAATTCTGTGATATATTCTATTGTTGCTATTGAATCTGTTTTGTTATTACTCGGCATTTATTTGTGTCCCTAGTATGACGGCATCTTGAGCTGTGGTTTTGCTCTAGGAACATTTATTTTCTTGACCTTTATGGACTGTAAAATCAAACTAAACAACAACAACAACAAAAACAAACTTAGAAGACAGAGGAGGAGATAATCACAGCATGATAACAGCAACAGATCAGCAAGCTTCAGTCTTACCTAAATGAGAATCAGCAGAAATTTAGACTAATTAAATTCCATGCTTAATGACAGACTGTATGAGCTTGATTTAGCAGATTCTCTAATGAGACCCTTGGGACTTGGAAAGCAGAAATACAGTGCCCTACGAGGTTATTAAGGCATAGCATCCTCACCAAAGTTTACAGAGCTGCTACCGTGAATGAGAGACCAGGGCACTCAAGACAGCCAGCCCATGTTTTCTAGAGCAAATAAGAGCTGAAAAAGTGGAAGAGAAAGTGCAGCACCCTGATATTGTTCTTGTAGTCATTGTTTGTATACTCAGTCTGAGAGAAGGAATGTTCTCTAGGGAGCAAAAAGAAGGAAGTTTGAGTGTGTTCCAGTATTTAAGTGAACAAAAGATTATGTATTTATTTATATATTTACATTTGCATTTTCAAGCTTTGGACGTTACTCAGAGAAAGTTATGTTCTCTGTTCAGGGAAAGATGCTTCTGATTTATTTTATTTCACCATCACAGTAAACTATTTCAATTTCTTTGTCCCTGTACCTCAAAGCGTGTAGCCAAAGAAGTTAAATGTGGGGAAAGAATTGGTATCATTTTCTTTTTGCAAGTTAGAAAGTGTTCAGACCAGATACAAGCAAAGGGATTTATTTGGGGATTTGCTCTTCAAACATAGATCCTTACTCATACTCACTCCTTGTTTTGAGGGATTGGTTGCTATATTCTCCTGTATGGTAGTGAAAGATATGTATGATCATGAAGCAAAATATGTCGGTCTCTAGGGTACTGGGGAACTGTGAAGTGGATTAGACACTGCTGGGAGAACTCTTGTTTGGAATTCAGTTATCTTTGCTGGTGAGCCTGACTGAACTGATCAGGTATAGATGCCATGGGATGTGCTGTGTTATAAACATTGCCTTTAATTATGAATTATGTATATGACTCCAGTGTCTGTGGAGCCTAGTTTATAGACCAGGATACCTGTGGCACTCAGAGCAGAACAAAACCACGGTAACGCCCCCTAGGAAGTCATAGTTTAAGATTTACAGTCCAACTGGTAGCAAAAATAAGTCTTCAAAATGACTACAGAAAAAAGGTTCACAAAAAAATAGGAAATCATCACTCTAAAGGCAGAAGAAAACTGAACAAATTCAAATCTAACAAGAATTGTACTAGTTTCAAAGTAGTCACCTGGAGGTAAATTATTTTTTTAAAGTGTCTTATGCAGTGGTTGATTCAAAAAAAAAAAAAAAATAGGGTCAGCTGGAGGATATTTTTAAAGACTTTTTTCTGTTCTTTTAATGTTAAAATTTATCAAAAGTCTCATGTTTAAAAAATAATCATGTTGTTGCAAATATTGTCAAAATTAGTAAGGATAAGTTATATCCTGCATATTAGTATCTAGATCTGCTTTCAGCAATGCACAGTGTTGAGAATGGCTTTATCAAATATTGCTTGCTAAGTGCGTGTGTATGTATGTGTATATATAAGTGTGTGTGTGTGTATTCATGAATGTTTCAAGAGTCCATTGAAAACATCTCAAAATTAAACCATTTCAATATTTCAAAACCAGCTTTTCATTTTTCAGTTGACTAATAATGTCTGATGTATATATGACACTAAGTAAATGCGTCAGTTCTTTTATAGAGCATTAGTGTCTAATTTTCAGTATTGTCAAGTGACAGTTGAATATTTTTCTGTATAATCTCTTTCATATGATTGGACCTCCTGCTGGGGCATAGAGCACTGTATCAGTGAAAGTAGATGTCAAAGCAAAGTGCTTTGACAAGTTCAAGGTGTTGCACTTGGGTTGAGGCAATCCCAGCTATGAATACAGACTGGGAGAAGAACTCATTGAGACCAGCTCTGTGGAGAAGGATATGGGGGTCCTGTTCAATGAAAAAACGGACATGAGCCAGCAGTGTGCCCATGCAGCCTGTAAGGCCAACAGAATCCTGGGCTGCATCAACATGAAGGGTGGCAGCTGGGAGAGGGAGGGGATTGTCCCATTCTGCTCTGCTCTCATGAGGTCTCATCTGGAGTACTATGTCCAGGCCCAGAGCCCCCTGTACAAGAAAGACGTGGAGCAGTTGGAGTGGGTCCAGAGGAGAGCTACAGAGTTGATCAGGGGGCTACAGCACCTCTCCTGTGAAGAAAGGTTGAGGGAACCGGGCTTGTTCAGCTTGGAGAAGAGAAGGCTCTGGGGAGACCTCATTGCAGCCTTCCAGTACTGGGAGGGAACCTGCAAGAAGGAGGATGCCAACTGCTGACTTTTTACGTAGTCTGACAGTGATTGGACAACAGGGAAATGGCTTTAATCTAAAAGGTGGAAGATTTAGGTTAGATTTTAGGAATAAACCTTTTTTCTCAGAGGGTGGTTAGACTCTGTAACAGGTTACCTAGATAGGTTGTGGATGCCACATCTCTCGTGGCATTCAAGACCAGATTGGGTGGGATTCTGAGCAGCCTGATCTGATGGGTGGCAACCCTGCCCCCAGAACAGGGAACTGGAACTAGATGGTCTTACAGGTCCCTTCTAACCTAAGCCATTCTGTGGTTCTACGCTGTTTTCCCCCTTTGTTCCTGATAAAGGTATAAAGCAATATTAAGGGCCTTGCAGCCACTGGGAAATCAGTGTCCCACTCATTCATCTGCAGATGAGGAGCTATCAGTTGGCACTAGTGTTTTAATCCATAAGCTTGAGAGGCTGAGAGTAGGGCTAGTTGGCACAGCAGTGAAGGCCTAGAGGTAGTGAAATTTCCCAAGTGCAGTGAAAAGTAAAGGTTAAATCTTGTTCTCTCATTTATGTGTGTTTTGTTTTGTTTTGTTTGTTTGTTTCTGTGCGTGTAGGGGAGTGTTTGTTGAGGACTATTATAGCTTTATTTTTTCTTTATTTAGGCTCCAGTGACTTTTTCAGCATTAGCTTTATTCAGTGCTGTAATCTTGGTCCTCTAAAGATGCATGAATCCTTAACTGGCAAAAAAAAGAGTGAGTACTGGATTGTTCCAGCTTAATACGTTCCAACAAACTAACACTAGCTTTGAAGATGTCTTTGCTAACTGGGAAATGTCAGTAGCGCTGTTTTTTACCTTACTGAAATTATAAATTGATGTGGGGTAACTTACTTAGAAAGGAATCTGATGTCAAGAAGATACCTACAACAAAATAATCAGTTCTAAAGCTCTGAGGAACTAATTTCTCAGGCCCAGTCCTGCTGTATCATGGCAGCTCAGAGGATGCTGAGAACTGGCAATAAAGAAGAAAACACAGGGGTGATTTATAAAGAAGAGTTTCTGAAAGCTGCTACAGGATAAATATAAAGCTTAATTGCTATTCTGAAGTAATGCTGTTGTACAGAAGATCTTATTACACAATCAAAACGTTGTTGTTTCTTTAGAAATTAGTGCTTTCATCTTCTTGACCCAGGAAGGAAGGACATTTCAATGTGGTAGAAGAGGCTGAACAGATTTTATAAGAAAGGACAGGCAGATTCATAAGAGCAGTGTTCAGAGGGAGTGCTGAAAGCAGGACTGCTTCAAGCTGCATTTAGTTAGCTAAACCAAGAGGAATGTCAATAATATGAAAAAGATTAAATAAGGAAAATAAAGGTGAGTAAGGCTTAGAATTTCTTTTCACCACTTCCCTCTTTTGCTCTATGTACTTTCTTCCTTCCGTGGGTCTGATTAAATAATGTCTTGTCCTGAAGATGCTGTCCTACAGTCATTTTAATCAGCTCGCTGTTCAGACATCCCTTGAGTGAAAGAGCTTAGAGATGTCAAATGCAGTTACTTGTGTTGTGTTGAGTGCTGGAAGATGGAAGAGCGCAGAGAGCCGATGTCAGATCCAGACGTGCTTGAAGCAGGTGGTTCTCCACAGAGTGTAGTGCAGAAATCCCTGCCTGTCATCTCAAATATAAATTAGAGAACGATTCCTGGGGTCCTCTGGCACAGGTCTCCTGAGGGCATGACACTGTCTTTCTCTAATAAAAGCCTGTCCCCAGCAGGGTCAGCGACAACTTATTTCCATATTTTCATTGAACCAGACTCCTCAAACCTTGTACCCATGTTCATTAAAAGCTGCGGATTTTTGGGAGAAACGTAAATCTGGAGTTTCTTTTTACATCAGAAGTGATTGAAAGGTCATCAGATTTCCCTTTGTGATGTCAGCAATTCAGATATCTCTTTGGACTTCGCCTTTTTTAATATGAGTTCTTACGTTATGCTGATTATGTTTGAAGCAACTTTGAAATGTGCTGTGGGCATAAGGTCACCAGACTAACAAGTTATGAAAATCATCCAAATCCTTCCTGTGAGTTCAGTTTAGATTTTGAGAAATGCATTTCTTCTAACTGCATACAATTAATTTTACATCATTCAGTGAAACAGAAAAGATGGTTTCTTAAAGGCATTTTAATTTCTGTGATGTATCTTGTCCGTGGAGATAAAAGTCCTTTAAAAATAAGAATAGACAACTTCCTTCTAATTATTAACAGGGAAACTAAGTTGCTGAAGAAAGATATGACTGGAACAGGAGACATATAAATATCTAACAAAACCCATATCCTAATCCAGATCTTCAGTTCAGGACTGTGCTTTTTTGGACTTAGTGTTACAAACGCTGGTACATGCTCAATTTGAAGTCTGTGAGTGATCTGAAATGAGTTCAGTGGGATTATGAGGCTTGAAGCTAAGCACATAGGCAAATTTTCTAGCATGTGCTAAGTTATCACAGCCATTCCTCCAGGCAGGAACAATTTGGTTGGAGAGCCATCTGCCAAGTAAGACAGCATAAGAGGGGCTATAGCAAGTACAAGAATGGCATTTCTAGGAATGTCTTCTCAATTCACATTAACATTGTCATCTTTAACTGGTAAACAGCAAAACATCTCTGTGGAAAATAATAAGAATGAAAGCATCTATCTCCATATAGATGTTTTTGAATCCTTCCAGGTGGAAAATGGATAAGGCAACATGTGCCATGCTCTGATATGTGATGTGATAATACAGACAGCTGTAGAGATATTAATTTCACCTGGTTGTAGGTATCTACAGTGTGAATGTCTCCATCTGTGTTCATTATTATAAGCTTCCTTTAATAGTCAGTGTAGAGAAATTGGCAAGTTTAGGGCACAATTCCTCTGACCTATTTCAGATATCTGCATTAGTAGGTGAATGCTGCCTCATAGGCTGTTGGCTGTCAAGGGAGCTGA